>JALBCR010002469.1:0-729648 GCA_030710515.1 Abscondita cerata | reverse complement strand
AAAAATACATCCGTAAGTGAAATTAAATTGTTCAATTACACAATCTAGAAAAACGTGGTGCCTCTTCATTGACGGTAGTTAATACATAAAAACGAATTCCATGTTAAAGTATTTTAGTCTCAACATGTAAACAGTAGGAAAATCGAATTGTCCCAATTTAGTTTACATACTCATCTGGTGCTTTATATTCCTCGTCTCTTCTTTATCATTCCTAACCTATATCCGACTAGAATTACGAGTCCTTTTAATTATGAAATAAACGCTATTATCACTCATAAAATAGTTCACAAAGGAAATTATAATTGGAAGTGTAAATCCTGTGGAGCAACTATAAAATGATCAGTAATGAGGGAGGAAATGGTAAAAACAAATAAATTGCTTGATAAATGGTGACTGTTAGAAATAGAATTGTGGATGGTGCCAAATTTAATACAAAATGAAATTTCACAAAAGTTAATTTTGACAAATGATAAAATCAAACGGTTTCTTTTTTGTAAATAGTGATAAGGAAGCTTTATAATGTTGAAGGAAAAATATGGAATAAAAATAATTTAAGTTCTAATTTTGTAAAAAATAAATTGAAGCTAAAATAATGAAATAGTAATAATAATGATAGTAATTTTAATCAAAATTTAGTCCTACTTGGCTCTACAGCGACATGGTACAAATAAAAACTATACTTACAATTTCAATAGATTCAATTTCAGAAATGATAATGTACAGAATTACAGAAGCAGAAAAGAAAACTGCGGAAATAGAAAACGTTCCTCATGAAGCAACATTCGAAATAACAAAACTGTAAAAACAAGATCTTTAAACGATATAAAACATTTATTCATTAATAATAATTTCAACAGTGCAACGCTAATTTTAGTACTAACGTAAAACTGGTGAGAACAGAAACTTCAATCAAAATAATATTTACAAATTTTAGCAACGTAACTTACTTGGCAACGTATCTTAGCAATGCGTGTTTCCTCACATTAGCCAATTCCTTACGCGATCTACCGGTTAATAATGGTATTTACAACAGCATTAGAGCGAGTTTGGTTACTTTTGGTTATAAAATTTTTGTTTCTGCATGACGTCATACTTATCTCTTTATACGCTGCCACCAGCTATAACTGGTAATTACATGATTTGGGAGCTGTATTATTACCTCTATCAACCCATGTATAACCCATAATCTTGTCAAAACTTAAGTGTCAAGCCTTTTTACTTCATCGTGATCTTTTATATTGTAATCGTTAACAACAACATGTAGCCACTTTGACGCCGCCATCTTGACACCGTCACTTTGACGCTCATCTCGACGCGAGCTCATCTCGCAAGCTCATTTCGACGCGAGGTGGATTTCCGACGCCATTTCATTTCGACGAGCTCATCTCGACGCGAGCCCATCTCAAAGCGAGTTTATTTCGCATAATGAAAAAAAGTTGTTTGAAGACTTTGCTTTTGCCTTAAATTTTCGTAAAAAATAACAACGTACACAATATTTTGCCATATCGCAAACAATATATTTTAAATAAAATTCGATAATATATAATCTACAAAACTTTTATTTTGAGACATTATTAGCAGTGAAGATATTGTTAACTAAAAGACACGATTACCGTATCTCTCTAATTAAACTTATAGAACAAAAATTAAATTAAAACAAATGCATTGGTGTTTTAAACTCGTATTTTTTAATCAATTATTGCGGCGCAATTGATTTAAAAATTGACAGTATATTCAATTTAATATTGAGCATTTATTCAAAACAAATAGTTTGACAAGTTCTAGTTTTCTTATGCTTTCAAACTACTAGACAATAGAAAAAATACACCAAAATTTATCGGCAAAATGCAAACTTTGGGCAATTATAAGTAAAAATTTTGACATTGGCCGATTTTGTCTATTTCATAAATTTGAAAGCGGAATAAAAAGCCATAGAAAAAATGCCGGGAAATAAAACCAGTAAAAAATCGACTGAAAGAAAAGTTAGGGGAAAAAGCGGCCAAAAATCCGCCAAAACAATTATTATATATAATAGTATCAATCACATGCGTTCTTTGCAGTTACAACCAAACTGAAAATACAAAAACACCATCCGTAACACCCACTAGAGCAAGATTCACGTTAAGATGGACTCGCACCGAGATGAACTCACGGCAAGATAGGTTCGCGTTGAGATGAGGTCGCGTCAAATAAATAAAACTGCCGTCGAGATGATAATTATTATTTATAAAAATGTTGTTCTCCCCATATCTTTCTACTCTATGTCCTCGCAATTAAAAGGGAATTTTTCAAAACTTGCGATATGAAATATGTATACAGGCTACATATATTTATCTGTGTGATTTCTATACTCGTGTATCATAGGCTGAGCCTGGGTATCCTACGAATACATATGTAAACAATTTATTGGAGTCACAAATGGCCATACATTAATTGAACGGAATGTCTTTTGTATCGGTCTTGGTGCTCTTGTTCTACTTTACTCAAACATATGGGTCCCATCTAATAATACCAGAATTTGTGAAGTATTAAAAACAAAATTGCATTAAGGTTTGACGAAAAAACTTAGAGTTATCCTTTTTCTTGTATTAAAGGCGCATGTAATAATCCTTTTTTTGGTTTCTTTATAATAATTGTACAATGTACAATAGAACCTAATTATAGATATAAAACTGATTGCGAGTAAGTGCATTTATCTTACAGCTTTGTTGGGTATTAAGAGATTGGTACCCTACCTGGATAATTCTCAAATTTCCTCGATTTTTGATGTATGTGTTTTTTAACTTTAATAATAAATGAAGTATTCGATTACCAATGTCCGAGTTGTATAATAAATATATTTATATGGCACATTATTATTTTTCATTATTTTATTGTGATGGAAGTGTAATGCGGTGCACTTGTATAATGTGGTGACGAAATCTTGTGCAAAACCACCACAAACTAAACTTGCGAACTTTGAACCACCTTTGAATTCATAAAATTTAGTTATATTTATTAAGGGTATAAATATTATAAAAGTTAAATAAGAACATGAAACACAACAGCACTACCATTGCATGATGATATACAGGATGTAAATAATTTTTTTTGACAGATTATCTTTATTATTTGTTTGATAACTGTTTACAAAAAATCTCCACTCGGGTTCTAAGATTTTTTTTAATTTTTATTTTAAAATCACCCCAGCGGAGTACCTCAACGATATCACGGCTTCTACCGGCTCTGGTAAGACTCGACCCCTCTTTTGAACACGCTGTGTCCTCGTAAACTCTGACTCCTCATATTTTTAACTACTACTATCAAACTACATCATTTTTAATCTAAATTTGTCTTCTTCAACTTGTTCATTACAATCACACGTTTTACTGTTCTCTTCACATTGGCGCTGACCTCAAACGATTTGTGTGGATGGATGCTGCTTGCTATCCCTGAGAATGCGAATCTCTAAATCGCTACTGAACGATATAAATACCGGCCCATTTTATATCAAAACGCGACCTCCCTCGTTGTGAACCTTCACCATGACACGGTCTCTTTCAGTGTAAGTAGGAGGATCTAGATCTAGATTTAGTAGATCTTCTGTCGTGCCCAAGCTTCCCACCCTCTCTGAAAGTCGACCAAACAGCAGCAGCGTTGCGGCGTCGACTGATTTAAAAAGTAGGTTTGGTAAATAGCAATTCCAGGTATTTGGACCGTTCTGGACGCGGAGTGCTTTTTTTATTTCTTGATTTCGCTTCTCTATTGGATTTTGTTGCGGGATGTAAAGCGCAATGGTCCATTGGTGGGTTTGCCAGTGGCGACATGCCCGCTGCCAACAAACTGTGGATTATTATTGGTGATAATGGCTCGAGGAAATCTGAACCTGGTGAAAACTTTATCTTCCAGCTTGGGGATGATTTATGGTTGAACGTAATGAATAAAAGTAATAGGGACAAGTATAAATAGTTATCGCTTTGATAACGATTTGCGTTTAAACATTCAATCGTCGTTACAGTTATCTGTTACTTAGTAATGAATAAACCTTCACCCAACGGGAAAAGTCAGTAACGGTTAGTAGGAGTCTCTTCCCGTGAAAGTAGCTGGGTGTGGATCTACTAAATCACAAGCGATCGTTTCGAAAGGCTGTTGTTCTGGCCTCTGGGAAGCTTTTGGAAATTGGTGGTCTGCGATTACACTGTGCGCAGATTAGACAACCCCAAATGTCGTTGTTACTGCAGGCCACTGATACGGAGCCGGTACTATCCTTGCCGCTTCCTTTAGTCCCTGGATGACCAGCCATTGCCGAATCATAAAACACGTAACACACGCGGTACCGAACTGCCTCCGGCACTTACCTTCCGCACAGAACAAAAAACAGTTTTTGTCTAGAAATACCCCCAGAGTCTTCTCTCCCGGAGGTTGACTGAGGGGTTGTGCTTGAAGTCCAACAGTCTCTTTATAAACTCGTCCCGTTTCTGCACGTCCCCCATTTTGTCAGAAATCGTCTAAATGTTGATCGGTTTCATGTACGGTTCAACGGTAGTAATGTCCATTTACACTTTGTGCCATTGCCCAACACGCCCGTCAGAATAACGCCAACCATGGCGAAATCGGAAACGAAGTCTCTCACCCAGTTACATAACTCCGGACCTGGTTATCAAGACCCTCCCGGACAATTAGGAAAAATGTACAACATAATTTCACAAAACACAATCACACACAACAAATATTCTACAAAATTAATGTTGAGAGGTTATAGGACAAATCAGATATCTTGTCTAATCTTTCAGGAACAGGGTCGATATTTTACTTTTACAAGAAACACACTGTGGAGATAAGATAAGTATACAACTCAAGAAAGGAGCGGAGTTTGCGGCGGTTGGTCGGTGGTTCGGCGACTCCGATTTTTGAGGTAGTGTTGCTGAGGCCGCTTGTTCTCGGCACTAACGATACGCCCATGGTACTGGCTGTCGCCAATCTCTCGAAAACCATATTTAAGTGTGGTAGAGTGGGAATCTCTGTTTTGCGAATAGATGATGATGTCATCTAGGTAGACCATCACAAACTTTCTTAGATTGCCTGCTAGAACTTTCGCGCCATCAGTCGTTGGAAAGTAGCTGCAGCGTTCTTAAGACCGAAAGGCATGACACGAAACTCATAGAGCTAACCCCTGGTGTTGAGAAAGCCGTAAAGGGTTTGGAGCCGGGATCAATTGTTACCTTCCAGTAACTAGATTTAAAGTCTAACGAAAACTAGGAGTCTTTGTGCTCCTGTAATCAAAAAGCTCCTGCACCAACCTCTAGTTTTAAACTCGCTGAACCGTATACCACCAATCCGATGCACCAGAATCTAAAGGTGCGTCCAGACCGGAGCGCAATACCGCACCAAACGTTCGCGAACGTTGCAAATTGTAGTGTTTTTCATCAGTTAGGACGATATTTTGCGCAAAAGCGCGCAGCGCCGCGCACATTTGTGCACGAACAAATTTGTTCCGCCGGTTGTCGGTACATCAAAGGAATGCGCGGTGCGCGCTATGTTTAATTCGGACGGTAGTCTCACTCGACTGCGTGCGCGTTGCGCATTTTCAGAGCTCGAGCTGTGTGCTGTGTGTGTGTGTCTGATATCGCATTTTGAAGCTAGAAAGACGTTGTTGTACTAGTGACACTAGTGACTAGTGTTTTGGAGCGCCATACGCCATGGCTTCTGATTGGGATCACGAAAAAATATTGAGATTGATAAACATTTACAAAGAACACCCTGAACTATGGAAACAAAAACTATCACCTGAGGAATAAAAAAGCAGATGCCTGGGAGCAAATCGCTGCCGAATTAAACAGCGATCATGAGGTAGTAAAATCTAAAATGTCCTCTTTATTATCCTCATTTCGGCAAGAGAGAGCAAAAATGAAGGTGACCAGAAGGACTGGCCAAGGTAAGCAATTTACCAATTCATTTAAGCATATGTGTTTAAATAAATTATTGTTTCAGGAATGGCAGGTCTTTACACTAGCAAATGGTTCGCTTTTTCAAGTTTTCCTTTTGTTATGAATAAAAACGATCCAAGGGAAACCATAAATACAGAAAATGTAAGTATATATTTTTTTTCAATGTAGCAACACAAACCTAATTTTCTAAGCATAATAATTCTGCCAAGAAACACTTCCTTCATTCATGAAGTATGTAGCTAGGTGAACTCTTATTTGTTAAACATCTTTAGCAGACTTTCTTGCAACGTTTTTCAAAGGTAGAAAAGATTCATTTGATGGTTCTTCTTTGCGCCAGCTTCCTTCGATTATTTTTCCATCTTTTTCATAGTCTAAAGCTCCTTTAGGAGTGTAGACGTTTTTCGAGAGATTACTTTGTCTTAAGAAATTATGGAGGTACAGAGTAGTCAGTACTACAAGGCTTGCTTTGTCCGGCTCAAGTAACATCGGCTTTCTTAAGACTCTGAAGACTACCGAAAGGATTCCAAAAGCATTTTCGACGACTCTCCTTGCTCTGGACATTCTGTAGTTGAATATTCTTTTAAGAGAACTTTTCATATGAACGCCTGCATATGGTTTCATGATATGTTTATGCAGAGCGAAGGTATCATCCCCAATTAAAACATACGGTATCAACTTCTGTTGATCTGTAAGAACTGCTGCTTCTGGAAACGCCATTTCTCCTTTTTCAATTTTTCTCCACAAAGTCGTGTTTTTGAAGACACCTCCATCAGAAATGCGGCCCTGGCAGCCTACGTCTGCGAAGAGAAAATTATATTTCGCATCCACAAGTGCAAACAGCACAATGCTAAAAAATGATTTGTAGTTGAAGAACTCGCTTCCACTTCCCACAGGTGCCTGAAGAACCACATGTTTGCCGTCTAGGGCCCCCAAACAATGTGGCAAATGCCAATGCCGGTTGAACTCTTCTGAAACCTCTAACCATCTCTTCGCAGTAGTTGGTGTCTGTAGAATAAAAAGTAACGATTTCATGTTACTTATGATAATTATAATAATGATAAAATATATAATTGTATATAGATATAATTAAATTTTTGTTATAGGATCCAGAGGAAGATGAAAGATTCACAGTACTTGCATCTGAACCACGGCCAGAATCAAACATTCAGGTTACCGAGGAATCAGAGGAAAGCAAAGTCACTCCAAACGAGAGATGGAATCATTCCTATGAACAAAAAAAGAAAAGACTATTGATCGTAAACGGAAAACGTTTGTGTCGCCAAAACGGCGGCAGCTCAAAAAATGCAACGAGCAGACAGATCCCCGAGTATCTTCCGCCTACAATTTGCTTGAAACTATTGCTGGCAATACTAGAGATTAATGTTATAAATTTGGAAATCATATTGCAGCAAACCTTCGGAAGTTTGATACTGATTAAAATGTATAATTATGCATCGGATCAACAATATTATTTTCGATGCAGAGATGGAAAATACAATGACTATGGAGGTGCATATGTACAACAGCCTCGAAAGGAGTAGTATCCGATTTTCCAACCAGTGGGTACCCAATCACCGATAACTCCTTCGTCTTTTGGTAGAGTATTAGCAACCCAATCTAATGAGCATCAGAACTCATTTTTCAATGATGGCACTCAAAACCAACCTGTTAACACTTCAATTGTCACACCACCAGGGCACGAACCGTTACAGTATCATCAGGAGATGAAGATTGTTTATGCCCAGCCTCCATTATCTTCTTCGTCATCTGTGGATGAAATAGCAGCAAGTGGAAGATCTAGTAATTATGACAGTTCCTCTCTAGACGATGTAAGTTTTTTACAACTTTAATTGTACCTAAGTCCTGCCTATTTAAGCTAAATTGACAATAAAATAATCTTAGCTTTACATAATCTTTTAATCCTTCGGTCAATGCTCTGCAGACTTCATAAACTATTGTTGATATGGTTTGCTTGGATATTATGAAAGTATACATCAAGCTTGCATATGAATCACCAGTAGCCAAAAACCGAAGCGTAACAGCAAGTCGTTCTTTAATCGGAATCGCCCTTAAAAATTAGTTTTTGTTGTGCCGATCATATTTAGTATGAACTCAAAATCACGCGACAAGACAAACGACAAAAGTTTTTAAATTGTTCAGTATCTTCGATAGCTAGGTCACATAACAAGTTACTTTCGCTGTAGACATTTCGACTATGGAACACAGAAGTCATCCAGAAACGCCTTTTGCATCTTTTTTTTTACTTAAGTCGTGGAAAATAATGAATGCATCAGCAGCGATTCTCACGTCATCCATCTTCGACTGAACGTCAAACAACAATGGTCAAATCAATCAACCGACTCGCCCCACGCCCGCCTTCTCGCGCTAGCAGGAACCTCAGCAAGCGTCACCATGTTGTTGTTTCCTGCGCCAAATAGATCATCTTCGCGTTTTTGATCGAGAACGTTCGCGAACGTTTGGTGCGGTATTGCGTTCCGGTCTGGATGCACCTTAACAATACCATACATTTGTGTTCGTTGACGGTATCCCAACCTAATGTTACATTTATGCAGGTTGCTTTTGACTTTTTATTGTATCTATCCCGGGACTATAATTCTTTCCACTATTCAACTTCAGAAAAAGTCATACTAAGGTAGTCTTGGGTTAACATTATGGTTTATCTGTATAGTAATAAATATAATTATTAAGGATAATCATTATCAGTGATAGAAAGCAATGAACTATAAAAAAAGAAGCCCCATACGATTAATAAGAAAAAAATAAAATGACGCCCAAACAAGTTTAATGAAAACTAAGGAACAGAACACAGACGGTGTTTCTAGTAACGATAAAAAATGGCCAGTCTACTTGAAAAATAAAACATTGATACGATTGTCGAAATAGAATCCTATTAAAATAGGGTGACGTTTAACCTAACTATTTAAAACTCAACTTTTTGCGCCCCAAAATAGATCAACGTAAATTACTCCTGTGTGCGTTCGGTCAAGGTTGACTGTCTATTTAAGGTTGGTGTACAGAACTTCATGCAAATCGTCCAAACTTTGATAAACAAATTGACAGTTCCAGTTTATTCATATTGACCATTTCTGTTTATTAAAATATTGCACGTTTTTCCTTTATTGGCGGGAGAAAAAAAAAAGTATAGTTTGAGCTTCAAACAGTCTTCATACTTGTGCACTCCAATTTTGCGGTCGTCAAACAAAAAAAATGAAGAAACAAACTCTGCCCAAATAAATTGAAACCACATGGGTTTTAATAAGGGTTCTTTAAGATAAATGATCTCTATCAATAATTATTCTCCAATTTTCCAAGAAAGCGAAACTCTGTCTTGTTCAGTTTTTCCACCATTCCTGATAAAAGCTGGTTAAAGGTCGCCAAGCGCGACTTAAGGTGCAACCTTCTCTTTTCTGTTATGAGTTTAAGTGACGTGAATTGGTTGTCATTTTGATTTCAAATTCACCTTAAATGCAAAACTAAGCATCTTCGTAAGATTAAAGAAACAAAAGTAGAAACAAAATATTTCGTACCAGTCATTGAACGTGAAGTTCAATTACATAAATTACAAAACCAATTAAATTCATTGATCCTTGTAAGAAAACAGAAATGTCGCATTTATTGCATGTAATTCCAAGATTAATGTAATTTGAATTGCGAATCTGAAATTAGTTTTTCATAAGAAAATTAATAAGCACCTTGCATTGATATAATAAATCGTCTTGTTGGAAGCGGTAACATTACTTAATGAACGTTACAAGACCATTAGAGTTTTAAGCATCCGAATTTCTGAAAATCGTTTTTGCAATGGAAGTTTTACACAATTCGTTTAAGTTGGAACCATTTTGATGAATAATGAAGCAGAGTAAATTAAATATACCTTCTATGTAGCTGCACAATTTTAATTGCTTTCATACCACCAAAGTGTTTTACATAAAGACATTAAACGCGTGTAAAACACATTAGTCCACATTTATATAAACCCCTCCAGCAATGTCAATAAAATTTAACAAACTGTACATCATGTAATTACAATTTCCGGATAAAATTAATTATTAATAAGTTAATGATTATGCAGACTATAAAGTATCTAGGTAATTGTCTAACTGCACAAAGAAACGAGAATTACAAAAAGTTGTTTAATAATAATGTTTATTTAAACTTCATAAAGAATATTATTATCTTTATACAGCCTGTTCGTATAATACGCGGATCCTTTGATATTGCCTTTAAAAAGTAGACATTCTTTTAGGTTCCTCATTGGTTACAATTTAAAAATATTTTTGAAATGTACAGTTGGTTCTACGACATTTAAATTTTATTTTAAATCTACGTAAAAAACTATGGTGTCTTTATGTTTTAAACACTTCCTTCGGCCTTCAAATATTTTGTGTCTTTTAGGTTATTAATTGAATATCAAACTTCCATTTTATTTTCACTTATAATTTTAAAGGCCTAACTGTCCACAATTTATGATATGAGAAAAATGTTAAATTTTGTAATCGAAATTAATAAATAACTTGAGAAATTCAAATAGACCATCCTGTATATTTTCTTTCGGATCAATGTAATGAGTGAATTTTCGACAGAAGAATTAGCTAGTAGGGTTTATTCCATCAAAAAATTGAATAGAAATTTGTTAGTTTATTGGCAGTTCATAATTACAACTCAAATAATTCGACTACCGTGATATTCCCAACCTGACTAATTTAAAAAGGTAAAGGAAAGATTCGAGAGAACGGTAATTCCCAACTACTAGCAAAATTCTAGGAAACATGCTTGTACTGGAGAGGACATGCAATTTGACAAAAGAATCCAAAACTATGTTCCCAGCAAATTATCGCTGATCAGTGGTTTTAGCATGATGGTGCTGCGGTCCAATGCACATCAGCGATTTGTTCCCAATTGTTAAACAAAATGTGCATTCTTTGATATTTTACACACTCACTGATACGTATCTAGACAAATGGATTGGAAGAGGTGATCCTGTCCATTGGCAGCTCGATCACCAAATCTTTCATCACTGACGCTTTTATCAAAAATGAAATTTAAAAGAAAAAATGTAGACAATATTGGGGTTTTAAACGAGGGAGATCCGTCTGTTTTACGTAATGTGTTAACAAATATGGCATATTAAATTTTCGATGGAATCTTCGATTATGCATCGAAAATAATGGTCCATACTTTAAACGTTTGATCGTTGATTGAAATATTGGTAATGTTTAAAGTTAATTTAAACATACGAAAATTATTGTCGTACTACTTATTTCAAATAGTGTAATTTAGTAATAGTTGTGAAACAAGCTTAAAAGCAATATACAAACGGATTCAGCAAAACGCAATAATAGCATGTAGGTTACTAGATAATGCATATTTTTCATAATTTACGTCACAATTTCAGTGTATATAAACATTGCGATTTATTAATAAAATTATCATTCTCAAAAAGTCTGGTCATTCTTAACTACCTTCCGTAGAACTTGACACGGTGGACGTGTTAGTTACCTCGGTAAGCGTAGATCAACAGGGTGAATTCCATCTACCCCAGATCAAGCTGAGAAGAGGGTGATCGCCTTAAAACTTTGTCCGATAATCAACCGATTACTTGGGCAAGGTTTACATTGGTCCTTCGAGCAACAATAAAACGAATCAACGCCATCAACAACATACCCGGACATCAGTCGCCGGTCAAACAACAGCACCAACAACAACAACATCAACATGGATGTAGAAAAATCAACGCGCTAGCCAAGCAACAAGAACTTCTGGGACAAGAAATTATAAGGTTACATTCAAATAATAAAAGGACTCCGTATCACGCAAGACACCTTCGTACATTTCAAAACGTTTGTCGGACCTAGAAAACTATGGGAAACAGCAGTACACAACAACGACAAACTTATATCAACAAAAATGTTACAACACACTTATTTCACAACCAACTACTTCCGGCAGATGAAGATGATTCATGAAGAAGCAGTAAACTACTTAAACACGTGCCCAAAATCAACTGATGAATCTCACCCCGAAGAAAAATCAAACACCGAAGAAATACAACTCGCCACCACAACCAACAAAACCAATTGAAACGATTAAAGCAGCAAGAATGGAGAATAAACAGCATGCATAAGACATTGATCCAAATTAACCAAGAAGTTATGGAAAACAAAGACAGTCAACGCTATGAATTTTTACAAAGGAAAATAACTAGAGATTGGGAACTTATACAGACATTACATGAAGAGATTATGGACAATGAAGATGGATATCAAGATGCATATTTTACCGAAAATACCTTTGGAGACATTGAAGATAAGTACGAAAACACCACAGAAACTTTGGGGCACAAAATACAAGCAGTCCAGCGGCAAGCCAGGCCGAACATCGCGCTTCCCAAGATAACACTACCAACATTTAGTGGCGGCTATGAAGAATGGCCCACCTTCCATGATGTATTTCTGAAGGTCATACATAATAATACGTCTCTAACCGACATTGAAAAGATGCAATATTTAAAACTCACATTAGAGGAGATGCAAGCACCATCATTCAGCACCTCCAAATCACTGAAGGGAATTATGCAACTGCGTGGAACATCTTGAAGCGACGTTACCAAAATGATAGATTACTAATATCAAAATTAATCGATAAAATCTTAGACATGCCTTCTGTCCAAAAAGAATCATCACACGAACTCAGAAAATTGTACGACATAACAAACGAGTGCCTAGAAGCGATTAACAATCTTCACATAGATACGGAATCATGGGGTCCATTAATAATCCGCATCATCACCCGGAAATGGGACAATGAAACAAACAAATTGTACGAACAAACTTTGGAGAAGCCTCATGAAGTACAAAGTCTTCAAGATCTGATGAAATTTCTAGAACGAAGATTCCAATCTTTAGAAACAATCAAAACAGACAACAAACAAACAAACGAATATCAACGAATGAGCAGCAGAACTCAATGCCCATGTTGCAACCGAGATCATGCCCTAACACAATGCGTAAAATTCAAAACATTATCGAACAGCGAAAGATGCCAGCTTACCTACACTAAACGAATTTGCTACAACTGCTTAAACCACTCATCAGAACAACAATGCTACAGTCCAAACCGATGTCACATTTGTAACCAACCACATCATACCCTACTACATAGGAGCAGAGGACATACAATTCAAATAGAACAACTACCTTCAGACCAACACATCTTGCAAAAACAAACCAACGAGGTAGTTCAGCACAAATATCGAAAGCAATTAACCACGTAGGAAATCAACGGAACAACATAACCTTGTTGGCCACAGCCTTAATCCAAGCAAGATCGGTTTCTGGAGGGCAAGAATACCTTCGAGTACTAATCGATCCAGGATCGCAAGCAGCGTTGATAACTGAAGAAGCAGCGCAACGACTAAGGTTACCAAAGCAAAAATTAAAGCTGAAATAACTGGGTTAGGGGAGAACCAAAATCGGCGTTATGGAAAGTATCTACATCAATTCAACCACGTTTCCCTACAACATACTCATTAATCGTTGAGTTCCTTGTATTACCAAAACTTACATCAACTATGCCATCAAGCAGAATCGAAAACGCAGGCCAAAGTATAAAAGAATGGCAAAACTACATACTAGCTGACCCTACATTTGACATACCAGGACCGATCGACGCAATCATGGGAGCACAAGAATTCGGAGAAATCATTAAGCAAGGAATTAGGAAATCCCAAAATGGTCTTTTAGGACAGCAAACCGAGCTGGGATGGATACTATCCGGTAACCTGCATCATACTTCTCAAGAACCAATTCAGGTGTTCAGCATAATCAATCGAGCTGAAGAAGACAATCAATTAACAAGATTTTGGGAAATCGAAGAGGCTAGTACACACCGTCACTTATCACAAGATGACCAATTGTGTGAGGACCACTTTAAACAAACAATAAAAGAAGCGACAATGGAACAAACTTCGGTGGGAGCCATAAAATTCTAGAAAGAGATTTATCAGCTAACTTAAAGGAAACTACAGTTCAAACTCAATAGCCATAAAGCACACAATGGCACTTTATTCCACCTAGCAACTCCCCATTTTGGAGGACTACATGGGAAGCTGGAGTGAAATCCATGAAGCATCACCTAAAACGAATAATTGGAAACTCAACACTAACATATGAGGAGTTAACAACACTATTACACAAATAAAAGCTTGCCTGAACTCCGCCCTCTCTGCCCATTGGATAAATTTGGGAAAACTAGGGAAGTCGAAGTTTTAACTCCAGGACATTTCCTCGTAGGAAGAAATAGTATCACCTCCAATCAATCACCACGCCAATAAACGAAAACAATTTATCTTCGAGATGGAGACTATTACAAAAATGAAAGGGGACTTTTGGCAATCTTGGTCTTCAATCCGTCGCCATCCTACAACAATCGTTCAAATGGCAGACTAACCAAGACAATCTGAAGCAAGGTGCAATTGTACTAGTAAAAGAAGACATCAATCTAGCCAATGGCCATTGGCCCGAATAACAGAAGTTCACCCGGGACAGACAGCAAAGTACAGTAGTGACAATTAAAAAGCAGATGGAAACAGCTTTAAACGAAGCATAACAAAATTAATCCCATTGCCGACAAACGTGGATGTACCAGTAACCCCTAAAGAAGAACTCAGGGTCAATACTAACACAATTCAAGTAAAAAGCAAGAAGAATCTTCGTATAGGACATACCATAATCTATCTTCTACTATTCCTCACATGTATGCCTTATAACAGTCGGGCAGAGCATGAAATACGCTATCCACAACCCGGGCTATATATTGAACACATAGGATGGGCTAACATCGAAAGAGGAACGTTTCGAACTCAAGTAAAATTCGAAAAGGCAGGCTGTATACAGATGCAACTAAGGATTCGCAGTGAACAAACAGTTCCAAGATTTTTGTGAGGAAACAAAATCATTGTCAGACGGAACCCAGTGCAAAGCGTTGGCACACCATTTACAAGAACAAGAAGATGAATTTAAATGGATACAAACTGATATACAACTTGTAAGTCAAAAACGTCACAAGCGTGGCCTGCTAGGGGATTTAATAACATCAATCTTTGGAGTCAACGATGAAGTCTACGCCAACATCAACTCCTTAGAACAAAATCAGCAGAAGTTAATCAAGAGTTCAAACCAACAAGCAAAATTGATGCTGTCCGCTTAGCATCATTCAACAACACAGAAATTAAAATCAATAACAAACTGGAGCGTTTTAGAAGGCGATTAAATGAAGGAATTGATGCCATCAACGAGATGAAGAAATGGTTCAAGACCGTAGATGAGAACAAAATAAGCATTCACATGCTCAACATTTATCAAGTCGCATCCAATTTTATATCTGAAGTCAACAAGTATTACAAAAGGCTGTTAAGAATCCACCACGGCAAAGGGTCGCTCATAGATATCTTATCACCTACTCAAATCAGTAGCATCATTGAACAAGCCAACTCTAAGCTAACACACAACTTACGAATTTTCAACTCTCCCATAATGCAAGCCACTATGGAACAAGATGAAGACTGCTTTCATGTTTATGGATTATTTCTTATAATCGACATCTCAGATTACGATATAATCCAAGCCACACCAATTCCAGTAAAAATAGAAAATGGATCCTTTTGGTCGTTAAGCATCGCAAAGGAACTAATTGCTATCGACTACAACTCTCAATTATATTTCACAATGAGTGACAACGAATTCAAAAACTGCATAACTGTATCAAAAACAAATTTATTTGTTCTCCAGCAGTGATAAAAACCTTGAAACAAGTCCGAATTGCATCATTGACGAAATTTACCAAAGATCAGATCCGGTTAAGTGCAGTGTTCAAAAGGAAAAATAAACGACGGAATAGTATGGAAACAGCTATACATGCTCAACACTTGGCTATTTATTACTTCAGCCCCTACTAAAATAGCACTCATTTGCAATGGAGATAGACAAGATATCCCTATAAATCAAACAGGAATCATTAAAATAACTCAAGACTGCTATATACAGACAAAGCAAAACATATTGGCAGCTCATCAAAGAACAGTATTCCAGTCATAGCAAGCTACTCCAAGGCCATGTGTATGCTTATTAATAACACGTTGGAGCGTTATTCACCAACCCAACTTTCACACGAGCCGGTATTTAAACTATCTGACGAAGTAAACAATATTCAACAAGCAGAAGAAAAATTCAACTCGACTTGCAAGAGTCAACGTGGGCATCTTTGCGACACCATTCAGTAGCAACCAGTAGCATCACTACCGGAATTTTATTAACAATTGCAGCAATCATCGGGGATTACATCTGTATCGGTCGAAAAGACGGCTGAGACAAACTCAAACGAGATCGGACGGGACAGCAGCATCAACTACAGATGCAATCGAACTTCAACCCCTTAACATCAAATCCTATTCTGACCTAGAGAATGGGCAGAATGTTTAAAGTTAATTTAAACATACGAAAATTATTGTCGTACTACTTATTTCAAATAGTGTAATTTAGTAATAGTTGTGAAACAAGCTTAAAAGCAATATACAAACGGATTCAGCAAAACGCAATAATAGCATGTAGGTTACTAGATAATGCATATTTTTCATAATTTACGTCACAATTTCAGTGTATATAAACATTGCGATTTATTAATAAAATCATCATTCTCAAAAAGTCTGGTCATTCTTAACTACCTTCCGTAGAACTTGACACGGTGGACGTGTTAGTTACCTCGGTAAGCGTAGATCAACAGGGTGAATTCCATCTACCCCCAGATCAAGCTGAGAAGTGGGTGATCGCCTTAAAACTTTGTCCGATAATCAACCGATTACTTGGGCAAGGTTTACAAGTAAAGATAGTCAACCTTTACGGGATTATGCGACCCCGAAATTTGTTCTAAACATCAGAGGTCGTTAGTATCGCTTTGTGCTAAGAAAATACGTCAATTGTTGTAGAATTTACAGAACAGTATTGCCGATAAATGTGAAATAGAAAACTGTAATTTTTGCTGATAGTTTATGCTAAGGCACGACATTGTTGCCAATGCATCATGCCGTTGATTGAAATATTGGTGCATTGAGTCATGTTGACAAACAAACAAAAACATGCGTTCTACAATATACAAGAATTTATTGATTTTTGTCGACGTACTAATTAAATGTGTGTCCTTTGTTATATATTTTTTTCTATTGTCGTTAATTGTTCAATGTAATAATATTTATTTGTATCTTTCTTACGTAAGGTTATACCATCATGACAAACACATATATGTACAAAGATTGTATACATACACATGTGAATAAAGTTTATTATTATGAAAAAAAACCTGCAGATTTAAAAGTATTAATTTCGTAAAGAAATCGTTGAAAAACGTTCTCCCCAAAAAAACAATTTCTTTAAATACTTTTGAAAATTCCATACTCATATATTTATTACATTAACATCATTTATCCGTTGAAAATGTTTTAAAATCTATTAGGCTTACGCAAGTAAATTTCTAAATTTTGGTCATTGAAATTAAAATTTTTTAACATAGAAACGCTATCCCTTTTTATGTTGGAACGAATGTTGAATTTTCTTATATTACAATCTAACGTACTCAACTGTTTGCATCTAAACAATATTATAACAAGCCTACTCATTTACTAAAGGTGTTGCTAAAGTATGCAATTGTAGAATTTCTGACTAAGCCGATAAGGAATGTGACTCATAAACGATAATCCGGAAGACTCCTCGTAATACATTTGTTTCAATATCAACTTTAGGTTGTACTTATATTTTAAAGATATGATAAACGCATTAAATTAAACGTGTAAGGAAATGCTAACAGTTAACGACTCAAGTGTTTTCAATGTGAACGAATTCTATATAAAGATTACAAGCAAAATCTGATGGAATTAAATACTTACACAGTTTTACAATTCCTATATTGGATGGTTAGGGTCGTCACCGCCCTGAGTGCAAATAAAATTTGAGTTTATTTCAAATAAAAAACGTGGAATATCTGAGAATATCTCGAAAAGTAGATTGGTTTCTTTGGATGCTCAAAACTTAAAAACAACTGGACCAAATTGGATACTTCCTTCTGCAGGTTTGTTCTGTTGCTTACGCTGAAGGTTTAGGAAAAAGAAAATTAAAAAAATTTAACGGGACAGCTACTTTTATATTTTAAAAATAAATTTAATTTTGAACTCAACTTATTCATCAGGTTGAATTAACAAATGTATCTCAAAATAAATAAATGTACTTAAAATAACTTTGAAATAATTTTACATTCTGAAAATTAAAAAAAAAATTATGAACTGTTTTAATCACTTTACTCGTTAATCTTAAAATATATCAAGTATGGGGGTAACAACAAAACTAATGTGTTCCTGATTAGTTCATGTAATTCTTTCGGTAACTCTTTGTAACTCACAAGTTTTGTATACTTAATCAATTGCATAAATTTTTGACGTTTTCAACTAAGTACACTATATATTTTGTTCTGTACTAGTAACTTATTTTGAAATAAATGAAATAATAATAATAATATTTAAAAATAACAATTTTATTCTTCATTTATTTCAGTGGATGTAAACTTTGTTTTACATATGGTGAAAGGAATGATAACGTGCAAGCATTTTTCCTCTAACAATAACTTAATAAATCCAGAATGTAAACTGCAGGAGTCAACTTCTAATCTGAATTACAATAAAAAATTAATTTTGTTCAGTTTTGAAATACCAGAGTTTTCCATAGCAAAATGTGTGTCAAATCCCAATCGTCAACATAATTGTTTTATTAATATTTTTCAACGATTTGAAATATTTAAAAGCATCTTTAAAAATGTTACATCTGAAATTGTTGAAGTAAACTTTATTTATCTATTATGTTTAATGAAATTATTTTAAAAATCCTTTTAAATGAACTAAATAAACCTCACGGTATTTCTCAAGAAAAAGATTAAGAAAACGTTTTTTTTTGACAACAATAGGATTCGCTTTTTCTGACTAGATTCGAGTCAGTACGATTACAATGTGTTACAGTTTATTTATAAAACAAAATAATAATTGTTTGTATTGTTTCTCAACAGCGTCCTGCTAACCACAGTCACAAGGAGGTTGTGTTGGGTTTTACAGACACGAAAGACGTTACAGATGCTTTGAAACAGACTTAAATCTGGGCGCCACCTACAATCTTAGTGAGTAGTCCTTTGAAGAAGGATAACAGGACCAAGAATTAAACAAACTGATAACAAAAGATTAGAGGAAGTTAATTTTATAGAACACGGACGTTACCACTTGTATCGGTTTCTACATATACCTGGAAACCAATGTGTAATCCACCATATAACAATAGTAAACATTGACGTCTTTGGTAGTATTTAGTTTCGAGTAAAAAAGCAAAAATTATTGAAATAACTTCTTACGTTTATCATTAAAAGTTGATAAAATTTAAAATAGAAGCAACACATGTAATTAAAATATGAATAAGTACTTAGGGTTTTACTAAAAAGAAATGTAACCGCAAGCAATAGAAATTACAGCAAATTTTAGAAATCTATCTGTACTAATCGGAGATTAATTAACATTTATCCAAATCCCGTCCCTAACCAAGGGCTTTCCGTAACGCGCATAACCTCCGCCTATTATTGTGTTTAAAAGTTAAACGTGCATACAAAGCATTCCGGTCTTAAAATAAGGTATACGTAGAAATTTTCTAGCATAAATTAAAAAAGAATTAAATAAAAAAATTTTAATATTAAGTACTCATTCTTATCTCGACATGATTGTTGAGGGTCGCTCGTCAATATAGAAAACAGTTTGTTCGGCGGTGTCGACGGTGATGAACAATCGCCGGGTGGCCATGTATTCATCAATTTCCTGGTTATTATTAAAAATTGTTCCAGTGTTTAGCTTGTTACTAATGCACCAAAGGTGGTGTCGAGAAAGGTAAAAATATCAAGGTAAAGTCTACAAGGAAAATGTAATGGCACTTATCGACAAAACGGCCATTTCATGACACGGTTTCGGAAAATGGGTGACATATAGCGGTTATTTTGCTATCGTTGGCTTTGACAATTGCGTTTAACAGTAATTCGTATTCACCTACAAAGAAATAATTAACGCACCATTATTTCTACCTTACTAAAAAAACAATCGCTACTTGATATTGATGTATCTTCAAAAACCACCAAGTAGTAAATGACGCCGATAAAAACGGATTCTACGCGGGAAAATACAATCCTACGATTCCCACCATTACACATACAAGCTTAAACGAAGGAAAGACATCGTGTAAGTTGCCTACAACTTACAGACACTAATTCCTATAAACAACCAAAAATTCAGTTGTGTAGACAAAAAACTTAATGGAAAATTACCATTACAAAATTAATGGTTTTGATTTTATTATACTTCAAAAATTACAGATTTTTTCAATTTTGAAATACTTACAAAAATACTTATTTTACATATTTAATTATAACAACTTTGTTTAAATTATTTTATAATCCAATAGATAACTGTTTATATGATTACATGACCTTAATTGTTTAACAATTTCTCCAAGAATAATAATTATTACAAAAATAGTTGCTGAGGACTAGAGACTAGAATTTCTCACCGGAATAAGTATAAAAATACAAATCTTGATAGAACCAAGAGGCAATACCTATCAGAAACCAGGGATTAGAAGATTTGCCTGAAATTAGTTTAGAAAGAAATCAAAGTAGCATAAATGAAATGAACAACAAAGCACCAGGTGGAGATGGGATTGTTATAGAAGCATTAAAAGAAGGAGGAGCATGTAGTCAAAGCCCTTCGGTCATTATTTAATAAATTTTTTATGAAACCAAGAAACACCTATCACATGTGGAACGACATATCATCAGTCTGATTTATAAAAATTATATTACAAATCTAGCAAACTACAGGCCCATTAGTCTATTAGCACACATATACAGCTTTTTTACAGAATATTAACAAAACGAATGAACAATAAACTTAGAATTATATATAATTCAACAAGCCAAAACAAAATACGGTTTTGATCCTGATTTAAGTACAAAATAATCAAAATACTAACTGAAAAATGTATCAATTATAATAAACCCCTTATTCTGGTGTTTATCGACTACGAGAAAGCGTTTGACTTGTCGATCAGTACAAACTTTTTAAGCTATGTCGCAATGCCGCATCGATTCTAGATACACAAATATCTTAAAACATATATATATCTTCACGCAACCGCCTCCGTAAGACTACACGAAGATACAGATACGTTTAATATTGAAAAGTGTACGACAGAGATGTTATATCTGCTAAATTATTCACAATCCTCTTGGAATATATGTTTCAGGAATTAAGACTGGGAGCATCGAGAATAAACATCAATGGAGAAAGACTAAACCAACACGTTCGCTGATGATATTGTTTTGGTTACAGATCGGTATAGACGAAGTAAATATAATGCTGACAGATCTTAAAACGACCTCAAAGGAAATGGGACTTAACATAAACTTTCAAAAACAAAATACATGACAAACTTAGTACTCAATGACAATATCTCGGCAGGAGACGTGAAAATTGAACAAGTGATATCAGTATAAATATTTAGGACATGAATTAACACTCGGTAGAGATAACCAAACCTCGAGTTGCTCCGATGAATAAATCTAACATGAGTAGCATATGAAAACCTTAGAAAGATCTTTAAATCAGATATTCCTATATGTTTAAAATGAAAAGTGTACAACCAGTACGTATTGCCAGTTCTAACTTACATGGCGCCGAAACATTGATTCTAACTAAAAAGACCATCAAAAGAATCCTAGTATAGCACAAACAACAATGGAACGCGTTCAATGTTAGGGATATTTCTAAGAGACAAGATACGCAATACTATTATTAGACAACGTACACAGACGCAGTGCAACCGTGATAGCCAAGTTGAAATGAAACTGGGCCGGTCATGTGTGAGCCCGCTTGAGACACGATAGGTGGACGAAGCGCTTAGTTGAATGGAGAACAAGACAAGAAGCATACAGAAGTAGAAGCAGACCTCCAACCAGGTGGATGCGACGATATCAAAAGAATATCAACCAATTGGATCCAGACTGCACAAGATCAAAATAAATGGAAGGACCTGAGGGAGGTTTACGTCCAGCAGTGGACAACTTAGACTGGGGAAGAAGGAGAAGAAGTTGTAGAAAAAAAACAATTTTTTTTTTCCTGTTTGTGCTTTATTTTAAATTTTTAAATTGCAGCCTTAAAAAACGGTTTAATGGAAACCAGCGCATGACGGTTTAAAAAAACCAAGTACCTGAATCCGTTTAAAAAGGTTTATGCGTTGTCAAAATTGTACCGTTTTTCCTCATTTTTCCATCAACATTTTTAAGTTTCACTTACTTTCTATGCGTTGCTATTACACGTTTATTTTATTTTTCGGGCAAAATGTTTTATATACCGATTGTTGATTTTCAGCGAGCGGCATAGAACAATTGGAAACCACTGACTGAAACATATGAGAGAGAAAACCAGAACTTCTGCAGATAATACGAGAGCAATGCATTGACCTAACAATTAAAAAAATTAGAAAACAGAAACGACACGTTTAATATTGAGTGACGACAAAGAAACAAATAGCATTTAAAACACACCATGTAAAGAAGAAGTTCGATATTGTTTTTTCACTATTCTCATAACAAATAAAAAAACTAACAATCTTATCTACAAAGACTTAAAGGTTGTTATATTTCTCTGTTAAGGACGGTTTGAGGTCATATCGATTATCACAACTACCACTAGTAAGTTCTACTATATTGATTCTCTATTTATATTGATTTGTAAATTGAAGTGCACGTTAGCAGGTTGCAGCGTTGGAGTTTAGCAAGGATATGTTCTTGAACTTGTTGCAATTGTATGCATCTTAAGCACTATACGTTCTTGTTAAAGAAAGGAGTTTTTTGTGTCACTGTAGAGACCCTTCACGTGTTCTAACTTTCAAACTTTGTTCATTAAAGCACGGATATTGGTGAGTGTTTTGAGATTTAGCACTGATCTATAAATTTGGTAATTTGGGATACATTCAGTAAATCAAAAATAAGTGTATGTTTGAAAATATCCTTAACAGGTCCATTAGTGTTTTCAAACTGCTGTATCCTCAGTGAAAAACATATAACATTAGCTTTTATTGACTATTTTTGAATTACATGCCAGATTGGAGTTAAATTTAACAAGCCCTGATAAAACTCGCATAGGTTTGAACAAAATAGTTTTTTATTTCATTCCTCCGCCTTGAGGAATCCTTACAAAGATACTCATCTCCAGTTACTCGTCATATTATACAAAACTGTTAGATAAAAACAAATAACTTGAAAGATAAATTTAATCTTTTTCGCCAATAAATGCTTCAAATATTGTTTAGTGATCAATATTGGCAATATCCCAAACGCATATAAAACTCCGTTTCAGTTAAACTCTGTTTCCATTTTAAAAAATTTAACTTTTTATGTACCTTAATAAAAACGAAGTCGTATGAAATAGAGGTCATCGACCTGACTGGTCCCTCTACTAGTTTACCTCTACTGTTTTTGGATAAACGTTAATTTATCTAAAAATATGTTTTGTATGTATGTAGCTCATTCATGTGAAGTAAATCCGTTTGTATCAAGATCATCTTTGCTTTGCGTATTTGGACTACTTAATCGTGTTTGGGTATATGGTATATTTGGGTATATTCAGCAGAAAATGATTTGGAATGCGTACATGTCTAGTAGACCCAAGACATGTTTTCAAATTTTCTGTGTACCTAGATATTTTTATCGAATAAATAATCTTCACTTTATATTCTTTCTTCTATCTTAATTTCCAGTAATCATTAAAGCTACATTCTTATAACACAAATGAACGGTATTTGCCTCTGTTGACTTATTTTGGCAAAAGTTGTCACATTGTCATTATTGACGAAAGCTTTGTATGGCGATTTAAATTAAGAAAGTGTTGATATGGAATTTGGTCATTTGTATCGTTCATTAAACAATCTGGTAGCAAACAAAACTTTTTTTTCTTTAAACGTCAAATTAAGTGTGCCATAACATGGCCGAGCTGATAATGTTTAAGTGTCGCTTCATAGCCATGATACTGTTGACGGGGTTTAAGTAAGCTTAAGTACTTAAGTCGAGAAAGTATTATTAAGTTATTTTAGTTACAATTCTAATTACAATGTGAATGTACAATTGTTACAAAAAGCTAACGGAATTTGCTGTGTAAAATTCCTTACGGTATTTGGCTGTTTTGCTTTTTCTTTGCTTTTGAAGAAAACATAGTAAATTTTATGCAGAACTTAGGTGGTTTTTGGTGCTTCGGCTAACATCCCTCAGCACAAAAACATCATTTAACTCATAATAAAAATAAAAAATTTGACAGTCAGTGCTTTCAAATTGATTTATATATTATTTTATAATGGAGTTAAAGCTTCTGATAAAAAATATTGTGTGTACCTTCCGAGAAAGGAAATGACTCTAAACCAAAACGACACACTTCCTTGGCTAGACACAAATAACTACTTTAATCACCTACATTAACGTCGTCAAACAGTAAAATGTCTCAACGTATTTGAAAGATATTTGTCTTTTTTTATTATTTTATACTTCTACTTTAGAAAAAGAAAACTTACTATTCGAGGTAAATATCTTTTTCTTGGGAACTTTTTCTCTTATAATAAAATATACTATTTTTTACCTAACATACATAAATTGCAAACAATTCAAAGTTTAATACTATTTACTTACAGTTTGTTGCCGTAGACAAATTTATTATAGAAAATTTCTAATTGTTTAGGCGCACTTACCCTTAAAAAACTGCTTAATAATGTAATTCTGGCGCAAACAAACGTGTAATCAATTTGTCGGGGGATTCCTCGAGCACAAAAATATCCCATTTTAGCTAAATATTAACTAATCCAAAACGTTAACGATCGGTTTTGTACGTACATGCAATTATAATTATAGAAGTTCTCAATAGCAATCACGTGTGAAGAAATAACTTAAAAATCAATATGCTTATCCGTCAAGTCTGGTAACGTGCTGTGGGTGTTTGTCACATCCTTTAAGTATATTCCAAATTGCCAGACGTTGACGAGCGAGAGAAAAGAAGAACAGAAAGTAAGCCTGGGCGAAATCTAAAGGTAATAAACTGGTATCAGAGTCGAAAGTCGCCTGTTTATCAATAATTAAGAACAGCTTGTAACGTACAAATCATAGAAATAGACCGAATTTGGGATTCTCGACAAATGTAATTAAAATAGGAGAGAGAGAGAAAACCAGATAAGTATTTCATTGAACCCGATCTAAACTTCGTATTCGACGGTGCCAATCGTATCATCCGGCTAGGTCACTAAAGTAACGGGAGGCGTGTGTTTGAGATATTAGTCAAGATACTGAAAGGACCGTCTCAAATATTGGTTGTCAAAGCCCGGCGCCACTATCTTTCTATAAAGAGAATGCTACATTTCCGCAAGATAGAACGGTTAATGTACTCGTACTTAGGGCTACAATAAAATACTCGCACTGAAAACAAGTCACAATTTAAGTTTATTTTACGGCAACAATAACATAAACTGTACAAAACAGAGGAAAACGCGTTCCTAATTAGGCGCACTAAATCTACGACGCGGTCAGCGACAGGTAAATCTTTGATTATGTTCGGTAGCGAAGTCCGGGTCGATTTTAACTGGTTTAACGTCGCGTAAAATAACACACAAACACAATACCTTATACCTTCTGCTAGGAAGCTACGAAGGCAGATACGAGGCGGGTGTGGTTGATGAGAAAACTCGTACGGTTTCTGAGATTGGGTGCCGTCTCCAACACTCACAACTCGCATAAAGCAACAAGGTAGTAGTAATGTCGTCGTAGTAATTTCGTCTCCAAATTTCGTGATCCGTATTTGTGTGATCCGTATTTACGTGATCCGTATTTACGTCTAAAAGAGAAGCAAAGAAGATGTCATCCCCAACCGCCTAAACGCACATGTCAAACTACTTACGGTGTTCGAATGCGGAAAACGCATAAAATATGCAAAAATATTATAGAGAACCACTGGGCGTTGTTGTTATAAATAGTTATACCCTAAAATAAAAGGTCGATTACTACTGATGCCATCGAAAACAGTAGATTTTATTTACCTAAGCGCCATTAGAGACAGAGCGCAGGCGAACACCACGGCGTTTAAAGTAACATTCAGCGGAACAGGACGGAAGTAATCAAACAGACACCGTGAAAACGAACCAAAACCGTCCTTTATCGGCGCCCCGAATAACTCCACCAAAAATCACACCAATTTGGCGCGATATACAAAAAATCACGTAACAAACTTTAGTGTAGAACTGGTTTAATTACGACAGTTTCAGTTTTATGGCTTATAAGATCTAAAGGGTATCGCCAACATGATTTTGCCATCAAGTGGTAAGTTTATTTTGCCACCAGGTGGTAGGTCTTAAAAGCTTTCACCGTGATAAAAATTTTTTTTTAAACTTACGGTATTCGGTAGTGTGCAAAGGCCACACAAAAAGAAATGCGGCATTAATTCACGACAAAACTCGTCACTCCTACAAGTAATTAAATAATTTCACTAATTTGTTTAATAAAAAGAAGATATTTTACTTATTACCCCTAAGAACAAAAGTACACTTCAATAAACGCCATATATCAAAACGAATTAACCGGAAACTTACTAAAGCTAAAACACGACTGGATTTTCACGACACCTGAACTGACTAAACATTTCGTTAAGTTAGGTTGCATATAAGCAAGGCGTAGAACGGATCGAAAACAAATTTATTAGTCGAAATTCACAGAAAAAAACCGTCACATATTGCAACAGATAGATATCATTATTTATTATTATTATCAAATTTACTTTTACTTTTATAAAAAAACAATTATTAGAAATTTAACATTCAAATATAAAAGTATTTGCAAATAATTAAAATCTGTGTATTTTTTAATTTCGTTTTGTAAAAAATTAAAAAGTTTATTCATTCCATTTTAGTAATGAAAAATGCTACAAAATTCAAGTACTCATAAAAATAATTAATTTTAAAGTATGGAACTGTACACAGATTTTAATTAAAAATAAGAACAAATTCTGAAATCATAAATAAGAAAATTAATTAAACTTTTTAGTAGTATATGTTGTATTTAATTTATTTTTAATTTGCAAAATAATCAGTTTTTAAGAAACAACTGAAATTTTAAGTATTCAAACATGTATGACGAATAAACATTTCATAATTTTAAAATAAATGTAAAATTCTAAGCTTTGTCCACATTAAAATTTTAATGAGCACATGCTTTCAATTTTCAATTTTCCAAACATACACATAAGCTAAATAATTTCAATTTTTTTATTTTAAACGACATTTTACGTTTTGAAAGTGCAATCCTTCTCATGATGTAAGTCAAATACTTTATCAATACGGTTTGTTTCTGCAAAATTTAACAAAAATAAATAATACATTGAATCTGCTTTACACGAAAATTTTAATTAGAATTTAAAATTTAAATACAACGTCTTTTATTTAAATTCGTTAATTTTAATACATGTGTACGATAAAAAAAGGTGTGTTTACATTAAATAAATTTTGTTTACTTTACAGGCGATTCGGTTTATTTATGTCCAAACCTCAAATAAAAAAATAATTACTTTTTAAATTTTAATAATTTTACATTAATTGCTTTGTTTAAATTAAAACTTGATTTGTAAAGAATGTATTACAAATAAATGTTTTCTTCGCTCTAATTTTACAATTGCGTTGTAACATTGTTCAAAATTTCATTATGAAAATCAGGTTAGACTTTCTAAGAGATTTTTAATGCCATTAACTAAATGAAATTATTTCTAAAAATACGGTTTTATTTTAAATTATTATTTTTATCCATAATATTTTTGTTGGATTAAAAATTAAAATTACTGAAAATAACCGGTATCTTACATGCTACAAGGTTCCTTTAAATTATTTTAATTTGACGAATCATAGTACACTCATGAAATTTAAAAGTTGGACACCACACACGAGAAAATAACTTGATACCTTGATAGCGTCAATGAGCAGACGCCTCCAAGAATGTATCAATAATAATGGAGGTCACACCCATTATTGATTTCTTATATTTATTTATATAGTAATACCTTTATTTAAAAAAACGTTTTCATTTAATTTTAAACTATAACTTGGTATCTTAATTATAATTATGTAATAAATTCTTGTCAAAAAACTAAATATATACGTTGACAATAAGAATTGCCTTAGTTTTTATTTTCACTTTTATATTAACTACAGAAAAAATGAAACGTCATAAAATATACATTTTGTAAGGACTAAATATTATGAATAGAGAGTTTAATGATTTTTTTTAATAACTTACAATAATTAGTAGGTTAGATTTATTTAAAATAAGTAATAATCAGTCAACCCAAATAACCATGTTTAGTTTTTTGATTTAATTTAAAAGTTATTGCTTGTAGACGTTTTTAAATCAAAATTATTTCTAATTTTATTTTGTAAACATTTCCTAAACAAAATTTTGATTCGATAATTAATCGAGCTATGGTGTTTAATTAGCGATACCTTCAAATATATTCTTTAAAGAAAAAATTAAGTAAGCAACGTAAATTACCTATTTTCTAAAACGTGCTTAGTGTAATGATTCATTCTACAGTCCTTCTATAAGATAACCCCTGCTGAGACTACCTGCTGTTAGAATTGTAAATGATACCCTTAAGCCCGCTTCACAATGTGCAAACTTTTGTTTACAGAAATTGTGGTGTCCAAGTTTTAAATTTCATGAGTGTACATGGCAACTGTCCATGACATTAACATTGACAATTAAAGTAATTTCATAATCAAATTAGGTTTCATTTGTCAGATCTGACACTTATTTTGAGTTATGTATATAATTTTAACACTTCAGAGTTAAATCCGCTTCTGGCCGTTCACACTTGTCTGTCGTTTAGAACGACACAGTGACTGGTAAAAGGAATTTCCCAAACAGGTAACATTTGTCAACATTATTTGTTTTTAATGTTATTTGATTTATCATTTTTGATGAAGTGACGGGTGGAAAAATAACAAAACTACTTCAATTAAAACATATGAAAGGTTAAATTCATGCTCCGGCCTGTCACTGTTAACCTAAAATACATGTCAACTGTCACTGCTAACTTATAAAATACATGACAGATTTTATATATTTTCCACTTCCAATTCTATACAAATTTCCACTCCACGGGATGTTTTAGTGTCGTCCTTCAGTGCTTTCTTTCTAGTATTCCGGCTTCATTTTTCGGTATAACACGAATATAGCGTTACTCGTCTAGGTACTTATACAAACTATCGTTTGGCTTGCATTGAAGGCTTGTTAAATTCTGGCGCTTTACAAGGATCTAATCTAGAACCACTGTTATTTAACGTATTCATAAATGACATATTATCAGTTGAATGTCTTCTATTTGCTGACAATTTAAAGATTTTTTGTGGATTTTCATCTGACAAAGATAGTATTCGCTGCAAAATAACTTAAACGATTTGTCTCTCTACTGCAATTGGCTGACGATTCTGGTCTAAAATATTTAGATTTCATACAACAAATTCTCTTGATAAATTGAATAGAGTTAATAATGTCAGAATTTAAACACTTTTAAAATCATTTATGACTAGTACTCTAATTAAAATTTATGTAAATAACACGCATAACAACACACTTGAGTACAAACAATTAATTATCCAATTATCATTTATTGAATTTTTATTTTAAGGCGACTACCAACTTGTTTTTGTAGACAGCCTTGATAAATAAAAGCACTGTACCACATAACGGTGGGTGAAAACGTCGGCAATTACAACTTACTGAGTTGTTTGTACATCCCACCTCTACCCATAAGGATTCTTATAGAGTATACACATTATCAAAAGAATTTGTTGTAGAGGATCTGGATATTTTAGACCAAAATCGTCAGCCACTACGCTTAGATCAACAGAATTTTATTATACTATTTTACACGTATCCCTTATTACACGAGATGTCGCTAGACACATATTTCATTTAGAATTTCATTTTTTATCCGCTTAAGCTTTTGTTTTGCTCTTTCTTTTATGATTAGTAGAGCATTGCCAACCTATGGTACTTAGTAAAACGCAATTTTACTTGTAGTAGACTGAAATACTTCTAACAGTTCTTTTACTCGTCGTACATCTAACGTTTTTTGCATGTTGTTATGTACTATATATATGTTATTGTATTTATGTTTCAGCCCTTTAGGCATGTTGCTTTATTTATATTTATATCTACTAGCAAACCCGTTGTATTGATACAAACTAATTTATTGACTGAGATAGTAGTTATAAAAATTGACACAACACAATAATATTAACATAAACTTCACGATAAACAATATTTTAGTTGTAAAGCTTCCGTCCTCCATTACTTTTTTTCAGCATATTACAATTATACATAATACATAAGCCATACATACGTTATGTGCCGAACAGTAACCTTTGACTATTTGACTCCCATTAGATATTTTTTTAAATGTACACGTTAATACTTTTCTTAAGTTATAACGTAATTATATTTCAAATATGGAAGCATTTTGAATGCAGTAGTTTTTGGAGTTTTGTCTATCAAATTTAGTTCTTTTCTCGATTCTGTTTTTATTTTATTTCTTCTAAAACTTTGGTATTTTCTAAACTTTGCCATAAGCGTTAGCGTCTCTTACAAGCTTATTGCAATCAAAATATTTTTCCTTTATTTACCCTGTTCTAGATACCTTTGATGATTTGTCGTACTATTAATTTGTCCACTTCGGAGCAGAATCATTCTGTTAGAAAAAAAGCAAGTTTCTGAGTTTGCTGTGGCTGAGCATTGTTTCAACACTGGACCCAAGATGAATTTTGACAGTTCTCATTTGTTTGCCAAATTTTCCTTCTTCGTACAAAAAACACTCCAAAATATTCATCATTACAATTTCAATTATGACTACGGTTACAAATTTTACCTTGTAGGTTAAACTTTCAAGTTTGGACTAATCATCGCCGAGGTTGACAATGAGTTTGAATTTACTGATTAAATAGACCCCCAACCGTTTATTTTGACATCTCTTTCTAACCAAACGTTAAAATTTGACTCTAATTAGTGAAGACTTCTTCAGGTCTTAATTAATTATAATTGCCAAATATTAAAGATTTGGTTAACTCACCCCTAAAATGCTCTCACATAAGGATAATAATAATCAAATTCAAGTTAAAGTTTAGAGAGACGAAGAACTATATTTGCAAACGTTAAAACTTAGTTAGATGGAAATACAGCTTATGTTAGATAGAAATACAGTTTATCTAAAAAAAATGTTTCCATTACATGAGCCTAAGCCCTCTTGGTAGATACTCCCTTTTCGAACCCCCCAATTCGCTCTCGCAAAAAGGTTTAATAAAAAAAAATTTCCTACAAACTCCGCCTGGTGGACCACCCCCTCCTCCCATTTTCCCAAAAAAATCAATTCTAATTCCAATTATATAGTTAGTTTTGGCTTATGACCTATAGGGGCTGAGTCTATAAAGCCTAACAAACAAACAAACACAAAATTTTTGGATTTTAGTACATAAGATAATTTGGGTTACTTTCGCTCCTCGTACAAACAAACTACAGCTAATTCTGCTTCCAGCTAATTTTTTGTAAGAAAAATATTTTGTTCGAGTAATATTGTTTGGAACAGAACAACGTCTAGCCAAGCCCGCTAGTACGTAATAAAGATGCACTTTTTAAATGCAAAAACACAAAGGTTGTCGTCCACTTTCAATTTGGAGCAACAATCAGTTCTTATCAATTGATTAAATTTTGATATCGCGTCAAAACGTATTCCCAAAGACAATATCGTTTTTAGATAAGTTTCCTCCAAAATTTCTCTTAATGATCTGTATGCTCTATAAGTGTCCTTCTAGGTAGAGAAGGGATGTACAACTAAATCAATAACTTTGTAATAGCTGACGTTCGCCCCCATTGTCTAGGCTTTATCAAGGCTGTCTACAAAAAACGAAGTGATAGTCACCTTAACAATTACATTCAATCTTCTACACCTAGAAGGACTCTTTTTAGAGTATAAATATTATCAATACCGTTTATGTTGATCCGATTAGATAGAACGAATTCTAATTCAGAATACCAAAATTTCCAATTGTCTACAGCCTTCAAATGTGACAGTTCTAAAGCAGAAAAACTTAAAACTTAAGACATTTTTCAGAAAGAACCTTAATATCGCCATTTTTACAGCAGATGAAAATAATCTACAATCATCTTAGATAGTTTACCACTCTATGTAGATAAATTTAATTCTATGTTATCGAAAGATACCCACTACCCCAAGAATTGAACGCAAAGTTATTCAAATCAATCACCTAAGCACCTCTCGAGATTTCAACGATTGTTTACGTGTTTCACTTTAAAAGCTTTTTACTTTTATAGTCTACGTAAGGATCACAAACAGGGTGTGTCATCATTACATTGTTAGCAGAACTTTCTGTCAAAAAGTTTTTTAAGGAATTCGAAGGTAAACCTTTTCACACATCAACTTGTTTATAAAAGTTTGAGTTAAAAATTTCTCAAAATCATCTGAACATTGCAATGTCGTTTGCCTAGTGACTTTCAGTTTCGCAAAAAATTCTAAAACTGGTTTCGGATGCTGCCATGGCATCATTTTATCTCCCCTGTCGTCTCCAACATTTTAGAGTGCCTTTGAAACTATTACCTTAGAGAATTCGCTTTTAAAATCTGAAATTATTATTAATATGGTAATGACACATTATAGTTTCACCCCCATAGTCTCTCTGTTTTAAATACGTTTACGACTTGTCTTTATTCGCGTATGTCAAACAAGATAATTCTGAGTCAAGTCCAGGCAAGTCTGTTGTGGCTAAGAATCATTTCCACACTGGACACTATAAGATTTTGACAGGTCCCATTATTTAGTAACCAGCTGCAATCAGTTTTATTGTGTAGAATTTTATATGCAATTTTAAGGGCGGTAGCAACTCTCCTAATCTGGAGAGAAGTAAAATTAAATCTATTTACCAACGTATTGTGATCAAACCCTCTGGGTGGATAGACACCATCAACTAGGAACAAAAAGAAACTTAAGAAAGCTTCTTTGAACCTTTTTCGATACTAGACACTTGATAATTATGCAAGGAAAAGTTTTTCTGCAGAAATGCATTCAACTATGTCGTTAATGAATAACAGAAACAAAAAGGTCCTAGATTGGAACCTTGCGGAAAGTGAGAAGTAGGTAAAAAGGAATTTGATAAAACGTTCTGATAGCGGATCAAATTTCTTTTGATTGATCAAGTAGGATAATAGTAATTTAACCAACTTGTTATGAAAATTAAATTGACGTAATTTATTTACTAGAATATAGATGTCAATCTGATCAAATGCTTTTCGGAAGTCTATGTAGATCACATCCACTTGGCCTCCGGCATCAACAATTTTTGATTTAAATTGCTTGAAACATGACAGGTTGGTTAGTGTAGATCTGTGGGACATAATACGATGCTGATGAGGATTTATGAAGTGTCTGATCGACGAGTATATTTTGAATAAATGATAGACTCAAATACTTTGGCAAAGTTGCATAATAATGAAATCGGACGATAGTTTTCAATGGCAGCCATGTCACCCTTTTTTAATATAGAAACAATCCAAGACTGTTTTATTTACTGGGAAATGTGGCATTCCTTATTATCAAATTGTAGATGTAATGTAAGGGTTTGTCGAAAACATTTGCGCAATCCCTTAATATGAAACTGGGTATACCATCAGGTCCAGATGTAAATTTATTTGACGAGTGTTTCAATTTCTATAGTATACTGTCCTCAGATATCATAGAAATATTAACCACTGTTGATGACAATAATGAATGATTGCTTTCATGAAACTTATTAGCGTTGGAAGGTTGGTACAGCTTTGTTAAAAATGTTGTAAAGAATTTTATAAAAAGTAAAGCACACATCGTCGACATTTGTGATCCTCTCTAATAAAGACCAATCTGTGCTAAGTAGAAGACTGTATAAAGTGATAATTCGCTTTTCTGTTAAAAGTGTCATTACAGTCATCAATGCATAAAGTAGGGTGATGATGATCTTCGACAACAAGAGTGGGTCACCGTTGGAAACAGTGGAATGAACATTGGAAAACACTAAATCAAAAAGTCGTGCGTTAGAATTGAATATGTGATTGTATTGATTGAAAAATAGCAAAATTATTTACAGATAAACAAAATTTATTAGTATTAGTGTGTTATGAAGTCAGTACCTTAATTACCCACACTCCGTTCAGTCTTTACATTGGTATGTTGTTCAAGTTGACCATCTGCCTTTTAGTGGTCTACCTTGAACTTATCGTTTGCTTGTTAATTCTTTGCCTGAGAAAGATAGATGGCGAAACTTTAGCGTTATTGTTTTGACACGATCCAACCCCTGAAGATCTTTTTGGTTTAACAATGACTTCTCAATTTTTAAGTTATAGATATATTAATAATTGGATAAACTAAAGAATATCTCTCGATTCTATTCTTACATGGATACCATAGGTTTCTGATAATTATTTTAGGTTTGTTGATGCTGTTAAATGTGCAGTAAAAAAATCAATTTCACGTGGTTTTTGAAAGGAATATGCCCCATGTAGGTCGACTGAAACAAATCATATCTAGCAAATTAAATAAAGAAATTGGGGATGCTGTACTGTCATCTCTAAATAATGGAAGAAAGAAGAAATGGAATTTATTAATGGAAAATATGAATTTCTGTACATTAAAGTCGTAAAAGCTGGGTACTTTTAAATAAATTAGGTTCTACAAATCAATCTGCTAAAACAAATACAAAAATTTCTCCAAATTTTATTGTTTCTCAGTTGGTTAATGTTTCAAACGTAATAAAAGTAGAGAAATCGACTATCACAAAGATGAAAAGTGTCTACAAAGAAAAGATAATCTACACCTATCTCAAAAGAGATATCTAGACTCTTTACTGTAGAAGATGCATTAAAAAAGACAAAATCAAAGAAAGCTGCTGGATTTGATGGAATACATCAGAATTTCGGAAAATCTGGAAAATTATTCTTTGAAGTGGTTATTTATGTTTCTCAATGATATTTATAATACAGGTAGGTTACTAACAGATTTAAAGAAATGTAAAGTCGTAATAATTTTAAAGAAAAATAAATCTCCTACAGACCCTACTTCTTATCGTCCAATAAGCTTGTTAAGTGTAACTTATAAAATTTTGAAAAAGTTGATTTTTCAAACAATTAATCCATTCATTGAAGATAAATTACCAATTGAATAAGCAGGATTTCGATCCGGTAGAAGTTGTTGTTGTGATGAAATATTGGCATTAACAATGCATATCGAAGCTGGATTTCCGAAGAAACTTAAAACTGTAGTTGTCTTTTTAGATTTAACTGCTGCATGTTACGTACCGCCAAAGACGGGTCAATAGAAGGGATTGCTACCAAAGGAGAATGCGAAGCAATTGTACATGCAACCAGAACATTCATTAAAACATACAAAGTTATCTTGAAGGTGAATTTCAAGAACGCATTTAATTATCTGGAGATGGATACCTTTTTTAACGCTATTACTGAATCCTTTCCTGAAACAGCAAACTATTTAAAACACTGTTATTACGTCCCATCCTATTTATCTTTTGGATCTATCGGAATCATTCAATCTTTAACAGGAATACAACAAGGAGACCCTTTAAGACCTATGCTTTTTTGCTTAGGGATACAAGGAACGATTACAATGTTCTCTTCAAGTTTTAATTCGTGGTATTTAGACGATGGGGTATTAGCTGGAGAGCCTATAATAGTTTTGGTGGATTTTGAGAAGCTGATTGTAGAATTTAAATCGTCAGGACTGTAGATTAATCCATCAAAATGCGAACTTTATTTTATTGGTGCAAAGGATGACACAATTTTTGATGCTTTTAACAGCCTCTTGCCAGGGATAAAGCTCATTAATAACGACCTGACGCTTTTAGGAGCTCCCTTGCTAACATCGTCCAACTGCACAAGTATTTCAGAATAAGATTGCTGAGATTGAGCAGATGATATTCAATTTAAAAGTTTTAAACTCTCACACAAAATAATTTTTTTTGAAAACTGCTTTGTATTCCCCAATTGACCTATTTACTGCAAGTACCCCGTTACTTGAGTTCGTCAGTCTTGGAAGAGATCGATTCCTTTGTTCAACTGGTTTGACCACTTTACTCAACTTAAAATTTGAAGATTGCCATAAAGTTCCTGTTTTTTTTTAAACAAAAAACAAAAAAAAAACAATCACAATACAATTTTAAAATGACCGCTTAAATTACAAATAAATCAATCAAGTCTCCTTGTTAAACTTAGGAATCCGTAGATCAAAAGATATTTTTATGCCTGCTTTTTTATCATCAATAATGGAGGATTAGTCTTTTTCTTATGTATCTAACTCTGAATCGAACTTTTTATCTATCCACGGTTATTCAGTTTACATTGAAGCATGGCGGCTTTTAAATTCTAAACTCTCTGAATGGAATAATTCATTACAAAGGAGTTGAGACAGTGTAGACTGTGAACGAATTCTACTGAACATTACTCCAATTTCTGAATTGGATTTAGCCCGTTTGAATGCAGCTCAGATTCCGAAGTCAAGTGCCTGGCTTAACTGTATTCCCAGTAGAAGACTCGGGACTCTCTTGAATGATACAAGTTTCCAAATTGCTTTAGGTCTTCGTTTTGGCCTCAATTTATGCAAACCTCATACTTGCATTTGTAGAGAGAAAGTAAACCGCGATGGAATCCATGGATTAGCTTGTAATAAAAGTGCAGGCTACTTTCCCAGACATCAAGAATTGAATATGATAATGCAAAAAGCACTATCGACAGCTCAAATTCCATCCATACGGGAACCTAGTGGCTTTTGTCGTAGTGATGGTAAGCGCCCCGATGATGTTACTTTAATTTCTTAGAATAATGGTCACAACCTCGTTTGAAACGTTATTTGTGTTAATACCCTTGTCCCATGTCACATGTCATCTTTAAGAGAAATTGCTGCATCTGCAGCAAATAATGCCGCAAAACGGAAGATAAATAAATACAAGAAAATAATAGAGGAGGGCTACTTATTTACACCTATAGCAGTGGAAACTTTGGGAAGTTTTAGTCTTAATGCAGAGCCTTCATTTATGAGCTTGGGCAACGGATGTATTTCGCAACTGGAGAAATTAGATCACCTTCTTATTTAATTCAAAGATTAAGCCTTGCAATTCAAAGGAAAACAGTGCCAGTGTTTTAGGAACTATACCCTCATCAAGGCTTCTCAAAGAAATTTATCATATTTAGTATCATAATAGTAATTTTTTTTTATGTTAACAAACTTATATTTTAGGTAATGTTTAAAAATAAATCATCATCAATTGATGATGTTTCGTTTCATACTGTGAAGAAACAAAAGAAACTAATATAACAACAATAATGTTTAAAAAAAAAAAAAATCGACAAAATAAACAAAAATATATATTAAAAAGTAGTAATTTTCCTTCCATACAATGTTCACACAACATACATACACTCCAAACCGCCACTTACCTGAATGTTTTATAATTTACTTAAATAAAATATGGCTTTCTTTTTAGTATCTTTAATTTACAATTCTCTTCTTTAAATCCTTCTTGAGCTTTATCTTCAAAACCAAACCAGTTAAAACCAATGTTTTGAGTAAGTGCATCTAATGTCTCGAACAAAACGAAGAGTTCAATAAAAAACGGAAGATTCACACAAAACAAAGACCCTAAAATAATTAAATGGTAAAATCAAAAAGATTGTTTTTACAGGTCTTACCACAGTAACGGGTTTTCGGTATCACACAAAATATTAAAATATAGGTATTAAGATGGGGTAAAATATCCGGTCAGGGCAGATAACAACAAACCATATAAAATTCCAAAATTTTCCAACGGGATTTGTTAAAATACTTTTTGGCAATCAAACATTCATAATTTTTGACCTTTTTCGAATTTTAAATAAAAAAAGAACTTAAATCTAATGCAATTTCAAACCGTAACATGCATACGATACCGTGTGGAAAGAAGGTTAACTTTTTAAATTGTTTAACGTTATTCCTTGTTACAAAATTATTTCTCTTATTGAAAATATTTTACCTAATCTGAAGTTTAGAGTTTTTGTTGGAGATAAAAGCGGTAAATTCCGATTTTTAAATTATGGTCTTCCACAGGGATCGGTTCTTGTACCTATTTTTTTAAATGTATATATTTCTGATTTTCCTTCTTTACAATGTCAAAAACTCGTCTACACCGATAATATGGTAATTTCATTTCAACATTCTTTTTAGAAATTGAAAGAAAGCTATCTGATGATTGCGTATTATGGAAAATAATTTCAAAAATGGTGATTGTGCCCCAATCTTAAAAAGACAAGGGTTCCTTCTTTTCATTTAAGTAGTAGAGAAAAAACTAGAAAAATTAATGATGTATTTAATAACACAAATTTAAACCATAATTTTAACCCAGTTAATCGACGTTTTTGTTTACAACGATCATTTAGAAAAAGTCAAACAAAACATGAAAACAAGAAATAATGTAATTCAAAAATTAACTGGAACAACTTGGGGAGCAGATGCAAAGACACTTCGTACAGCTGAATATTGTGCCCATGACTGGTTGAATTGTTATCATACAAAAAAAAAATATATGCCCAGTTGAATTGCACTATGCGTATAATTAGTGAAACCATGAAATCTACTCTCGATTGGCTTCCTGTTCTTTGTAATATTACACCATCGAACATTCGACGAAAAGCTGCGTTAAAACGAGAATGTGATAGATGCCAACTTAACAAAAACTTTGGTACCTATTTGGAATGATATTGAGAACCCTCTAGCTAAAGACTTAAATCTCGAAGTCGTGTATGGTTGGAAGACTACTTAACTACGAATTTTTCTGAAATTGAAGAGTGAACAAAATTATGATCTGGAGTTCATGTTTTCAAAAAATATCTCATTGATAATCTAACAATAGAAATCCCGAGCTTTGATAAAAATAGAAAAAATGATCAAAGTAAATCGCATAAGAACACAGGCCATGCAACTCTATGTTGTTTAAATTCAACCTTCAACCGCGGGCGATTTTTAAATTTTTTATACAAAACCGTGACTCATTTTTATTCGACATTTAGAATATTCTCAAGAATTGAATTAAAAAAATTAAACAAACAAGTAAAAACTGAACATTTCAACAGAAATTTTATTGACATTGGACATAAATTATACGGGAAACGCGAATTTCGCGTTCAAAGAAAACACATTGGAAAATATATTGATATTTTTTTTGAGTGTATTAGGTCTTGCAGTAAGGTTCCATACACAAGCCCACGTTACAATCCTTGCACAAGGTTTTTGTTTCTTTCGCATTTTTTTCCATCAGCATTTCTTCTGGAACAGCATACAACACACCTTCTACGTGGTTCTTTTTATAAGATGTGGTGGTATGTAGGATATAAAGTGCATTTCAGTCAATCTTGTTGTACTTTGTATCTTCTTGTACGTGCCTCCATTCGCTAAATTGCAAAAATGTTTTTCAAAAATCGTTTGAATTTCCTTCCATAATAAATGTGCTGGAAAATAGACTGATCGATCAGTGTCGAATACTTTTTTTGTAATATTTTTGTTGTTTTCGCGTGGTTTCATAATTTTAAGTTTTTGATCAACTCTGTGAACACCGCCCATTTTGTTATTATAGTCGCATATCAATTAAGGTTTCATTATTTCATCACTTCGTTTTGTTTTCATTATGCGGGATGATGGGTTGTGTATAGTACTCAAAGCGCAAATTGTTTTTTTGTCTTGCCATTTTAGGACCATGATTTTGTCTTTTTGAAAAGCACTTAGTTCTCCCTTTTTGAGTTTTACAGATGCAAACCCGGTCGGTAGATCCTTTCTATTTGATCGAAGAGTTCCATAGATATCTGTTTTGCGCTGTAACAAATAATCAGCAAGTTGGGGTGATGTGTAAAAATTTTCAATTGTCACGCAAAATCCTTTGTCTAAGAGAGGGTTCATAAAATAAAAAAATTGTTTTTTTGTCTTGCCATTTAAGGACCATGACTTTGCCTCTTTGAAAAGCACTTGGTTCTGTCTTCTTCCGTTTTACCGATGCAAATCCGGTCGGTAGATCTTTTCTATTTGATCGACGAGTTCCATAGATATTAGTTTTGCGTTGTCACGCAAAACCCTTTAGTTGTCTCTTCTAAGAGAGGGTCCATTAGATGTAAAACAGTTTTGGTTGACATAGAGTATTCTTTATACTTAGTCATGTATGGCGTACTTTTGCCAACATAAAATAAAAATTCCATGTATAACTTGTTTGCGATTCACATAAAACAAATCACTTTATTCTAAAACGAGATCTTTTCATGGGAATATATTGTTTCCAACCTAGCCTTCCTTTGAATAATAATAAACTTTCATCCACACTAACATTTTTTTCTGGAACTAAAGCTGTGCTAAACTTGTTTCGTACATATTCAATAACTTCGTAAACTTTTCTCAACTTCGGACATGGATGTGTATCTTGAATTATCCGAAAAGTGCCAGTATTTCATTATCAATCTGAACCTGTCTCGTGGCATGAATTGGAACACAAATTTATTCGCGTTTGGACCAGTACCATTTTTGTTTGGGTAATTTGATTATACTTTGTAGTAATAAAATACCTATGAAGTTTTTTATTTTATTTTCACTAAGATCTGTCCATGTCCATTTCTTTGATTTACAATTCAAATTTTTAGACTGATTAGAGTTTTCCTGGTTTGCATACTTGTTGGTTTCCAGTTACTAGAATACGTATCAATATATCGTCAAAAATGTAAAAAATACTCAAGTGGAGCAGCATCTATACCTAAATTTATTTGTAATCCCGGAGTTGAAATAAAAGGAAAAGCTGGTGGACAGAAGGAATATTGGTCATATCTATTGCATTCCATATGCGACAATTTGCAAATTCATCAACCTCGTCCGTTTCATCATCACTATCACTGAAACCTTCCTCAAAACTGTCGTTGTCACTTCCTAAATTTATTGAAGCCTCACTAGATCCACTATCATACGTGTCGTCATCAGAATACATTTTACGTTTCGACATTTTGAGAATTTACGACCACGATGTAAACAAACTGCTGCTACATAACTACAGTGCATAAATGAATGTAAATTGTGCGTCGCCTAGTGTATATAAGATACAGGTCGTAACATGTCCACTCCTGTCGGCTGCGCAAAAATACATACGATCCTCGATGTTTCATAGCAATATAAAAAAAATTTGACGGAAAAATAACGTCTCCCGGTGTAGTAATAGCTAAAATATTACGAGGGCGGTCTGAAAAGTTTTCGACCTCAACGTGAAGATGACAGCATTCGTCAATAAATGGCAGGGAATGTAGTTGAGCATCGTTTGACAGCAACACATTAAAGCTTCAGCCATTTTGGACGCGCAGTTTTTATTTGACACTCGTTTGAGTGAGTCGATGTGAGTATTTTTGTGAAAATAGAGAAAATCGAGTATCGAAAATATTTGTTTTTGAAATGGAATACGCCTACGCAAATTAAAGATGAGTTGAATTCTGTGTACGGGGACTCTTCACCGTCATTTACCACTGTGAAATTTTGGGCAGTTGAATTTAAACGTGGCCGTAAGAGCTTGGGAGATGATGAACGTTCGGGACGTCCAAAAACTGTAACTACTGATAATAACATAGCAAAAGTTTACTAAATGATGTTAGACGACCGCCGAATTAAAGTGAGAGAGATAGCAGAGGCAATGAAAATGTCCAAAGAACGTGTTTGTCATATATTAAATCAAGATCTAGGTATGAGAAAGCTGTCCGCACGTTGGGTGCCGCGTTTGCTAACGTTACACCATAAAAACGTGTTCGAATGAACATTTCCAAGTTGGCGCAATTTAGGCGCAATAAATTCGAGTTTTGGCGCCGATTAATTACTGTAGATGAAATTTGGATACACCACTATACGCCTGAAACAAAAATACAGTCAAAACAGTGGACTGCAAAGGAGGAACCGGCTCCAAAAAAAGCAAAATCTGTTTTTTCGGCTGGAAAAGTGATGGCGACTGTTTTTTGGGATAGTCATGGAGTTATCCTAATCGATTATCTTCAAAAGGGAAAACCATTACGCATTATTACTTGACAAGCTGAAGGCAGAAATTGCGGATAAACGGCCACATTTGCAGAAAAAGAAAATCCTATTTCACCAAGCCCCGTCTCACACCTCAACAGTTGCCATAGCAAAAATCCATGAATTACGGTTTGAACTGCTTGACCATCTACCTTATTTACTAGATCTGGCCCCAAGCGACTTCTTTCTGTTCCCTCAACTAAAAACTGCGCTCGGAGGACAAAGATTTTTGTCAAATGAGGAGGCAATCACCATCGTGAACAATTATTTTGCAGAGAGGAACGCCGAGTACTATTTGGACGGATTAAAGAGATGGGAGCATTGCTGGGAGAAGAGTATAGAGTCACAAGGAGACTATGTAGAGTGGATAATTGTCAATTACCAACGTAAATTTCATTCATAATTTAACGAACGAAGTGGTATTATGGCTTACTAATCTGAAAGACATCTGAAGTTAAGCAATATTTTGTATTGCTTGCTCTGGTTATCTGTTTACCATTATTTTGTTTGCTATTTCTTTAACCTACTATATAAGACTGGCGCTTGGTCCGGTCTTTATGCAATGGCTGAGCTTCGGTTGTGCTGTTCTATTTTATGTTCTTATTGACCTTCCATAATGATTACACACTTAATTAATACTATTACATATGAATACTAAGGTGGGTAAGGGTTGCATTTTTAGGTTTCAGTGGTTTTTCCTAAACCTTAAAGCACACGGTTTCGTCACCACACTATACAGGTTTATACTGATATTCTGGGGCACCATACCTAACACTTACATCACAATACAATCATAAAATGTATCATACAAATAAATTAATAAATAATTCTTAACAATTAAATAGTCATTGTTAGATGCTAATTTTTTTTTTTTTTTTTTTAAAAATTTAGTTACTGTTATTACTATGGGAGAGGATTTAAAAGTGAATTCAGCTTTTGGCAACGTTTCGACTTTTAATTAGTCAAAGTTTTTTTAGGCCTTAATTAGTTATCATTGCTGACCTCAGATTTACTAACTTTGGAGTATGTTTTAATGTGTTATGGACCATTCTAAATTAAAATGGCGAAAACAAAAATTAATTAAAGGTTGAAGCTTTTAATAATTAGAGGGCAAAACGTTGCCAAATATTAAATTTTGGTTTACCCCTAAAATTCTCTCAGAAATGGATAATAATAATGAAGTTCAAGTTAAAGTTGAGAAGGAAGAAGAACTATATTCCCAAAAGTTGAAACTTAGAAAGGTATAGTTTGGTATTACTTCACCATCCCTCCTACAAACGAATTTTTTTTATCAAACATTTCGTGTAAGAAACAAATAGTTGTTCGGGAAATATTGTTTAGGACAAGACGATGTCTGCCAATTCCATTAGTATGTAATAAAAATGAACTTTTTTTTAGAGTAAAAACACTAAGGTTGTCGTCGACTTTTCAGTAATGTGCACATGTATGACATGTATAAGCTATTAAGCTCTTCATATAAATTATGAAATGATAAAATCTGTTTTAAAGTATATGGTTTTAATAGTGTTTTAGGTTGTTTAGAAGATCCCAATTCTTATCTCTAATTTGAATCAAAATTTAAACATAACAAAGCGTAAAATTACATTAGTATTTTTTTAAAGAAAGTGAAACTTAAAAGTAATTCAAGCAATAAAAAATTAATAAAATCAATTGATACTGTATAACAAAAGTAAATATTCTGTTGGTTAAAACTGCTTCAGTTTATCGATTTATATGCAAAATATGAAATAATTGTCATTGTTTAATTTACGATCGAATAAATGTTTCAACAAAAATATTCCATAAAGGGGGTATTGTTTAAAGTGAATGCATTTTATTTAAATACGACTGAAAAGATGAATCCTTGTGTGTTCTACTACTCAAAGAAAGTTCAGCGTAAGTGATCGTTACCTCAAAACAATCCCCTATTACGTCGAATCCCAAATCGCATCCCGCTGCCCTAGTAACTCTGAAATTAACTCTCATCTCGCAGGAAAGATCTCTCTCACTAAAGGGTGTGGCACTTGCCCGGGATATGTTGCGTTTACATTTACGCAGAAACGATTTTTGGGATTCGAAATTTATCAAATAATTTTGCTTGGTAGAAAAAAAAACTCATTAAAAAATTCCGGAACAAAAGTTAACGTTAAAATTAAAACAAAATGTTTTAAAGAAATTTAATCTGAAAATCAGGCGTTGATTAATTAATTTGGAAGGTGTTGCAAAATTATCAATTAAGATTTTGCTCCCTCTTTGTTTAAGTTCGTTGGCCCCAGCTTTGTTGGCTTTCGGCGCAATAGATAAAATGCAGAAGTAAAAACTCACCCGGTAAAATTCTTGCAAGTTTACGTGCTTAGGATTTCAACGATTCAAAAACACGGACGTACGGCCCTCTGAGGAATATAAATTTAAATTTGTGTATTCCATGATATACAGAGGATTAGGTAGGAAATCCCGCGAGTCTGCAGGTGGTAAAATTGTTATTACCAAAACACATGTAAATGTTAAAAGCTCTGCCGCATTTCGTGTAATTACTACTGAATTACTTCCATTTACAGCGTGTCGGTAATAAAAATTAAATAACGTCAAAACATTAATTAACATTCGCAAATATTCAACTTAGTGATCTTTCAACAATGTTTGAAAGATATAAAAACCTATCTGGAATAAGTATACAAAGATGTGGACTACACATGTTTTAATGATAAATAAAGTGATTTAATAACAGATGGGTAATAAACTTTAGTCTGGAAGAATAAAACAAAGACCTCTCGGTTATTAAGTGCAATAAAGATTTTTGGAGGAAACTTTGTTTAAAAAAATCTTATCACTCACCTGTTTGTTATTTAAGATAATTTCCTGAGAAACTTTGTCTTAATCACAACGTAATGTAAACACAACGTAATTTGCGAAAAGATCGCGGAATATGTACGGAATGAAAACAAACACTTCCGGTTAATCCCGCCAAGAACTTAAAGGATGTACGCGAATAACGGCGTGTACAGCGATAGGAAGTGACGGCGCTGAAACGCTGAAATACACCGCGACGCGTTGTTCTTCAGCTTCCACGACGCATTCGCAGTTTCACGCGGTAACGTTTCTATGGTTACGTAGTCATTAAGTCATCGTCCCTTTTATGTATTATACCGCCGTGATATATGATAAGGACATTGTGTATTGCTGTTTACATATCATAATACGTGCACAGATACTTGCGTGCCGTTTTAGTTAAAATTACGCTAATAATTGTATTCTATATTTGGTTCTTAATTGTGTAATTGCACACCTTCCTATACATGCAACATCCTTTAATACACAATCAACCGAATTTCTTTACGAAATATAGAAAACAAATTACACGGTTAGTTGAGAACTAATTTAATAGTGACGACATTAATTAACTATAGTGGGGCAACAAAAATAAATCGCGTAGTCACCACTTCATTATCTGCGAAGTTTTTTTATTAGGTTGTTGTAATTAATTTTTCTTGAAAATTTTCTTTTCTATAGTTGTAATCTACTTTTGGTGTTTTCTTTAAGATAATGTCATAGTTCAGTTACAATCAAATAAAAGTACAAAACACCTCCGTTCACCTCACCTGGTCTCTACGTTAGATAAAGAACTGAAACTTACTATGTTTGTTATGATTATTTTTTTTAAAACTGATATTCGTTGAAATTTGTTTCGAAGCAATTTAAGGGACAACCCCAAGGAAACATATATAGTAGATACGTAAAACAAGCGTTTCGCGCATAACTCCACATCGTACTGATACTAAATACAGCATCGAAAGTTTGGGGCGACATAAAACATTTTCCTCGAAAAATAAAGTAAGCATCTAACAGCAGTTTAGAAAAAGTAAAAAAAATCGATATATTGTAGGAAAAATATCCACGTTTAAGAAAAAATATATAGTGCAAGAGCAAAGAAACAATTGTTGAATATATCTATGTCGTCGGGACTAAACGAGATATGAAAATTTCATGGACAAAAAAATACAAAAATTGCGTTTTAGAAAAAAATAGTTTAAACAAAAGTTGTAAACAATAAAATTTTTAACTTCTTTCTTATATCTTTTTGTATAATTAGTATTGGTGGAGATATTTCACTAATTACTTATCGGAACAAAAAAGTTTTAACAAAAGTTGTGTACTATTAATTTTTAAATTACTTCTATTTAAAGCAAAAATGTTTAAAATAAATATCTAAATATCTATTGGTTTGACGGATTATGCCCAAAATCTAATATTATAAAAATTTTTGATATCTTGTGTACATAAAAACGAACGGCAAGCCAGCCGGCCACCAGACACAAAGTTTTGTTTGCTAACTCTGAGTCGTCAGAAATAGTATAAAAAGTGTTAAATTTTGTGTGTTGGAAACCGTCTTATTTATAAGATGTAGAGTAAAAATGTTTAAGCGCATCGAAATCGCAATCAATTTGGATTTGAAAATTTAATTTAAGTTACTATGTTGATGCAATTTAGTTACTACTTTATTCCTGCACTCGCGCAGTATTGCATTGGATCGGCGTCTAACAAGAATATATTATAGTTACGATAGATTTTCAACAAACTTAAAAACCTTATTTTGTGTGCTTAATATTTTTTCTTAAACTATTTACGTCGAATTACGGTACAAATTGCTAGAACTCGAACGTAAGTCCCAAGCCTTCTGAGTAACGGTTGTCGTGAATTGCACGTTACAACGAAAATCGAATTTACCGTGCACGCTACGATTTTTCTCATTGGTGGATTGATTATTCACAAAATTTATCGAGACGACGAGCGGACATCTTGTGATTTTCCTTCTATTGGGCGGTTGTCGGCGTGCTTCGTGAAGCTAAAAGTTTCCACGTAAAATATTAATGTGGTTTCAATAATTCCAAGTTAAATTGGTGTGTAAATATGAACCCGACCGCATTCGCCGTAAGTGACTTATTTTTCTATTTCTTTTGTTTGTCTCGTAGTTGTATTGTATTGCATGCGTATGAAGCTCACGTACATGTGACATTAAACGGTTTGAATCCCTAATATATAAGCAAATTTTTATTCGGGATAGACTCCATCCACCAACGTTTGGTTTTGTTTCCACTAGCTTCTTAAGAGCGTGGGCGCTTTAGATAAACAAAACAAAAAGCTTTTTGGGTTGGCGGGAGCTACTTACCGTGCTACTCCAAGTTTAATTCTAGTTTTTAAGTCACCGTGTGTAAGTGACGTTTGTACGTCGAGTTTCCTTATCACCAATATTTAATTAGTACGTTAACTTTAATTTGGGGTGTAACCAACAATAGCTGAACTGAATTTAGACATATTTGATTGCGAGCTTTAATTAATTTGTTGTTGCTATCGCCCGTAAGTTTTATGCGACAGAATTTCTTACTTCTCACATATTCTCCTAGTATTTTAAGTTGTATTTGCTACATTTACATGTCTATTTGTCTCTCTAATTTGTGTTCGTTTTAGCGTAGTAGAACTTAAGTAAAATCTATCAAATTCCTGTTGGTCGGTTTTATTTTTTTCTATTACCCAGCAGGTGGCGCCTTGTTACGCATCAGTTTATTTTTTTCAGTTTTCTCAAGGACCTCTCCAACTAACCGACTAAGACGGACACTGCTGTGATAACTTTTATAAATACGGGAAATTCCATGAATTTAGTGCGCTATTTCGAGCCAAATAGTATTGTTTCTTTTTTTTCTAGGTTGTATCTCTAGAGCCGTCACTTTCTTTTTTATTTTTATTATTTGTGAACTACAACCGTTACAACTAGCAAAGTCATTTGGCGCTAAATTTTGGAATATGACGTTCTAGAGAGATAATATTCACAAAAAATTGATTTTGCATGTAATTTCCCTATGTCCTATGGAAACCCTGTATATAAATAGCGCATTTCACAATTATCAAATTGATTTTAAATTTATTTTAAAAAAATAACAATTTTTCTAACTTTTTGAGCACAATCCCCTGTTTAATTATAAATCTACGCAATATTATTCTCTATGTCTTGCTACACTATGATATGAGTGAAGTTGAATGTTAACGGCATGAAGTTGGTTTATTGTCATTTTGTTTAATATGACCTGTAACACGAACAATTCTGGAGGTAATTTGAGCCGAATACAGTGCGAACCTTAGTACTCTGATGGGTTTTTTCTTCTCAGATTTTGTGGTTGAAACCTACTACTTTTTGGTTTTATTTCTGTAATAGATACTTTACTGTTGCTGTGGTACTGGACAAAAAAGGAGAAGCAGAATGCTACCGTTACCAACGAATTAAAAATGATCCTAAAAAATGATTTTTATTCTTTCACCTCCATCTAAAGGAGTTCTTCTAAGAGACAAAAATTTTATTAAAGTCTGTCCAGAAACGAAACGAAGTAATAAATCAATATATTTAACAGATTCCAACAACAGGTTAAAAATGTAGAAGATGTGTAACCTTTCATCATTAATTAATTATTTTGACACATTTCATCTTATTAAATGTTCAAATTGACCTCCACCTACTTCCATGCAATGGTATAAACTACTGACTGTAATAAACTGAAATTTGACACATGGGTTTGTCTAAACATTTCGGTTTATTATAGTCACTAGTTTTGAGGTATTCTAAAAAATTTAAATTTTTTTTAAGCTTACAATCCTGTAACTTTTTAACGAAGCTTTCCTGATAAAAACTTTATATGAAAAACCCAATTTAAAATTTTTATCAAATAATACGTGAGTTTAATTTTGGCCATCACTAGTGAATCTCCTTGTTTATCAGAAATTGCTAATATCATTATCGATCACATTTTTAGGAATTTTAACTAATTAATTACTAATAATTGAACTAGAAAGTATGTACTGTATTTGGAATGACACTTTAATAGAATTTAATGTGTTCTTAATGATATAATTTGGGGAGAAATATGGTATGTAATTATAACGATAGCCTAACTAATGATTATTGTCATATCATATCGGTATATCATAAGGTGTACTTACGCTGCAGTATTGAGTTTCATTGGAATGGCACTGAGTCTTGAATTTATTCCAAGGAAACGCGTGAAGAAGTCTACGCTCACTGCCAACAAAAAAACTATTGTGCTCAATGTGTACAATTGTTTGAAATGCCATAATCCGTTGAAAACAGTTCAAGAGACAGTTGATATGTGTTCACATATGACTGGCATTGGAAGAACAACAATATTCAGACTTTTGCGTGAAGACAAAGTTTCTGTGCGTGAGCCTAATTTATCTCATGGTAGAAAAAAAACTAAAATACCCGAATATGTGAAAACTACAATTACAAGAATAGTGCATTCGTTTTATTTTAAAAAAGAAATACCAACATTAAATAAAATTGTGTCAGTTGTGAAAGAGGAAGAGGGTATACCCAATTTAAGTAGAACAATGTTGTGGCAAGTTTTGCACGAATTGAATTTTTCATGGGAAAAAATGAATAGGAAATCAGCTCTCATTGATAAGGAAGAAATTGTATGTTGGAGAAGAAATTACCTACAAAATATCTCTAAATTACGTTCTGAAGGCAAGAAAATTTTTATTTTGACGAAACGTGGGTAAATGAAGGTTATACTGTGGGAAAAATGTGGCAAGACAAAGATGTAACCAGTGGACGACAGGTTTTTTTAGAAGAATTATCTACAGGTTTAAGACCTACTTCAGGAAAAGGGCGACGCTTAATTATTATGCATATAAGAAGTGACGAAAGCTTTGTAGAGGAAGGTTTACTGCTACTTGAATCGAAAAATACCGGTGATTACCACGAGGATATGAATGGGGATGTTTTTGAGGAATATTTTGAACAAATGTTAGATTTAATACCAAAGGGTTCTGTAATTGTTATGGACAATACCAGCTACCATTCCAGACAAATTGAACGTTTACCTACAACTTCCTGGAAAAAACACGTTATAATCGAATGGCTTTCCTCAAAAAATATTGCTTTCAAAAATGATATGGTAAAAAGGAAACTACTAAGTCTAGTACAAGGTGTTAGGACAAAATATAAAAGATATGCAGTTGACGAAATAGCAGCAAAACGTGATATTTTTGTTCTACGCTTACCGCCATACCATTGTGAATTAAACCCTATAGAATTAATATGGGCGCAGGTGAAGAGTGCAGTAGCGAGAAATAATACCACGATTAAATTAAGTGACGTTTGACAACTTTTAATGACTTCTTTAAGTGATGCGGAAAAATGGAAAAAGTGTATAGAACACGTAATGAAAGAGGAACAAAAAATGTGGGAACTTGACAATTTGATAGCAGTTACTATAGAGCTTATTGTAATTTCAATACCGTCAAATGATATTTCTTCCGAAGAAACAGATGAATTTTCAGAATAACTGTATTTTAAATTTATATATTTATTATTTTTCCTATAAATTTAGTTTGTTCTTGCTATATTTTATTATACCTTAAATTTTCAAACTCTATAAAATGGATTCTAACAAACGATGTGTTATTTACAATGATATGTTTAAAATTACTTTCAATAAAACGCAATCGTAAGTTTTTTTGTTAGCAAAACCCATGTACACGCCTATGATCATTAGTTTAGACCTCAAGAACAGGTACCTCCCATTGATAACGGATTAGGAGCTATTCATAAATAACTTACGTTGTAACACTATGGTATGGAAGCGGTATATCCTAAAACTACTTTTAAAATCTTTTATGTATTTCATACAAAATCGTGTACCGCTTATATGTAAAATAAATGAACTATTTAAATTTATTACTTCGCTTCGTTTCTGGACAGACCTTAGAAGTAATGAACTTCAATTTTGTAAACATAGTAATGCCGCTTATGACTTAAGAGAAATGAAAAAGAAGCGTAAAGAGCGGACAAGGAAGAAAACCTTAAAGAAAAAAAACGGAACAATTGTTGAACTGAAGAAGAAAATTGCAAAGTACAAAAAAGGACTGTCAAGATTAGACAAAATAAAAACGTCGTCAAAACCTGCTACTACTTTAATAAAGATGTTGAACATTTCACGTTCGAAAAAATAATAGGTCGACCAGTCTCTTTTTAGCAAGGCCATTAAGGAGCAAGAGAATTATTACACAGAAGGGTCAAGGAAGGAAAAACATGCTTTAAGTCAAGCATCTTTAGAAAATTTTTAAGAAATATAAATTATGGAGGATGCCAAATGCAGGAATGTTATCGTATAAAAGACAGAAAAACTGGTTCGGATTTAAAACAATCGAGGAAAAATTGGATATCTGGATTTATAACCCGACAGAAGCAGAGAAAACAAAAAAGATACCTTCTTCATTCATTGACGAGTCTTTATAAAAAATTCAAGACAAATAGCAATATTGATTTTAGTTATCATACATTTTGTCGCCTTCGTCTATTTTGGCTAGTGATGCTCAAATTTGATGACAGTGAACGTATTTGTGCGTTATCCATGCCAATATTGATGGAAAATTGTCTGTTTTATATAACTTCTTCAAGAAATATGATGTAATCGATATGATGTGAACCATCTATCTAAGCAATGTAAACGTTGTATAGATAGAACACCCCTGTACAAAGAATTTAATAATAACAAACCTATGAATTTTTAAAAAATGGCTATCAGAGAGACAAACTATTACGACAAAAAAAACAAAACGTGACCGACAAGTGATAAAATATTGAAAACAATTACTGTTAAACCGCGCGACATTATTCAAGATCTGCACAAAAATTTAGAGTTGTTTTTACAACATGAGAGAAACATAGTACATCAGTATAATACTTGAAAATGACTGAAAGAGAACCTTAGTAACAAACATGCATCATACATATAGATTTCTTAGAAAATTATTTAACCAAATATGGACAGGAAATACAGACGTTCCATTTCGGAGGATCTCGTATGCAGATAACTTTACACGTAATAGTGCTGTACCTGAAGAATTCCACCAAATCGTACTGTACCGTCTCGAAAACTGTCACCCACCAGCGGCAATTTGGACTCACCTTCAAAAAACATTTAAAGTTTTGCCAGGGCAAATAAAGCCCCTTTACTTTTTGAGTGATGGACCAGTAACCCAATACCGCAATAAGACAATGTTTTACATTTTACCTACAAAATTACGGTTTTTATGGAATTATTCTGAAAGTGGCCATGGCAAAGAAGCTCCCGATGGGGTTAGAGGAACCTGCAAAAGAACTGCTAATTCTGGGGTAGTCGTTGGTGAGGACATTAAAGATCTGGATACTTTTGTACAAACAATTTCATTAAGCGTTGTCGATGATGACGATATCAAAAATATGAGTGTCAAAGTTGAAAAGGTTGTAAAAATATGAAAACTTGTAATCACAATCAGTCATCGACAACACTCATCATAAGAAGTTTAAGTTGTTTTTGCGAAGATATTCACTATAAATATTTTAAAATTGGGACTTTAAACAACAACTTAACGCTGACGAAATTGAGGCAGAACAAACCTTTACATCCGTTGAAACATGCTCACAAAGCGCAATTGAAGCAAGGCCAACTTCGAAAATTGTTTAATAAAGACGGTGATTTATTTTGGAGAAATTTATCGCAAAGAAGAAAAATATTGTTTAACGCAAATTAATGAAGAATATGGTGAAATAACTCTTGTATTTCTAATGATAAGATGGCTTAATTACTTGAACGGGATGAAAATGATGTAGCAGACATTCATTTTGATTAAATTCTGGAAAAGCTTCCTTTTTCTCAGGAAAACTATTTTCCTTATTCTTATCTTCAATATACGTCGCTTGGTTGCATCACATTTTCAATCAAAATGACCCTATTATTAGAGAAATGCAAGGAATTATGATAGTTATGATGATCAAAGAAAAGGATAAATTAATGAAGATCGAAACAGAGGAAGATATAACAGCTAGAAAAGAAAGATATGATGATAGAGATGGGCGATGACCTAATGCAAAAAGAAACAACATATCTGACTTTAAAAAAATTACCAAATGAACTAAATGATACAATAATGGGAATAGAGAAAATAGTAACCAAAGACAGAAAAAAGAAAATAATGAATTCCAAACAAATGATAACAGCAGGAATTGAGATTTTTGTCGTACAAGTATGGCAAATATGACAACAAGAAGTTGACGAAGGAAAAATAGAAGATTATGAAAATAAACACATTTTTTGGTAAGTGCACTAGGTTGTAATGAGGATACCGACATCCACTGACTTTTATCGAAATTTGTACAAGTTAGAAAAAGAAAATTAAGTACTCTAACAAACATTGTAACACACCTTGCTTAATTAACAATAATGGAGGGTTAATTGAGCACAGTGGTGAAACAAAATGTATTGGGATTGCTTCAGCCAGAGAAACTAAACCCCAGAGTTCAAACAGTATATTGTTCGGATATTTACAAAGTTGTTTACTTAGTAAATAAACATAAATTACAATTCGTAGTAGTGAAAATTGGTTCGATAAATTCTAATGGTTTCGGAAGTGATTGTCTTCGCACTCGGCGGTAATGTAGTTACTTTTAAGGTTTGACAGCTTGACCCACACGTGAAATTTGAACGATGGTTTTTCGGATGACCTCTTCAAGCACTGCAGCTGCCTCCACAAAGGTATGTCAGCGGTCGAAGAATAGATCGCAGTGACGATGCTGTTGGTATCGAATTTCGGTAGTATTATTGTAAATGGAAAGATCAGTTGATAACAAGGGAGGTTACTTCAAGGTAGAATAAGGATTTGTACTAAAATCGGAGACGTTATGAATGAAAATTTTAGCCAATAGAAATCTCACTGTACACTTCGGGGCGAGAAACAAATCTACTACCTCAAATTCTTTCGTGCTAAAGAATCTTATAGATATTAGAAGCAGCACTACGGAAGTTGCGTAAAGAATCAAATCTAAAGGCTAGATCTCTTTAGTGCCGGAAGAATGTTATGAAAATTAAGTGCGGTATTACAGAGCCTGCGTTAAGGGTACAAGTTTATCTTAGATGCATGGATTTTTTTGACGTTACTATATGTCGAAAGGGAATCGTCTTTTGAGTTCAATGATGTGCTTGATTTTTTGTGGAAAAGTAATAGGGGTTTGAATATAAAAAGTTAAGTGTATAGAAATTTTATTTTATTTTTAGTCTGTTTTCAAAATTGTTATTTTGAATGTAATTTTTTAAAGAAAGAATTTGTAATAACTGTAACCTACCAACCAACACCATTTACTCTCGATGATATGAAAACAACTTAAATTGATTAAATTTCGTGTTCAGGAAAAATTTCTAGTTGAGTAGACACCTTAAATTTTTTTTTATATTAAAAAAATCCCATAGACTTAACATTAGATATTTAAACCCCTATAACTTTTTAAGGGTTTGTTTCTAAAAAAATCAAACAAACTATTGAACTCAGGAAACGATTCCCTTTCCATCGACATATAGTAACCCCAAAAATGTTTATGCACCTAAGGTGAAGTTGAGCCGCGTTTAAGAATTAAATCTAAAGACAAGGTCCCTTTCATACGACAAGAAAGTCGGTTGAAAGCGGCGGTCAGTAAGAGAATAATTTAGAATAAGGTATTAGGCGGTTAATCGTCAATAATAAATTTTAAGCGGTTACAATAAGATAGTTCTAGAGGATTTCAGAGGAAAATTTAGAAAGGAATTGAATTTTTACTGTAAATTTGATCTTTTTACTGTAAATTTATATATGAAAATTGAAGAAAACTTCAAGTATAATTTAGGAGAAATGGCGGGATAATAACTTATTTATTTTTAAAAACGCCATCTATTGATGTTTGTTACAACATGCATGCATAAATAAGTTCAATTAGTGGAAATGTAATGGAGGTGGATCCAGAAAAATATGAGAATAAAATTAAAAGAAATAAAACTGAAATAGTAGCAGATAATAAAAGAAATTATCTATCACTAATAAAATTATTGTGCTAAAAGCACAGGTAAGAAATTAATACTGAAACTTTAATTTTACCAAAATTGACGCCTAACTTAATTCTTGGTATGAACAGTCTTACAAAATTAATGTGAAATTAAATGCTGGTAAAAATATAGTGACAATCAATACAATAGTAAAACAGTAATAATGAAACAATTGTTATAGAAAACAAGAGCACATAGACAAATGACTAACGACCAATATTCCAGTCATGGATTAACTTAAATTTTGAGTTTACTGTTATGGTAACAATTTTTGCCAGAATTATCTCCTTTGAAAGTAACTAAAAATTAACTAAAGATACTTCTTGAAGTGGACGGATGTTGGCTTGCGAAATTAAATAGTGCACGTTTTCTTTGGCGTTTTACAGACGTGAGAGATTAAATTTATCAGTGCAGGTGTGAAAAACAATTTGTAACCGGAAGTAGGGTCTAGGAGAAAGACATCAATTTAAGATGGCATAATCAGTCGTTAATAAGATCCGAACGATTCAACAAAAAACTTTTCTATTTGGCTGTTGAAGAGTCAACATGAATTTTATAAATTAAACAGACAATTTGATGATTGAGAAGAATTAAAAGTTTTTCGTCAATGAATACCCGAAGAGTCATCATCCTTTAAATAAAATAACTCCACCCGAAAGATGGTCAACGAAATTTAAATTTAGAAAGTGTAAAAATTTTGATAATTGTTGTCATCTTTAGGTCAAATCTTACACTTATCATAAATTAATAAATCATTGTTGAACGTGCAATGATTGGTGAAAGTAAGTGTAAGATTTCACCTGAAGATGACAACAAATTCATTAATGTAAGTTGTCGAAACTAGTTGTTGTATCTGTAAAAACTTTTAGTATTGGCCAATAACAATAAATTTTAAGAAAAAAATTATATACAAAAAAGAAAAATTATTTAACATTTTTCCGTACATCACAATATTTTATTTAACGATCTCAAGGGGCCTGGGATTTAATTTAAACAATTTTGAGAGTCTAGATTTATTATATAATCTCACAATCTCATTATCTAGCACATGTTGTGGTACGATCCACAATTTAAAAAGTGTTTGTACGTTTCTTAATTGTAATGAATAAGAAATAAATATAATAGAGCAATTCGTGTTTAGTTTTGGTTTATCTACGTTTCTTATTTAGTTTGACAGTACCAAAATTAGGCAAAATCCTATTACTAACATAGATAATTTTGCATTGATGGCTATTCCAAAAGTAGCGAATTGTATCAACAGTAACTCATATTTATAAATTTCTTCAAACGTCGCTTTATTTTATAAACATGTCTAGATCAACACTTCACTGTCGATACTTTGTTGATTATTCTTAAATCACGAAATATTTATGGAGGAAGTCATTCAACATTACGTAAAACACTGCACAACATTAGATTTTGGTTGAAAAAGAATAATCTATAATATTGTTTTATTACATATTGCAATGGATCGTAATCATTAATCTTTAAAAAAAATTCAATTGAAATTTGAGTTTCAAAAAAAATCATTTAATTTAAATTTTACCTCAGTGCTTGAGTCCGTTTAATTAATATTGTGATTCAATCAAATAACAAATTACATCTAATCACAAAAAACATTTGACAAATAAAATACGAATATTAATATTAACGACCTTATTATGATGTTTGCACCAATTAAATCAAGTATATTTTTTACATCGCATTAGGGATTAAATATAAACTTAACTTAGATATAACGTAACTTTATTATTTCGGCCGGCATAATGAAATCTTCCTTTAATTTGTTGCTCGAATTTGCTTCTTAAATTTGGAATTAGCTTATTTTTGGTAACATTCGTTTAACAATTGTTTGTAGTGATTATTCGGAATTCTTTCACTGATTCAAACTATCTTCATATTTTCACGTTCGATAAAATTTCACATTTTATTGTTTCTTGTTACACTATATTTTTAATTACAATGACCAATTTATTTCATGTTGACTCGTTGATTGCCAAAATATCAGTTTATTGCTTATTTTACATGTTGATCGGTTGATAAATTAAAAACGAGTGCTCTTATTCTTCTATCACTTTCGTTCCCCCGTTGGCATTTAATTTCTTTATGTATTGACTTTAGGGTTATTTATACTCACGAAAATGTTACTTTGTCACATACACTACGAGTTTAATGTAACGTTTGTCTCAACACTTTTTTATCAACGGATGTGAGTTGCAAAAATTAAAAGCGCTATTCAGATAGTAAATTTAATTTTAAAACTAAACATATTTTTGCAACTAAACAAAAGTATTATTTAGAGGAACAAACTTAATTGCTTTCTTAAATTGATTATAGATTGGTTTTTAGAAATCTTAAACTTTAATTATCTTAATTTTACGTTTTATTTGAATCTATAGATCTAGTAAATCTTATTTGAAATAAAAAAAAATATTATTTATAATAACTTTATCAGCGCAATATGTATGATTATTTTAAATAAAAGAAAATGTTAAGAAAATGAAAAACGAAGAGAAACGGTTATCTGAAGCGCGCACCATAAATCTTTTTGTTCAACACAAAAACTCCAAATTACCACAGAGAGATAAACCAAACATTAACATGGAAGAAAGTGCAGAGACAAGAGATTTATTACAACCTCAATACTAGCTTTAAGTGTTATAGTGAGTTAAATTTAATTGAATAAATGTTAATGTTAATTATAATATTTTAAAAATAAGTTTCGAAAAAAATGTTCCACCACTAATAATACATTTAAATGAAGACATTGAAAGTAGCATAGATTGAGATATTTCAATGGGACTCGCTGGAATTAAAAAATTTCCTCCCAATAACTGAAACAATACATACATTTGTAAAATTCAAACTGACAGATTTTAAGCAAAATGTGGTTATAATACATTTGACAATAATGTACGCAACGTCTATGATGACATTTGATACTTAAAATATTTCTACTCATATTTTTAAAACGAGGCATCACTCAATCTCTTTTCTATAAAAAAATGTTTCAAAATCTCATCAACATATCATTTTCACACCTTTTGATGTTTTTTTATCTTCAAGCATAAATGAGGCAATAAATATAACAACATCAGAAATACCATTGGAGATATTAACTGACATAGTACCAGAAACGATCTGGAAACATCAAAACCCGTAGAAGAAATGAAGCAATAAGAAAAATGGTAACAATTAGATTAGATAGAAAAGGCACATGAAATAACTCAAGCATTGCTACCGTGTAACCATCTTGCTATTCTGGTAGTAGATACGTCTAATTATATTTGTTTTGCAATCACTTGTATAATTGTTCTGAAAATGTTATTTAGACACAATTTAGTACCTATAACACTGTAACCCTCATTGATCTCGTATTTTTGTTTTGATGCTCCCTGATATGTCCGCTTTCCCATAAATTTTTGCTATGGTTTGTTATTTTGTGTTAAAAATATTAGAGTCAGCAAGAAAATTGTCGTATGATTTGTCAAACATCAAGGCTCTGGGTAAAGTTAGCCAGTAGTATTTCTTACACGTTTTGACAAGTATGGCGGACATTTACCGTCGCCGTATCGGTATGGCATATTGCGTTTCCGTACTTTGGCTCTCTCCTGATTAATATAATATAAGTATCACTATTCCCCAAAAACACATTTCTTTTTGACACGTTCAAGCTTTCGCTCCAAAGAGAAGATCACACCTGACCATCGCCATACTTGAATTTTCGTGCAAGAAATATTACTGGCTAATTTTCCCCTTGACGTAGGGCAAATCATACGATGACTCCCGGTCTAAATTATTTAGACACAATTTGTTATCTATGACACATTTCAAAATTGTCTTCAATCAAAAGTTTTGGCAACGGTACGTGCATTTTTATAAGTGCTTTTTGTTTAGATTCAAGCACTTCTCTTTTAGTCCTCATAAAGATAACATGTGCTGGTGAAAATTAAAATTTTTGGGTTTGAAGATAGAAAAAAAAGGTAGTTACCTTGTTTCTCTATATGTGGGTTAATTAAGCTTCATTCCGAAATATTTTGTGGTGCTTAAAATAACAGGGTGTATTATTCTACCTACGTAGTTTTTACTTTTTTGAGACAGCTGTTATTGTGGTTTTTAACAGAAATAATTTCCGTAAGGACACGTCTTTAAGGCACCTTGTAATGAATAAGAATCATCTGCTTCACGATTCAAAACCTTGACACGTTTGTCGTATGATTGACACATTTCAGAGCCGCTCTTGTATCTATTCGTATGCTTTGACTGTGCTACCGCAGCCCGTCGTTACCATCCGCTTGATAAATAAAATCAGTACAGGAAAAAACAAATGAAGAAATAAAAGAGATAAAGGAGGAAATAAATAGAATTAGTGGAAAGTGGGAAGAAAAATTTAAGAACAAAATAATTAGAAAGAAAAATGGAAAAACATGAAAGAGAAAAGAAAGACAAATTTAGTTATTAAAGGGCTAGAGGTTTGCGGAGGAAGAATGGAAGTGCAGAAGCAGGTATAGGTTACGTGGAAAAATACGATGAGAGTTGAAGAGAAAGTAAAAGAAGCAATAGAAATAAAGAAAGGAATAGTGTTGATAAAGGTGAAACAAATGGAAGAAAAATAAGTATCTTAATAAATAATAGAAAGTTGAGAGGAACAAGAATATATGTAGACGACGAGTTGACAAGAAGAGAAAGAGATATACAAAGAAATATAAGAGAGAAAGCAAAACAACTAGAAAGAAGGAAAAAGGGTGAAGATATGATACATGAAATTGTGGACAGGAGATAAGGTGGATAGAAAAAAAGGAAAACTTAAAAAATGGTCTTCAAAAAACTAGAAAATGGGAATGAAGAGGGAGAGGGGAAAATAATAAAGGAGAATATATGGAAGTTTATAAATAGAGAAAGAAGAAAGGCAAAAACCAAGAATTAGAAATAAACAAAAATAAATGGAGAGAACACTGTATAGAGTTGTTAAAAGGGGATAGAAACAAGCCAAAAAAAACCTACGGAGAGAAACAATCAAAGAAAAGAGAAGGATAAATAAGAAAAGTGAAACTGGAAGGAGTGCTGAGAAAAATGAAGGGTGGGAAAGAGGAAGGAACAGACGGAACTCAGGCAGAACAATGAAAATATACAGGGATTAACATGAGAGAAAGGATGAGATCAATACTAAGTGGGATATGGAGAGGGGAATAATTGCCTGAGAAGTGGAGGAAAACAATAATATGTACGATATATAAAGGGGAGATAGAAGGGAAGTACGGAATTACAGACGAGTGAGTATCACAAACGCAGAGTACAAGATCAAGAAATTTAATTAGGTGATTGGCAAGCGGGATTTAGAAAGGGCGAAGGGCGATCGACAATATATATTTATTGAGGCAGTTAGTAAACAAAGAACTAGAAAATAAGGAGGGAAGATGTTCCTTGATCTAAAAGTTGCGTTCGATAACGTGGGTAGGAAAGAATTATGGAAAGGGCTAAGAGAAAAAAGTATAAGAGAAGATTAGAAGCACTGGAAGAGTTATATAATAAAACAAAGTGTCAAACAAGAACTGAAGGAAAAGTTAAAAATTATTTTTTGGGCCAATGAGAAACTTAAACAGGGATGTCCAGTAAGCCCTAGACTATTCGCGCAATATATATGGCCGGTATGGGTATGGGTTCTGAAATATACGAGCGATTTCGTGGTGGTGGCAAGTAAGGAAGAAGAAATGAAAAGAGTAATAGAAGTAGTAAAAAAGTATATAGAAGGAAAGGGAATGAAGGCGAATGTTGGAAAGACAAAAGTAATAGTGTTTTAAAAACAAGGAAGAAGGAAAACAAAGAAGAAGGAAGAAGGAAAAGAATTAGTAAAAAAGGGTAACAAAGTTGTGGGGCAGATGGGGAGGAATAGGAGAGAGTGTAGTGTTTAGGGCTAACTTAGAAAAAAAGAAAATGGATTTTTTCAGAAATTAGTGAGGAGCGTTATTATGTACGATGTGGAGGTATAAGGATGAAAGGAGTAGGGAAAATTAGACAAGTACAAGAAAAGTGTTGGAGGTGGATGTTGGGGCTAGAAAAGAAAACACCGCTATACACAGAGTGTTCCTAAATATTCTGTACAAACAAAAGTAGGTGATTTTTGGTTTATTTTATAACTAGAATATCATATAAACATAGGTCCGTAAATGCTTCCTTAGCGGACTACAAGATGTTAGAATTTCAATTTTTTCCAAGTTTTTTGTTTATGGCTCTTTGCAGTTCTTGAAATATTGGGTTAAAATTTGGTATGTATGTTAGACTCTAAGGGTTACATCTTCTGACAAGTCAGAGGACCGTGAGAACTTTACCCTGGTAATACTTTTCAGCGGCTATGTCACTTTATCAGCCCTGAACTTTTTTGTGGTGTACCGTTTGTAGATTTAAAAATAAAAAATAGGGTCTCTGTCCTATTTAGAAATGTTTGGTCTCTTGCAATTTTTTCTAATTTGCAATCGTTTTCGATAAACCGAAATTAGAAGAATACCTAACAGAATCAAATTTTTCAAAAGTGGTCTAGTAGGTTGTGGATTTATTTGGATGTTCTGATTGCAGATAAAAAAAACTGCAAGATACTGAAAAGTTTCTAAACATTTGAACTGAATATCTCAAGAACTGCAGGAGCCATAAACAAAAAACTTGAAAAAAATTGAAATTTTAACACCCTGTAGTCCGCTAAGGAAGCGTTTGCAAAAATATGTTTATATGATATTTTTGTCATAAAATAAGCCGAAGAATCACCACCTTTCGATTGTACATAATATTTAGGAACACCCTGTATAGTTGGGGAAGAAATAAAAATGGAGAAGATAAGAGTACAAGCTGGTAAGATAGCAACGAAGTATAAAAAAGGGAGGAAAATACAATTCTAAAAGAATGTTAGAAAGAAGTGAAAAAAACAGAGAATAAAATTAAGACAAGAAGAAAGAAGAATATATTACGAAAGAGTAGGATATGCCAGAGAGGAAGTAGAAAGAAAGAGAGCAAAAGATATAAGTATAGAAGAAGACATGGTGAGAAGGGATAAGGATGCGCAAATTCAAGTAAGAAAAACAAAAATAAGGGAACGAAGATATAACGAAAGGATATGGAAAGATTATGACCGGGAGAGTACCAAAATATATAACAGGAAACAAAAAGTTTAAAGACGAAAAGGATGATAGCACGATATAGATGTGGGAATAAAGAAAATGTAACCAGATATTGGCTAGAAATGTTTTTGTCCAACAACTGTAGTAACAATTTAAATGATACTATTAATTTATTTACCGATTATTTCTCGTCTGTCTATAATCTGTAACCAGACTTCAAAATCTGGTTACGAACAGGTTGACCCCAATTTTAAATTTATAATAAATAGGGCAATGGTTTTTGAAGCAATTAACAATTTACGTACCTCCTTCACAACATGGTCCTGATAATATCCCTAGTGTAGTATTAAAAATGTATTTATTCTGTTATTATACCTCTTACCATAATATTTACCCGTTCCACAAGATCACTGTTTTCCTGATAAATGGAAATTAAGCTATCTATCCCCAATTTTAAATCAGGAGACAGGCGTGATATTAAAATTATAGAGCATTTCTCTACAATCAATCATTCCAAAAATATTAGATTGCATACTAACAAAGCAACTGATGTGGGCATCTAGAAATCTGATAATAAATGAGCAACATGGCTTTTTATCTGGTCGCGCTACAACAACTAATATCATGCAATATCATGCCTTTTTGTCGGAGGCTTTGGAGAATCGTATGCAGGTTGACGCTATTTATACTGATTTTGCCAAGGCTTTTGATAAAGTAAACATCCGCACTTTGTTAATGAAGTTAGAACAGTACGGGTTCAATGTGATGATCGTTGAATGGTTAAAAAGTTTTCTTTGTAACAGGAAGCAAATTGTTAGAATCGACAGTCATTACTCTAGAGAAATAAATATACCTTCTGGAGTTCCCCAGGGTTCTCACATGGGGCCTGTACTGTTTTTGCTATTTATAAACGATATAAGAGATTGTATCACTAACTGCCAATGTTTATTGTATGCGGACGACCTTAAGATATTTAGAACTGTAAAAAGTATTCAGGACTGTATTTTGATTCAAAATGATTTAAATGCAATTCAAAATTGGTGTGGTAGAAATGATTTGTTCCTGAATATTACTAAATGCAAAGTCATATCATTTTATAGAATTAAGTATCCGATAGAATTTAAATATTGTATCAATAGTATTTTAATTAGAAGGGTAGAAGCTATTAAAGACTTAGAAGTCACATTTAGTTACAATTTAAGTTTTTGCGCACACATTTGTAACATCGTGAACCATGCCTGGAAAATGTTGGGGTTTATATTGAGAATTGGTAAAGATTTATATTTCAGGTGTGTAAAAATTCTATTTTGCTCATTAGTTCGTTCTACCTTAGAGTACTGTTCTCAAATATGGTCCTCTTACATTAAGTATCAGATCGTCGATATTGAAAAATTCAAAATAGATTTTTAAAAGCAATATCTTTTAAGTTAGGGTTACCAGCATTCAACACTAACAATATTTTAATGCATTTGAACATGTCTACACTAGAAAATAGACGTATAATGGCCTATTTGTTTTTTATATACAAGTTGGTTCATGGGCAGATAAGATGTTCTACTCTTGTAGAATCACTTGATTTTTAGAACTCAAGTGTAATACTAGAAACAATGTTTTGTTCAGAATTGGTCATTTTAATACTTGGTGTGCCTATTTCTCTACTCTTGTACGAATGATGCGTTATGTCAATGTTTTACAATCTGATCCCCAATTTGATCTGTTTTATCCAAATATTAACGTTTTTCGTAGCAGAGCAAAATCTGTAGTTCATTTTCTCCTCTAGTGGTATAGTTTATTAGCGTAGTAAGAAAATAATATTAATTATTGGTACCTTGCAAATGTTATTTCATTTTGTTTTGAAATGGATGTATTTTATGTATAGTTGTATACCTAGTTTATTAGCGTAGTTAGAAAAATTACTTATTGTTACCTTGCAATTTTTATTTTTATTTCATTCTGTTTAAAAACGATGTATTCCGTTTGGATAATAATAAATATCTTAAATATCTTAGAGGATGGAGAAAGTAAGTGCAGAATGTGTGGGGAGGGATGGGAGGACTTTTTATGTGAGAAAGGACATTTTAAGTTTTGGTGTAAGGTGGTTTTATAAAAGTAGTATTAATATTAATTTTAGGGAGTTGTTAGGGATGTAGTTTAAGTTAACAGGGTAACCGTACCGTTTGTAAAATGCTAATTTAGACGAACTAATAAAAATATCTATCTACATCTATCTATCTATTATCTTGGTATATTTATCGGAACTATTTGATTTTTCTTAGTGGTGATACTAGTCTTTTCAGTAGTGTAGAGTGAAAAAGTTAAGTCGAATTAAAAACACAAGTTCTGATACTGTTGTATGTGTATGAATCTAATTTTTTTAAAATAAAATTTTAAAATAAGCCTAATAATTTGGGTATGAAGAAGAATTAGTTACCGTGTGTTCCAGGGAGAACGCAACATCGGATTCTTATTAAGACAAAATATAGAACGGATCTACTTCTGCTATGATATTTTTCACCGTCGCCCTACGACGTGCGTTGTAAGTGTCAGTTGAAGTAAGAAAGAAAGAGCGGTTTGTGTGTGTGACGATTGTCATGTCTACCACAACTGTAATATTCCTTTTGACATTTCTCAATCTAAAAATTTATTATTTTGTTTTTTGCGAAAATTCTAATTGTTAAGTCGCTTTGATGTGATTGCTTTCCCAAGTAAGTACAACTAATTCTTTTCCATAATTAAGCATAATTATTTTCGTAAATTAATTTTAGGTTATAAACAAAATGTACATTATAAAGAATATTAAGCTGATTTAAGATGCAGTTATATCAATATGATTAAAAGTGCCTATGAAAGTATAATTATGTAAACGGATTCAGGTTTCATTTTTATACAGAATGTTAAGAACTTCACGATATAAGACCGATACTTGTGTAAAACACGATGAAGGAAAAACCAGGAGACGACAGTTTCATAAGCAAGGAATATAATTATTTTACCTAAAAAGTAATTTAATGTTTGAACCTCGGTTTGAACTCACAAAAAGAATAAGGTTTGTATTTTAAATTATTTTCTTTGTTTCATATTCTAAATTTCAGATCATAAATTTAAATCTCTGCAAATGCACACATGAGATCTATGCACACAATCGCCAAACCTTTGTAAAATGAATTTAAATTAATTTTATTAATAAAATTGATTTTTTTAAAGTCTTGTAAAATTCTTTTCCGTCAACCTCATTATAAAATTGAGTTTTACGTACTCCCTGAATAATCATAAAGTAACACTTTTTAAATGTAATACTTTTCGTCCGCAAACATCTGTCAATGTCAATTATTATTTTATGTCAAATTAAATGAAGTTGAAGTAACCAGTATGAAAACCCATTTTTAAGAAAGGATGAATTTAGCGACTACATAGGATATTACAGTACTTTCAGGTACATACTAAAACATTTTAGATACTGCAGAATATTGTTTGTTTACTTCCATTTATAACCTCAATTTCTCAATCCCACACAACTTTGAACAAAAACAATTTGTTGTTCAAATTACAAGTAAATGATTTTAAGTGCTTTGAAATGATATTAATAAATTGTTTATAATTTCTACAATGTGCGAAGCATATAGAAGAGCCTGGTTGTAATCTCACAATACTCGATACATTGTTTTCAATATGTAACACTTTAACTTCTTTAAAGTTATTCATTTATAAGGTAAGACAGAATTCATACGATTTGAGATTGCTTTAGACAATTTTATTAGGTAACATTTTGATACAGAAGCGGAGTTCCGATACAAAATTTTCACGATCATAAAATACAAAACTTACAGTAGAAGTGAGTTAATTATGGGTACCTTTCTATTACTGTATTTGATTGATGTAAATAAGTAATAATGCTAATGGAAAACACAAGAACAGAAATTACTTGTGAAAAATCATTTGAATATTGATTCTGTCGCAGGAAAAAACAAAAATAGAATCATATAAGCCATCAACATTACTGGGTTCAAGATTTATTCATTACAAAAAAAACAAGGTGAATTTCACAGTTTTCAATAAGCTGAAAGAAGATTATTACATTTTTGAAACATTTTCGGAGTGAATCAAAAAACTACGTTTGCATACTTTCTTATGGTCAGGCAATATATTTATTGAATATAAAATGATTATAAGTCTGACCACGGTACAAACTCAGTCTTATAACTATTATATGTCCAATTAGTAAGAATCGACTTTAATGTGTTTAATAGGAGAAACTTCATTACATCTTTGATCATAAACAATTAAAGAAATGCATTAATTTTGAGGGTAGGCTTCCAACTATAACTACATTTTTAAATATACTTCAAAATAACACTACCTAAATGTAATTTTTATTATTTTAATAAATTATAAAAAAGTACATGTTTTACCTATTACCTATCATAATCCAGTACTCTTATAAAAATTATGTGATTGTTGTAAACAAATGCTTTATCGGTACAATATTCGAACGCGGAAAGCTTTTATTTCCTTTAATAAATTTTGACACAAATGTTACAATACTGAACGGTGAAGTGAACATTAGGTACAGTAAAATCAGAACAAACGTAAAATTTTTGTTTAAAATTACTAAACATTTTGTTTTCAGTAAACGGTAATAAATATAAAATTAATTAATTTAAGGTCAATGGAAAAAATTAATATGTACCTCGGAAAAAAGTGCTTTTTAATAACCTCGCCTGTTTGCTTGCCTCGGCTAACGCCTCGGCCAGCAAATTCAGTCTCGTACATAAAAGTGCACTTTTTTGTCCTTGTTACATAAATAACTATTTTGTGTTTTTTTGGTTGTCCTGAAAAGGACCGTTTTGGTTTTGGGTAGGTATGCAAAAGTAAAAGCTACATTTTATTTATGCCACCAACTGTTTATATTAAATGCTCGAACTGTTGTCTATTTACTGCTAAACAATGCCCTAATCGATTATAAAAATTGCGTTGCACATTAGACATTACGTTTGCCGGAACATTAAAGCAAACTTCTACAATTCTGTCCTTTAATGACTCGACAGTGATGTGTGGTCGGTCTGAATACACTTTAGAGGCAATGACTATAAGAAAAAGTCATTAGGAGACGAATCTGGTGATTTTGGTGGCCAAGCAATTTGAGCACCTCTTCCAATCAAGTTCTGGGCAACGCATCATTTAAGAGGCCTTTTACCAGATTAGCACTATGAGCTGGACACCCATTGTGCTGATACCAAACAACAGTATCCTCTTCAGCAACTTCGTGCAATGCTGGTAGCACATGCTCAATTAATAGGTCACGGTACTTAACAGCAGTAAGTGTACCCTTAATAAAGAAAGGACCTATTACGGTATTGGAAAATATCCCAGCCCAAACATTTACTGATTGGGGATATTGGGTGTGAGCTGGTATAAACAGATAAGGGTTTTCTGTGCTCCAAAAACGGTAATTTTGAATGTTTGGTGTTCCATTTAATGTAAGAGTGCATTCATCAGTAAAACACAGATTTTTAATAAAGTTATCGTCATTATTAGATTTTTTCCATTAAAATTTCACAAAATCCTTGTCTTTTTTCAGCATCCGTTTTGAAAAGTTTTTGATGTTGAGAATAATGGTAGGACTTATACTTGTGTTTCTTTAGTATTCTATGTACACGACTTTTACTTAGACCGCAGTCAACACTTAGTTGTCGAACACTTATGATCAGATTATGCTGATCTGCTGCTAGTACATCAATCAATCAACAAAAGCGCTAATAATTCAAATTTAAGGTGCTTGCTGCAACTTCAGAGCAATCAAAATGACACATAGCGACGTCGCATTGGTTGAAAATTTCAAAGCACTAGTAGATCCATTCTATATTTTGCCTTAATAAAAGTCCTATGTTGCGTTCTCGGTGGGACACACATTATAATAGTAATAATAATAATAGATAATAGTACCTAATATAAGATTTAAAATAAAATTTATCAAAATTAAAAATTGCTAAAAATAACATTTACGGCTACAATTTTCTTCAAAACTCTGTTTTTAAAAATGTATTGTAGATTAGGTGACATTTGTATTTATTTTTTACTTTTATCATACATAAGACTCATAAAAAATTAAATAATATAATGTTTCGTTACTAGAGTGTCAAAAATCAGTATCAACTTTTAGAAATGATCTAGCGTGCGCCAAATTCAAACGCTCGTCAATCATTTCTGAACGCGGTGTAATAATAACGAATTATTGTGTTCTTAAATTAAACCCTTGATTTAAAGTACGGTGAACATTCAAATGTTATGTTCGAATACAAGCGCTAATCCGGTATCAGAATTCTCACATAATTTTTTCTTCTTAACTTAACAGATTACTTATGGAACGAGAAACATTAAATAAAAAAAATTTGTTTACGTCTTATAAAAATGTGTTTAAGCTGTACATTATCGGTTACCATAATAAATAACTATGTTTCTAGATATAGGTAGTTTTTTGTACCGGTGGAAAACCATTTACCTTTTTCTAAAAAGAACCGAAAACTTACACCAAAGATGCAGTTAGTGGATTTAAGAACTGGGAGTAAACAAATGGTTTTGTTTTTCTTAAAATTATGATTCTACAATTATCAGTGCATAAAAAAGTCATACTTGTTTGAAGTCTGTAAATGTAAGCATTTTCGAGATATTTGGGACTAAAATGTTAAGTGCATTTGAATAACAATATTGTCAGTTTTCCTCAAATTTATCCAGGCATCATTTAGCAATATTTATTTTTTGGAGTAGTTTACTAGGATAAAAAAAAATACTTAGCATTTGTAAGTTTTTCTAAATAAAAAAAATATTTGTGTTCGTTAAACAGCAATTAAGTCTTTTACTCAGAATAATTAAAATACATTTTAAAATACTTTACAATTAAATAAGAAAAAACTAAAATTAATTTTTTCACTTTGACATCCTGTATCTTATATTAAAATATGTCCCATTAGTTCTAGGACACCCTGTATATTAGATAATTCGCCAAGAAGATTTAAGGCACCGTTTTCACAGTATTTTTCTTTAAATTAGCTAGATTGGTAGAATACCTTCGTGTTTTTTATTTTGCATGGCAAACATTTTCCAATGGTTGAGTTTATTAGGTTTTCAACAGTATTTTTTTTTATTGTTGATGTCACCTCGTGCTAACGAAACGCGCAAAGTATAGAAGGTTTCAAACACTTACCAACAGTGAATGACAAAATTGCAATTGTTAACGGCATTGCAATAACGCAACGACCATAAAAACCACCGCCTGTTACGAAATAATACGAAAGAATTGCAAAACCACCATGGGAAAACTTCTGACCAGGTCAGTGAAGAGGTATTTAAAATCAGTTTTTAGATGGTTTAGTACAATTAACAATTATGACTAAAATACCGATTTTGATCTATTGCTGAGTGTTTTAAACGGTCCTTAACTTAAAATCAAAATGTAATGTAAAAATTACTGTATATTTGAGAGAGCAGATTCATTGTACAACCTCTGCAAAATTACAACATATCGTTATTTTTAGCAAACTATTAGTTGTCATTAACAATCAAAGATTTAATTTAACTCAATGAAGCTAAATTCATACAATATAAAAACTGAGGAATTCAATAAATAATATGATTAAGAGAGAAAAAAACAAATATTTTAAATCTAAAATTTCTAAAGAAACTGATTCAAAAGATATCTGCATGTATACCAAACAAGCAGCTAATTTAAAACAAAAAGAATACAATTAATATCATTAAAATAAAAACTGAAAATAACATTGTTATTGAAAATGATACTGACATTGCTAATGAATTCAATAATTATTTTGTTAATATTGCTGAATCTTTAACAAATTACATAAAACTAGCGATAGCTATAAACTTAAATTTGAAAGATTAAATCAAAATTTATTTTTTTACCTATCATTGAAGATGATATTATACTCACTATCAAAAATTAAAACTACTTCCTCAACTGGTTCTGATGGAATTAGTAACAAAATTTTAAAACTATGTGCTACTATTATTTCTAAACCTTTGTCAATTATTTTTAATAGATGTTTAGAGGCAGGTTATTTTCCTAGAGCTTATAAAGATACAATTATTATACCTCTTCACAAGGGTGGAGCCACCGAATTACTTACTAATTACAGACCTATAGCATTGTGCTCTAATATTTCAAAAGTTTTTGAAAAAATAATAAAAACTCAACTAGTAAACTTCTTAACAAAATTTAGTATCCTATCTTCACGTCAATTCGGATTTAGAGAAAATAGAGACACGACAGATGCTTTGGCTTTTCTAACAAAAAAAATTTATAAAAATATGAATAATTCTAGATGCTCTATTGCTGTATTTTTAGATTTAGCCAAGGCATTTGACTATTCTATCCTTTTTGATAAGCTTGAACATATTGGTATCCGTGGTACATCCTTACATTTTTTTCAGAGTTATCTAAGTGACAGATATCAATGTGTTAGAGTAAATAATAAAATAAGTACATCTCTTAAAATTAAATGTGGAGTTCCACAAGAAAGCGTTCTTGGGCCAGTTTTGTTTAATATTTATATCAATGATTTATTGATTCTTTTCAATGATGTGGACATTTTAGCGTATGCTGATGACACAGTTTTGTATATCAGTGGTTCCACTTGGGATTATGTTATGTTATCTGCTTCAACTAAGCTATCAGCAATAAAATACTGGCTAGATAACAACTGTTTAACTTTAAATTATAGTAAAACTAAGTATTTGCCGTTTTCTTCTTATGCTTGTAATTTACTTACGAACGAGCATATTGTTGTTCATAATGTTAATTGTAACAGAAATAGTTGTACATGTAATATAAACATAGCTGGGGCTACATCTATAAAATATTTAGGTATATTTTTTGATTCAAACATGAAATGGGATGTGCATATTAACCAATTAGTTACTAAACTAAGAAGATACATATATTTATTTAGAACTCTTAAACATACATTTGAAATTAAAATTCTGCGTATACTATATTTTGCATTTATCCAGTCTTCATTGAGTTATGGAATACTTATTTGGGGTGGCGCTTTGACAACTCATCTATCAAAGTTAGAAATAACACAGAAATTAGTATTGAAAATTATTTACAATAAAAATTGTTTTTTCTAGCGACGCTTTGTTTCGAGAAGTAAATGTTTTTGATGTAAAACAATTGTATTTTATATCTATATCAAAGTTTTTGCATAAATCTGGGTATAATGATATTTGTGTTCCCACTCACTCATATGATACTAGACTGAAAGATAACAATCTGTCGTACGTAATATCAGCAAGAAAAAGTGTAGGTCAATCTAATTTCTTATATTACATTCCACTTGTTTATAATTTTACATTGCAATATTATGATTTTGATTTTATAGCAAATTTATCTATGTACAGCTACAAAAATTGATTAAAAAATTCTGTTTTTTAATTCAAGACAACAAATTTCTTTATTGTTGAGTAAATAAAATAGTTAACTTCATTATAAATTTAACATTTTTTAATCCTTTTTAAATACAACATTGTTAAGTTTTTTATAATCATCACTGGTGCTATCGTATATAATCAATAATAATATTAAACAATTTGTTCTTTTCTGAATTTCTTTGCTCAGATTTTTCAATATAATCAAGCATATGTTCACAGCGTCAAATTTCATGATATTGGAACTTAGCTGGAACTAGCTGGAACTATGCTCACTCTGTTGATTTCTTCTTTTTTTATATATTAATTTATTTTCAATTATTCGGTTTTCCATTTTTTTCTATGTCACATTTATTCATGTTTTTTTTCCTGTACTTTATTTTTCTGTTGTGTATTTATACATGTATTATGTAAATGAATAAATGGTTATTATTATAATTTTTTGTAAACATCTGTCGTCAAATTTTTAATAAATTACAATTCGGACGTTTTACATTAGTACGACGTTGGGGCACTAGATATCGCACCACTTACTTGTCGTAGATGAATAAATTTTAATTTTACCATAAATATATTAAATTATGTCTATATTTCAAAACATTAGTATTTAAGAGTATAACTTTTACAACTTGTGCGTATGAATCTGATTACAAGTTAATAAAGATTCTCTTTTAAATTAAATTCGCATTATCGTACTTTCAATTTTTTTGATGTTTTAATTTTGTATTCATTGCACAATAGAAAAAAAATGTGATATTTTTAAGATTGTACCTACTTATGTGCACACATCAAGATTTGTAAAATTGGGATAGTCTTTGTTGCAAACTATAAATATGAAAATTATAATTACCTACAAGTTTGATTTTTTCTGTAAATAAAAAAAAATTAACATTATATGGAAGCATTTGGCATAGATTGGAAAATACTAACAGCCATGCTAATAGCAAGTATATCGTTACACCTTTTATGATAAATTTTTATTGCTTTGAAAGGAAACTGTAAACCATGTTCGGATTGTAAATTAATGTTCATATGAAGCATACGGCGCCATCTAACTGAAGTTTAAGATCGATTTCTGTATTACATTGAATTTTGGTGAACAAAATTTTTTGTTTTAGATAAATATTTACTCATCTTAAAACATTAACAATAATAATTAGTAATCTTCTCCGTAGGTACTGTAAATTTGAAGTTTAGATACGTATATTATTTAGAATTTGATTAAAACATTTAAATCTGTTTGCTGAAAAACAAATAGTATAGTACTAATAGTATTACAAAATTGAAAATATAATATTAGTGGCCTTTATTTAGATGTTCTTTAGTCTTATCATTTTTTCACATAGATATTGCTAAACCAATATCTAAATAACTAAAAGTTATCATAAAATATTTGATAAACATTACAAATAAAAAACAACCTCCATTTTCTAAAGTATTTCTTTTTTTCTGCGATAAAAAAGCACATTGTTGACCAAATTTCTTGTTTTGGTTTTGCCAATTACAGTGCATAGTATATTAATACCTTACTAATTGATTGTTGTACTCAATTTCATCTCCAGATCTTCTGATTCAAATCAATTTAGATCAGAAAAATGAACTAAAACCTAACTACAATAATGATAAAAACTAGAAAATATAATGATTGTTCGTTTTTTTCTCACCAACTAATTTGGCGACATTTCGTGAATTCAGCGTTGTCACTTAATTAAGCCTTTTTCAATAAAAAAATTTTAGTTACTTCTTTTTAAAAAATAATCAATTAAACAATATTAAATGTTATTTGACGTGTTAGAGGATCTCACAAACATCAATTTTTACAATTAAATCTTTGAACTAATAGGAAAACATAAACAAAGAAAGCATAACCAAAATGTCTAATCATTACAGTTATTTATTTATTCGTATGGTAGGTACATTTTAAATATTGTATTGTGATGTAAGTGTTATGTATGGTGCCCCAAAATATCAGTATAAACCTGTATAGTGTGGTGACAAAACCATGCGAAATAGTAGATTGGTTCGTCTTGGCAAAGCATTTGCTTCAAGGTTTAAGAAAACCACTGGAACCTAAACATGCCAACACAGTAATAGGTTTGGATATATTTTCTGATGATGATGATGAACCAACCTAGAAGCAGTAGAATTTGGAGAAATTTTTGTATTTGTTTTAGAAGATTGATTTGTAGAACCTAATTTATTTAAAAGTGCCCAGCTTTTACGACTTGAATGTACAAAATCCATATTTTCTATTAATGGATTCCATTTCTCTTTTTTCCATTATTTATAGATGACAGAACAGCATTCCCATTTTCTTTATTTGGATTTTCTAAATATGATTTGTACAATCTGTTTGTTTCAGTTGACCAACATGGGACATATTCCTGTCGAAAGCCACGTGGAATAGATTTTTTGCTGCACATTTAACAGCACCTGCAAACCTAAAATAATTATCAGAAACCGGTGGTATCCATCTAAGAATTGAATCGAGAGATGTTCTATAGTAGTGTATCCAATTCGCTTTTTGAAAATTCCATCTTAGTTTTCTTAAAGATTCTACAAACGAAATTTGAAATCTAATTTGTATTAGCGAAGGTCTATGTTGACTTCTTGGAAAATCGTTTAATACTATACGTGTTGATTGTAATCGAACCAGGTCCGGGCTGTAATTGTTTTGCTATCGACCGGAGTAAAGTGTTTTGTTGTCTTTTGGATTGTATACTAAATGTATGTTTTGAAATTCCATCTATGTTTTTAACGTTAGTCCATTGATATCGTTGTCTTTGTAGCCCTATAATGTGTTGTGACAATTAAAGTCACCAATATGTACACATGGATGAGGAAAAACGACATTAAAAGTTTCTGACCAAGGTATTGGAGGAGGTTTGTAAATATTTACTACGTGTAAATCTTCTATTTTAGTAGTTATAATGACAATTCCAGAAATTATACTTGATTGTATATTTTCGTATTGAATATTTTCTTTGACGTATGTTGCTATTCCATGAATGGGGCTCTCAATAAAGTCTACTAATTGAAAACTTTTTACTATACCTTTATTGAGTATATTTGTCTCATCTCCACAGTGTGTTTCCTGTGAAAGTAAAATATCGACCCTATTCATAAAACAAAATTAGACAAAAATCTGATTTATCCTTACTCAACCCCTCAACATTAATTTGTAGAATATTTGTTGTGTACCCTATATTAGTGTGTGATTGTGTTTTGTGAAATTGTGTTTTTTCCTAATTATCCGGGAGGGTCTTGATGCCCAGGTCCGGAAACCAAAGTGGTGATTCTCAGGAACAACATGTTTTTCTTGTTGACCATGGAGTACTGTAATGTACTGATCACTTTCCATATTTTATATTTGTATTAAAAACGCCTAAAAACACACACGAAAAAGCTCTAACAAAACGTACGTTTTGACTTTTTTTTTCAGTAGAGTTTGGTCATTTATGTACAAGTAAGTTAATTCTTTTCTTTTAGTTCTTTTCGAAATGTAGAAAAAAATGATATTGATTACAATAAGGAGTGATTGACTATGAGTAATGAAAAAATACGAGGGGAGATTTTTATGTTATCTCCTAGCTATGAAGGAAAAGAGTTAGGAGAAAAGTAATATTTTATTTTTCAAAATATGATTTCAAAAAAACTCGTACACTGCTTCTTCTAGGCCTTCATCAGCAGAAAAAAGTCGTCCACCCAAATGGTTTTTTAATTTAGGAAAGAGGTAATAGTCACTCGGTGTCAAATCAGGGCTGTAAGGTGGGTGTTCCATCTCTACAAAGCGGCATTTGTCGATTACTTCACAGACTTGGCGAGTTTTGTCAACTCTGCAATTGTTATAAAGCAGCATAATCTTTTGATCGCAGTTGTGGGATCTTTTGTATTGTATGAAGTCTTCAACTTCTTGATCGTTTTTTTATAAACCTCTACTGTTATTGTAGAACCTTTTTTCATATACTCAGTAAGTGAGATTCCTTCTATATCCAAAAACACCGTTGCTATCAGCTTTCCGGATGAATTCTACCTTCATGCCTTCTTTGATGTTGAAGATCTCTTGTGGATCCACTGCATGGATTTTTGTTTGATTGGTGGAACCCAGTGATATACCCACGTTTCAGCACCTATTATAATTTTTGAAAAAGCCCTCAAATTTTCTTTTCAAATTTGTTCTCGACACAATTTTTGTTTGGCAGTAAGCAATCTCGGAATACAACGTGTTGAGACCTTACTCATTCCTAAATTTTCATGCAAAATTTTTAATACAGTAGCTTTCGATATTCCTACTATAACAGCATTCATTGAAACTTTTATTCTTCGGTCCGCTAAGACCAGAACCTCAACTTTTTTGATGTTTTTGTTGGTTCTTGTTTCAATAAGCCGTCCACATCTTAGGTCATTTTGAATTGACTCCCCACTCCACCAAAACTGTTTGGACCAAAATTTTATTGTAAAATAAGACAGAGCATCTTCCCCATACACATCATTAATTATTCTCTGGCGAATATCCTTTAGTTCATTTCCTTCCTTCGTCAAGAATTTGATTACGCTTCTATATTCTAGCTGAATTTCACTCATTTTTGTCGGTTAAACCAATACCACAGCAACAAAGAACCAAATTTGGTTGGTAATCATCAAAATGGCACAGCAATTTCACAGCAAAAATTTGCAATCGTCACTTGTATTCATCATGGCCATATAGATAATATGCGTCCTGATCAAAACATTTTATTTAAAACAAACAAACGCGCAGAGCGAGCTCAAACAAATAGAACAAACAGTCCGTGCAAATGTTCGCTGTGATTTGAAGCATGCATGATGTCATGGTGGCAACAGAAGCTTTTTTCTTGATTGATTCCTGGTCTCGAAAAGAAGAAGAAAACGAAAAAAACATCTGTAAGAAGCTTATTTTCAAGGCTTGAAAACAATGTACTACTGAGAGAAATTGACAGTCCACATTTAAAAAATTTTATTCGTATGAACGCAGAAGATATTAAAAGATTAATAATTCTTGTCGGATCTAAAATATCCAAAAATTGTACAAAATTTTGGAAAGTCATACCTGTCCAGGATTGTCTAGCTATTACATTGCGCTTTTTAGCCACATGAGACTCATATAGCAGCTTACAATTCTTATACAAAGTGTCAAAGCAACGCATTAGTGTTATAATTAAAGAAACTAATCCAGGACTTAAAGGAACAAATAAAGGTTTTTACATATTTATAATTATAGTTGATGTTTATTTTATTAGCATAAACAATAATTTACATTTTCATACATCGGCAAAATCCTTATCTACTAAACAAAGTTAGACTAAATAAATGAGAGAAACAGTATTGCTGGTTGCAGGAAAACATGTAGTATGGTATGAGTTTGGAGAAAGCCACGACGAAAAAGAAGCAGCGGTATTTTGAGATTGTGGTGAAGCAATGGGCACCGGTATACAATCAAGTGGGCGGTGGGTTAAAAAAGTATTTATATGTGTAGGCAAATATGTGAATTCGTATGAATGTTGGAAAGATGTACTTATATTTCAGTTTGGTGCAGAAGAAGACGTGTTATCATATTGTCCCATATCAGCATTAAACAAAATCATATTAATGTATGTCTTGGGTCCTTTTAATGTAGTTTCTTGATTTATTAGCAACTTGCTAATAGACGACATACTGATCGGTTTTTAACGGGGTATATGCAACTGCACCTTTCAGCATGTCTGCAATCTTTTTGTTTTCCTTTGATATAACAGGTTTCTCCCTTTTTTTAAGAAGCGTTTCTGTTCGTTTCTGTACGGTGACCGGTTTTCTGGTTTCGTGCTCGGTGTCAGCCGCTTTTTTTACCATCACTGTTTCGGAAACTACCAGCATCATCTTGGTGTTTGAATCTAAAATAATTAAACAATACATTTAGAATAATTATATACTAAGTGACATAGAAAGAAGAACACCTAGTAATAATGAATATTTTGTACATTTTTGTTTGGAATATATTTGTTTATATTAAGATAAAAACGATCAGTTTTTCAGCCATATTGCCCTAGCGGTTGCTTTATTAACCTCATTCAAAAACACTTACGATTAAGTCACCCTAAAACAATGAATTAAACATTTGTAAGTACAGTTGTCATTTAAGCGATTTAAATTGCATTTCAAAGAGCTTCTTTAATTTAATCACAATGCCTCCAGTGCGAAGACGCCATAATTTTCGGCAATTAAGCGAGTTTGATAGGGGTAGAATTGTGGGATTGCGTTAGGCTGGTTTGTCTATGAGAGATATAGCCGCCAGAACTCAACGAAGTTTAAACACTGTGGCAGTCTGTGTTCGGGCATGGAACCAAGAGGGCCGTACACGAAGAGCGAGAGGTACAGGAAGTCGTCAAAGAACCACAGAACGCAAAAATCGCCGTCTTAGACTATTGGCTTTACGGAACCGCTTCTCTTCTACACGGGCGATTGCAGACCAGTGGTTTGAAGAACATGGAAGACTGATTGGGATGCGAACCCTTTTATAGACGGATAAGAACCTTTGGGCTCTTTTCATACCGTCCCGTTTTTGTGCTACCACTGATTCCAGAGCAACGACGTTATCGTCTAGCGTGGTGTAGAGAACGGGCAAATTGGGACCAAGAATGGAATTCAATTGTTTTTAGTGATGAATCCAAATTCTGTTTGGGTATGCATGACGGTCGTGCAAGGGTGAGAAGACGGCGCGGTGAAAGACAAGATCCCCAATTTTCTGTGAATAGGCATGTGCACCACACAGTTGGAGTTGTGGTATGGGGAGCTATTGCTATTGGAAGTAGGTCACCTTTGGTCTTCATTAGAGGTAACATGACCGCTGCGCGCTACATCCAGGAGGTCGTAGACCCCCATATTGTACCTTATGTACAGACCATCCCCAACAGCACATTCCAACAAGACAACGCACGACCTCATGTTGCTAGGGTTTCTTTGGCTCATTTTGAGGCCAATCAAATTGCTTCGTTGCCTTGGCCACCAAGATCTCCCGATCTTTCGCCCATCGAGCACGTCTGGGATATTTTTAGAAGAAGATTACTCAATTTACCTCACCCTGTACAAACTCTAGCGGTTTTGCAGCATCAGTTACAGATAGCATGGGATGAGATACCTCAAGAAGAAATTGATCACCTCATTAGAAGTATGCCCAGACGTGTTAATGAGTGCACAAGACATCGTGGTGGAGCAACACATTATTAAGTTTTTGAAGAAGTTAACAGTTTAATTATAATAATAAATGTGATCGTTTACTAATCTAATTTGTATACACTAGTATACCAAAATTGTTCAAATAAATTCATTATTACTGGGTGTTCTTCTTTCTATGTCACTTAGTATAAAAAGTGTAGTAAATCAATATGTACTAAAATGTTTCTTTTTCAGATTCCTGCAACGTCAGAAGAGTGGTTACGCATAACTTTCAATTTCAAGATAGAGGGCATTTTCCTCACTGTCTCGGCACTACAAACGGACATTATATTATAATTCAGGTTTAACAGTGGCATTGTCTTTTTTGCACTTGTGGATGCAGGCTATAAGTTTACATTTTTGAATGTTGGTTGTCAAGGGAGAAACTCTGACGGCGAAATCTCTAAAAATTAGAAAAAAGGCTTGCCTAAGGATTCGGTGTTACCTGATTTAAACAAATTAATGCAATACGTGTTTGTAGGGCATTTTTGTTTACAAAACCATATCATGAAGTCATTTTTGGGAATTCCTGAAAAAGGAACAATGGAATGGACTTTCAACTATCGCCTGAGTCGAGCAAGAAGGACAGTAGAGAATGCCTTCGAAATTTCATCTGCGGTCTTTAGGGTACCTACTTAGAAAACCAATACAATTAGAACCTAGAAAGACCCAGAGTATTGTAATGGCAATTGCTTGCTTACACAATTTTCTTAGAAATAACCACAGTTCTAGAAATGCTTATACGCCTCACGAAACTTTTGATGAAGAAGATGACCAAAACAATGTTGTTTCTGGTAGTTGGAGAATAGAAAACAATTCTGAAAGATCTTTTCTTTCTCTAACAAAAATACCAAGCAAAACATCTAGCACAGCAAAAAAAATTCATTATGATTTTGCGCAGTATTTCCTGAATAATAGGATACAATATAATTAAGTTAATTTGAAAATATACAAATAAGTAACTTTTGGGTTCTTATGTACATACCCCACTGGATCGATTTGTTGTTCTTAGATTATCCTTGTCTAATAGAAAAGCCAAATGTCAGAGTGAAAACCATTTAGAAACATATACTTCATACCTGCCTGCAAAGAATAATAATAGTCCTTATTTTCATTACGTTATTTGTATTAAATAAAATTAATATTAAAGAGACACGTTTAAATAATTATCAAACTTAAAAATGTACAATTTTTCTCCGTTTCAAGTTAAATTATTTAATAACAAAAAAAAAGTCGCCACCTTTGCCAGTTCCCACAGAATCCTCCTTGGCCTTTTCCCTTCTGAAACTAAAGTATTCTATCCATTTTCTTTTTTGCTTCTCCCTTATTCAAATTCGCCAATAATTTCTAAACGTCATTTTTCTTAATTTTGTTATAATACAAACCATGTTTGGGATTTAACAGTACAGGATGTCTCTTCTACTCATTAATTAATTGTGAGCATTTCTCACTATTCCATCATTTCATCAGGACGTCGTTTCTAGGCAATACTTATGACTATGCTTAGAATTGGAGTTTTTAGATTGAATATTGCTGGAAGAGAAAAGAAAAATTAAAAGGATCTTATTTTTTAATGCAAACCTGGTCGATCCTTCTAACTATGAGCTGCATGCACCCCAAAACGCAAATAAGTAGATGTAAACATTTAATTTGTTAGAATTTATTTTTAAATTAAGTCTATCAGCTGCAATTTTATTTAAGACTTTTTGTTTTTAGTTTTCGAATTATAATTATAATTCAATTTTAAAAATCAGAAACACACTAAGAACGTCTCGTTAATATTTATCTTTCATTGAATTGCATCGAGAAACAAATTCATGAGCTCTACCATCCTCCAAATGTGACTTTGAAAGTAAACTAATAAAATGCAATTTAGACATTAAACAGGAAAATGTCACAATTGATGACATTGATAACGTCAATCTTGACACACTAGAATTTCCTAAACACACTTTCCCACGGTTTTTCAGTCTCTGATTAAGGTTAATCTTCAGTTAATTTCTAAGGAGACAATTGTGGAAAAAATTATCACTATTAACAGTAAACCCAAAATTTAACTCATGACTGATCATTCAGTCGGTTAGTTCTTAACAATTTTATTCTTTTTATGTGCAAGTTTAGTGCAAGTATTTGAATAAGGAAATGACAATTAAACTTAAAGAAAGTGACCAAAGATTTTTGTTTGAAAATGGTTACCAATATTGTTAACAGACAATACAATTACGTTAAAAAATCAACAATTGTACGTTGATTATGTTATAAACCTATAATCGAATAAATAATAATTAATATCAAAACTCTGGAAAATTCACTTTTCAAATTCACCACATATAGGCATCGATCATATTCAGAAAATCCGGTAAGATTGTCCAGCTCGTCATTGTCACAAATCTTGCTTTTATCAATATCGTTCTCAACCCTGCCAGTCTCACTTAATACATTTCTCTTCACACTCTTTACTTTTGCAGGCTGTGTTTTTGTTTGGGATTTTGATTGGTGTGGATTTCAGTATTTCTAAATGCTGTTTTTATTACTTTTTTTCTTGGAGCTGTAGACATCGAAGAAAGGGTTGAAAAAGACACACATGTATTGGTTATTAACTGCTTAGAATGGGCAGTTACCTTGTTTTTAGTCTCAGTTTCTAAATTCCTCAAGTTGAATGTTAGTGTGGTGTTGGGTTTGAGCAACTTTTTTTGATGTTGGATGATCAGTGGATTCTGACGAGTTATTTTCGGTAAGGTAAGTAATTTCAAAGACTTGTGAGGAAACTGCAGCTCCTTTTTCAATGTTTGTACTTGTATGTACGCTGAGTTAAAATTTTCAGTCAGATTGTAGCGGTTGCATTTTATGTGAGGTGTGGGGAAGAAGAACCAGCTGACTCCAAGATAACCACTACTAACTATCTGGTGTTGCTCGAACTTTGCCTTGAAAATGTAACCACTCCACACACTCTTGTAACAGCAGTACATTGCATTTTTTGCCAAAATTGCTTGATTTTTTTAGACTCCAAACGTTTTGCTGTTTCTTAAGGAATCGTAGAAGTTTCACTTTCGTCTACATTATAAATTTTATCAGAAGAAGAGTTACATTTTTCTATCACTTTCTGTAAGTTGGAAAAGTATTCATCCACTTCAGATTTATTAAAAGCACAGTTGTGGCTTCTAGTTTCCTTGTACTTATTTCTGGGTTTCTGTTTAAAAAGTTTTGATATTCAGTGACGTCTGTGGGTAGCATGCGTACTAAAACGTTTATCGCCGTATTTTATTGCATACAGTCATTCGAAGTGAGTGTAGGAATTCGAAAAATTTAGATTCCCAAATCTTATTGCATGTATAGAGAAGCAATGTAAGCAGCCCCGAGTAATAAAAAAAATATCTTTTTAGGTTAGATTAAAACCGATGACATTTTGAGGATACTTTTTTCATTTGAAATTTAAAAGTTTAATAAAAACCATAATTTTCAAACTTGTTAAATTAAAGTGAAGTTAAAATTCAGACACAAAAATTCAGTCTTGTGTGAAGATAACCTGAAGTTCCTTTTTTGATGTAAAATTATAACAAGAAACTCCAATTTTTAATTATCTTTAAACTACATAACCAAATGTAGAATGTAGATCAAATAAATAATAAAAAATTTAAATTTTTAAGAATAAAAGCAACAAAGACGTAAGTGTATTCAACATTTCTCTATGCAAATGTATCACTTTTGATTTGTGTAAGTGTAAAATCAAAGTTCCTATAATGGAACGAAAACTTTTACTAAACCAGGTAGGTGAAACAAAGATGATCAGCAAAATTTATGTTGAAAGTACTAAGTCATTAGAAAGTTCGAGAAAAAGAGATGTGAGTGGAAAATTAAAGACACAAATTGAGCATATACTACTGTTCAAAGTAGAAGTAAAAAAAAGAGGACGACTACTGTTACCAAATGGATAACAAGAATGCTACCAATTGTACTAACATTAACGTCTTTAAGAATGCCTTAATAAGGAAAGCTTTTTTTACATTTCCCCCCCTTTTAAAATGAAAAAGAGACCTGAAGGACTAAATATTTTTCAAAGAAAATTTACAGGTATGTTTAATTAACTGAAAAGCAACAATCTCCTACCCAGGCTAAAGAAAAATAATGGATTTATTTTTCACACCTATTACCATTGCTCCAGATCATAACTTTCGAGCCACGTCATCTTAATCGATCCTTAGGGAGAAGTAGTAGTGAAGATCACGAATCGAAGGAAAAAAACTAACTACAAAAAATGGATTACAGAATTGCAACTGACATGGCTTTTATTGCGTACAATCACGCTTGAATTGGATGAAAGCGGTACTTCTACGGTTAAGTAAAAACCAATAAATTCTAACCAAAATACGATCATTGTGCCGCTCTTGCAGCATATCGACCCATCTAGGGTCTGAGAACAATAGTTTAATCTGTGTAAACACGTTGCCATCAGCCCAGGTACTGACGAAACGAGAATCATAGCCGTAGATGTGGGTATTATACCATACAAATAAATAAATAAATAAAAAAGATCTTTCCATATCTGATGTTGGATGTAGACTGATGAGTTCTGCTTTATTTATACTGATTCATAGAAAGCGGAGCTTGCATCGCACCTGTCAAATTTAGTTTTTCGTAAGGTGTAGTTCGGGTGATCTTGAGGATTGAATTCCAATCAACGGCGAGCTTTAGAATAGACAATCTATTCTTACCAAATTATGTGAGTTTACTTTCAAGTCCTTGTAGTTACTGAGAATTTATTACTCAATGGAAATTGTTACAAACAAATGAGTTAAAAAGTGAGTTAGTAACTACTAAAATTTATTAGTGCTTAGTGCAAGTGTTTAAATGTGGAAATGACAATTGAACGTAAAAAAGGTGACTAGAAACAAAACAAAGGAAATTGAGGATTTATGTTTCAACACGCTTACCAAGTATAGTTAACAGACAACAAAACTTACTCCTAAAGTTACTAACAGCGCTAACACATTTTACACTTTCATATTAATCATTTGAGGCAACATACAATAATTAAACTGTAGACTAACTATATGAATATACAGGGTGTTTCTGAAAGGTGTCTACATGGCTTTACCAGAGGTTCTCAGGTTAAAAATAGACCGTTTGACACCAATTTACTTATAACTAAAAGTGCACCATAAAGGCGTCAGAGGGTGTGAAACTTTCCAAAAAATATTGTATATTGGGAATAACTGGAGAACGGTTCGACGGATTTTGTTCCGCTTTTGTATCTGCTTTCGAAGACGTTTTTCTGTGTAATATGGACAAATTTCTGATTTCAGAAAAAGTCGCTTTCATACGGGCACTGTCAAATAAATGATAATATTTTAACAACCGTTAACGATACAAAACCAAAATAATTCTGACAAATAAATTGAACAATTTGAAAATTTTTTATCTCTCGTGTTAAATTGCACTAATGTTAATAGTTTGATCAGAAAAGAATTAAAATCATACCTTTCTGCGTAAACCCTCACGCCCTCCCGACAATTGCCACTGCAAAAGCCCAACACTAACAGCATATCAGTCTGTTCGGCAAATGTGTAGCGCATTTCTCAAATAGTTAATCGCATAATAGAAACGTGAGCAATCTTGGAAGATCCGGAAATGAATGTCACAAATGATAGATTTGATCGCAAAGCCTACTAGCAGTTTACTTGAATTTCTAAGCGTGGATGCACCTTGAAGGGGTATGATTTTAATTTTTTTCTGATCGAACTGATAACAATTTAACAAGAAAGAAAAAATTTTAAAAATTTTTCGTTTTATTTGACAGAATTATTTTGGTTTCGTATCGTTGACTGTTGTTAAAATATTATCATTTATTTGACAGTGCCCGTATAAAAGCGACTTTTTCTGGAATCAAAAATTTATCCACATTACACAGAAAAATGTCTTCGGAAGCAGACAACCAGCACACGAAAGCGGAACAAAATCCGTCGAACCGTTTTCGAGTTATTCCCAATATACAATCTTTTTTTGGAAAGTTTGACGCCCTCTGGCGTCCTTATGGTGCACTTTTGGTTATAGGTAAATTGGTGTCAAACGGTCTATTTTGAGCCAGAGAACCTCTGGTAAAGCCATGTACACACTTTTCAGAGACACCCTGTATAAATAACTAACAACGTTGCCATTCAGTCGGACAATTCTTAACAATCACGGAGATATACAGAGTGAGATAAATATAGTAGAATACATTATTCTTAAAAATGACATTGAACTCCCTACAATCATTTACAATTTATAAACATTTTTTAACGGAACACGATTAATAAATTTGTAATTCTTTAGTAAATCGTAAACTTTGTACGTTTGGATACTATTTAACTATTGGTACGTCATATAGGGTACTATTTCGTTAGCGTGATTGTTTTATGCAGTTTATTGATGGTCACTGCCTAAATTTAGATAGTTTTTCAAATTATCAATAAAAAGTTCTATCTTCGTACGAGTAATATTATGGATTCTATTCAAACTACAAGAGAAACTTTGCTTAATGCAAGTAGGAATAACCTACATTTTATTTTAGTTATGCAAAACAAACCCAAAAAGCTCCAGTTTTTGGAGAATGAAATAATCAACCATTCTTCAAGAGAGATTAATGTGTTTTCATTCGTGACTTAGAGGAAGTGACGGTTGGGATGACGAATGGACCAATATTGAAGATGATCCGTTACAAAATTCCATTTAGTCGTGCCAAGTCTATAAACCCAACCCAACTTGTAATTATGCCATAGCATGAAATGTTTTTGGAGCAGAGACAAATAGAAAAGAAAATGATTTTTACTCAATTACTCAACACCACTATGCATGAAGAAGGATTCCAGTGCGTTTACACTACAAAAGAAGAACTCAAAAAGTTTCTTGGTCAATCAATCAATCAATCAATCAAAATTTTGTTGTATCTCAAAAATTTTTTACAAAAAAAATTCTTATTACAAGTATTGAGTTTATTAAAAAAAAACAAACATTTTAGATAAATACCAATATTTTAAGAAAGTGTTAGTAACTAAATTTAAGTACCTATAACAAAAAGAAAAAAAAATTACACTAAAATATAAACAATTTGAACAAATTACAACTAAAACTATACACCTTCTCTAACTATTCATTTAGTAGAAATGCTCGAAGTCTAAGAACACTAACTATGTAGTCGGCAATTATTTTGGCATTTAAATTTGAAATCTTATTTAATAGTACACAGAGATCGTTAGGACTTTCTATTTTTTGAAAATACTTGGTTTTAGATAGAAATATAAAGGACATTGGATTAGGATATGATAAACGGTTTCAGGAACATTCAAATTACAAATTGTACAGACTTGCTGAGGGTCGATTTGATCAAGATGACCGTTATACGTGAATTTTGTATAATATTTTCCGGATAATCGTCTAAACAAAAGATAATGCTGCGGCATTCTCTGATTAGATCACCTCGGAATTATTGTAAAATAATTATAGAAATTAGAATATTTTGATTTTGATAATTCGATCAAATCGTCCTCAACTAATTTATTTCGAAATCGTTTAGGAACCGTTTCTTATTAGAGTTTAAGAAACATACGCAAGATAATTTCCGAAAGTCAATGTTGATATATTCAAACATCTTTTCAACTTGAGAAATCAATTATACCTCATGTCTACAATCTCTAATGAGTTTAGTCTTAGATAGCATAATTTAGGGTACCTATTATTACCCACGGATAGTAACTTTTGCAACCACGATAGAGTTAAATTAAATATTTTGTAAATAATTTTGACACAACCGGTTTCTAATCTTATTATGTAATCTGGTGTATTTATTGGTAGTGAAAGAAGTTTTTTAAAAATTGTACTTGTACTCTTTCTAAATCAGAACCATAACGAAGACCCCAGACCGGTGATGCAAACAATAATAAATTTATAATTGTGGATCCAAACAGTTGCATTCTTGATTCCCACGAGTTTGTTTTGGATTTTGCCAGTAAATTCGAAACACTACGAATCGCCATTTTCGCTTTGTTAGTTTTAACTTCAGTCATTCCATGATATATACCCGTAGAAGAAAATAACACCCCTAAATATGTATATTTGTTGACGACTTCGACGTTTATGTTGTTGAAGAAAAATATATTTTGGCATTACTTATGATTACCACCTTTTCTGAATATTGAACTATGAAGCTCTTCAGAAGATCTAAGAGAGGATTTATCATAAATAATGGTGTAAAAATACACCATAAAGTTTGTCAATTCAGTATTTTCACGTGTTTTACTTATTATTAGTTTTCTTGTACTATTTTATTAAATGTAAATTATGAATAAGGTCACAAAAATACAGCTAATAAATAATAAAATTATAATGACTCCCTTACAAAATGCAAGTGATGAAATGTATTGAACTAAAGCACTCCTTGATGCACAATGTAACCTTGATCTGTATCTAAATAGTATAACGCAAATTAGTCAAAGAGAACACGTTATCAATAAACTTTCGGTAGTTGTCGCATTTGTTGTCACACATCATCAAGCGTGAAAGTGGCGACCCCGACGTGACATCCAGAAAGAAGTGAAATCACAATTTAGGAATCACAATGCAAATGAGGTATAGAGCAATTTTTTTACTTGTAATTATAATAGAAGATCGATAGTAATTTTTTCTTAAATATATTATCAAGTCCGTTGGTTTGCTTAACTATTCTCTATAGCCCTTTCGGTATGTAAGAAATGACCGATTTTGGAATGGCCTCAAAATGTAAAGGAAGTTTTTAGAATAAAATGAACGAAAAGTAAGGTGATATATGTGAGTAATTGCTTGTTAGCTTCTTCTTTTTTTTAACCAGCGATTTTATCCATTCTTGAGTCTTTTAGATCGTTTTTGTTGATTTTTTAATTAATTGAAGACTTTGCATTACTAACTTATTACTAATAGTTAGGGTTAAAGTGTTAAAAATTTAATCCAAATCAATTCAGTAATAATGGTTTTTCCTAAACATAAATTATCTATTACTTGATAGTACCTAAATAAATTCAGGAATTTCAATAGAGTAACCGAACTCTGACTTTCATAAGGTGCGCAACTAAGATATTTCTGAAGAGATGGGTCCAGTAGTAAGTGTTCGTCGATTATGACATAACCAAAACGTCATGAACAAAGCTTAAAATATGGTAAACAAACCACTTTGAACATTAGTGATTTAGTTTTTGAGTCATATACTTTTGTTTGTGTGAAAATGTCTGATTTTGTGTCAAATAATTGTCATTGGCGGAAAGTGTTAATTTTCTTTTTTCATTCGAAGAAAACGGCATCTGAAGCGCATAGAAAACTCCACAAAGTTTACGGAGATATTTCTCTAAGCGAAACAACGGACCGTGATGGGTTCCGTTGCTTTAAAGACAGTGATTTTGATGAGGATCCGCCAACACATTCCCAAGCGGCCACAATACTAGCAGAGATATGACAAAGTGATACTGCATCATAACAATGCTCGGCCTTATGTTGCCAAACCCATTAAAACCTACTTAGAGACTGTCAAATGGAAAGTCCTAAACCACCCGCCACATTCCACAGATATTGCGCCATCCGATTATTACTTGTTTTGTTCTGGCTAATCAGCAGTTCGGCTTATATGAAGACATCTTAAATTGGCTTGATTCGTGGATAGCCTTGTTACATTGTAACTTTTGTTTAGTCTCTTTCTATTACATTAAACAAATTTAATGTACGTATTTTCTTATTCAAACTAAATATTTAACTTTGATTCACTTGGTATATGCTTTCTACACTTTTTATATCTGTGGAATGCAAAGATTTTCATTTTTGTGTGAACCCAAAGGATTGCATTGTTAGACTTTCACGGTGACGGTAATGTATATAATGCGTATAACATTTGTCTCTTAATTATCGTTATTGAAAGCCCCAAAAGTAATTTTGACAAGCATATTTTGTTTGTGTTTCTTTAAATAATAGTGTTAATTTTCATTTAGGGTCTTTTCCTGTATTCTCTCTTATCTTAATTACGTTATCGTACTGCATTTCTTTGTTTGTCGATGTGCATTCCGTTATATGGGCTCTGTATCTCAAAATAGATAAATAATTAAAAAACGGTTCTAATTATCTACCTTTTCCTGGAATCAAGCGCTGGAATTGCAAAACAACGTTGATCACCAATATTGTATTTTTCATTTAAGGTAAAAATTTGTCTGTTTGTTTTGCATCTCATCTTGGTGTCTCAATTTATAGGGTCGCTATTATGTATGGGTACAGCTTAATATTTTGAGAACTATTTATCACAGCGGCATTTGTTTTGGAGATACAAGGCTAACTTGATTTTTTTAAACAGCACGTGGGGTTAAAAGTTATATTTTGGATAAGAGTACTTTTTTCTGAATTTAACGATGTATTACATGCCTATCTTTATGTCGGTTAAAAGGCAAAAAAAAGAAAAAAAATAATTTGCTTGATGTCTTTGGATAAGTCTCATTTTATCAGTGGCAGATTAATCAAAACTTGAACTTGTGTGCAATAATTACTTTCAATTCATGATGGTGAATTTAATCCAAACCGAACGTATCGAAATAATAATAATGGTTGAATATGGCGATAAAAGAAGAAGTTGTTTTGACGTAATAGTTTGTTTCAATCAAGTTCATCCTCAACGGAAACCAATTACCCGAACCACGGTCTCAAGAACATTAGAAAAATTTCAAAAAAACCGGTAACGTTAAAAACTGGGAAAAACCTGGACGTTCTAGAGTTGTGACTAATAAAACAAACACTCTGGACGTTATGTTAGATGTAGTTTAGCATCCAAAAACTTCAGTTCAACAATTGGCTTAAATCACAACATTAGCAGAAGCTCTGTTCAAAAGATACTCAAACGGAAACAATACCATCCGTACAAAATTCATCTACTCCATGAGCTATCTGAAGATGATTTTGATCGCAAAACAAAGTTTTGCGAAACTATCATGGAGAGAGTGGAAGGAAATGGTAATTTTATCAATCATATTCTTTTCTCCGACGAGTCAACATTTTGCCTAAATGGACACGTAAACCGCCAAAACTTGAGATATTGGTCCGACACAAACCCTCATTGGATAGAAAAAATTCATACCCAATATCCGCAAACAATAAATGTTTGGTGTGGCATCATCGGACAGAATATAATAGGTCCATTTTTTATAAACGGCAATTTAACGTCTGAAAGATTTCTGCAACTTCTGCAGCAACATATTATTCCGCGCCTTCGGGAAATATTTACTAACAACCGGAACCCGAATTTACCATCAGAAAAGATATGGTTTCAACAAGATGGCGGACCACCGCAATTTGGCCGTCAAGTGCGTGCATGTTTAGATCAAACTTTTCCTGGTAGATGGATAGGACAAAATGAAACAATTTAATAGCCAGCTAGGTTTCCTGACTTAACCCCACTTGATTTCTTCCTTTGGGGTCATGCTAAAAATCAAGTATATGTCAACCAAACATTACAATTGGAACAGCCAAGAACAAGAATAAGAAACGAGATTGTTAATATTTCTGCAGATACTTTGATTGGTTCTTTACAAAATTTTATTCAACGCCTTTGTTATTGTCAGGAAGTAAATATGGCATATTTTGAGCACCTTGAATTAATATACTTAAATATTTCTGTTGCAATTTCTATTTTGATTAATACCTATTAATAAAATTTGACTTTTGTTTAATGTTACAAAAATTTTTGACTTCCAAAGTCAACCTCTTCCTTCTTGTTATTATTTTTTTTAATAAGGTTTTCTTTTTTTTTTGCTTTTTAACCAAAATAAAGATATGCATGAATACATCGTTGAAATCAGAAAAAAATACTTTTTTAAAAATTGTAACCTTTAAACCTTCGTGCTATTTAAAAATCAAGGTAGCCTTGTATCTCCGAACAAATGCTGCTAAAAAATTTTAAAAAATCTTCACAAATAGAATTTAATTGTTCCTAAACAGCATACCAAATTTCAAGAGCTGTGATAAATAGTTCTCAAAATATTAAGCTGTACCCATCCATAAAAACGACTGCGACTTTGTATAAAAAAAATTGGAGAACCCTATCTCAGAAGTGAATAACCAGTACGTTACAGCCTCAAAAGACGAGCATTTCTACCGTGACGGTATTTTATCTCTGCCGAAAAATGAGAAAAAGTTGTCGTTAGCGATGGGCAATATTTTGAATGATTCATTTGTAAACATTTTTCAAGAGAACTTAATTGCCCACCTAATATTATTGTCAGTTACCTAAATGACAGCTGATAAAGTGATATGGAAAGAAATGTCCTTTCAAGCAAATAAACATATAAAATGTTGCATCGTTGTCTTTTTTTGTGAAATTGTACTGCCTGTCAAGGAGTACAAGAAATGTAGGAAAGTATATAAGTTAACAAAACCTTTTGAATTGCCTATTATTGTATACTTATTATCAGCAGATCATTTAACATTCATAATTTATCGAATTGCATTGCGGCGCTATAAAATAATAAATTAATTAGTAATAAGTTTTATAAATTTACTGGGCATTACGTATCGACGTTTATGTTGTTGAAGAAAAATATATTTTGGCATTCCATATAATTACCACCTTTTCTGAAGCAGATAATTTTGGTTCTGTTTACATTAATTTTTAAGTTGTTTATAATGGCATACGTTTCGAGTAGTTTCAGAATCTTTTGGAGCTTAATTTCTGAATTTGCAAATAACACCAAATCATCAGCATATAAAAGCATTAGAATGTCGACAACATTGTCCAAATTTATTCCAACTATACCGTTGTCAGGAAAGAATTGTTCAATGTCTGAGAGAAAAATGTTAAATAATAATGGACTCAATGACTCGCCTTGCAGTACTCCTTCAGTAATATTAATTTTATCGGATAGTTCTCCGTTTACCTTAACCTGCATAATCGCTCTGTCGTAAATTTTTATAAAAATTCTAATGAGTTTTGGGCTAATTCTAAACAGAAAAAGTTTTTACCATAGCGAGTTATGATTAATAGAATCAAAAGCGCGTTTAAAATCAACAAAAAGAGCAAATATTTTTCTGTTTCAGTCTTAAATGTAATTGAACTAGTGAGTTTAAAGTGAATATATTATCCATGCAACTTCTCTTTTTCTAAACCCGCTTTGTGATTCTGGTATAATGGCAGTATTATCACACCAATGTTCGAGGCGATCCTTAATAATCGTAGTAAATATTTTAGAGATACAGTTTGTTAAAGCAATGCCTCGATAATTTGACGGATCCACCTTAGACCCTTTTTTATGCAGGATTGTGGTGATGACTTTAGACCAACCTGTAGGAACATTTTCCTTATCTAGAATTTTGTTGAACAAACTGCACAAATATAAGCGCCAGTTGTTGGGTAAATATTTGAAAAATCCGTACGATAAACCATCACACCCTGCCGACTTGTTAATTTTAAGATTATTTAAAACCTTATTAAGTTCATGAAGTTGTATAGTCGAAGTAAGCAAAGAATCACTCGCATAAAAAAATACTATTATTACTCTCTTTGGGGAAGTAAATAATATTTTGAATAAAATATTTCCCACTCACGAAGCGAAACAACATTGTTACTGTGATAAGAACCACGAAATTGATTAATTGTTTTCCAAAACATTGATTGATTTTTGCAATTACTTAACTTTAGAATAGTTTCCCTTTCATATGCCTTTTTTTTAAACTTAAAATTTTCTTGAATTGCTTCTTGGCATTAAAATAATCCATTTTGAATTCAGGATTAAAATTATTTTGTTTAAATAACTTTAAAGACAACTTTAAATGTTTTTTTGCTGTAACGCATTCAGAATCAAACCACGGATTCCTAAATTGTCTTGTTCTTTTTCCTTCGTATTTCCTACTTAACTTTAGTTTATTTGCTGCTTTGTAAATTGAGTTGACAAGATTATAATAACTATCTTCAACATTTTCACAAGGGACTACTTTATTTGAGTATGCCATAAATTCAGTATACTCGAGTGTCAACATTTATTCCATTGTAAAGTATTAGTGGTTATAAATGGCTTGATTTTATCTTGTGTTTTGTCGGGAATGACTGAAGGGTTAATTAACAATGCAACTGGAAAATGATCAGAGTAAGGAATATGATTCATCACTTGTAAATTCTCTATAAACTGTAAACTTGAGTGATTACAAAAAACAAGGTCACCTAAGCTACTTCCCTGGGAACTCGTAAATGTAAATTGAGCAGGGTTGTCCCTCTGACTTCTACCATTTACATTAACAAACGCATTGCTCGACATAAAATCCAGTAAAACTCTACCTCTACTATTTACAACGTCATCAAGACTACTTCTAACATTATGTAAATTAGTGTTCATAAACAGATTGCTATCAACATTTTCCAAATTCCCTACTCTGCAATTTACATCTCCTGCAATTATAATTGCAGTACTTGACTATTTTTCAAGTATATTCGTAAGAGTAGCTTGAAATATTTCCAAAATGTGTTCTAAATGAACTGTAGGAGATGGTGTAAGATAAACTAAACAAAACAAGTTTCTTGGTCTCTGCTGTCTGATAAGAAATTTACAACTTTTAGAGAATAATGGAGTACAAGTACAAGTACAGAAGATCAGTATAAACCTGTACAGTGTACAAGTTGTTGCACCACCATAATATTTTTAGAAATATTTTTCACAAATTTAAACCAAGCTTATTAAAAATGTAAGAATCTGTACATTGTCCTGGTCAGTATTCAGCAATAGGGAGACTAGTTATAGAATTGTATTTAAGTAATTAACAAAAGTCGATTCATTATTTTTATCAATACAAGCTTGTTATTTGATATGTTTTGTACTTTCAACTTGTTTACTTTTGAGTGCACTTATACTTTACCATTGGGTCATTGAAATGAATTCAGATTTCATAACGATTCAATGCACCCTACAGTTGCTCAATTTGTTACAAAATTCCATTTAGTCGTGCCAAGTCTATAAACCCAAGAACTTGTAATTACGCCATAGCATGAAATGTTTTTGGATCAGAGACAAATAGAAGAGGAAATGATTTTTACTAAATTACCCGACTCCACTATGCGCGATGAAGGATACCAGTGCGTTTTCACTACAAAAGAAGAACTCAAAAAATGTCTTGGTCTCTGCTGTCTGATAAGAAATTTACAAATTTTTGGCAAATAATGGAATACAAGTTATTACACTACCATAGTATTTTTAGAAAAACAAATCATCTTCACAAATTTAGACTAACATTATTGAAAATGTAAGAAACTGTATATTATCCTGGTCAGTGTTTAGCAATAGGCAGGATTAGTTATAATTAAGTATTCTATTTAAGCAATTAAGAGAAGTTCATTATTTTTATCAATACAAGCTTGTTATTTGACATGTTTTGTACTTTCAACTTGTTTACTTTTGAGTACACCTATACTTTGCCATCAGGGCATTGAAATTAATTTGGATTTCGTAACAATTTAATGCGGTTCACAGTTACTCAATCAATTTGTTATTTACATCAATGAAACTGTACGAATCGTGATCAACAATTTGATCACGTCACGTGTGAATTATTATAAATTCAATGATATACGAATTAGACGAAATACTGTTCAAGGCAATCAACAACACCAATTATCTCATAACATATCGTACAGTATCAAGTGTAGTATTACAACAATAACTAAATTTTTAATCAGAAATTTGTAGGTGTGTGTTAATAAGTCAAGTTCGAAAAAACTGATAAACCATGATAATTTAAAACAAGCTTGTCAGTTATAGTGTACGTTTTAAACTAGGTGACGCATTTTAATCATTTACAAACAAGGTCTTTATTCTTAAAATTTAACAATCGATGAGTTAATTGTATCGTTCATATTAACAATAAAATTATGGTTACTTTATTTATCTTATGAAATTTGACCTTGAGATTTAGTACTTAATTAACTAATATAAAGCGTACACTTTAACACTTAAAGTTTGAACATCCAGTTACTAATTTTTTTCAAGCGCAACATGTGGTTGGTACCTTTAATTGTAGTGTTATTGGTTACACTACTTTACTTTAAATTACTAAAAATATACAAATATTGGGATGAGAGAGGGATTGCCTTTGCGAAACCGAAACTTATTTTCGGAAACATGAATCCTAATATTTTTCGGATTGGTGCTATGAAAGATGTCGTTGAAGGGATTTATAAGGAATTTTCAAACCATCGGTAAGAGTTCACATCTTTTTCGATTTGATTCATAACTTATAATTTAGTTATGTAGGTGTTTATCAATTTATTAAACCAACCCTTTTAATTCGAGATCTTGACTTAATTAAACAAATAACTGTGAAAGACTTTGATTATTTCGCGGACCATATCACATTTATCCCATCGGATATAGATCCTCTTTGGGGAAAAAATCTTTTTCAAATGTCCGGTAAGTAAATATGTTTTTTTTTTAATTTTATTGGGTACTACTCATTAGGTTTTTAGTCAAGGATGGATGGCAAGATATGCGAAGCACCCTCAGCCCTTCCTTCACAAGCAACAAAATGAAAATAATGTTTGAGTTAATGAAAGCGTGTTCTAGCCAATTTATTGAGTTCCTCAAAACTCAAGAGAAAACGCATAACTTTGAAGCGAAGGACTTGTTTACAAGATTTGCAAATGATGTCATCGCTACTTGTGCGTTTGGCATTACCAGCGATTCTTTAAAAAATCCAAACAACGAGTTTTTTCAGATGGGTAGAGAAGCTACCGATATTCGAGGATTGAAAGTAATGAAATTTTTTGGTTATAGCGTTAGTCCAACGTTAATGAAGGTCAGTTACAGTTATGTTGCCTTAATCTCGTTTTTTAAATAAGTTATTTTGATAGATGTTTAGCATCAAACTGTTTAATAATAAAACAAGTGCGTTCTTCAGAAAAACTATTAAAGATTCTATTGATTATCGAAGAGAAAAAAATATAATACGGCCCGATATGATTCATTTAATGTTAGAAGCACAGAGATCTCAAGAAAGTTATGATGCGGATGCACCATCGAAGAAGTCGATGGAATTGAGTTATGAGTCTATCACGGCCCAAGCGCTAATATTTTTTACTGCCGGTTTTGAAACTGTATCATCAGCGATGACTTTTTGGCTTACGAATTGGCTCATAATGTTCATATACAGGATAAACTTTATGAAGAAATAAGCGAAGTATTGAAGGATGGGAAAGAAATAACTTATGAAACTCTATTAGAGATGAAATATTTAGACTGCGTTGTTTCTGGTATTTTATGTATTTAAGTTTTAAGCAAATCTAAAATTCATTATTTTTAGAGTCGATGAGGCTGCATACTCCTATACCTATAATAGATAGAAAATGTATAAAACCGTACACGATTAATCCAGTTTTACCTACGGAAAAAGCTGTACATTTGGAAGAAGGTACATTAATATGGATTCCAGCTGTTGTATTGCAAAACGACGAAAGGTACTTTTCTAATCCCAATGAATTTGATCCAGAGAGATTCAATACTGAGAATAAATCACATATTGTACCTTATTCGTATCTTCCCTTTGGAGCAGGACCTCGCGTTTGCGTGGGTAAGTATTAGTAATTTTTTCTTGTCTTTTTCTTATTGTTATTGTAACAGGTTCTCGTTTTGCACTATTGGAAATAAAGTTGGTGTTTGTGGAATTATTGAGAAATTTTAAAATTATGACCAATATATTAACTGAAGTTCCATTGGGTCGTAGTAAAACAAATTTTAATGGAATACCAGACAAAGGAATAGTGTTAACAATGAAGTATAGATCATAATATTAAAATGGCACATATGTATTTGACAAATTCTGTCATTCATCTGTTAATACTTAATTTAATGTATACAAAATAATTGAATGTATGAAAGTAATTGTACTTTTTATGTAGATAAATCGTCATTAATAAATTTTAAAAAATCTATTTAACGTTTCTAATTCCTGGAAGCTGTTTAAGTGGTGGAGAAGTGAAGTTTCTAACCAGTTTTGTTCAATAGTCAGATGGGAAGGAAAAAATTAAATTACGTGCCAACACAAGAAAGATCTTAAAACGTACTCCCTCCAAAGAACTAAACAAGTAGAGAAATAAAAATTAAATATAATTGCTTTTTAAGACAATATAATCATAATAAAAAATATTAGCGATTAGAAATCTAAATTCTAGAATTGGCAAAGAATTAAAAATTCTACTTCCAGAGAATTCTAACTTTTGAATCTAAAAAAGACTAAACTGAAAAAAAGACTAAACCAACCGCAGATAAGCAAACCAACAAGATAAAAAAATTTTTAAAACTTTTTTGTACTTTCAGCATAATTGAACCGTATCTAGTTCCAGCCATTTTTTCTAAGAAGAGACAAATAATGTCATTTTTCTCAATCGCACACTCTGCTACTACTTTTGGCTTTTGCAAAGGTAACTTACTTTCATTAAGTTGCTGACACCTGACTTTTATTATATTTGATTATGCACATTCTTCAAATCAAAGGAAAGGAACACCAACAGCAGCGTCTATTTAACCAACAGAAAAACACCAAAAACTGCACCAAAAACTTGACTCGGACACGTGTTTCAACAGCTAAGCTGTTATAATCAGCGATACCGATACTAAAAATAAAAACGACGGGAAGCTTATATATACTATCTGCTTATCACGCATCGTTAAACTTAATTGATTCTTAGATAAGCTTAAATAATTCCAAAAATCCTAATGGACCGTTATCATCATAATTTATAAGCAAATTTCTGTTTTAAAATTTCTAAACTTTCATAAGAATCAAGTTCGTTTTTATTATCTACCCTCTTAATTAATTCAATGTCGCCTACTCTATGGCCATTTTCAAGCATATGCATAGCAACACTGGACCTATCTGTGCGATGATATTTGACATGAGCTACGTGCTCTTTAAAACGAGTTTTAATAGGTCTCTTGGTTTGCCCTATATATACTTGGTTACAGTCCCTACAATTAATTTTATATATTCCCAATTTATCACACATTTCTATTGGGTCTTTCGGATTGCCTAAAAGATTTTGCAAGTTGTTATTACTAGAAGTCACTGTTTGATAATTAAATTTTGAAAATATTTTTGAAAACCTTTTGAGTATTCCGATAGATATCACTTTAGATTATTTGAAAGATATGTTACACCAAAACCATTTAGACAATTCAGAAGTAGATAATTTTATTAAATTAGCAAGATTATGTATGAGTCAAACCTACTTTCAAATTAACAATAATATTTATCAACAAAATTATGGTACAACAATGGGTAACAGCTTATCTCCGTTTATGGCTAACCTGTTCATGGGTAAATTTGAAACTGATATAAAAAATAAATTAGATTATTTTCCTAGAATTTGGTGTAGATATGTAGATGACGTTTTTTGCAGTCATCGACACTAAAGTTTACAGCCCTCAGCAATTTGTAGAAATTTTAAATTCAAAATTTGAGACGATCAAGTTTACCTATGAAACAGAAACAAACCTTAAGTTACCTTTCTTAGACACTTTAGTGACAAGAAATGGCAACAAACTAGATATAGATATTTATCGTAAAGACACTAACACTATGAGGTTTATAACAAATGATTCCAACCATAGTATGCAACATAAACTTGCATCTTTCAACTTTTTGATTCACCGATTATTACATTTCCCATTGTCGAAACAAAACTTTGATAAAGAACTGCGAAATATTAAGCAGATTGCATCATACAATGGTTTTCAAGAATCAATTGTCACAAACATAATTAGAAAACATAAACATAAGTTAAACATTAGAAACATTACAACGTTAGGAACTAGTAATAGCAAAATAACTTCTAGTAATAACAACTTGCAAAATCTTTTAGGCAATCCGAAAGACACAATAGAAATGTGTGATAAATTGGGAATATATAAAATTAATTGTAAAGACTGTAACCAAGTATATATAGGGCAAACCAAGAGACCTATTAAAACTCGTTTTAAAGAGCACGTAGCTCATGTCAAATATCATCGCACAGATAGGTCCAGTGTTGCCATGCATATGCTTGAAAATGGCCATAGAGTAGGCGACATTGAATTAATTATGAGGGTAGATAATAAAAACGAACTTGATTCTTATGAAAGTTTAGAAATTTTTAAAAACAGAAATTTGCTTATGAATTATGATGAATTATTTAAGCTTATCTAAGAATCAATTAAGTTTAACGATGCGTGATAAGCAGATAGTATATATAAGCTTCCCGTTGTTTTTATTTTTAGTATCGGTATCGCTGATGATAACAGCTTAGCTGTTGAAACACGTGTCCGAGTCAAGTTTTTGGTGCAGTTTTTGGTGTTTTTCTGTTGGTTTATGCACATTCTTGGCAGAAACCTTAATGGTTCGTCCCAAATCTTTTGATGTTTTTGAGGTTAGGGCCAAGTTTTTCATTTTGTAGCTAATTCTGTTTCAGTCTAAAACAGGTCGGTGGGGGACTGACGATAACGTCGCGTTTACGTAAGAGCAAAGATACGAACTGAGAGTTCAAGGCAAATGAATACTCTCAGGGAACACTCGCATGTATTAATCAAGAAAAGTGTATACTTGTTAGACCCTGTATGTAAAAATTGCTAAAATATTTTTGTATCCAGAAAAATTGAAAGAAAAAACGAAATATCTGACAGACAATTAATTTCATAAGATGAAAGAACAAAATAATAATAAAGATACACGTTATTGGTTGTAAAAGAAAAAAATATTAAATAACCCACTAAATTATACTTTTCTAGATCAGAAGTATTTCTAATTGATAAAAAAGGCAAGAGATAAATTCCATATCAATTTTGATAAAGCTCACCCATACTAAAAACAAAGAAAAAGAAGGGCTATAAAAACGAAGAGAAACGCTTAATAAATATATATAAAGTTAATATAAAAATTATAAGACTTATTGACATATTACTTGATCGAATTTGAATTAATTTCCTTCAAATTTATAAATCAAGTTCAGAAACCTCTACCACCTTCTCAAGAATTATGCATTACACTCTGTAAGTAGCTGAAATGAGAGCTGTGCAGAAGAATTCTGGACTTTTTTATGATAGTTTTTGCTTACTAGGTAAGCATAACTCTATTCAATATTCCCAGCTCATTAAGTCCAATTTTCTACATCTTCACCATCTTTGAGTTGGTATCACTATGTGTATTAACAAATTTAATTTTTTGTATTAAGACGCGTGTTTTTCCTCTAACTCACTTTTCTCCATTGCCTGACACTGTTTCGGTTCCATAACTAGTCATTATTGAAACAAAAGCGTTTTTTGGTCTAGAATTTGGCGTGGTTGACAAGTTGATTTCAGACTTTTAGTAGCCTACCTTAGAATCTCGTTTGTTTGTTTCAAGTTTATCCCCTTGGTGAAATCCTTTACGGTAGCAAGCAAAACGTTGGCAACGACTATTTTGTTGGTTGTTTGCACATTATACACTTGAATAAACAAATTCAGTTAAGAAACTTTAGTCACCGCTTGCCCGTTATCTTTCACGGGCATTGTTTTGAATCACTATTTCCAAGAATCCACCCCATTTTAAGTGTTTGAAATTTAGTCTTTCAAACGACAATTATAAGTAATAATTTAGAAAGTTACTTGTTATGAGTTGGAGTTTAACTGACTTGGAAATGATAAAAAAATAGATAGTGTTATATTGAAGTAACATTATTTTTTATTTTATAATGCCATGACCTACCATGGTGCCCAAGCCCACTTTCTACTTATACAATGAAGCAATAGCCCTCCGTCAGCAATTCAATTAAGATGTATAATTTCAGATTTTGCTTTACTTATTCCAGGATATGTCAGGAACCCTTGAAATACTTTTTTCTCTTTTAATAGTTTTGTTAGTTTTCTCCGTAAGGTGATTTAAGGCCGTTTAGAAGAATCTGCACACTTGCCTGCTAATCTTGGGGTAAGGGATTTAGTAGGTAGTGGGAAATTGCCTTAGACACGGATGTGAAAAATTTATTCTAATTAGTCTAGTTTAATAGCAATTAGTAGTAACGCTCTTTTATTTAACAGCTACTCACCTGCTTCTCTGTTCTGTATTGAATCAATTTTCTATTATCCTTTCTATAATAGAGTAGTGATTGTTGTTTCAGTTAGCATGGCAAATGCGAAACTCTGCTTACCTTTACATATCATAGATAAAGCTTGAAACTCGTATATCTTAATGTTTTTATTATTTACAAGGGCCGTTGTGGGATTCTGGTCTAACCGTCTGCTGTAGAAACATTTTCAAAATTGCTAAATAGGAGTATTTTTCTCGGTTATCGGCAGAGTTCTATGTTCCAGCGTTTTCATCTTCCCGTGTCAGCGTTAGCCTTTTACAAAGATATCTTCTCCATCCCATGCGCTGTCAGGATCCATAAAGCCCTGGCTCGCTGTGGGAATGATACGAATATCTCGCTATAGAGACCAAACAATAACGTCCCGGTAGATGTAAAACAAAGCCATTTTCTCCTTCCGCACACGCACTTCCTTAGTTGTCATTATTAGCCGTGCGAAGAATTGTATGAGAGTGCTGGATGACCTCCAAGTGCATGGGACTGGTTACCATTTGTAACACAATTAGGCTCCCGTAGACAATAAACTTGCTAATTCCGTACAATACTCCGCGCGTCACTGTCCATTTGCAAAAAGAGAACTATTGACTCCTTCCTGATAAGAATTTTAAGAGCATTCGAGTATATACGAAAAGTCTGGAGAACAACAAGGGTAGAATTTATACCAAACGCTGGAAAGAAGAACATAACCAACCCTAAGGTTAACAAGCTCATCAACCTCTCATCTTATCTGCTTAAGACGCTGGAAAAATTGGTAGACAACAATATCCGGACAACAGTTCTTAATGAAAGAAAGGCAGATTGCCCCCTTATTGTTAGATGGTTAGCGAAACTTGTAAGAACCACAAGGGCTGAGCAAGGCTGAAAAATTCCACTATTGTGGTAATGTACCCAAGGTGGAGTGTTGTCGCCCGTACTTGCGGACGATTTTTTTTGTCTTTTGTGAAACAAATGGATAGTAAAACAGGACTGGAATTGGCAGAGAGATGATGCAAATCCGCTGGCCTGGAAATTAATCTTACCAAAACTATGCGTGTGACATTCACTCGAGGAATTAAACTCGTCGGATTAAGCCAATCCAGGTTTCTGAGAGGGTACTTTAGTACCTCACCAAAAACGTAGATACTGCACTAGATAAGAGACTAAACTGAAAGAAACATCCGGTGAATGTTGCCAACAAAGCCACCAGGGCACAGTTAATTTGTAGCAGACTCGCAAGCAAAAAATGGGGTTACAAGCCAGAAAAACTGCAATGGATGTATTGCAAGATTGTTCACTTTTTTATTACATATGGTGCGGTCGTCTGATGGTGAAAACTCTTGGAGTTCATCACCAGGAAGACCTTGGAGAAAGTACAATGCATCACCGGAGCAATGCGCACCTGTCCTATAGTAAGTATTGAGCATCTTTTGGGGTTGACCCCTCTCCATCTTGTCATTGACAGGGAGACCAGACTGCCGCTACTGCGCATTGAAAGACTAAGAAAGGATGTTGGTCCGAGGCTCAATCACTTAGACAGAACCTTACTCAATAGGAGATATCTCCTGCTTCTCTCTCACAGAGACGATATGATCAAGGACTTCCTAGTTGAAGCCAAATTCCAGACGACACTAGGTAACAAGGAGGACTGAGAATTTCTATGCAGTACCAGATGGCCGGATCTGCTGGTTTACAGATGTGTCAAAAACGACTGAGAGTATTAGCGGCACACACCAAATTCTACGAATCCGTGTTTAAGCACACTATCATTTTTGTGGCTGAAGTACATGCAATAGAACGTTGCGTGCAGTTTAACCAGAATTGGGAATATGTCGGCCAACATATCAATATTATGTCCGATAGCCGGGCGGGCATCTCAGCGCAGTTGTGTTATCAGCTTAAGGATAATAAGAACTTCTAAAGAGAAACTGAATAAATTGGGGGCAATAAGGTCACCCTAGCTTGGGTCGGCCACACCGTTTGTAGCACCAGAGTATTGGCAAGTACGCAAAACGTAAAGTACTCCAGGTTGTAGCACAAAAGAATAATACAGAACACTAAGTCAGTTTACCAAGACTGAGGCTGTCCAAAACTCTACTATGTGAGTAGCACAGGGATTAATCTCATGGGTTTTCTGACGGGACACTGTCAACTTGGCGGACATATTTTCAAGATTAATGTAACAACTAACTCGACATGCAGATTTTGCTGCGCGTCGGAGGAAACCCGCATCCACCTACTTGCGGAATGCGAAACCACGTTGGTAGAACTGTTTTGGAAAACATTTCATCAAACTGACGGAGATTACTTTTTTCAGTCTGTGTTCAGAACTAAGATTCTTTAGGGAACTTAACCTACTGAAGGTGTTGCAAGTTCAGAAAGGGGGAGCACCGTGCTACACACCCTAGATTGTATCTACGAGGTGTGTCTGGAAAATATCAAGCTTTTTTATTTTTAGACAAAGCTAGCTTACCTGGAGCTTTGAAACTTTAATCTCCCTCAAAGTACTCTCCACCAGACACAATGCACTTGTTCCAGCGGTATTTTAAGTTTTAGAAGCACTCCGAAAAATCCTCTTTCGGGATGGCCATCAGTTGCTGCGTTGTGTTTTTTTTATATCTTCGACCGACTGAAATCGAGTTCCTTTCAACACGCTTTTGAGTTTGGGGAACAGCTAGAAGTCACAGGGGGCATAGGTCTAGTCTGTAGGGGGTGCGGCATCTGTGCGATCCCGTGTTTTGCCAAAAATTGTTGGACCAGGCACGAGGAATGGGTAGGAGCGTTGTCGTGTTGGAGCATCCAGTCGCCGATTGCCCAGAGCTCAGGACGCTTGCGCCTCACCGCATCCCTTAAATTGCGCAAATCTTTATGCAGATTCGCTGATCCTCGCGCTCAGACATTTTCGTGAAAAACAAAATGCGATGCTCACACTTGATACACTCACTTTAATCAGGTACTCAATGTCAACTGATTAAATGCATGGCATTGCAATTGCGTGTGTGCACTCAGGAGAATGTGGACAAAGTCCAAATCAAGCCCCAACTCCTTATCTATAACAGATTATTAGATAATTGAAGAGTCTTGATACTTTCCGGACAGATTTCGAACTATCTATCAGCGTATATTAAATAATATTGTGTTGGAAATCTGAAAAAAATTTGGCATAATTTGTCATTGATGTTTGTTGAATCTATATTCTATAACTAGTTGTAGTAGGTAAAATTATAGTTTATGTAAAAAATGTTTTTGACTACATGAGCCCAAGCCCTGTCGGTGGACTAGTGAGAGTCCAAATTTGGTTTTGAATGCTGCTCTATTTTAAGTAAGAGTAAAAAGAATACAATCAAAAAAAATTTAATCAACTCTAACTAAAAAAAGTAATTATTTTTTGTTTTATAGTCCCTGCTCGAGCGCCATGTACAACACTAATTAAAATTTAATACAATAAATGACACTTAGGAACATAAAAGTTTACAGAATTTATTTTTTCTTGGCTGATTGTTTCAGACATACTATAACTTAACAATTTACGAAACAGTGTACGTACAATAACCGGTGATTCCAAAAACTTTTCATCAAAGTGGACCATGCATTTAGACTAGACTCTAAATGCATAAAATTGGAAGTGTTGGACCTACCAAAGTACTATTGAACATTTGAATTATTAATCGGCAAACCGGAAAAGAAACTTCAATTTAAAGGAACCTTTTTGACGCAACACATGTATTCTAACATGCAGGGTTTATGGTGGTCGGTGAAAGCCATAATGTCAATACAATCATAAATTGGAATTAAATCTGTGAGAATTGGGTTACATTAGATTTCATGTTTGACTACACAATCAGTTATACTCTATAAAAAATACTTACGCTTGAATTTGGTGTCAATATTTCTTAATAATGTAAAAATAGTATTAAACAATTCATAAAATATGTAAAAACAATATTTATCAGAAGAATTGTTGTGAAACAAAGTGATAAATTAAGAAAAATATAAACGCAGCTAATGTTTTGAATCAGTATAACCTATAACTTATCAATCAGTACTTTTTTTTGAAAATTTAATGACCGATACATTATTTTCAAAGCTATTGTTTACACAAAGTATTATCTTAATTAATATAAGACGTACTTTTTAATAAAATATACTTTCAGTTTAGAAAGATGTGGCTTCTAGCTTTATTGTTGTTAGCATTCCTTTTTATATTTTATTTTAAATTACAAAAAATATATAAATATTGGGATGAAAGAGGTGTTGTATTCGAGACACCAACACTTATTTTCGGAAACATTACTCCCAACATTTTTCAAATTGGAGCGATGAAAGAAATGGTTGAACGAATATATACGAAATTTTCAAACCATCGGTAAGACACGATATTAGTTTACTCATCACTGATTGTATAAGTTGTATTCTAGTTATGTAGGTCTTTACCAGTTTTCAAAACCAACGCTTTTAATTCGAGATCTCGAAATCATTAAGCAAATTACAACCAAAGATGTAGATTATTTCACCGATTACATAACGTTGATGCCATCGGACGTTGATCCTCTATGGATCAAAAACCTTTTCAAATGTGCTGTAAGCTAAGCATTAATTAATTTACCTTTTAATTACGCAGAGAATTTAGTGAAAGATGGATGGCAAGATATGCGGAGTACACTTAGTTCGTCTCTCACTAGCAGTAAAGTTAAAACCATGTTCGAGTTAATAAAACCGTGCTCTAAACAATTAATTGAATTTATCAAGCAAGAGGAGTTTTATAATATCGAGTCCAAACATTTATTTACTAGGTTTGTAAATGACGTGATTAGTACGTGTGCGTTTGGTATTACGGACAATTCCTCAAAAAACCCAAATCAGTTTTTTGAAATGGGACAAAAAGCTATCGATATTGAAGGATTCAGAATATTAAAATTTTTGGGCTTTAGCATTAGTCCAGCACTTATGAAAGTAACATAGATGTCTGTAGCTGAAGCCGATTTTTAAAGTTTATATTTACAGCTGTTCGGGTTTAAAGTGTTTAACAAAAAAATCAGCAATTTCTTCAAAAAGACTATTAAGACTTCTATTGATCATCGCAAAGCACAGAACATAATTCGACCCGATCTAATTCATTTAATGCTAGAAGCACAATCAATTCAAGAAAATGGCACCAAAATGAAATGGGAATATGAGTCTTTCGTAGCTCAAGCTTTAATACTGCTTACTGCTGGATTTGAGTCTGTTACATCGGCGATGTCATTTTTAACTTACGATCTAGCTTTGAATGTTCATGTACAACACAAAGTTTACCAGGAAATAAACGAAGTATTAGGTGACAAAGAAGAGGTAACATACGAAACTCTATTAAGAATGAAATATTTAGATTGCGTTATTTCTGGTATTTTATAAGCACGTATTTTTGGTTAAAGAAATCTAAAATTTTTAATTTTAGAGTCTCTTAGACTTCATCCTCCTACGCCAATAATTGATAGAAAATGCACCAAACCTTATACCATCGATCCCGTTTTGCCAACAGAAAATCCAGTACATTTAGAAGAAGGTACTGTAATATGGATACCAATCGTAGGACTGCACAATGACGAAAATTATTTTCCTAATCCACATGAATTTAATCCAGAAAGATTTAACACCCAAAACAAACCTAATATAGTGCCTTATTCGTATCTTCCCTTTGGAGCCGGACCTAAAGCTTGTCTTGGTAAGTATGAACGATTCTTTTTAAATTTGATTTTTATTTTATTGTAATAGGTTCACATTTTGCGATATTGGAAATGAAACTGATACTTGTGGAACTACTACGTAACTTTAAAATTATGGTTAATCTAAGAACTGAACTTCCAAAAGTAATGGGCAAAGTTAATTACAATGGTAGAATCGACGATGGACTAATTTTATCATTAAAAGATCGACTGTAAAGTTAATATTATTTTAAACTTTTAAAGTTTTGAGAAAGACTTTTAACTTATCTGCTTCACCAAGAATCTCAATCTGATTTATATTTTTGACATTGTAACCGTTGCCATTTAGGGATAGATATTTTAAGAGAAACCTTAATATTATACTACGAATCAAAAAAATTTAATAATATATAAGTATTATTACAATTAAACATGAATGATTAAATGTAAAACATTATTTGAAAATTAAAATTGAAATATTCTGAAGTCAAAACTTAAAATACATTCTGAAAATTGACTTTATTTATAAAATATAATTGATTATACATTTTTATTTTAATTTTTGTACTATACACCCCTCTTTGTAAGTTTTCAACTCACCATAAAGAATTATGAGATGCTTACCTGTATTAATGAAAAAAAAAAGTCGCGTTTCTAAGATGATTAACCGACAGAAAATATTAACTGGAGATGAAAAAATCTGCCCTTATTCGGTAGTAATATTAATAATCTTTGTTATTACTTCAAATTATAAGAGTTTATTGTTGTGTTTAGTTTTACGAACTGATTCCATTTTTGTATTCTCAGCCATGATCTTAACATAGTCATCAACTATTAGTCAAATCAGAAACAAACAATTATACAAAATTATTACCAAATTACTGGAGCGACAGAAATAAAATAGTCAAACAAAACAATTATACAAAATTATTGTAAAATTACGGGAACGAGTGACGAAAAATAGTCAAACGAATTAAAAGTTATTGTCAAATTACCGGAGCGCCAGACAAAAAATAGTCAAAAAAATAAGTAATTGTCAAATTACCGGAGTGACAGACGAATTATAGTCAAACAAATAAAAAGTTATTGTCAAAATTTTATTACTTATCATTTTAACGTCAAAACGTACGTCAATTTTCTTTAGAGTTTTTTTTCGTTTAGGGGTTTTTGGTGCAAATATAAAATATGGAAGGTGATCAGTACCTTACAGAACTCCATGGTCAACAAGAAAAACATGTTGTTTCTGAGAATCACCACTTTGGTTTCCGGAATTAAACGTCAAAACGTACGTCAATTTTCTTTAGAGTTTTTTTTCGTTTAGGGGTTTTTGGTGCAAATATAAAATATGGAAGGTGATCAGTACCTTACAGAACTCCATGATCAACAAGAAAAACATGTTGTTTCTGAGAATCACCACTTTGGTTTCCGGAATTAAACGTCAAAACGTACGTCAATTTTCTTTAGAGTTTTTTTTCGTTTAGGGGTTTTTGGTGCAAATATAAAATATGGAAGGTGATCAGTACCTTACAGAACTCCATGGTCAACAAGAAAAACATGTTGTTTCTGAGAATCGCCACTTTGGTTTTCGGACCTGGTCATGAAGTCCCTCCCGGACAATTAGGAAAAAATGTACAACACCATTTCACAAAACACAATCACATTACACATTTAATTAATATTATTACATGTGAATACTAGGGTGGGTAAGGGTTGGCATGTTTAGGTTTTAGTGGTTTTCCTAAACCTTGAAGTAAATGCTTTGTCAAGAGAAACCAATCCACAATTGCACACGGTTTCGTCACCACAATGTACAGGGTTATACTGATCTTCTGGGTCACCATACATAATACTTACATCACAATACAATATTTAAAATGTACCATACGGTTAAATAAATAAATTGTCAAAATACCAGAGCGACAAACAAAAAATAGTCAAACCGAACAATTATTCAATATTATTGTCAAATTACGGGAACGAGTGACAAAAAATAGTCAAACGAATTAAAATTTATTGTCAAATTACCGGAGCGACAAACGAAAAATAGTCAATCAAGTAAAAAGTTATTGTCAAATTACCGGAGTGACAGACAAAGTCAAAAAAAGAAGTAATTGTCAAATTATCGGAGTGACAAACAAAAAATAGTCAAACAAACAAAAAGTTATTGTCAAAATACCGGAGCGACAAACGAAAAATAGTCAAACCAAACAATTATTCAATATTATTGTCAAATTACCGGAGCGACAGACGCAAAATAATCAAACAAAACAATTATTTAAAATGATTGTCAAATTACGAAAACGAGTGACAAAAATAGTCAATCAAGTAAAAAGTTATTGTTAAATTACTGGAGCGCCAGACAAAGTCAAAAAAAGAAGTAATTGTCAAATTATCGGAGTGACAAACAAAAAATAGTCAAACAAATAAAAAGTTATTGTTAAAATACCGGAGCGACAAACGAAAAATAGTCAAACCAAACAATTATTTAATATTATTGTCAAATTACCGGAGCGACAGACGAAAAATTACAAAACTCATAAAAAATTATTGTCAAATTAGCAGAGCGACAGATGAAATATAGTTAAAAAATAAAAATTATTGTCAAATTACCCAAGTGATAGACCAAAATAGTCAAACAACTCAAAAGTTGTTGCCAATTTACCACAATGACAAACGAAAAATAGTCAATCAAGTAAAAGTTATTGTCAAATTACCGAAGCGACAAACAAAAAATAATCAAACAAAATAATTATTCAAAATTATTGTCAAATTAGCGAAACGACATACAAAATATAGTCAAACAAGTAATAAATTATTGTGAAATTACCGGAGCGACAGACGAAAAATAGTCAAACAAAACAATTATTCTAAATTATTGTCAAATTATATTCAAAAAAATTTAAAATTATTGTCAAATTACCGAAACGACAAACAAAAATAGTCAATCAAGAAAACTTATTGTTCAATTACCGGAGCGCAAGACAAAACTTTTCAAAAAAATAAGTAATTGTCAAATTACCGGAGTGACAAACAAAAGATAGTCAAACAAAACAATTATTTAAAACTATTGTCAAATTACCAAAACGACAAACCAAAAATAGTCAAACAAAAAATGTTATTGTCCAACTACCGGAGCGACAGACGAAAAATATTCAAACAAATTAATTATTTAAAATTATTGTCAATTTACCGGAACGACAAACGAAAATAATCAAACAAATTAAAAGTTATTGTCAAAATACAGGAGCGACAGACAAAAAATAGTCAAACAAATAACAAGTTATTTTTTTTATTTCCTGTAATTTACCGGAGCGGCAGACGAAAAATAGTCAAACAAGTAATAAATTATTAAATTGTAAAAACCTTCTACGGTCAGAAGGACCTTCAAGGTCCTTTTTTACGCCAACGTTTTGCCTACTGTAGTGTGGGCTTCTTCAGGGCATTTAAGATAAGTGTGTTTTTGTTTGGGTATATTGTAACTAACTTGCATTTATTTATAAACCATCAACTGACAAATTAAAATTTAATAAATAGACTGAATTCACTTGTAACGTAAAACAAAACGAACAACATGTAATATAAGACGCGAACTGATAATAAATTATTGTCAAATTACCGAAGTGACAGACGAAAACTAGTCAATCACGGAACATGTGAATTAAGTCGGACAACCATCAAAGAAACTCCAAATCTTAAACCAATTGGCACCTTAACCGATTTAGACTACGACTTATATATCAAAAAACTAAGTTGCAAGCTAGTCATTCCCCAAAATCCCATTCCAGAAAAACCGATTTCTCAATACACCGAACGAACAACCGACACAACAAACCACTCATATTCAAATCAAACTAACGTTTATTCTTCTAAACCGTATCGTGTGCAATGTTCTTACATCCTTGTCGCATCAGACCCAAATTCACCGTCGGCTACTCGTTAAGGCACGGAAAAACCATATAAACCTAACGAATATCCCGACGATAATCTTCTATTTAATCCGCCATACAATCACAGACACCCACCTAGGTTTTGACCCTAGACCACAAAAACCAGATAAATATTATCCGTATAAACCCGATCGAATTGACGACTATATGGTCAGACCACATATACTCGACTTTATGCCAAATCATTCTAAGCGTTCTCCGCCGTCTAATTTTAATTATCAGGTGTAATCGTATCGTCCTGATAAAATACCAGAAAGTCCTCTATTCCATGACGGATATAATTCAATTCAAAAATCTTACCGTCTTGTGGACGAGTCAGATTCATCAAGTAATTATGGATCTAAACCTTTTCGACTCAATCAAATTTCAACCCGACCTTAACTTTCTAACGATTACGGTGTAAGACCGCAACGACCTTATGTAATACCTAACGAACCTAATGTTGGATATCAAGATGATGATATATCTGTACGTCCTATTAAAAGGCCTAGTAAATCTATTGATTACTTTGTATCGTATGATTTAGAACGCCCAAAACCTTTGCTAGACAGTCCAAATCTAATTAAAGTACCAAACCACCTTATGGTTATGATAGTCCAAATCCTTCCTTCGATAGACCAGACGATTATAATTCCATTATGACCGGAACGACCTGAAAGACCTAACGACTATAGTTTAAGCCCAATTCGACCGATTAAAGTACCCGAAAGACCCGACAGTTATGGATTTGGTTTGTACAGACCCGAACGCCCCATTAAATTACCACAACGACATGTTCATTACTGTTCTGGTTTTTAGGGCGCTAAACGTCCAATTGAAGTACCCGAATGACCCGATGGATACGGTTCTGAGCTTTCCGGTCTTGAACGTCCAGAACGACCTAATCATTAGGATCCAAAACGTCCAATTAAAGTACCCAAACGACCTGTTGGTTACGGTTCTGGTTATTCCGGTCCAGAACGTCAAATTAAAGTATCTGATCGACCTGATAATTATGATTCGGGTCCTTACGGTCCAGAACGTCTAAGTAAAGTATCCGATCGACCAGATAATTACGGTTCTTATTAAATGGCATTGACGTTCGTGGCTTAAGTAGTATTAATTTAAATTTTTTTGCAAGAGGAAACGCGTTTACACGTCCAGTTTAATTGAACGTTGAGAAACAAATGCCTTATAAATGATAATTTAAATTTTCAAACTCAACTCCCACTAATCATCGCAAACGTTGCCAAACATTTCCCGCGGAAACCGCGGATCCCAGCTCACGGCATAATGTCTTTGCCGTCATCTTGCCTTACTCACGAACATAGCCGACGACTACCGATCATCCGAAATCATGTGCTTGGCGCCATCTTGCCTTTACTAACGAACCTTGCCGAACATGCGCTTACGACCCCGACGAAAACGAAATTCGCACGAACTTCGGTAATTAAACTATTATTATTTTTCTCATTATTTTGTTTTAGTTTGTTACTTTGTTTCGACCACAAGCACTCTCATGATGCATATTTACAGTTTCTTTTATACCGACCTTTGCATCTTATTGCTTTAGGATGTCTTACGGGTTTCCATGAAAGTTTGATATAAAGCAGTAACAAAACTTAAACTTGAACTGCTACAGTTTTAAAGTTTTATTTAGGTTTTATAAATGCATATCATTGCCATAGGTTGTTATTTTGTCTAGTAATACTTGATACTATAGCTGTAATAGTAGAAGTACTGAAAAGAGTGCGACAATAAGTTTTTTCCTGGGAGAATTTGATTATTGTTGCAATTAAAAAAATTTGATCAAAACAAACGATAAATCGCTTATTCCGTGTGAGTTCCTAAGTAGCATACTCACTCAATTTATGCATTATTGTTTTTTATTTTGTATTTAGTTGTATACACTTTAAACGTAATAAAACTTGAATATTTTGTTTGCATCTTTAGTTTTTACGTAGCCATATGTTTATTTTAATTTATCTATTAATGATAACTTTGTATAATTTTATTGTTAGTCAAAACATTTAAACCGATTTTTGTTTTTGAATTTTTACTGCATCAACAATATCAACAAATTAATACCGATATTTACATAGTCCTTTTTACGATCAGTTTCCTCAAATATCATTCTAGAATCAGTATCATTTCTAGTGTTTATTTAGAACTACGAGAGTTTTGCCAATAATGGTCATAGCAAACAAATTATTGAAAAAGTTATACATGCCTTTGATGTCAATTTTAAAACCACAAAAATTTTTCACCCATCCAGAAACAACTGGAATTCTTTATAAAAATCCTATATCACGTCGGTTGTGGTTCAACTCTATTTTAGAATTGGTCATAAGATAAATTTAGATAATTTCTAATTGATTTAAATTTGTCTATATTCACAAATATTTTTATAATCTTTTCAAATCTAGATTGTGTATACCTACTTTTAACCTTGTAGTGAACGAAATTTAATATAATAACTAACCAGCTAGCTAGGTCCACAACAAACATAGACGATTTATTGAAAACAAATTAAGTTGATTGTTTACAAAAAAAGTAGATATTGCTTTATCTACTAACCTGTTAATTTTAAAAATAAAATAAACATAATTTGAGATTACTTAAAATTTGTAATGTAGTCCGACTCTGGTTTTAAAATACCTGGAAGGTCAAATTTTTTAATGGCGCCGATCGAGAGATACCCTGCAGCCTGTTTGTTAGACTGTGGCATTACTACGGTTACTATTTGAACACGATTCCATCCCGGAAACTATTTTTCTTTCAATGATTGAAATGATTTGCGTAACTCACTTTGATGTATGTATAAAACAAAAATTTCTATACATAAGATAACATATTTTCAATAAAAAAACCAACACAAAACATAAAAAGTTTTATCAGTATGATTGCGAGTTGTGAAACTTTCAAACATGAGTAAAAAAATGATAAACAATAAATAATTATAGAAATTAATAATAAATCAGTCAGTTTTCGAACACGATTCAAAGTTTACATTATTCATTGATTATTCTGATCAACCAAAAAACGATCAGTGAGTTCAATTATCTACTTTAAGACATTTAGAAGTTTAGTATTAAGCATTCGTAGAGTTAGCCGAAAGATGTGGTTAATAATTTTAATCATAGTGATACTAAAATTTTTTTACTACAAACTACATAAAATTTACAACTATTGGAATGAACAAGGGGTTATTTACGAAAAACCAAAGTTTATCTTCGGAAACATGAATCCAAACATTTTTGAAATGGGAGGTATGAAAGTTATAACTGAACAAATATATAAAAAATATTTAAATCATCGGTAAGGCTTGGTATCTTTATACTCGCTTAGTTTATAAATCGAATTTCAGTTACGTAGGTGTATACCAATTTTTAAAACCAACCCTTTTCATTCGAGATCTAGAATTGATTAAACAAATAACTGTAAAAGATTTTGATTATTTCGCAGACCATATCACGTTTATGCCGTTGGATGTTGACCCTCTATGGGGAAAAAACCTTTTTCAAATGTCTGGTAAGCTACAATTAGTTTTAGAATATTAATGCCTTTTACACAAAATGTTCAGTAAAAGATGGTTGGCAAGATATGCGAAACACACTTAGTCCATCCTATACTAGTAGCAAGATGAAAATGATGTTTGAGTTAATGAAAGAGTGTTCAAGTCAGTGTATTGAGTTTCTCAAAGGACAAGACACTACATATACTTGTGAGGTTAAAGACTTATTTACGAAATTTTCAAACGATGTAATCGGTACTTGTGCATTTGGTATTACCAGCGATTCTTTCAAAAACCCAAATAATAAGTTTTTTGAGATGGGAAAAGAAGCTACCGATATTGGAGGATTCAAAATACTAAAGTTTTTTAGTTATCTCATTAGCCCAACTCTAACAAAGGTTATCTCAATTACGTTGTATTTATTTTTTGTAATTTTATTTTGCAGATGCTAGGTGTTAAATTATTTAATAAAAAAGTAGGCACCTTTTTCAGAAAAATTATTAAAAGTTCTATTGATTATCGAAAAGAGAAAAATATAGTACGACCAGATATGATACATTTAATGCTAGAAGCTCTAAATGCTCATGATAAAGATACACAATCAAAGAAATCGATGGAATTGAGTTATGAGTCAATCACTGCTCAAGCGTTAGTATTTTTTTTTGCCGGTTTTGAAAGTGTATCATCGGCAATGACCTTTTTAGCTTATGATCTAGCTTATAACGTTAACGTACAGCATAAGCTTCACAAAGAAATATGCGAAGTATTAAGTGATGGAAAAGAGCTGACATATGAAACGTTACTAGAGATGAAATATTTAGATTGTGTAGTTTCCGGTAAATTATGCATACCATACTTTAATCAAATTTATAATATATTATTTCTAGAGTCGTTAAGACTTCATACTCCTACTCCAATTCTCAACAGGAAATGTGTAAAACCTTATACGATAAAACCCGTTTTACCAACAGAAAAACCAGTACATTTGAAAGAAGGTACGTTAATATGGATTCCATCAGTTGGTATACAAAACGACGAAAGATATTTTCCTAATCCGAGCAAATTTGATCCAGAGAGATTTAACACTGAAAATAAACCAAATATTGTGCCATATTCGTATATGCCTTTCGGTGTCGGACCTCGAGTTTGTTTAGGTAAATATAAAATTAAATTATTTTTAATGGCGTATAATGTTATTGATTGCAACAGGTTCTCGTTTTGCTTTAATGGAAACGAAATTGATTATCGTCGAATTATTGCGTAATTTTAAGATAATGACATCCGTATTAACCGAAGTTCCATTAAAATTGAGTAAAAGAAATTTTAGTGATATTCCCGACAATGGAGTGTTTTTAACAATTAAGCCTAGGCAATGAAAGTTGTATATAATGACTATTAAACACGGTAAAATATTATTAAATATTTTTATATATTATTAATTCACTAATATACGTAAAAAATTATAGTTTATAAACATTAAATAATCTATTCAAACTTAGTAGTATTAAAATGCTGTTAAAAAACTATTGTTACTTTAAGTTCAATAAATAATTAAAAAACTGATGATTAACCATTAATCAATAAGAGTTTTTTTTTAAACTATGGTTACACTAGAAAAAATAACTCTTGCTACTCACGACATCAAAGATAAATTCGATTTTGGCTTGTCTCTCTGTTCAACAAACTGCTGATGGGAAAAGAGTAAAAAAAATGATTGTCATTCTCTGGAAAAAAGGGCAATGTCTAACTTACGATGTAAGTTGTTTAGATACTGTAGCGCCCTGTCACTCTAAATGTTTAACAGAAGAATCTGAATGGGCAAAAAAAGTGGTCTAAGATCAATTTTTACAATGTCATTTAAAGCGACGAAACGATTCAACTTTTGATAACGTAGCGCAGATGCCCGGTTTGAGTAATTCTGACTTTGGGGGCATTATTTGAGGAAATAAATGCTTACCATGAGCCTGTACGGATGGTATTTGCTACGGTTAGTTCTCTATTTCTATTAGTCAAAGGTTTGGGCAAAAACAGAAAATAGTCTAACACGCTGATACTATGACATAATTAAAGATTAATACATTTATCAAACATTATGAATAATGCAATAATATTTTCTTTTATTATCGACCATTAAAGAAAACAATAAAAGAAAAATGTTAAAATTTTCTATAATCCTCCTAACATTGACAAATTTTACCTGCTGCACCAATAAACTAAGATTTAACTATTTTAATCCACTTATTGTTAACTATGTATTTGAATATTTTTAAAGAAACAGTTGTCAGCATAAAACTGCCATTGCTTTGTACGGGTACATTATTATTAAAATATTTTGAAAATATCTTTTGGAGGTGTAGTGGAACCACTTTAACAAAATGTTTTTTATTAACTCTACATGTGGAAAATTATATTACAAATTTTAACGTCAAAACGTACGTCAATTTTCTTTGGAGTTTTTCGTGTGTGTTTTTAGGGATTTTTGGTGCAAATATAAAATAGTGAAAGTGATCAGTACTTTACAGTACTCCATGGTCAACAAGAAAAAAATGTTGTTCCTCAGAATCACCACTTTGGTTTCCGGAATTAAACGTCAAAACGTACGTCAATTTTCTTCAGTTTTTTTTTCGTGTGTGTTTTTTTGGGGTTTATGGTGCAAATACAAAATATGGAAGGTGATCAGTACTTTACAGTACTCCATGGTCAACAAGAAAAAAATGTTGTTCCTCAGAATCACCACTTTGGTTTCCGGAATTAAACGTCAAAACGTACGTCAATTTTCTTCAGTTTTTTTTTCGTGTGTGTTTTTTTGGGGTTTATGGTGCAAATACAAAATATGGAAGGTGATCAGTACCTTACAGTACTCCATGGTCAACAAAAAAAACATGTTGTTCCTGAGAATCACCACTTTGGTTTCCGGACCTGGTCATCAAAACCCTCCCGGATAATTAGAAAAAAAATGTACAACACAATTTCACAAAAAACAATCACATTACACACTTAATTAATATTATTACATGTAAATACTAGGGTGGGTAAGGGTTAGGTTTAGGTTTTAGTGGTTTTTCTAAACCTTGAAGTAAATGCTTTGCCAAGACAAACCAATCCACAATTGCACACGGTTTCGTCACTACACTGTACAGGTTTATACTGATCTTCTGGGTCACCATACATAACACTTACATCACAATACAATATTTAAAATGTATACCATACGATTAAATAAAATTGGTAGATGGTCGGTTTTGGCAAACGTAAAAAAACTGAAAAGGAAGTCAATTTACAAAGTAAAATATATAACGAGAAAAACTTTTCTACTTTTTCATCAGTTTAACTCTACTTTACGCATTACAAATGGCAAAAATAAAAATTTAATTATTTTAATGTTTGCGCATAGCGGGCTACGTTGATTTGTACTTTTATTATTTTTGCAGAATAAAAGGGCATAGTATATGTGCTAAAAGTGTTTTTACTTTGTTCAAACTTATCTTTGGCTAGACAATTAAAATACTAAAATTTGTCCTATATAGTATTTTTTTGTTTTTTGAAAATAAAATTTAAATAAATCATTATTATTCATTTTAAACATATCTGTATGGAAGAATCGCCGTATAGAAAGATCATACGATTTTTTAATAACAATTTTACTAAGAATCTGTTTTTAATGTTTATAATTCAATAAAATGTACAATAATAATAATTTTACCAAATGATTAATTATTAGATGGTCAATACCGAATACTCAAATACCGCCACCGTACAAGTGTTCGTCTTTTGAGGCTATTTACGAATCAAACCATTTTGAGATGTCTTCATATAAACAAAACTGCTGATAAGTCAGACCATGTGCCATCGAACGGAACAAGTAATAATCGGACGGCGCAATATCTGGGGAATATAGTGGATGAGGTAGGATTTCCCATTTGAGCGTTTCTAAGTAGGTTTTAACGAGTTTGGCAACGTGAGGCCGAGCGTTGTCATGTTGTAGAATCACGTTTTACGTGAACGGTCGTCAACATCAAAATCACGGTCTTGGAATCGACAAAACTAATCACGCCACGTTGTTTTATTTAAAGCAGCATCTCTGTAAACTTTTTGGAGTTCTCGATGCTCTTCAGCCGCCGTTTTCTTGGAATGAAAGAAGAAAAGCAATTTCTTCCCGCAAATGACAATTATTTGGCACAAAATCGGACATTTTCACACAACCAAAAGTATATGACGCAAAAACAAAATATCTAATGTGTTAAAGCGGTTTGTTTACCATATGTCTAAGCTTGGTTCATGACCTTTTGGTTATGTCACAATCGACCAGCACTTACTACTGGTGCCATCTCTTGAAAAACAGCGGAAATTTAGTTGCGCACAATACATTTTTGCTTAATACGTAAAATGCATGAAAATATTTTGAAATCTTTTCAACTGTCTACATGAAATCATTGCATTGATTTTTTTAGAATTTTTTTTTTTTAAATTCAACTTTAGTGGTAAATTGTAATATGTAGTATAATACTAACCCCGTTTGAATAAATATTTCTCGGAAACTTTCACTTGACAACTTAAATTTTAAGCTGGTTTATGATCCATTGTACGAGGATATATTGAAAAATTCTTAGCCTACTATAGAACCAAACAAAATTTCAATGTCAAAATATTTTATTACTCAACATATTCTCCTCTTAATTGGATACATTTATTACAGCGCACCTGCAACGTCTTTAGACCTTCCAAAAAATTGTTCTTCTTGCTCTGCAAACCAGACCTCCACAGCTTCTATTACCTCCTTGTTGGAAGAAAATGTACGACCTTTTAAACTTTTTTCAGTTGAGGAAAGAGGTGATAGTCGGACGGAGCCAAATCGGGTGAATAAGGGGGTGTTCTAGTAATTCAAACCCTAAATCACGAATTTTTGCATGGCAACATGAGATTTGTGTGCAGGGGCGTTGTCCTGCAAAAACAAAACACCTTTGGATAGCTTTCCGCGTCTTTTCTCTTTAATATTTTCCCGTAGAGTGGTCAGTAATGTCGAATAGTAATCTCCAGTTATTGTTCTACCCTTATCCAAAAATCAATCATGATTACTCCATGGCAATCCCAAAAACTGAAGCAAGAACTTTTCCAGCAGATTTTTGGACACGAAACTTCTTAGGTCTTGGAGAACCAGAGTGTCGCCATTCCATCGATTGTTGCTTTGTTTCTGGATCGTAGAAATGTACCCAAGTCTCATCCATAGTAACAATTCGGTTTAAGAAGTCTACATCGTTTTCAAATCGAGCACAGATTGAACGCGATGCTTCTACCCTTGCACGCTTTTGGTCAACATTCAAACATTTGGGGATCCATTTTGCAGCAATTTTTTTCATGTCCAAATTGACGTGAACCATATGATGAACGCGTTCGTATGAAATATTCAGTGCTTCAGATATCCGTTTTAGCCCAATTTGACGGTCTGATAAAATCATGTCATGAACTGCATCGATATTTTCGGGGACTGACACAGAAACTGGCCTTCCCGATCGGTCATCATCTTCAATGGAAAATTTACCTCTTTTGAAGCTTGCATTCCAATTTTTGACGGTCGCATACGAAGGACATTGATCACCATGGGTATTAAGCATATCTTCGTAAATCTGCTTACCTCTTAACCCTTTTAAATACAGGTACTTGATGATGGCTCGATACTCCAATCTTTCGATTTTCACAATTTCGGTGGACATCTTTTTTCATTTAATTTATTGCGTAACTCTGGTTTACTTTTTTGACGTCAAACTTTACACTGACACTTCTAATAAGTTATTGTTCGTTGCTATGGTAACGCAATATATTGTTTCTGCAAGGAACTGGTATAGGCTAACAGTGGCGGCTCGTGGTCAATCATACTGGGAGGTCAAAAATTAATTTAAAAATAGGCATACTTAAAAAAATATAAATAACTCAAATGCACCCCAAAATTTTATACAATCTACAATTTTGTTCAAAATATAGCGATTTTTCGAAACATTTTCATTAAAATCTCTAAGGGATTTTCTGTAAGCATTGTCTAGCTGTGTACAAATATCAACATTTCCTACGGTTGCAAAATTTACCGAACATTTCATGTGTTCTGCAGACGAAACATGTTTGTTTATTTCCTCTTTTAAATGTTTTAAATCTCTGACACCGGATTTGGACTATAGCGAGTCTGACGAGTCTTTAGAAAATAATAAACAAACAAAATAGTAAAATACATTTGATACTTTACAACCACATATCCAGTTAGCTAAATCGTACATTACCTTGCGAAAGTTTCGATGAACATCTTTATTTTTGTCTTTGCTAGTCTGTCGTAAACTTAGTTCTGGCTAAGGACGACCATTTGCCTTGAACTCAATTAATTTTGTAAAATTAAGTTTGTTAGCACTTTTTAGTTGTTTAATTTTCAGCACTACCGACATTTTCTATTATAGCGCATGCACACGCGAATCAAAAATAGTAGTTTTACAAAACAACACAACAACAGTAAAAAATATCAATATAAATTCTTAAATTTATTTAAAACACGCAAAAATCGAATCAAAAATCGAGCGTAGTTGTACACGCTATACGAAGTCGACGTAAACTGCGGGATCCGGCTCATGACCCAAAGTTGATTATTGTTTCGGACGTTCGCGCGTATTCGGGCGCTGCTCGTTTTTCGAGTTTTTCCGGGTATATCTAATTCAATGAGGACAATTCGCACCGCCAGCCCAAAGTTGAAGAGGATGAATTACGAACGACGGTCGATAAATTTTAAGTTATTATACTTGTGACTTTTGCGAGTAAATTACCTATTTTAATAAACACGTAATAGTTAATATTTTTTTATATATTGTAACATTTTTGGGAGGTCATTGACCAATTGACCATATGGACAAGCCGCCACTGTAGGCTAACTAGATATCAATACATCCTCGTATGTAAAAATGTAAAAAAATATAAAAATATCAAGAAATTGTATATGAAATTATATCTAATTATATTTTCTTTGTCATGAAACAATTTTTTGTTTTATTAAGGAGTCGTTAGGTATTTTCCTTTAGGGCAAATAAAACTTCATTTTCTGCAACTAAATGGATCTGGATTTAAATTGAAACGGCTTAAGTAGATAAAATTTGCAAAGATCTTAACAAAACATCTATCTCAGATCGTAAAAAAATCAAAACACAAAAAAAAGAAATAAAAAACATACCTTAAGTGAAAAACAGAGCAGGATCTCCAACATACTTTAAGTGGTATTGGAAAAACTAAAAGAGATTCCAGCGTTTGAATCGTTCTGAAACCTAAAAGACAAGTTCTGGCCCGAAGGGTGTTATAAAACTACCATAACATCAGTAGAAGCATTACAAGCTCGCGAGAGTAAAACCACTGTAGTCATGTTAGACCTGAAAACAAAGAGAAACGATAAGGAAAAATGTAAGGCATTTGAGTTAGATTGAGGATTAATACTTGAAGCAAGTTTGTAAAACTAGATTGTTAATGAATTAAATTAATTCAATAATTGAACCCTGAAAACTATCTAATGGCAGAATAAACGTTTTACCTCAGAATAATGTTTTCAGAAAATGCAAATGAATGTGAAATTCAAGGCAATGTCAATAAGCAAAATATGGGATTCAGAAAACCCAAAGAAGCCGATGCACCCACAACGAGTGACAGTGCGGTTTTTTGACATGGCGGCGTCTATAAGGAGTCGCTATTGCGATAAATGGCGAGCTTTACCGTGTTATATTCAACCACTTTTTATTTAAAATTAAAAAAAAAAAGGTTTCAGTAGGGCGCTACTTGTTTCACAATGGAAATTTTACCCACCGATGCTAAAAATCGAATAATCGCCGAAATTCTGATGTCAATTGACCGCCTTGGTCTGCTATTTGACCTCATCAAACTTTTTGTGGGAAACCGTTAAGGATAAATTAACCATCCAGAGACGATTGATATGCCTTGAAACACGAACTCGAAGTTGCCATTCAGAAATTCTAAACACTACAAAAAGTATGTTTTTCTTTCTATATTTTTAAATTGAGTTTGTGGAATGGCTGACGCCTTGTAGTCGGCAACCCACGTTACAATGTGTAATGAAAATTTTCGATCGTATTAGCTCGTTCTTCTTGATCGAATGTTGGTCAATGCGGATGTTTGTTCGGTTTCTGGCTCCAAGTTATATCTTTTGTTCTTTTGAATAAATCTGTAAAATGTCCTATTAACCCCAGGTCTACGTCGTAGGACGATTATAAATTACTTGGAGTACCTCTTAATATCGCAACGTCTAAATATTGACCGGTATACGTTATCTTATGAACCATTTTGTTAAGTCGATAGAACTTTCAATCAGAAGGATTTTTATTTGTGGGAACGAATACGGTGAAGACTTCGGAATTTCTAAAGTTAATGACAAATCCGGAAGGTGTAAGAACACTGCTTTTGAAACCATTTGCCGTCGACGAAACAAACAGCTTAGTGTCATTTTGAATCGCATTTTTTTTTCTTATGGTGAACCCGATAAAGAGTTATTAAAGAAACATTATTGTGCAATTGCGGTATTTGATGAATCGAATTACTAGTGTAAGAAATTACCTAATTTAAATATCATGTGGGGATCCTCGATAAGCGTTGTTAATTGATGTGCGTATATCGCGCCTTCTCTAGTTATATAATAACTTTGCGGTTTATACGAGAAACATCACTGTTTCTTTCGTATGATAAGAACAATACAAATTTGTAGTTAAATATTAACCAGTGGCGTAACGCTTAATAGGGCGTATTGATTGATCACATATTTCTTGTTTCTTAGTTTAAGATTTGTTTTATTTGTTACCTTATCGTATTATTTTAATTTGTTTGTTTGTTCTTTTCTTGGGTTTCCTACTTTCTAGGAGTAATTACGAAGGTGGCGCTGGTACAGCGTCGGAGGCCTTTGTTAACATCTGTATAAATCAACCTCGCGACCCATATTAAAGCCATGAGTAAGTTTTCCAAACTGTAATTAAAATTTATTATTTGTGTTCTACATCAACAAACTTGTAACAAGTACTTAAAAATTGGGTTATTTATATAAGGTACTGTCCAATTCTAGCGGATATGATTTTTCATTCTTAAATGACCTTTCTATTAAAACAATAATTTACTGTGAATGAAATGAGCAATGAAAACAAAGACTGGCGGTCGCCAAACAAAACTTAAAATGAAATACATTAAATGAATTGAATGAGACAGACAGAAAAAAAGTTCAATCGCGTTTGTAGGAGAGTTAGTAACCTTCAGCTTGTGATGGTATTATTTTACGAACAAACGAAAATCCGTAATTAAAAATTGATTTGTAAAGCAATTTCTCCCTAGAGTATAGACAACCGTGTTTACACTTATGCGATGGGGACGAATTTTGTGTTGTAAATTTTTCTGGGGATTTTATTCATTTGAGATTGTCGGTTCCGAAAATTTCTCTTTAGTTTGTCGGAAAAGACGTGCTGGGTCTGATATTATAAGTGAAGGTCTCCAACGTGGGAATTTAATAATAATATAGTTCATTACAGGAAAAAACCCAAAATACAAGAGAGAAAATAAATATATAAGAAAAGTTGTGCATACGATGATACTAACCTTAAAATTAATATAACGAAAAAAAATAATACATGTTAGACTAAACTAAAACATAATTGACGAAAAAAAAACATAATTAAACGGTAAACACTCAAGGTGAACTAAATTGTAAAAAAAAACCAACAATATGCACTTAATTAATAATTTATATAAAAGACACATCAGATGCTACTAATTCTTTTTTAAGTTTATTTCTAAACTTTGTTATACTATCAAAAAAGTTGAGGTGCGAAAATGAGTTTGCAGTATTCATAAGACGCTGTAATGGAGAATGCTGTAAATATAAGGTTCTACAGATTGGTAAAGAAAATTGAGGAGTTTTGCAAAGAGACTTACGTGGGACATTAAAGTTGACTTGATCTAATAGATACGAACAATCCAAAACGCCATTTAGCAGTTTGTGAAAAAAAAAGGAATAATCTTCGAGAACTTAATGAGCTCATGTTTAAAAAAGAAAGTATTTCCAAATAATCGATTTGGGTGAGATTAAGTTTGAATGCAAAGAATCTTAGAAACCTGTGTTAAACTTTTTCTATTTTGATTTCATACGTGACGTGATAAGGTGACCATACTTGAGAGCAATACTCTAAATGTAATCGAACTAATGAAGTGTTTTTAAAGTGTTCGGATTACAAAAATTATATGAAAAACAAAAAATGAAACCTAATTGTATATTTGCTTTGGATTGAATATGTGTTATACGGTTACTAAAAGATAGATTTTGGGAAAATATTACACCTGAATCTGTAATAGAAGTTGTACTTTTCAAAATATGGTTTTCAAAAGCGTATGAGAATTGTAAAGGTTTGACAATTTTATGAATTGAGATAGATGAACAAGTATGGAAGAAATTTAAATCTTGTTGAAGTAGATAGCGGTCGTCTAAAGATTTAATAGTTTTAAATATTTTCATATCATCAGCAAATAGTAAATTTTTTGAGTGCTTGAAAACATGTTTAACGTCATTTATAAAAATCAGGAAGAGTAATGGAGCAAAACGAGAACCTTGCGTGACTCCAGAATGGATTGAGATTGGATGTGAAAAAAAGTTTTTATATTGAACTTTGGCATCTATTAGAAATATAACTATTTATCCAAGAAAGTAAACGTCCATTAATTCCAATGTTTGATGCTTTATTAATTATGATCTGATGATTAACAATATTGAAAGCTTTAGCGAAATTAGTATAAACTACATCTAATTGGACATTTTCATTAAAGGCTTGACAGATAAAATTTTGATAACTAAGAAGATTAGTTGTGGTTGATCGATTAGGATAGAAACCGTGCTGTTCGGCTATGATACTTTGTTTAAGTAACGGAAACATGGTTGAAACAAAAATCAAAGAACTAAACATTTATTATCACAATGCTGGGGGTATCAAGAGCAAAATTCGTAATTTTTGTATAGCAGTAGCTTCTTGTAGTTATGACGTAATAATCATCGTTGAAACATGGCTCGATGCCTATGTTAAGGATTGCGAATTTACTCTGGTTAATTATAATATATATCGTTGTGACAGATCTGAAACAACAAGCACGAAAAAACGTGGCGGTGGCGTATTGATAGCGGTGAACAAAACTATTAGTGCTTTGGTCTTGAACGCTACAACAAACGTGGAACATCTTTTCTTAAAGGTTAAATTCATCAAGGAGGTTGTGCTTATAGGGGCGGTTTATATTCCTCCGAACAGTTCTTCAGAAGTGTATGAATCCCATTGTCGAGCTGTTGAAGACTTATGTGATAATCATTCCCCCAATAAATTAATAATATGTGGTGACTACAATGTTCCCAATGATCAATGGTCACATGACAATATGGGAGTCATGGCTAATTATGAAGCTAGTCCAGGAGCAGCGATTCTTCAGAATTCATTTGGTTTTTTAAATTTAGCTCAAATAAATAAATTGCCTAATATACGTGGTGTGTTTCTAGATCTAGTGTTTTGTGATATTACGGCTGATGTGTCTTATAGTTTAGATCCACTATTCCCTAATAGTGCTCATCATTCTGTGTATGCTATCAATGTAAAGGTAGAAAAAATCGTAACTGTACCTAGTTCTATAACAAAATATTTTTTTTTGATGCAAAGTTTGAGGAAATTAATTTCGTTCTCGCCTCTATTGATTGGCAGTTTCTTTCCTCGGTATTTGTAAATATTAATGATCTTGTTGATGAATTTTATTCCATTATGTATCAACTGTTTGAATTTTTGTTCCTAAAAGAACATTTATCCGATCTAAGTACCCTATATGGTTTAACAAGTCCTTAATAAGTTTAACCAGACAGAAAAAGGGCGCATGCTAAATTTAAGAGTACTAATGGGTACAATATTACCTAACTTTTTATAATCTGCGACACGAATGTAAATCTCTTAGTCCATACTTTATAGGGAATATTTAAACGGTATTGAAGTAAAGATTGCTACTAACATAAATAACTTTGGCGATTTGTAAATGACCGAAAAGAAACTAAAAGCTTGCCTATAGAAATGTTTTTTCCAACAACCGTAGTAACAATTTAAATATACTGTTAATTTATTTCCGATATTTCTCGTCTTCTATAATTACAACATCTGTAACCAGACTTCAAAATCTGGAACCGTTGGTTACGAAAAGGTTGATCCTAATTTTAAATTTATAATAAATAGGGCAATGGTTTTGAAGAAATTAACAATTTACGTACCTCCTTCACACATGGTCCTGATAATATCCCTAGTGTAGTATTAAAAATGTATTTATTCGTTATTATACCTCTTACCATAATCTTTACCCGTTCCATACAAGATCACTGTTTTCCTGATAAATGGAAATTAAGCTATCTATCCCCAATTTTTAAATCAGGAGACAGGCGTGATATTAAAAATTTAACAATTTCTCTACAATCAATCATTCCAAAAATATTAGATTGTATACTAACAAAGCAACTGATGTGGGCATCTAGAAATCTGATAATAAATGAGCAACATGGCTTTTTATCTGGTCGCGCTACAACAACTAATCTCATGCAATATCATGCCTTTTTGTCGGAGACTTTGGAAAATTGTATGCAGGTTGACGCTATTTATACTGATTTTGCCAATGCTTTTGATAAAGTAAACATCCTCACTTTGTTAATGAAGTTAAAACAGTACGGGTTCAATGTGATGATCGTTGAATGGTTAAAAAGTTTTCTTTGTAACAGGAAGCAAATTGTTAGAATCGACAGTCATTACTCTAGAGAAATAAATATACCTTCTGGAGTTCCCCAGGGTTCTCACATGGGGCCTGTACTGTTTTTGCTATTTATAAACGATATAAGAGATTGTATCACTAACTGCCAATGTTTATTGTATGCGGACGACCTAAAGATATTTAGAACTGTAAAAAATATTCAGGACTGTATTTTGATTCAAAATGATTTAAATGCAATTCAAAATTGGTGTGGTAGAAATGATTTGTTCCTGAATATTGCTAAATGCAAAGTCATATTATTTTATAGAATTAAGTATCCGATAGAATTTAAATATTGTATCAATAATATTTTAATTCGAAGGGTAGAAACTATTAAAGACTTAGGAGTCACATTTAGTTACAATTTTAGTTTTTGCGCACACATTTGTAACATCGTGAACCATGCCTGGAAAATGTTGGGGTTTATATTGAGAATTGGTAAAGATTTATCTTTCAGGTGTGTAAAAATTCTATTTTGTTCATTAGTTCGTTCTACCTTAGAGTACTGTTCTCAAATATGGTCCCCTTACATTAAGTATCAGATCGTCGATATTGAAAAATTCAAAATAGATTTTTAAAAGCAATAAGTTAGGGTTATCAGCATTCAACACTAACTATATTTTAATGCATTTGAACATGTCTACACTAGAAAATAGACGTATAATGGCCGATTTGCTTTTTATATACAAGTTGGTTCATGGGCAGATAAGATGTTCTACTCTTGTAGAATCACTTGATTTTTGGAACTCAAGTTATCATTGTAATACAAGAAACAATGTTTTGTTCAGAATTGGTCATTTTAATACTTGGTGTGCCTATTACTCTCCTCTTGTACGAATGATGCGTTATGTCAATGTTTTACAATCTGATCCCCAATTTGATCTGTTTTACCCAAGTATTAACGTTTTTCGTAGCAGAGCAAAATCTGTAGTTTATTTTCTCCTCTAGTGGTATAGTTTATTAGCGTAGTAAGAAAATAATATTAATTATTGGTACCTTGCAAATGTTATTTCATTTTGTTTTGAAATGGATGTATTTTTATGTATAGTTGTATACCTAGTTTATTAGCGTAGTTAGAAAAATTACTTATTGTTACCTTGCAATTTTTATTTTTGTTTTATTCTGTTTGAAAAGGATGTATTCCGTTTGGATAATAATAAATAAATAAATAAACTATTTTTTCGAAAAGTTTTGGTATTTCAGAAATTTTAGAAATTGGTCTATAATTAGCAATATCCGCTCTAGTCTTACTTTTGTGTATATGTACCACAAACTGGTTTTCCATATATCTGGAAATAAAAACTAACTTACAAACTATTAACAATCAGGTAAGGGAAGCGTGTCTCCCCTCTTATCATTTTATTCACAAAGACGTTACAAAAATTATTACGCTAACATTTTCTTAGAAGTAACAAACAAAAACCGACAACTCAGAATTTTTGAACGTGAGTATCAGCTGTGAGTTATTCTTTAGTCAAAACAAATTTCTATTTAATTGATAGCGGCGTCGACACCGAACTGTTTTTTTTCCAGAGATCAAACAAAGAAACCTTTGAGATAGCAAAACAAAATGCGACATGCGATGCTTAAATTCGAAGAAATCGAGTGTGGAAACTTTGAAATCGGCATTTCAACAAAACCCTAATTGCTTGAACGTGATGATAAGCTATTCTTCACATCAACTGAATTCAAAATATTAAATGACCAAAAACAACATCCCTACATGAACACACATGCATTGCAATGTAAATGAAATACTTTAAAACTAGTCTAATCCAATTCAAAAAAACTTTTACTAACCAAAATCATTTGCGCTGACAAAAAAAACAATTTTTCACCCAAACAGAGGTGACACGTGCAGTGTAGAAGCTTTTGTTCTAACAATTCTAAATAAGCCCACGACCACTCCCGACAAACAGGAGCTGCCGTCAAGGTTTTCTAACACTGCTATTTTATTAGTTAGTTTGTTTACAAATAAACCGTAACAAGCTTTATTATAATTAGATTATACTATCAATAAAAAACCAATGAGGAAGGGCTGTAAAATTTAAAGTTTGGAAAAATAATATTCCTTACTCATCAAAAAGAGAAAGCTAATGTTATTTTTTGAAAATATAACTGTTAAATTACAAATAGTTGTTTCATGGATGTCATTCTGTGGATGTGGCTAAAATTCCAATTCATAACAATTCATTTTCACAGCCCACCCTAATTTTGTTTTTATTGATCCCCCGTCAGTAAGAAAAACCTTTTATTTTAAAATTAAAGCAGACACATCCATTTTATTAATTTATTAGTGTAGATTACATCATAGATTTATAGCATGAAGTGAAATTAAATTCCATTAAAATTGAAATTGTTGGAAACTGTTACAAATCAAACTATTTCTTACGGTAGAAATCACAAATAGCATAATTTTAATTCAATTTATCACTTACTGTATCTGACTTACATTACTTTTGTGCTACACATAATAAAAATTTTATGTACCACAAATTTATTTTTAAAAGTTATACTTTCAATACAAATTTGGCGTAATAATGTTTTTTAACATTGAACGGGGTCGCAGTAAGATTTTTAATTAAATTCACTTTTTCAAACAAACGTTGTTCAAATTCCTCTAACTGTTTATCTCTTGAGCTTAACACAAATATTTCATTTTCTATAATCAGCAGAGAATTTGCGGCCGAAATCAGTTCAATAATATCAGAATCGAAATATTTTAAGTAACTACTTCCGTAATAGATAAGATTAAAGAAATTGTGATACTCAGATTTGTGCTTCATTGTAATTAATTTACTCAACGAAACAAATTTAATCTTTACATTTTCCAAGTTTATGCATGGGTGTTCTTTGTTGATCGTTACATCGCCCGCAGCACCATAATCAACCACTTTATTTTCAGACAATACAATAGTAGATGAACCTAAATTTAAATCATTCACTTTAGTGTGCTCATATTCTTTGTTATTTACAATCTCATAAAAATATTGACGCAAGTTGCGTTCAGTTATATCCGTACTTCTGTGGTTGTTAATTCCGTTCGTAGACTTCAGAAAACTGGGATCTTCGCATGTCAAACCGTAGGCAACGTAAGGACCAGTTTGCATTTCTCCTAAATAACCGTAATGAGCATAATTTTCACCATTAGGAATTACGCAGCAAACAAAAGTACGATTCGATTTTGAAACTTCCGATTCCAACCATGTAAAAGCAATACCGGTTGCCCTAAAATGCTTGTATTCTTGATTACATACTTGCTTACCACCAATGTTGTGAAAACGCATATTTAAGTCCCAATCAAAAGCACCCATCTTCGAATCGTAACGCACACCCAAATGTTTTCGCAAACGATTATCCCAAGATGTTTGCACATCAAATTCATCAGCACTACACCAAAACTTAAACACATTTTCCAAATAATCTCTTTCCTTAAATTTTAAGTCCACTTCCACATAAGGCATAATCTCTTTCATGCGTTCGTAATTAGTGATCATGTCGATTAAATTCACAGCTTTTGCTTTTAGATACTTTGCAACAACTGGACGCACCAAAGTATTTCCGTACGTTTCCATAAAATAACGAGTTTTTTGTATTAAGCTTATGTCTTCTTCGGATTGTAGAGCAATGTTTAGTAAGAGTAGTTGTTTAGATATTGTTTCCAAAATTGCCTCCATTATGTAGAATGTAATTTGTACCGGTTCATGTTTGTATTTGCAAGCCAACGTTTTAATTACGTGACGACAATCTTGTCCACCCACAATCAAAATGTTAATTTCTTCAGGATATTTACCATTCTCTTTTAATTCCTCTTGTAAATCGAGTGCGGGAGTTAGACCCCAAAACATTTTTAATTTCTTCAAATTTCTTAGATGTATCCGTTGTAAAGTTTGACACTGACTGATATAATGTAACTAGGGAGTATCCTGGATATCGATTAAACAATCGTTATGTACATTTTGTTGTATATTATTTTAATTAATTCATTTTTCAAAGTTATGAGGCCTTCAAAACTTTGTCTATTAAATTATGCGTCTATATTTTTCTAATAAGTACTTCATAGTTTTTTAGGGAGATTTTGGGTCAGTTTTCGGGGTTATCCGTATTTGTAGTCTAGTAACCATTTATACGTATAAGTACTGCTGCAATTCTATTTAATAAAGTTGCAAAAATATTTTAGCCAAATTTTTTGATGATTATTCATTAATTATTTTAAACGTTTTGCTTTTTAATAAAAGCTTCATCACTATGTCTAAAACAATAAATTAATTATAATAGTTTATAAAAAAAATAATTAAGTAAAGTAAAGTTAAAAATAGTGTTTATAAGTTAAGCAATACAAAAATTTACCATAATAAAATATTAATATATAACAATTACACAAAGTCATCAGTAGGTGATTCTATAGAAGTTATCATTATTGTTATTACCGGTCAAAATTTTGACTAAAACAACTAATTTCCTCTATCGATATACTTTTTTGGGGAAGATATTGATTACCTACATTCAGTCTCTAAAGAATTTATGAACACATTTCTATTTTATTGAATTGTGGTAACAGGAAAAATTGTACTTTAGGTAAAGTGCTCGGATTTTTTTGAAATTTTTACCAAAAGTAGCCTACATGCCACTGATCATAAATATGCAATAAAGTTTTGTCGCTCTCAAAAACTGAATTTTTTAAAAATAATTTTCGAAAAAATTTTGAAAATTTTTGGGTCGTTTTTTTTGCATTTTTGCACGTTTCAGACAATTCTAAGACTTTTATTTTTCAGTGAAATAAAACTTTTCAAAAACTTTTGGGCCACCTAACCTAACTCTAACCCAACCAAATACGTCAGAGGTGTGACACAAGAGGGTGCGCGGAAGTTGAAGTAGAGTAGAAAGAGAAAGTAAGAGCAGGTGGGTTTGTTGTGTTTCTTGTGAAATGGGTCACATTCGACAAGTTTTTTTAAGAAGAAAATTGTAATAACTGTAACCTACCAACCAACACCGTTCACCCCCGATCGCACCTCCCAACCAACCGTTTACCTCAAACCACATGCAAACATGTAATTTTTTTAAAAAGAAAATTGTAATAACTGTAACCTACCAACCAACACTGTTCACCCCCGACAACCAAAAAAGAAAAGTGTGAAATGTCGACGGAGCTTGGGTGTTTGGGGGAATTGAAAGGGGGTTAGGCAGGGTGTTCATGGAAGTCGTAAACGACCGTACTGTCGACACCCTGTTGGCATGTATTGAAAAATACATAGAACCGGGAACCACCATTTATTCCGATTGCTGGAAAGGGTATTCCGGGCTCACCGACCACCCCAACTACACCAACCTGCAGGTGAACCACTCCCTCCATTTCAAGGACCCCGAAACCGGAGTCCACACCAACTCAATCGAGTCCACATGGTAACCTAACCTAACCTAACCTAACCTAACCTAACCAACCCCATTATTCTAGGCGACACGCCAAAGCGAGCGGCCCCTATGCTAACCGGCAGAAGACCTTCCTGGGAGGATACCTCGCCCGGTATATTTTCCTCAAGATGGTCAAATCTTTGAATCAAGACCCACTGATTTTATTCTTCATGCTTGCCCGAGACCTGTACGACCCAGCCATGCCTGTTCCACCGATCGAGACTGAAGAAGGAGACGACTCTGACGATTTTGATATGCAATTTGATTTTATATAATTGTCCCCCAAAATTTTCCAAAATTTACTTTATAAAAAAATACTTTATGAGCACACACAAAACTATTGTATTTTTGTCCAATCGGAATCAACATGTAATACATTTTTGGAATCAGCTCAGCTAGAGTAATCCAAAAAATTGAAACAAAATGGGGGTGTTTCATTTAAAAAAATGACGGTGACGTCATTACTTGAAAGTAATTCACCCTGTATATTAGATTATTATTTTAAAATACAGTAAATTAAAATCAAAATCGACGTGTTTCAGGATTATTTCCTAAAATGGTCTGTATAGCTAAAAATGAATTTGTTCCATACTTTACGGACACACTGTATATATGCAGATTAAAAAAGAAACATAGTAATATTTTTCATTTGCTACTTTTTGCTTTGTTTAAAAAACTCTAAATAACAGTAAAGCAAAATTTAAAATATATTACTTGTAAACCATCTCTCCAAAAAATATAATCTCTGTTACCACCTATAGCAGTCATTACTCTAGTTTGCTTAAAATATCTAAAATTTATGATCATAGATCAAGTTAGGTCTGTAAACTCTGTCAGCCATTTTTTTTTAACCTGTTTCTGGGACTGGTTCAGTGAACAAATATTTTCAAACCAAAACAACACGTGTTTTTTTGGTATTATTTTAAAATTGTTAATGTCACACACGACCATTCCTCTGGTAAGTGTATTTTGCTTATTTATTTTTTTTGTTGCAATCATTGTTTAATTTAAATACGAAGTTATAGTTTTCTTTTTCTGTGAACCAATTTTTAGATTAGGATTTATTATATTTTCTTTACCAAAAGAAATAATCGATCAAAACGTCATTCCTCTGGCTAGTTTAAATCCAGAGGACTGATGACCAGCGCAGAGGAATGTTCGGTTGTAAGTTTTTCCAATTTTTTAGGTAAGAATGGCACTATCGCGACAAGAGAAACTAAAGCGCAAACGGAAAGAAGAGAAAACAAAATATGAAAGGTTGAAAAGTGACCCAGAAGGAAGAAAAAAACTGAAGATGAAAGAGAAACATCAGTATTTAAAAAAAAGGAAAAAAAAGTGGTGCAACCGATTAGTAAAATGCGTAAACGTGGTCAACGAATGAAAAGAAAACAGTGGGCTATAAGTTCTGCAAAATACCAAGAAAAGCAAAGAATCAATAAGCAAGCTGATAATTTCTTAAAAGAAAACACGCTATCCGATTCTCCCTACGCTTCTCCTGACGAAAATGAAATCAATCAAGTTGAAACGCCTCAAGACGAAATTATTTTAAAATTAAAAAGAAAGCTTGCAGTTTATAAAACCAAAAATCATAGGCTTACAATCAAGAGGGGGCGGAGTAAAACAAAGATGACCACACCAATAGAGGGCATTTCACCGGGTGCAAGATTAATTTAAATTTTGAAGGATGTAGATTCTAGCACAGTCAGAAAACGTCTCCTGTTATTGCAGATCAACTTAAAGATAACTGCAAAAGCCTTAATAGTAACAAAGAGAAATTGCAGTTAAAAAATGTATTAACAGGAAAAGTTGTTAGGAAGTATCGTGTTACAAGTGACATAAGGAAAAAACAAAGTGAGGTAAAACAAGAATGCTTTTGCACTTTATCAGAATCGCTTCTACATAATGCCCCAGTTATTTGGGCGCATTTAAACCCAATAATACAGTACATAACAAACTTTTATCTTACAGTTAATACACTTCACTTTATTAGTAACTCCCCAGCAACTCAATACAGAAATAAAACAATGTTTCTCGGATCGAGCTTCCAAAATTGCACCCAAAAATAAAAAATTTTACTTGGAACTATTTAGAAGCCAGTCATGGCAAGGGAGCACTTGATGGGATAGGCGGAGTTACTAAAAGGACATTAGATAGATAGGTTGCTTAAAGATCATATATTGTCGAAATAGAAGCGATGTTAAATAGTCTGTCTGTAAATGTCCAAAAAAATAAACAATGTTTTGTTACAAACTTTTAGAGAAACAATGAGAGTACACCAAATAAAAAAGGAGGACTGTAAAAGAAATAGCATCAAATTAAACTTTTACGAACTTGGCACTTTTCTAAACGAAAATAAAAAATATTTATTGGTTCCCTTGAATTCGACAAAAGTATTTTTCTATTTCGCAATTTCTATAGCATTGTTTCCGTATTGTACACGATACGAAAATTGAAGCTCTTTCTGTACTGTTTTAGGGATTTTATAAATTTTAGTGTATAACCAAATAATTTACAGTTTTAATTTTGACGTAAGAAAATTAAGTGAGGTTTTGTTTGGTTAGTTCTTATTAAGTAGATTTTAATATTCAAAGAAAATTTAATGTTAATTTATGAAACTAAACTTAACAAACAATATTCTTCCATCGACCGCGCATATATGACTTACATTAATGTAAACAAAATTGATTTTAGTATAGGCAACTATACATACATATTGCCGTTTTGTCTTCAATTAACTACAACATGAAAGTATAAATAAAAATCTGTCGTAATTTGTAGCAAAGCAAATTTTAATAATAAATAAATTAATCTACAATTGTAATAAATCGTTAATTTGTTCACGTTGATTTTTAAGACATAGTACAAAAATGTATGCAACATTCCGATGATAACGTTTAATAACATGTTAAGGGTGTTCAGCTCATCTATTTTACAAACTATTATCTCAGCAGTTCTTCAATATTATTTACTCATTGTTCAAAAGTTAGATTCTTTAAGTAAGGCTGTATGAAAAAATCAAAACTATAAAAAGTAAACATTCCGACTTCTGAAAATATTTTTGAAGGTGAAGCGGAACCACTTTAACAAAATGTTTTTTGTAAACTCTGCATGCACGTGTTTGTGAAATTATAGAACGGTAAATCTAAAACCAAACTTCATCGATAAGGAGTCTTAAGCAAATATGTCTATGATAAAAGTGTTCCAAAGTCATTGACAGTATTGAATATGTGCAGGATAATTGTCTCAATAAGTTGGTAAACTGCTTACACACAGTAAGGATATAAATCTCTTTCTTCGGTATGATGCGACAAGTCATTATATACAGTTCAACTCGTTCGAGATGTGCTTAAGTTACATCCATGATATATCAAACATTGTCAAACGCTTTCGGTGTTGTCTTTGTAGGTGGACCATTATATTGATTAAGCACCAATCCATTCCCACAAAAATTTAGTCTTCTTGTTTTACTGTGATGAAAACTATTTTATTTCGACAAAACAATCGAAATTGAGTAATTTAATTCTCCATCAACTTGGTGAGTTTATATTAAAATACTGTTGGCAATAAAAGACGAAGCTCTCACAAAAAATAGAAACGATGAAGTTAGGATATAAATTTGTGGTTGTGGTGCGTTCACAATAGTATTTCTTTTCTAGAATTATATAATTTTATTAAAATTACAAAGTACGGTCGACGGAAAAGTTTTTGTAGCATTTATTGCTAACTTTATTAGGATATCAACTACTCTACCAACATAGCTTTAAACCAAAAAAAAACACTAGATCATATATTAACATTTATTTCTTAAAGTAAATTTTTGCGAAATAGAAAAAATAGTATCAAAAACACGTGTCACAACAACACTTTTTGTCGCACGAAGACAAAGTTTGCAGACCGACCGAAGGGAATATACTATTATGAACTATCTAGTGATACCTCTAGCGATGATGACAGATATAGCAACTTTTTTATCAAAGCTCAAAATAAACTGCGTTATGAGGACGTTTATTCTAATAAAGACCAGGAAGCTGCTTGTTCAAGCGTTAGAAGTGACACCTATGAGCTATGCCCTGTGAATATTAAAACCGGTGTTAGTTTACTAATAAACTTAAAAACTAAGAAGACCCAGTATCGTTACGCGGCCTTAGCCGATGGAGAGGTAAAAGTTATGTATCTGAGAGTTTGCGAGTTTCATAATAAACAGGCTATTCGAGCAGATGAAAAGGATGTTACTTATGTAAATTATCAAAACATAATAAAAGTATTACAGATTCCCAAAATAGTTAGGCGTGGCTACAAAGTGTTTTATAAATTCGAAAAGGTTCTAAAACACTTTGAACAAAATTAAAGTAGCAAGTTTTAACTATTTTAGTTTTTTTTACATAACTGTATTATTTTCTTTGTTTTTAAGCACGTTTATATTTTAGTTACTGTTTTAGTTAGGTACTTATATGACTAAGTTGCAGTTTTTTTTGTCTTTCTGAATAAAATAATCATTCCTCTGCTCGCCTGGTCATTCCTCTGGATATAGTTTCAAGAAAAACAGTGCAAATTTGCTGAAAAATCAACTGAACTGTTTGATGTGAAGCTGAGCAGGGTCGGCTTGGAACAGACGGTCATACCTGCATATTCAAAAAATTTATGTAGAACAAAAGAAATATTTTTAAATTAGTGTGGTAAAAATGATAGCCTCTGTATAATTACCCAAATATTAGATGTTACAATAATATGTTTATTATTAAACATAAATATTGATTGTAGTAGAAACAAACAATGATAATGTTTTTATTTCCTTATATTAAAAGTGAAAATGTTTACATATTTTGTGTCTTTCTTTTATTTATTAGGTTAAAATACATCTTATTTAAAGTGCATGTTTTATATACTCAGTATACTATTGGCGCGGAGTAATAAACCTGTCAGAATTATCGAATCTCCCGTATTGCAGTGGCGTAGGTACCTGATACGTTTGGAAAATCATATTTTTAGTAGGTAAATATATTATAATAGTAAAATCTACCTTGATATGAATTATTATGTGGTTATATGTTATTTATTTTATTTGTATAGTAGATCACATTACAAATTTTACTTCTCACGTATTATATACCATTATTTCTGTATATTGGTATAATACCCACATCTACGGCTATGATTCTCGTATCCTCAGTACCTGGACTGATGGCAACGTGTTTACACAGATTAAACTATTGTTCTCAGACCCTAGATGGGTCGATATGCTGCAAGAGCGGCACAATGATCGTATTTTGGTTAGAATTTATTGGTTTTTAATTAACCGTAGAAGTACCGCTTTCACAAGAAAATAAAGAATTATTTCAAGCAATTATGATTTATTACTCCGCGCCAATAGTATACAGACTTTAATTGATTGCGTCTTTATTTTTACTTTCCATTAATAGTCGTTTCTTTAAATTAATTTAATTTTTTATAATTATAGGAGCATTAAAGTCAAAATCGCGTTTATGGATTATTGCATGTTCTGTTAACGCTGCGTTAGATGTGTTACATTTTTTTATATTGTTTAAAATTGATTTTTTGTGTTAATTTAGTCTTTCTTTTAGATATTGTTTAGTTTGACCGATATATAACCTTTATTTTTAAAGCGATTATTTTTTTTTATTTTAGCTCTTTAATTGGATGTAAATTTTACTACCTATCGTATTGTTATTTTTAAATGTAGTAATTATTTTATTTTTATGTTATTCTTTTCTAATTTTTTCAGATAAAATTAGAATATAAGGGATACTAATATATTTTAAATTTCTTCTACTTGATTATTATTTTTAGTATTGTTTTTAGTTTTGTTGATTTTTTATCTGCAAGAGTCTTTTATTAATAATTTTGTTAATAAATTCTAACGGGTATTCATTTTTATTAAAATATTTTTATTATTTTTAAGTTATTATTATGAAACTGTAAATTTGATAATTTAATTGCTCAACAAGACGTATAATGACACTTTTTTTAATATGTCATCATTGTGTTTGAATTAAAGTTTATGTATTTGTCTGTTTTAACGTCTTTACGGCACCAGTTAGTAACAATTTTTTGATTTAATTGTCTATAAATTATCATATCTAAAAAATTGATGGAATTATTTGTGTTTTCTTTTTCTATTGTAAATTTTTGTCTTGGGTCCAATTCATTGAATTTTTGTAGAATGTGTTACGTGCTAATATCATAAGATGTTATTAAAAATCATCGACAGGGTGTCCCACCGGGAACGCCATCGATAGATTATAGGAAAACTGTGCATGGAAAAAATTTGAAAATTTGATAGTATACTAACAACGACGGGGGCAGTTCCGTTAAAATATTTTCAAGATTGTGGCGTTTTCGGTTACACCGGAAGTAGGTGTCAACTTGCTTATTTTAAATGGAACACCCTATATATTATTTTATTTTGGATTTTGACACATTTTGTGTATAATGTCCTATACCTCAGTCTAACTGTTTTGAACTTATTTTAAATTTTAAGTCAAAAATGACGTTTTCAGGCCTAAACAAAATTATAAAATTTTCTTATACTAATCCCTTTATTATTTAATTGGAATTGGTTTCCTTGTAGCAGGGGACCTATTTTAGTAGGCTATGTCAATATTTTGATAATAAAATAATACAGGGTGATCAAAAAAAGGATTAAAATTAAATTCAAGAACACTTCAGAAGTAATTTTTTTAAATGCAAGCACCATGTTTTTATAATTTTATCTTATTTAGCATCAAAAATAAGGTTGACTTTGTACAAGGTTGTCTATTAAAAAAATTCATGGTTTTCGGAATATTGGCAATATAACTTTTTTTTGTTGCACAATGTATTCTTTTAGTATGAATGGTTATTCCTAGTTGGCCATGACGGCGTTAGAAAACAATCATCTGTCAAGGATATGTCAAACTGTTAAAAATTTTCAATAATCATGCCGGGACGCTTAAATTATACAAACGAAGATTACTTAAATTTATTTATTATTTATGAACAATGTGATAAAGTTATATCAAGAACATGGGTTACATTTGCAGCAAGATACCCGCAAAAACAGAAACCATCACCAAAAGCCCTTAAACGAATAATAGAAAACTTCAAAATCTTTGGACCTGTTAATTCAAATGTACAGACAAATAACCTAATTGTTTCATTTACAAGAAAGAACAATTAATTAGAGACCAAAGTTAAAAAAAAAATATTTTATTAAATGTTCAAATTGACGTCCTTGAACTTCTAGACATTTTTCGCATCTGAGTAGCAAATTTTCATGGGTCGCCTTCCTTATTGCTTCACGTGTTAAATTTTGAAACTCAGTCTTAACTCGCTGCATGCAGTCTTCTTTGGTGGTTAACGGGGTGTTATAAACTCGATTTTTAATTGTACCCCAAATAAAAAAATCGAGCACTGAGATATCTGGGGACCGTGGTGGCCAAAGGAAGGGTCCATTGTTGGCTATCCATTGATCATAAAAGGTGCATTGTAAAAAATTGTTGATTAATTGGCTACTATGTGGAGGTGCGCCGTCATGTTGATAGAATAGATGTCTACGATCAGCCAAAGGTACATTATCTAAATAATTGTTTTGAAAATTGTGTAGGATGTTCAGATAGCCTTCACCTATTTAATAAGTTAATAAATCAAATATTTTAAATGATTTAAAAAAGGTTAACTTACCTTTTAATTTTCTTGATAAAATGTAATGCCACGATGCCATCGTTTCTTACTGCAGCATAAACATTAAATTGCCAAGATTCTTAAAAATTTTGCTCTCTATTAACGTGGACATTTGATTCACTCCAATAATGGGAATTTCGCCGATTAAAAATGCCGTTTTTGTAAATTTGGCTTCGTCTGTCCAAATGATGTTATCAAGAAAAATTCGTTTTCTTGGGACCAGGTTAAAATAAATTCGCTGAACTCCAATCTCCTTAAAAAATCAGTCTCTTTCAGATGGTAAACCATGGAAAATGCATACGGATGAAATTTATGTTTGCGTAATATTCTTTGAACTGACGATTTACTTAATCCAGATTCTAATGCAGCTTGTCTTACAGGCATTGTTGGGTGTGCAGCAAAATATCCTACAACAGCGATTTCAACATTTTCATCATTAACGACAGGTTTATTTCTCTGTACATTTAGTTTAACGGATCCAAAGTTTTTGAAGTTTTCTATTATTCGTTTAAGAGCTTTTGGTGATGGTTTCTGTTTTTGCGGGTATCTTGCTGCAAATGTAACACATGTTCTTGATATAACTTTATCACATTGTCCATAAATAATAAATAAATTTAAGTAACCTTCGTTTGTATAATTTAAGCGTCCCGGCATGATTATTGAAAATTTTTAACAGTTTGACATATCCTTGACAGATGATTGTTTTTTAACTCCATCATGGCCAACTAGAAATAACCATTCATACTAAAAGAAATACAATAGCATTTGTGCGACAAAAAAAAAGTTAAATTGCCAATATTACGAAAACCATGAATTTTTTGAGTAGATAACCTTGTACAAAGTCTTTCGTCGTGTTTTATTTTGTATATTTTATAATTATTATATTTTCAATATTTTCTTGTTTTTTCTCTTGATTAGTTGAATGTAGATTAAAATTATGTCCTAAACTTAATATTTTTGCAGCATGTATTGGAATGTCAGTAGTAGTTAAATTTTAAACCCAATTATTACAGTTTTCATTATATTTATATATTGTAAATAGTAAAATCTAATGTTTATGTTTTTGTGTAATTGTTATATATTAATATTTTATTATGTTAAGTTTTTTTATTACTTATCTTATTATTAACTTAACTTTATAATTAACTTTTTATAAACTGTTATAAATAATTTAGTGTTTTAAACATACTGATAAAGCTTTTATTAAAAAAGTGAAACGTTTAAAATAATTAATAAATAATCATAAAAATAAAAATGAAATGGGAAAAATAGTTTTGTCCAAAAGTAGGTACCGCTTTAAAATTTATTAACAATTTTTAAAAATTTACCGCGGATTTTATTGTTTATTTCTCTGTATCTTTTTTCTGTAAGTTTTAGAGAAAAGTTCAACTTTTTGTTCAGCAATAAATTTTCTGCAAAATAGTATATTTTGAAATTGTAAAATTTTTTAATTTATTTTTAATTACAGTAAAAAGCTGAAAAATAATTTTTTTATTGAATGTTTCTAATCTCTTTCAGTTTTATATCAACTAGTAAACTTTAATAATAATACGTGCAATTAAACTTGTAAAAAACTAAACAAAATGAGACGAGTCCCGTTTCAAAATAATTATTAGTTTTGTTAGAATGATTTTTGTAATAATAAAACTTTCCTATCAGTGAATTTCAGAATATAGTAATTATTTATCATTTCCATAAAAAAATTATTACATTTTCTAATTTTTCGTCACTTTTAAAAAAATGATTTTTTGTTATAAACAATTAAAAATATTAGGCAAAATTATGGAACAAGTGGAAATCGATTCGTATCAAAAAAATGTAATTTGAAGAAAAAGATGTCAATTGTTTATTTAGAAGCCGAGATATAAACAATTTACATTGTTATTGTTCATTCAAAAAAGTGAAACTGCAGACGTTGGTCTGTAGCAGTTTGAAACTGCAAATGTTAGTTTCTTACGCAGATGAATTAATGTACTGTAATTATTCATTTGAGTGAATATTATCCGGCAATTTGCTAAATATAAACTCCCCCCCGGAAACCCCCGTCCTATAATTGCAGAAAGGGTAAATATTCCTTTGATTGGCTGAACTGTGATGCCGTGTTCGTTCAAGCAATCAAAGTGATCGTTTTGCTACAATTTTAGTTATCAAGACCAAACTCGAAAAAATTGATACTTTTGGAGATATAAGCTTGACAAAGGGATTTTCAGAAACAAATAGATTTGATTTGATAGTGGAGTCCAATAGCTTCTGAAAGACGTCCATTTAGTTTAACTTTTGACGCCTGGCATTTTGTCTCATCCGGAGAATTAATTGAACCAACATTATTTGAGTTATAACGTCGGGAAGGGAAAAATTTTAGAAATTTTTTGCTCGCGATCCATTACCAAACGAAAAAAAAAATTGAATGCGACGCTAGCGCACTCAGATTGCACGTTTTTTTCTGGCAACAATTTTAGTCCTATCCCGTGAATTGCTCAAGTCGATAGTTTTTGAGTTATATCATCAGAAAGGGACAAATTTTAGAAAATTGCCTTTTGCGGTCATTATTCAAATGTAAGCTAGCGTACTCAAATTGGGCTTTTTTTTTATAAAGAAAAATTTTGGTCTTCTCACAAAATGATACTTTTTGACACGTGGACCAAAAACTGCTCCATTTTTGGTTATAATCACCGACCTAAAAAAACTCAATATTTTTTGAGACAGTAAAAAAAAAGTGCTCTAAATTTTAAGTAATGCCTTTTTACGTGCAAACTAAAAACTGTCAAAATCAAAATTTTTGTCTTCTTTAATCTGTGACTAATTATGACACATTGCATTGTAATGCAGCCCTGACTTTTTAAAACTGCACCGCAATTCGCAGCTTCCTGTGCATTTCCATAGCATTTTCATAAACAGCGGCGTCGTCGGTTGTTGTCACTGGTGTGAGTCCTATTTTGCTAATTTTTGATTCCCACTGCAATTTGGTCTAAACAGTTCTACAACCATTTTTGTATTTGATGATAGGTTCTGTACGTGTGAAAACGTTAAATGTTATATTTGAGACTGCTTTTCTGAATTTGTGATACCGTGATTTATTAATGTTATTAAACATTACAAAAATATAATGAATTTTTTTCTAGTTGTTACCAGAATTTCGAAATTTTATATTTCATTTGTAAACATCTTTAATGTATCTTTTGAAATCTGGACTGGTTTTCAATAAGTTGAGAAACAGAAATATTACCAAAACAGCTGTTTGTTGTAGGTACGCACATAAATTGAACGAAATGTTTTCGTCATTAAATGTTTCACTTATTACTTAGAAAAACTACGCAGATTTTAAATACAAAGTAAAAACGTATAGATTAAACCTGCTTTAAAGATTTAACATTTAAAGTGACGAAGAGTTGCGGTGGTTGTAGAAAAAAGTTATCCTGCTAGTAAGGGAATTCCCTTTATTAGATGTCGTGTTAAAAATAAATATGGTTCTTTCTGCACTATGCTTAACAAAATTTCCTAAAAATATTAGGTCACCTATCAAAGGAAAGGAACACTAACTACAGCGTCTATTTAACAAACAGTATCGGAATCGCTGATGATGATAGCTTAGCTATTGAAACACGTGTCCGAGTAAAGTTTTTGGTGCAGTTTTTGGTGTTTCTCTGTTTGTAGGTCACCTATGTTATAAAAATTGGTTTAGTATTAAATTAATAAAAATTTATTTGCTATATTGGCGATGGAGGTTAGTAAAAAGATAAAAAAAGTCCAACCTTCTGGACTTTCTCATCGAAAAAGTGGAAGTACAAATGATATTTCAGAAGAATTAAAAATTTGAGCGACAGGTTGAGGATTAGTTCTGCTTTGCAGGTTGTTTTTATACTGGATCAAAGGGTTTGCATCGCGCCGGTTAAATCCCGGCTTTTGTAAGGTGCTATCCAGGTGTTCTTGAGGATTGAATTCCAGCCTCAACTTGAACTTGAAATCAAAATTGGATAAGAATTTATCTCACAGTGCTTTGTTATTTTTTTATAAAAACAAACCAAACCATAGTTCATGATCTGAAATAATTAAAAAAAAATTATATATACTACACAATTTGGCAAAACGGATGTGATGTCGACAACAACCCATTCGGTTCAACGTGGAGCCACAAATATTTACAAAAAATGGTCAAATTTTAACAGAAAAAAAGAGGGTATCCAGCCCTTAAAAATATTAAGACCTAACATGGAAGATCAGTTAGCCATTATTTACAATAATGTCACGATCGGGGGTTGTAGCTGGGCGTTTGCGAGATGTCGTGACTCTCAACCGGTATCATAGTTGGTTTTTAAGAGGAATAATCCACAATTAAATATATAAGCATTTAACAAGTTTATTGAAATAAAAAGCAGTAATTATAATTGGTTCAAACACTTACATGATTACACTCGTCATATCGAACTGGTATAAGAACTCGGCAACGTGGGATTGAATGTCGTTTACTGTTCTTGACTGTCGTTGACTGTTGTTAACTCTTGTTAACTGTTATTGACTGTCCTTAGTGCTTCTGCCTGGAGTCTTTTATACGAGTTCGATATCCTGTGTGATATTTCCATTTGAACCACATCCCGCGTTATTGCGAAATTTGTGATTTAATGGTGATGTAATATAACCGCATTAACAAAGAATATTTGCAAAAGTTAATGTGATAAGGTTTTCCATAGGAAATGATATCGAATCGAATCATGCTGCTTGTGCATGATGAGTAAGTCATCGGAAGATTAGATCATACAGTAAATCATAATTTATCAACAATATTTTGTTTAACTAAAGAAAATATAAAATGTAATTGCATACAATTGCAATCGTATCGTAACATTACTCCCCTTCAAGAAAAGTTGGGCCCTCAACTTCCTTCTGTGACGGCGTTTGAAGAACCCGTCAGGAAGGTCTGCTATGGGGTCAACCTCCTTGCTCGGTTGGAATAACGAAAATGAAATTTTATAACTTATTCACAACTTCTTAATCTATTCTAAACCTTACATCTAAAACCACATGTGTCCGTTGATTGCACAAAAGTCGTTTATGGGAAGTTAGCTTATCGAGCGTCGCACAATACTTATCACTTCACTAAATTGTAGTCCGGCATAGTGCTGTGGTGTGATTCGTTAAGTGTCTGTAGCAAACATTTGACTAAAGGGTACATATTGTTTTTTGTTCATTGGCACATAATATGAATGTGGTGATACACTAGCGGTGGGTGTCGAAGGTTTGGATGTTGTTGTCGTTGGGGAATTGTTGTGAAAACCAGTAATGGGTGTGGTTACTCGGGGTGTGGTTGATGACGTAGACGGTTGGCTTATGTCGTTAGGAGCTAAATATTCAGCCTCCTCTTCTTGTGGTGGCCTTGGTAAGGTTCGCTCTTGTGGTCTGACGAATGACTTCTTTGGATTAGAAAATTTCACGGATCCGAGTTTAAATGTACTTTTCTCGGTCGGGCTGAACTTCGTCCGTTGGTAGTGAGTCAGCTTGGCCTTTAATGTGAAATATACGTAAGCATTAATACTTATTATACTGAGTATGAGTAAAAATTAAGTATAACGAAATACGTTAGGATAGGCGTTGAGGTATTTTTGATATGTTCTTCAATCCAATTTTGATCAAGGCAGCTATGTAGGCTGTCGAATTGTGGTAGTACGGTATCCCACGGGGTTAAGGTTAAGCCTGGAAATTGTGTCCATACAGCTGGAACTAAGTGTTGTTGGCTGTATGTTATTTTCTTGTCTACGCAGCTATAAGTTGGGTAACTCGTGGTATTGTTTCGATCTTCGAAATTGCATCCACATGGTATATTGATCCATAAAGAACCAATATTGGGTTCCACTTGTAACGTGTGACGTTGATTTGGGCACTTTAACACTAAATCTGTCTTTGGGTGTGTCACTGAAAACTTTTGGTTTCCAATATGTGTCACAAATTGTTCGTGTTTTCCAGTTTCACGGCACTTTATTGGACAAACAGCTTGAAATTGTTTAATTGGACCTCCTGTTAGTAATTGCTTAATGCAAAGCAATGTTAATGTTTCAGCACTTCTAGTTTCGGTAACTAGACAAAGTTCTTCACGAAAAGGGTCGCACTTTGGTATTAAAATCGTCCATTGATCACGTATACGAGTAATGGCGATGATAATTGATGGAATGTCTACTGAACACGTATAATCATTCCATGCAAAAGTAGGTGTCACAGTCTTCTTCATTGCGAGTCCGGTGAGTTCTTTCTTTAACAGGGGTACATGTATGGCAATTGTTGCTACTTCAGGGAAATGACGCACTCGATAAGGGGTAACGTATAATATTCGGATAATGTGGTTAGCGCTAAAACATAATCATATACTGAATATTGATTTTTAACTACATCTAAGGCGTTTTTAACATAATCATACTAATAATGTCTATTTGTAATCTTTTGTTCTGACACATTGTTACAAAAGCACGTGTCCATTCATAACGTTGTTGATAGTCTAACAAAATTATTTCTAAAGTTTCTTTATTATCATAGGTTTTGTTCTTTACAAGATCGTCTAAATTGCTTCGATAACTTCCTTCACGAACTATTATATTTTCCCGTTCTAATATTCGTTTTGTTAAAATAGCAATTTCGTAATTACTAGTGAAAAGTCTTTTTACGTGATTTCTAGTGGCATACTGGAAATCATAAATTTCACCATCATCGACTAGAATCTTATCATCATCATTTATCGGTTTAGAATCTAACAATACATTTCCATTATCGAAATAATTTTCGGTGACTCGTAAAGAATTACAAATATTTTGGTGCTTCGTACATAAATTGACGGAACTTATTCTGTCATCTAGTGGTTTTGGTTTTGCAAAACGAAATAATAATTGAGTTGTCGTTTGATAAAATTAATATCTGGAAGTCTCTCTAAGTATATCCCTGACGTTACATAAATTTCTGCGTTTAACTTACGCACTTCTGTGGTTACTACTATTAGTAATCCAAACAATAAAATACTTCCTTTACTCATTGTTAAATTTTATCGTATCGTTTCCTCTAGTTTTAAAGTCAAAACAAATTCTTCCTAATCATAGATTGGTTATAAAATTGTAACTGAAATTTTGAGATTGGATAATTGCTAGCGTCCCAGCGTCCAACCTATTTTTTTTTTCGAAATATTTTGTAGGTCTATTTTCAGAAAAATTCACTAATCTTTTATGACGTAAAGGTAGATTGACTAAAATTTAACGTGTGCACTTTGAGTTTTATATACTTACAACAATTTTCTTCTTTATACTTACAATATCTTCTTCTTTATACTTACAATATCTTCATAAAATTATCTATTCTTGCGTGCTATAGCTCGGTAGTCTTCGAGGAACATCCAGCAACGATTTTGTTGGGAGATTGTCCTTTTCGATCGACTACAAATACGTTGTCTATCTTTGACAATTCTTCTGAGTCCACGGTTCTTACTTTTCCGGTGGATCTTTCATAGGGTTTGCTCCTTGCTAAGGAGAAACGTCTCCTATCAGCTTTTAGTTGCGTTTTTGCTTTGAACATAATCGTCCATTGGCGTATACAACAAATAAGCATTGCGCATAATATAACTAAAACAAAAATACACAGAGATATACTACTGACATAGGTTAAGATTTTGACCTCATCGGTATCTGTGTTAAAAGCAAATACAGGGTGTATGAGAGCAGTCATGGCTCCACCTCGTTGATTTACTTTATGTAACAAATATACACAAAAAGGGACAAAATTATATTCCACACATAAAACGTGGTGTCACTTTGAAACGAATAAAGTGAACTTGGTGTGTTGGAAATTGCAAGGTCGAGAGATTCCTTTAATTTTCCTATAATCGACGTCGTCGACAGGTTTAAATGAGGGACTGTGGTCGTCCAATTTGCGTCTATACATTCAGACATATTATTAAATATTATTTCGTGTTTCGCTGATTGAATAACATATGTTTTTAATTTTGACCATGTCGCTGGTAGTACATGTGTCAATTCAGGGTTTGAATTTTCATTTGAAGAACACGGAAAGCGTGGAGATATTACTTCCTTTTCATTAACAAGTAACGAACATTGACAGGGTAACTGGATTTGTAACGCACCTGGTTGGTTATAATTACTTTCTTCTACATCAAAATTATTATTTGGACACATTATACTTGTTTTATTCTTGGGGTGTGTGATAATGAAAGTATCACTGTCTATCTCAGAAATTAACATTGATTGGGAGGCGTGACAGCGAAAGGAACAATGTTGGCTCAAATCCTCCACTGTCGCTCCACTGTACATTTTATAAGCGCACTGAGGACCATAAATTGCGTCAGAGTCGAACCGTGGCAAATAACACAATTTATCGTGATAGGGCTTACAATAATGCAATGAAGTTCCAGAAATAGTCTTTAGGGTTTGATTATTGGTTATAGCCATAAAAAGCGTTTCATGCATGAGTATGCATGTCTCATTCTGCCATGCGAATGGAGTGGTAATTAATTCGTAAAGGGTCCATTCTTGGTTAGTTGCGACGATGGGTATTTTGATCTGAACATATAATTGGTTTTCGGTAATCGTACAGTCAGCAATCGATAGTTTGTAATAACGAGATAATTCGTCAAGGGGAATGGCTAAGGAATGACCATTCTTTGTTAGTTCAACCGATAAGTTTTGTAAATCTGTTAGTAAGTTTTTTGGGGTTACAATTAACGGTGGAATTTTGTGATCTTTACAAATAGTTAATATTTCCATGCTGTGCATCACTCGTCCTAAGTTTAGAGTGTGTAATACTAGGTCGTACACATGCATTATTGTTCTTTTTAATCGTCCTTCATTGATGCTTAACTTCTTTTGAATCTTGTTTCTATACTCCGCTTCATGATGTTGAATATTGTTGATTTTATTTCTTATTTCCTTCAAATTATCTTCTAGCTTGTCATGGTAATCGTTAAAAGTTTTGGAATTATTACTAATCTGTACAAGGCTATCTTCTAAACCTGTACGTAGTTGTTTGAGAAATATTTGCATTTTCTCATAGCTCAATACTAAATTATCAATTTTTCGATCTGTGGCTACTCCACAACACCAAGAGAAGAAGTCTCCTATGAACTCTAATGCTCGTTTATGCCTATTCATATCTTTATTATTAAAGGCTTGTAGAAATTCGGTATCTACCGCTTCGTGAGTTATTCTCAGCTCTGCTGAGATCAATCGATTAAGTTTCTCTATTTCGCTACTTATTTTACAAGTGTGATCCGTTTCTTGACACGACTGATTTTCCTCTACATTTGTTAGTAGCTCTACCAATTCGGTTGACCAGCTTGTTTGGTATACCAATGGAATTGTGGCACTGTACGCTATCACGTCGGGTAGCTTTTTCCAAAACGCCCCGGTGATGATTTGTACTGGTATCGCTCGTACGGAAATTATGAAGTATAGTCTGAAAAGATAAAAAGTCTTGGCGCACAAGTATCGAAATTGTTGTATTTAACGCATAGGTATATAATTCTTTATAATTACTAGCAAAAGAACAAGAAAAAAAAATGTATATTTGTTATTTATATATGTCCATATATATAATGTGAGAGTTAATCTTCATCTTCGTAGTATTCTTCACCGGATTCCTCCTCGCTCTCTTCCGGCTGGGCTGTGGTTACTGTGGTGTTATAATACTCCTTCAGGTATTCGGCTCCCGCCGCTGCACATCTTTGGAGTGCATCCTGGTGTCTGTGGCAGCTATGTAGTTGCCCTCTCGGTATCGGCTTATTAGCGTCTAACACTTGATCATTCCCAATGATTTTGCGAAAATATTCTATCTTTTCTAAGCCTTGTATTCGGACGGTGTTTTTTCCAATTATTAACTTTATTAGGGCTTCCTTTATCGAGTATGGAACATCGCCCTCGTCCCATGACAACCCATGGTAATGCGTTTGGAGCCAAGCGTTGGTAATTAGTTCTTTTGATGACAGGTCCTCTGCAGGGTAGGGAGGCTTGAACGTAAATACCGCGGTTTGGTCCATTTCCGCGCTCGTAACCGCTAACTCCTTCAATACCAATTCGTGGTTCCTTCCCCGAAGGAATTTGGGCGTCTAGATACTTGCTGCTATAGAGCATAATTCAATATTACTTTTCGTGTTTTGGAGGTAGTTAAATGCAATCGTGATTACTTGCAGCGACGTTTGATCGACGTGGTTGAGTGACTTCGCAATTTATCATGAATCACGAACCCATGTCGACCGATGTCTCTGCGTCTATCGTTGGAACAATAATTATGATTGGGAGTGAAAGAATAGTGAACCTATAATAAATGGGAAACTTTAGTTGGCAGACAGGGTTTGACCTTTGTATCCCCATGAATCTCGTGACTCCGAAGATCATGTGGCCTCAAGGGTACACTCTGTCCGCCTGTATCTACTATCAACAGAAAACAGTGAAATTAGCTATAAACATTAGTGAAAATTGTGGACTTCCGAACTGGTGGTGATAATATTTCATATAGACTTTGAATGTATACATGAGGTTTCGCGAGTTAGTGAGGAGTTACCTTGATATCAGGATTATAATCTGAAATGAAGGCGCTCTCACTCTCTTTTGGAACCTTTCTCCATCAAACAAGTTGAGTGAGTTTATTGATGACTTTCAAGAATCCTACCACAAACGTTTTATGATTGCTTGTGTTAGATTCACGCCATGTTCTCGAGTTTGTTATCACTTCTAGGATTAGACAAAAAGTGCAAACTAAAAGAAATTGATAGTGTTTGGATGATTCCTAAGTTGCAAGGTCTCGTAGATCGATGCTAGGCGGCTATGTCTCTGAAATTTTTTATCTGAGATCAGTCTCCTCGCATCGATCTTTGAGAATTTCCTTGAGTCTACTACAAAAGTTAAATCATTGTGAACAACATTGAAATTCCTGGTAAAAGAGACAAAAATATCCCGATCGGCTGCAATAGTGTAGGGACACGCTCCTCGTTGGAGTGGTTAATTGTCATCCTCACGGTAATTATGTTTATGATATTATTTGTATATGTGAACTAGCTATAGAGAAAATAGGTAAGAATTGGTTATGTTTCTAATGTCCAGGGATCATGGTAGGGGAGGATTCGTGAAACATGCACTATATCAACTTTAGACTTTGATGTCGGCCCCATTTGAACCAAATAATCGACGTCTCCTTTCTTCCCTATGATTTTATATGGTCCGAACCATCTTAATAAGAGTTTTTCACTTCGTCCTACCTTCCTGAATGGCGTGAATACTTTAACCTGGTCTCCTATTTCAAAATGAACGTCGCGATGCTTAGAATCATACCGCGATTTATCTTTACCTTGTTTATTATGGATATTTTCTATTGCTTCGTTTCGAATTTTAAGAGCTCTCTCTCTTATTTGTCGGATGTCTTCTGAGGTAATATCTTGTAGCAAAGTTGCTTCCGTTGGTAGTATCGCCTCCCTGGCATATACCAGAAAGAAAGGTGATACTTTGGTCGTGTCTTGTCTCGCTGTATTGTACGCGAATGTCACCTGATGTAAATATTGGTCCCAATCCGTTTGTGCTGTGTTTGTATATAGAGACAACATATTGGCTAATGTTTTGTTGAATCGTTCTGTCAAACCGTTAAATTGAGGATGGTATGATGTACTAAAACAACTACGAACTCCCATTATTTTCAACAATTCTGTCACTAGTTCAGACTGGAACGTTTTTCCTCGGTCGCTTAACATGAATCGTGGGGATCCATGCCTAGTTAGGATGTTTTCTAAGATAAATTTTGCTACGGGTCCCGCTTTACCACTTGGCAAAGCTTTGGTCTCGGCCCATCTGGTGGCGTAATCCGTCGCTACTATTATCATTGTGTTACCATTTTTGCTTCTTCGAAATGGTCCTAAAAGATCTATTCCTATCCTGTCAAAAGGTAAAGATACTGGAATTGGTTGTAGTAGCCCCGCGGGTTTAAAATGTGTTTCGCCTTTTCGTGCTTGGCAATCGGCACAACCTTTAACATATTTTTGAACATCTTTGAGTATATTGTCCCAATAATAACGGTTTTTAATTTTGTGGTAAGTTTTGGTGATGCCTAAGTGTCCCGAGAGAGGATCATTATGATGACTATATAAAATTTCATGTTTCAAGTTATCGGGTACTACGAGAAGTTCAGGTGATCCTTCTGGTAAATGATTTTTACGATATAAGATATTATTTTTAGTACATAATTCGAACTTCGTTTTCTTAATCCTATTGAAACTGAGTCTGGGTTTTTAGAGCTTTAAATAATGTTGAAAGTTTTGAGTCTGTTTGTTGATGAACGGTTATATCATTTGGTTGTAATAAGAATGTAGGAATATCAAGAATATCGTCGTCCTCTTGTTCAACTGGGTTTGCAGTTGGATTTCGTGAAAGACAGTCGGCGTCTCTATGTGCTAATCCCGGCTTGTGTATCACTTTAAAATCGAATTCTGATAATTTAATACACCAACGGGCTAATCTCCCGCTTGGATTCTTTAAAGATTGTAGGAAACAAATTGCATTATGATCAGTAACAACGGTAATCGGTCTACCATGAATCAAGTGACGTAATTGCGTCAAACTCCATACAACTGCTAGACATTCTAAATCGGAGATAGAGTAATTTTTCTCGGCTTGAGTTAAACTACGTGATATGTACGCTATGGGGTGCATTTCATTATTTTGTTGTTGTAACAGTACTCCTCCTATTCCTAATCCGGAAGCGTCCACATGAAGTTGTTTGGGTGCTTCAGGGTCGAAATATGTTAACACGGGTGAAGAAACTAAACGGTCCTTAAGATTTTGAAAAGCTATTTCATGATCTTCTTTCCAATAGAAGTCTGTATCTTTTTTGGTCAGCTCATACAAAGGACGGGCTATTTGCGAAAAATTATGAATAAATTTACGATAATAATTTGCTAAACCAAGAAAACTTTGAAGTTGTTTGACATTATTTGGATGAGGAAATTTATTTATAGCATCTAGTTTGCTAGGATCGGGTGAAATTCCTACGTCTGAAACGATATGCCCCAATAAGTGAACTTGATTTTGGCATATTCACATTTAGATGGTTTTAGCGTTAGTCCGGCTTGACGGATCCTATCAAACGCATGCCGTAAACGTACAAGATGTTCTTCGAAAGTATTTGAGAAAATTAATATATCGTCCAAGTAAACTATTAACTCTTTCCATTTTAGACCAGAGAAAACATTATCCATTAATTTCATAAAAGTTGCTGGTGCATTACACAAACCAAATGGCATTTTTGTGAACTCGAAAAGTCCATCTGGTGAAACGAAAGCAGTTTTTCTTGACTCGTAGGGTCTAAACCACATTGCCAATATCCTGAGAAGAGATCTAAGCATGTGAAATATCGTGCTTTATTTAAATATTGAAATATATCATCAATTAAAGGTAAGGGGTAATTATTCTTTTTTGTTATCGCGTTGAGCTTTCTGTAGTCAACACAAAAACGAAAATCTCCTCCTTTCTTCTTAACGAGAATTATGGGCGAGGAATAATTTGATTTCGAGGGAACTATAATACCATTTTGTAACATTTCTTGTATTTGGTCATTAATAATTTCTCGTTCCGACTGAGAAACTCGGTATGGGCGACTTTTTACGGGTTGCGCGCCGTTAGTGTCAATATTATGGGTTACTAAATTAGTATAGCCCATGTCTTTTGCTGATTCTGCGAAAATGTCATTAAATTCGGTCAAGAGATTATTCATTAAGGTACGTTGCGTGTTTGATAAATTTGTTGAAATATTATGAATAATATTTGGTTTATTAGTAATGGTTAGTATTTCCTTTGGTGAATCCTCAGAAATTGTTAAATAACCTACTGTTGTTTTTTTCGAATAATTTTACTTGGTCTCGTACTAAGAGTTCTAAATTAACATGCAATTGATTATTTGAAATATAAGGGTTCTTGTCTACGATTACAGATTTTTGTTAAATAAATCTGGTGTTGGTCTAAAATTAAATTTACAATTACTATCTAATAACAAGCAATTATTTTCTTCCGCGTTTACTATCACAGATTGTGGATTGTTAGTGGTTAATGTGACATCATGAGTCAAATAAATTTTTATATCGCGTGTAATGTTATCTTTAATATTAGTCAAGCATTTTCTTTGGTTTTTATGTTTATTATTAAGAAAAGGAATTACGATTTTCCCTAAGTTCCTATTAGTTAAAGTAATATTGAAGTTATTAAAATCTATCAAAGCATTAAATTCCTCTAAAAATTTTGTACCTAGTATTAATGGTACTGGTAATTGATCTACTACTAAAGTTTCTAAAGTTATATCAAGGTTATTAATGGTGATTGTACATAAATTTTTCCCTAACACGGGATTTTGAAATTTCCCGCTGCACTTAGGTTGAATGCATTTGTAGTAGGTGAAAAATTGTTAGCATACTTTTTACAAATTATATTATAATAACTACCCGTATCTACAATGATATGCATAGGATTATTATCAATTAAGCCACTTATCGTCAAAATTTTTGTATCTACAGAATTTATATTAAGTAGGTATTCCTTAAAATCTTTGTTGTCGTTGGCGGACTCGATTATTGGCGTGTATCGAGCCGCCTGTGATCGTTTGGGTTTCGTTCCCGTTGGAATCGGGCTGGAGATTGTGATCGTCTGAAGTTATTTCCATTATTGCTGTTTGGAAATCGTGGGTTAGAAAATGTGACAGTACGCTGAGGGGTATTATTGGAATTATTATTAACTCGATTAAAGGAGTTATTTCTGAAATTAGGGCGGTTATTACTTTTGTTAATATAAGTTGGTCGACTGTTGCAAGATACTGCTAAATGACCTCGTCGATTACAATTGTAGCAGATTGGTCGCGTATCAGGCGTTCGTTGATTAAATCGAAAATTGTTATAATTTTGATTTCGAACATGTCCATTGGAATTATTGTATGTTTTTCGAAAATTATTCATATTTCGTTGAGGAGGTATTGGATTTACAGATTTATTTACTTGTGTCAGAGCACAGGAAAGCAATGAGTTTGTACAATTCTCTAATTCGTGTTTCACTTTCGCTTGTTGAATATATGAAAGTGCCGTGGCGGCATCTTTGAAAGAATCTAAAGTCCATCCCTTTCGTACTGGAAAGCGGTTTAGAAAAGAAACTTGCAAATTTGGTTGTAGTCCATTCCTAAAATGTTGGACAAGGTAGTCGCAATTTAAGGGTGGTACTATTTCGTCGGCAATTTCCTTGAAGTCGTGAAAGTATTTAAGTACCAGCTCGTTAGGAGCTTGCTTGCGGTTCATTAGACGATCTAATGAATCGACTGAAAATGGGGAATCTTCGAAATAATCGAGAAAATCTTCAGAAATATTTTCCCAAGTTTTAGTTCTGTTACTTGCATTTTCTACGTAGTCGTTATACCATTTATAGGCTGTACCTTGTAAATAGTTTCCAAAGAAATTAATTTTATTAATTGAACTCCAATGATTTGCTTTAGCAGCTCTATTAAAAGTTTTTAAGAAAGTATGGGGATTTGTTTCTCCAGGAATATAATTATCTGGACTTATAAATTTTGGAAATACAGGAGTAGCATCTGTAGTTGCTGCCCCTTCAATAGTTAAATTTGCATGTGCCATATTAATAGGATTTTGAATTATTGGATTTTGATTTGCCGTATTGGGCAGTTTTGGTGAAGAAGAACGTGACCGTAAATGTGGGTAAATTGCACTTAATTTAGGGTATTTAGATAAGCTTCGTGTTTGATAGTTATGTTTAGGGGTACTTGACGTTGGAATACTCATTAAAAAACGTTACATTGGATAAAAACATAAGTTAGACTTAAAATTGTTACAGATACTATAAGAACAATAACGGTTGCAGAAATTGCACAAGTATTTGTCATTATATAGTAGAATGAACGGTATTAGAAGAAAAAAGAACGGCGCCTCCACCATTTGTCACGATCGGGGGTTGTAGCTGGGCGTTTGCGAGATGTCGTGACTCTCAACCGGTATCATAGTTGGTTTTTAAGAGGAATAATCCACAATTAAATATATAAGCATTTAACAAGTTTATTGAAATAAAAAGCAGTAATTATAATTGGTTCAAACACTTACATGATTACACTCGTCATATCGAACTGGTATAAGAACTCGGCAACGTGGGATTGAATGTCGTTTACTGTTCTTGACTGTCGTTGACTGTTGTTAACTCTTGTTAACTGTTATTGACTGTCCTTAGTGCTTCTGCCTGGAGTCTTTTATACGAGTTCGATATCCTGTGTGATATTTCCATTTGAACCACATCCCGCGTTATTGCGAAATTTGTGATTTAATGGTGATGTAATATAACCGCATTAACAAAGAATATTTGCAAAAGTTAATGTGATAAGGTTTTCCATAGGAAATGATATCGAATCGAATCATGCTGCTTGTGCATGATGAGTAAGTCATCGGAAGATTAGATCATACAGTAAATCATACTTTATCAACAATATTTTGTTTAACTAAAGAAAATATAAAATGTAATTGCATATAATTGCAATCGTATCGTAACAATAATAACCAACTATTTGCACAAAGGCAGTCTAGTGTTTACTACCAGGACTATAAATTGTGTAGCAGATCCAGAAGAAATATCAGTCAAATACTCGAAACTAGTTCTCATGCCGATGTGGATGCTACAGTAGCAAACAAAACGTCTGGAAGAAAAAAAGTTTTATTAGTTTAATAACCCGAAAAATCATATCATGTAAATAAGGACACCGGTCGTAAAAGTTTATAATTATATAATTCTGTTTATTATTTGTCGCGAGAAGAAGTAAATTGTATAAAAATAGTAAAAACGAATGTTTAGAAAGTTTAAAACAAATTTCCAAATTTGCCTTCATCATGTAGGGTACATAGGCTTACTCCTGAAGAGTACCAAAAAGACGAAACGGCTGCCGATTGATTCTTAACGATTCGTTGCAATTTTACAATCTTTTCCAATTTGAGATTGTTATTTAAGCCAACGTTTGGTTGGCAATCATAAACAAAATACGGACTTACGCATCTGTCGAAAAAGTTGCTTTAGTTGCAGATCAATTTTGTAACACTGTTTTCAAACCACTGAAGAAGATTTTTAACAACCCCTATAACGCAATTATAAATAAGTTAACTAACTGATACTAAAAATTAAAATTCTACGATGCATCATAATGAATTTTATTTCGTGAGTTATGGTAAAGTAGAACACAACAACCGTTCGTTTTCAATTTGTTGTTTCAATACATGCTTTTGAATTTTTCCTGAAGCTGTTTTAGGAAAATCGTCTCTAATTGAAATTTGACTTGGCATCTTAAAATTTGTTAGTTTACTTCGACAAAATTGTATTACAGATTTGAGATCAAGTTTGGTACCAGGCTTGAGTTTTACACAAGCACAAACCTCCTCTCCAAGACGCTTATGGCTTAAACCGATAACCTGAAACAAATATTGTTACATTTTCTTCAATTTACTAATCAAGCGTTACATAATTTTCTAGAATATGAGGATGTGTGTTTAGTACATCTTCGACTTCTTTTGGAAATATGTTTTCCACCTCTAACAATCACGTCTTTAATTCGTCCAACAACTCTGCCGTAGCCGTTTTCTTGAAGTACAAATTGATCTCTGTAATAACATTTGTGTTTGTCCGCACCATTGTGAGTATATTAATTACTAACCCTGTTTTCAACCATTTATTTTTGCCAAGTATTTTGTTGGTTTGCTTTGTGTCATTCCAATAACCCAACATGACTGAGTACCCCCGAATGCAGAGCTCACCAGGAGTTCCAATTGGAACTATGTTGTTATTTGAATCAACAACTTTAGCTTCTAGATGATCACCAATGTAACCGACCGTATCCCATTCGACTTCGTTTTCTTCATCTGGTAAAGAATGGAATGCGATTGCAGTTGCTTCAGTCATACCATACGCCGACTAAAAATGCAGGTTCATCACTAAACAATTTTTAAATGTGTTAAAACGTACGTGAACTTTTTTTATTTTTAATATACTCTTTATGTCTTTAAATAACTGTGGAGAACAAGGCGATGCGCCACAAAACGCACTTTTTAAATTAATATTTAGATTTTCTTTGAGTTGTAAATTTACTAAATCAACGTACATTGTCGGTGTCCCATACACTATTGTGCACCTGTGAAACTAAAATTTATTTGTATATGAAGATTGTATGAAATTATTGGTAGGACTGCGACTTTTTCGGACAAAGTCATTATTAAAACAGAAAAGTCTTCCGGGATTGAACTGACCGTGACGAAATGGTAAGCGTAGTTGCTAACGTTTCGCCCATTATTGTGAGAGGCTTTATCAGGTCGAGAAACTAAAAACAAAAAAAAATTATGAAAATTGAGAAAATCGAAGTTTTCCATTCCTTAAAGAAGAAAGGTATGTTGTTGAGGTTTTTTGCAAAAACGGCTTTAAACTAATTTAATGAAGTCTCACAAGTTTTACCTTTTCTTAAGAATAAGTTTTCTACTCTTTCTTGTAAGTGTCAGAGTTATGTCGGCGAGGTAGCACCCACTGTCATGGACGTTCACTCTAAGCGTCATAAATGGACGGAGGTTCATAACAGTTGATCCGCGCGATTCACTCAACTCTAACTTGATGGCTACACCCTGGTACACGGTATTGACTTACAGGCTAAACCAAGCGAGGTGCAAAGTGCGAACAACGTCTGAGTCCATGTTAGGGGCGACTGAAGGTCAAACTCGCTAACACGCTCGGCAAGCGCGGCATGTTAAATACCAACTACGAGAGACTAACTGAACTAGAGAACGCCTTGGAATCAATAAAATGGCACATAATAAGAATTAGCGAAACAAGGAGAAGAGGAGAAAACTTACCAATTCTAAAAACAGGACACATGCTATACTATAAAAGAAGTGACGATAACTGCCTACACGGAACTGGATTTATAATAAATAAGAAATTAAAAACAAACTTGAAAAAGTAGACTGCATATTATCAAGAGATATCTATATGATATTAAAAATTAACAAAAGATACAATCTAAAAGTCATCGAAGTATATGCACCAACAAATAGAACCCACAAAATAAGTAATTATAATGGGAGACTTCAATGCCTAACTAGGCCAGAGACAGCAGAGCGAAGAATATATCGGAAAAAGAAAAACTGTTTTGTTTGAATACTCACTTCTATAAAAAATTTCATAGAAGATGGACATGGCAAAGCCCAAATTGCGATACTAAAAACCAAACAGGTTTTATTATGACAAATAATAAGAATATTATACGCAACAGTCTTAAATCAAGTAAACACATGTAAGCGACCACCGGATGGTTTGGGCAAAAATATGTATTCAAACAACATTACATAGATTTAAACTAATATCAAAGGGAATTGGCAGGTTTAACGTCGAAAAATTGCAAGACAGTGAAATATGGGAGAAATTTAACTATAAACTAGACAAAAAAATGACGGAAATAAACAATGAAAACAAAACAAAAAAAAACAAAAAAAAAATATTGATCAACTTCAACAAGAAATTACCAAAAACATAATAACTGCAGCAGAGGAAATACTGAGCGAAAAGAGGAAACAAGAGAACAATAAATTATCAACAGATACCAGAAACCTTATAGCAACAAGAAAAGACTTACAGAGCACAGCACAGACTATTCCAGGCTACTTGAAAGACCTGAACTAAATAAAACCATAAAAAAGAAAATACGAAATGATATAAGACAATATAATATTAAAATAATAGAAAAGACCATTTACCATAATAGAGGTAGCAAAGTGTTTAGGCCAAAAATATCCAACACTACTAGCCAAATAAACAAAATTAAAGATGCGAACGGATATGTAATAACTGATAGAAAAGCGTTGCCAACAATAGTGAAAGAATTCTACCAGGAACAATATAATTCAGTGAAACAAAAACCAATAGTTAATCAAGATCCACGTGCAAGACTAACTAAACACCTTACTGAAGATCTCCCTGAAATGACTAAATACAAAATAAAGCTGAACTACATGAACTACAAAACATGATTGAAGTATCAAAAACAATCGGACTAAAAATAAACATAAACAAAACCAAACTCGTGACAAACAATAATTTAGAAAATAGAACAGTAATGATAGAAAACTCTACAATAGAAAACGTTCAAGAATATATATGTATATTTAGAGCAGATGATAACACACCTAATAAAGTACTAAAAACTAAAGTATATAATGAATGAGTTTTGCCCGCAATGACATGTGGTTCAGAAACGTGGCACTAACAAAAACACTACTTCACAAACTGCAGGTAACCCAATGGTCCGTAAAAAGGGCAATGTTAGATATAACTCTTAAAAATAAAAAGAGAAACGATTATATAAGAAGCCGAACAAAAGTACAAGATCTTAAAACAAAAGTGGCAATGGGCGGGACATGTAATGCGAAGTCGAGATAACCGATGGACTAAGAAGTTAATAGAATGGAGACCTCGCACAGGACGCAGGAGCGTTGGAAGACCCAAAACAAGATGAAAGGACGACATTATAAAAGTAGTGGGCAGAAACTGGATACAACAAACATATGACAGGGAAAACTGAAAAGCACTGGGGAAGTCCTATATCCAACAATGAAGTTTACAAAAGGGCTGAGAAAGAAGAAGAAGAGCTTTCATGCCAAAATGGTCGATCTATTAGTTCAGGTAATTCGCAACATGATTTTAAGTCTGCCGTGGTTCAGCATCATTTCAATGGATTTTAATATTTATGATCTTTTTTTTTCCAATAGAAGAATCAGCAGGAGTATCAAACTCGATTTCTTTTAGACTATACTAGATTGATTGGTTACCTACTCCTTTCTCGCTCAGGTGAAGTTTCTTACGATAGTGAACAAAACGTTGGCAACTACGGTTACCATTTTCCTGAAAAACGTTTTTGTTTTAAATCGGTACTTACTTTTCAAGTTCAATCGCTTTTAAATTTGCCATTGAATTGTACATAGGTGAAGGTAACGTTAAAGTGGTCCCGAAGTGTTGCGCCGTTATAATACCAACGTTGGTACCAAATGCATGGAAAAACGGCACCTGAAGACATATGTTGTGCTCACTTTCGTCTAGTTTCATTCGTTTCGCAACCGAGTACCCGTTGTTCACCATTTGAAAGTGGCTTAAACATGTTGCTTTGGGTTTCCCTGTGGTACCCTTCAAGAAATTATTTAAAAAATTAATCTTGTAATGTTTACTTACCGAAGTATACTGAATATTTACAGGGCTATCAGGTTTAATGTTTGATTGGATTTTTTTAATTGATTCCAAGGATTGTGGATTTACTTTATCGATGATTTCTGAGTAATTATACGCACCTCTAACATAAGAAAAATACAATTTCATTAACTGAACATGGTTACCACTTGTATTTATTTACCGTAACGAATTGTTTGAAATTGTTATTATGGAATTTAGCGTAGGCGCTCTTTTAGAACATAATTTGCCGGGTTCGCTTTCCTTAAGTTCTGGTAGGAGATTAGTTAAAGTATCGTAGAAATGGATGTTGCGATAATTTTCGGGACAAACTAATGCTTTTATGCCAACCTTGTTGATACAATAGTGCAAGTCTCGTTCGATGTACAAAGGATTTAGCGATACCTGAAACATTTTTTACTATTTTACATTTTTTTGCGTGTATACCTATAAAAATACTTTTGCTTTTGCAGATTTAATTAAGTAAAATTCGTTAAAAAACAGTTGATACCATGAGGTGGCGGACACTAAATACAACTTTTAAACCACATAAAAATTCTTAAAATAGTGAGTTTACATTTTGTTATTACAAATAATAGTAGACTATTTTACTAGCAGTTAACCAATTAATTATTGAACTTAAAAGTTTGCTGGCAAGGCTTAGCACTTTATCTTGCTGAAATTTTGTATGGTAGTCTGTGACGGTTTTATTGGTCAATTTGAGGTTGATTCCTTTAACTTTGTTAGATTTTGAGAATCAGAAAGTTCACTTTATTAGAACTATAAAATTAATTCTTTATTATTAAAACGTTGACGTAAGAGATTGTGTAGGATTTCTAATTTAAAATTGGAGAAATCTTGATAATAACTAATTAATTGCTATTGGATATAAACCCCATGGAAAGTTCCCGATAGAGATTAGGGGTCGCCATCTTCTACGTCGTAAGTAAAATTTCTTGATGTATTCTTACCCTTGCGAACTTTGAATTCTAGAGCCATTTTGAACACGTTTCAGAACTTTCCTCGGGTATGGTTGATTGATAATAAATATTTAAATACGAGGAAAATGCAGGAACCATATTGGTTAAAATTATATGAACACATCATCGGGAGGCCGTTGTCACCAATCTACTGCTTGTACCGGCTGCTATTAATCTAGTTTATGGATTCATCAAAGATAAACCGGCAGCTTCAAGATTATTACTTGGTCTGATGTAGTCATCCATACTTGGACATCTTACGATACTACTCATCCGTATTAGAATACAAACCTGCTTACTTTCTATCGTGATCACATCAACAAACAGATACGTTGAAAAAATGTATCGTCAAGTTTTCACAAATTTTCGACAAACTTTTCTGCAAAACATTATTTGGCGTAAGTCACCTCATCAATCTTTAAAATGTTTGGAACTTCAAACCATCACATACGGGACAAATTCTGCTCCCTATACTGCTACTTGTGTATTAAATGATATTGATCTCAATGACTCTGATTATCCCTTAACTTCAGATGCTTTGCTCACTCAAACTTATGTTGACGACATTTTGTCTGGATGTGACTCGGAAAAAAAGTTACCCAAACTTTAGTCTCAATTGACTTCTCTTCTTTCTAAGCACGGATTTAACTTGCATAAATGGTGTTCAAACTTAAATAATTTCCCAAAAAAATATTTCACCCTCAAACTACAGAGGTGTATTTTAATCTAGAAGAATCTCCATGTAAAATTCTCGGTCTAAAATGGAACCCCTCATCAGACAATTTTTAAATCTCTGTTCCTTCTCACCCTTTACATGATCTTCCAATTTCAAAAAGAAACGTTTACCTCGCTCAATGCTTTGACCCTATAGGACTAGCAAATCATGTTACAGTTAAAGAATTGTGGTTATATAAGGTGGATTGGGATGACACTTCAATTTTATCAGAATGGAAAGTTTTCTCTAGACTAATTTCTCCATTAAAACATCTCACAGTTTCTCGGTATTTATTATTGAATGATAGTATGGCACATGTAGAATTTCATGGTAATCTTGCTTATGGAGTTTGTGTATACATTAGAACCATTTACTCAGACAATTTGGTGTTTTATAATTTAATGACACCCAAATCACGTAAAGCTCCAATCAAAGCAATAACAATTCCTAGACTCAAACTTTGTGCCATGTTATTGTTGTCAAAATTAATTAAAAAAGTAGTATTGATTTATAAAAGAAAATTTACTTCTACCTCTGCACATTTTGGACAGATTTGCAAATTGCGTTGTACTGGTGTAAAAGTCACGCCAGTTGATGGGCAGCGTTTGTATCTAAAATTCAAGAACTCACTCATGATTATCGGTGTGTATGCTTTATATGATAAGTTTACATGAAACGTGTATTTATCTAATTAATTCTTGCGCATGCGATTGCGCCTTTTGTTCTATTAGATTTTTTGTTGAGTACGCTACACAACGTAAAGTTTGTTTTTTAGACTTAACGTCATTAATCGCCACTCGTATTTGTGTGTGTGCGTTTGTTAAATTAAATTATCTGTTTGTCTTAAGTGATTACCAATTTATTCGGCGACCACGCACATCCAGTGGTGTAAAATATACTCCGGTTATTATATATTTTGACAGTTCGATTCAATTATTATGAAAACAAATAGTTCTATTTAATTATTATTGAAATAATATGTATTGTGTAGTTTCTTACACCCTATTGTTATCTATTTTATATGTGTTATGTGTTAATAAGGTCTAGTAGTTTTACAAAAATTATATCTCTAGTTTCAGTGTCTTGAGTTCCTAGTTGCTCTAGAGTATTTACTACGCGTTTCGTAAGGTGGCGCACTTTTTATTACTTTTTTTACCGTGTAAAAGCCTTCAATTTAATTACTAATGAATACACCCACAATCCCTCTTCGACGAACAGAGCTGCTGGCCAAATTTATTTAATGTAATTTAATTTATTACTTTATTACAAATAAACTGTAACAAGTCTGGCAATTTAATTAGATATGTAATTATTTAGTAATTACTCACACGGATAAATTATTATTAATATATATTTTTTTAATAATTTATTAACCTTGTTGATATATAATATACATGTATAAGGTACGTCAAATATACATACACACAATATTGTATTATTCATTTCACCACTGCAATTTGTTTAGCGAAAGAAAGTCATGAATAGTATACGGACGAATTTTCTTAATCTATTTTTGAAAATATTTAAATTACATGCTTTTTTAATATAGTCTGGCAAATGGTTATACCGTGTGTAAAAGCCAAATGGAATAAATTCATTATTTCTCTTACTGTACATATTTTTGAAAAAACCCGAAACACGTCAAACTTAAATCATAATCAACCCCCTTCGAATGACAGGTGCAACCCTAATTTTTTTAATGGGAAGTATAGGCTTGTGATACATCGTTTGAAAGGTCTCTTCTTTCCCTGTACAAAAGTGTTATCTGTTTTCATTTTATTGCAGGAATTAAAAAAATTATGATTATACCGAAATTTGCTATAATACAACAATAAACGAGAATGTAATTAAACAAAGAAAATAAAAATAAAAGTCAATGAAGTAGATGTTCAAAATGCTCCCCGCGAACTTCTTGGCAGCATCCTAATCTTAAATAAAAATGTCTTCTCACCTTGCTTAGCATATCAGGCGTGACCGACGAAATCGCGAGAAAGAAACGGTTTGTTTTACAGTGTCCTACGCATTGTTTTACATAGAATTAAATAAAAAAAACTACACAAATATTTTTGTCATTTTTCGTCAAAAGAACAAAGTTGGGTATAAAATCGGGAAAATTATTTTTTGTTTTTGATTTGAATAAAAATTGGTGAATAGACTAATATTGAGGTGCAAAATATAGAAATACAATCAGATTCCATAATTTATTACCGTAGAGTCATTAAACACAGTTAAACTTCTAGGGAAAAAATCTATTGCGAAAAACGTAGTTAGTGCAGTTATTTTGAGAAACACAAAAAAAACGGATTGTTCTACAGTGTTGTTTTACATAGAATTAAGTTAAAAAAATTACAGCAAATTTTTTGTCATTTTTTGTCAATAGAACAAAGACTTAGGTATAAAATCTAAAAAAAAATTTTTGTCTTTGATTTGAAAAAAAATTACTGAATAGACTAATATTAATGCGCAAAATACAGAAATACAATCAGATTTCTTAATTTATTACTGTAGAGTCATTAAACACAGTTAAACTTCTAGGGAAAAAATCTATTGCAAAAAACGTAGTTAGTGCAGTTATTTTGAGAAACACAAAAAAAACGGATTGTTCTACAGTGTTCTACGCATTGTTTTACATAGAATTAAGTTTGGGTATAAAATCGGGAACAAAATTTTTTGTCTTTGATTTGAATAAAATTAGTGAATAGACTAATATTAAACTGCTGAATACAGAAATACAATCAAATTTTGTAAATTATTACCGTGGAGTCATTAAACACAGTTAATCTTTTAGGGGAAAAAATCTACTGCGAAAAACGTAGTTAGTGCAGTTCTTTTGGGAAATACAAAAAACGGTTTGTTCTACAGTGTTCTACGCATTGTATTACATAAAATTAAGATACAAAAGCAACACAAAATTTTTGCCATTTTCGTCAAAAGAACAAAGACTATAGTCTTAAGAATAAAATCGGGAAAAAATTTTTTTCTTTGATTTGAATACAAATTGGTGAATAGACTAAAATTAAACTGCTGAATACAGAAATACAATCAAATTTTGTAAATTATTACTGTGGAGTCATTAAACACAGTTAAATTTTTAGGGAAAAAAATCTACTGCGTAAAACGTAGTTAGTGCAGTTACTTTGAGAAACACAAAAAAACGGTTTGTTCTACAGTGATCTACGCATTGGTTTACATAGAATTAAGTTTGGGTATAAAATCGGGAAAATATTTTTTTTGTCTTTGATTTGAATACAAATTTTCCTAAATATGACTCAAAAATTTACATTTAACCATTTACATGATTCTGATAAAATAATATTAAACAACCTAAAAAAACCAAACAAGAAAAGATCACACGAAAAAAGATAAATGGTGTACTAGTTATGAATTAGTTACAAAAACCACTTTCACACCTAGTTTGATTATGAACAATGATAGTTTATAAGTCAGAATTCGAAAAAAACTTATATTTTTAAATTGGATGACTTTTAAACACTATTTTATGTAAAATTACGTTCACCATTATACCAGCAAAGGTAAAATATGTATGTTTTTGCCACTACATCAAATTGCAAGGTTAACGTTATATACAGGGTGTCCCGTAATAAATGCCCAAGATTTGACCAGGTTATACTAACGTTTTGGCCCTCTTTCTATAAGATTCTTCAGGTTAGAATTATTATTATTGCCTTAGGTTGTACTGTTGCTAGTTTCTCTTATTATCATTGTAGTCTTGGGTGTTTACTGCAGTTTTGGATGTATACACTTTCTTTTCTGGTGTTCTTTAATTACTCTGGTATACAAAAGATATTGCGATTTCCACAAGTATACATTATTTCTATTCCTAATTATTGTGCTTGCTCGTTCTAAAAATTTTTTGTTGGTTGGAGAATTTTTTTTCCTGGCGTTTGCAGATATTTATTGCTACTCTTTGGTGTTACTCACTATTCTAGTTTTTTTTTGTTAACATGGCTATCTAAAAGTTAAACATTAACCGGTTACTAAAGAAAGAATTATTGTTTGAATTATCTTCACGAGGCTTTGAGGCAGAAGAAGCTTCTTTGCAAAAATCTGTGCGTGGCGCATTACAACTAGAGGGTGATAAAACTCTACCTACGGGTACAGGAGTATCCAAATTCGTTGAAGATCAAGTTGCCATTGAAGTCGCTCTCACAGAACTTCGAACTACTTTTAGCACTTTCGATGGAGATTCTACTTCAACGGTGTTTAGGCGCATCAGTTCTCTGTAACTGCAAATTGAACGACGATGTTCTTTGTCTACTCCTATTGACACGGACAAGGTGAAGGACACCCAAATTAAAAGACAACTGGTTTTACACCTCGCCGTTCTTTAAAAGGACTCTGACAATAAAATCAGAAAATTCATACAAATTTCTACTACTCCTATGCCTAAAACGTCTACTCCTAAAGGTTCGAACGCCGTCTTAACTGATGATTCTGCTCTTCTTTCTTCCTCCGAGGCTGAAGATGAACTTAATGATTCGGGGGCTGCTGTTACTCCAGTGATGTCTTCTTTCAAGCAACTGTTTTTGTCTAAGTGGAACGTTTCTTTCTTTCGTGACGACTCTATTTCTTTATCGGACTTTCTTATCCGTATTGAGGAATTATGTATTGCTAGAGGAGTTTCCTCTCAACAACTTTTTGCTTCCTCACCTAAAATTTTAGCAGGCAAGGCTTTTCTTTTATTTCGAGTAAATCGTAAGAAATTTACTTCATGGCGGGATGTGGTGACCTTACTACGATCGGAATTTCTGCCGCCAGACTACGATGAACGTCTACTCACGGAAATTAAAACTAAAACCATGGGAGGGCATAAAATTATTGGGGTTTACGTGGCGGTAATGCCAAGTATATTTCAGAAACTTTCGGAACCTGTCTCAGATGCACAGCAGCTGAAAATTATTACGTAATTTAACTCCATTTTACCAATCCGTTCTAGCCTTGACAACTGTGGACAACCTGTCTCACTTGATCTCTTTGGGCAAACAAGTCAAGTTAAATAAATTCTCGATGGAAAACTATAAGCCACCTCCATCTAGAAGAACTACAAATTTACTCAAACCTTCTCTAGCTTATCTTTCGGACTCTAGCTTTTCGTCTTCTTCTAGGTCTTCTCGAGTTGGAAACCGTCTTGCGACCACTACAACAGATAGTACTACTGCTGCGACGCCAAGGCTTTCCACACTCACCTGTTGGAACTATAAACAGAAAGGACACCGTTCTCCTGACTGTAATCGTCCTCAAGTTCTGCATTGTTTCGGTGGCAGGAAACATGGAGTGACTTGTAGTACCTGTCGGCCTTCGGGAAACCGACGTCGGAATTGACGGACCGAGTCGTAAATTCTTTTTCCTCTTCTATCTGGGATTCTCTTTCTCTTCACTCTACTTCTTCTTTCTGGGGCGTCGAAGAACAGAAACGTGTGTTGTTAGATTTTATTTTTGCAAGTAATAAGGGTGCTAAATTACCTTATCTGAACGTTAATATTTTTGGGCATATTTTTCGTGGTCTGCTAGATTCTTGCTCTTCTGGTCTAACTATCCGTGCGGATAAATGTAAGTTTTGTTTTCCAAAACTTTGTTACTTAGGGTATGTGGTCAATAAGGATGAGCTGTTAGTAGACCCTGAAAAGGTGTCAGCCATTCTGAATATCCAAGGTCCTACTACAGTGACCGACATACGACGTTTTATCGGTATGGCTAGTTGATACCGTCGCTTCATTCCAAATTTTGCTACGCTTACTGCTCCACTCACTTCTCTAACTAAGAAAAATTCTCCATTTGTGTGGTCAAAAGAATGTCAACAATCTTTTTTTCAACTGAAAGAACAACTGGTATTTGCACCTATTTTGTCATGTCCTGACTTCTCTCAAGAATTTGTCATACAAACCGATGCTTCCGATTTTGGGCTTGGCGCTGTTTTGAGCCAACGTAGTGAAGAGGGTGAAAAGATGATATGTTACCTCAGTAGGTCTCTTACAAAAGCTAAACGTCACTACTCGGTAATCGAGCGCGAGCTATTAGCACTTTTGTTCGCCATTGACAGACTGCGTCCTTATAATGAGGGATCACATTTTACCGTAATCACAGATCATCACTCGCTTCTCTGGCTGAATCGACTTTAAAATCCTTCTGGTAGATTGGCTAAGTTGGGCGTTACGTCTACAACAATACGATTTCTCCATTATACATCGCAAAGGAAAATATCACGTCGTACCAGATATGCTATCTCGTTCGGTGCCGGTTGTGGACTCGGTCCCTGTATGTACACTCTCAAATACTCTCGATCTTGTTTTTCCTACTAATGATCGTTGGTATAATCAATTGGTCGAACGTATTCTTGTTTCACAAAAAAAATTTCCTTCTTGGTCTGTGGTAGATAACGTTCTATATCGACGAGTGAAGTCCCATACGGAGACTCATAGCTGGAAGTTAGTTGTTCCAACGGAACAACGTAAGACGGTTATTTGTGCGCATCATGATACTCCGATAGCTGGTCATTGTGGTGTTTTCAAGACTACTGCACGCATACTACAGCATTATTGTTGGCCTAAACTGCGATATGATGTGACCGTATACATACGTCGTTATAGGGTGGGCTCGGCACATAAAGTCGAACAACGAGCTCCTCCAGGCTATTTTACTCCTCGAGCTAAACCTACTCGACCGTGGCAGATTCTCTCGTGTGATCTGGTTGGACTATTATCTCGTTCGATTAAAGGTAACTGCTATGTGTTTGTAGTAGCCGACTGCTTCACTAAATTCTCTTTGTTCTTTCCTCTGCAAACACCCACTGCCAAGAACGTTACTAAAATTCTTGAAGACCAAGTCTTTCTTCTTTCCGGCACTCCACAATATCTTATTACCGACAACGGGGTACAATTCCGCAGCAAGGAGTTTACTAAACTTTGTAAGGTATATTCGACAACTATCTTATATACTGCTAGGTATCATCCGAGGGCTAACCCTGCGAAACGGGTAAACCGTGTCCTTAAAACTATGATTTCAGTTTACACCAAGTCTAGTCATTGACATTGGTACGTGAACCTTGCAAGGTTAGTTGCGCTATACGAACAGCAAAGCACGAAGTTATTGGGTGTACTCCCTATTACGCTTTGTTCGGTCGTGAGCATATTGTGTCAGGCCAATCTTTTCGTTCTTCCGTTAACCAGGACCAACCTACTGACTTTGACTCTAAACCTACTACTGATCCCAAATTATATGAAGACTTACGCCAGTCCATTCATAAAAAGTTAACTAAGGCGTATATCAACCATCAAGAACGTTATAATCTACGAAGACGCCATGTCAAATATAATGTAGGAGATGGAGTATGAAAACGGAAGTTTGTTCTCTCTTCAGCGGCTGCTTCGTTCAATGCTAAGCTCGCTCCCAAATTTCTGGGGCCTTGTTACATTAAAGCGGTAATCTCTCCGTGGGCTTATGAAGTGGAAGATTTCACTCATTGTTCCCTGGGCATTTGGCATGTCAAAGATCTCAATCCTGCTTATGTCAACGCCGATGATTCCAATACTTCAATAGAGGAACAGCCAAGGTGTAACAATGGTTCTTTGTCTTACCCCAAGCACCGCAAGAAACGGAAATGTTATTGAAGTGGGTTTGGATGCATAACTCTCGGTTGACAATATTCTGCTTTTCTTTCCTGATTTCGGATTTCGGCACTTTCTTTTTCCATTGATATACAGCTCTTTCTTTGTGTTTTTTTTTGGGTTGGCTATTTGTCAATCTTGAACCAGCATTGGGGGTGTGGGTTCGGTGTAGTAACTGAGCAAGTTGTAATGTGTAAGATGATTGAATACTTCTGTCCTTGATAGACATTCCGACGATTAAGTCGACTTTTTATTCAGCATCTAGTTTTTAATCAACCTTTCTAATATTTTGCTAATTCTGTAGGAGATTATCATTACGGCAATCATCTTCTGGTTAGAGATGTGTTTCTCACCAGTGTTGTGGTTTTTTGTGTTTGGTTGACTGTATGCACATTTACACTTGTTTCAGTTTCTCATGGGACTCCATCACTCACCATAGCGGTGTTACTATATCAGTTTCAGGCGGTTAGTTGGGCTTTCTGATTAGGGATTGTCACTTTCTCTGTTGACAATAACATCCAGTCAACCTTTGTGTTGTGTGTTGTTTTATTTGTCTTTCGTTGTGCTGGTTCTCGTCTGTTTTTTTTTTCTCTTCACTGGGGCTTATATTCTGGGTGGGTATGCTTTTGGGGTTAGTATTTCTAATCAGGTTTTTTTTACTCGGGGTCCTTTTGATCCTTGGGCACCTCCTAAATTTTATTTCCTGTGTCTTTGTCGAAACTCTTCTCTATGTCAGTGTTTGATTATACTGTTGGGTGTAGTATTCTTCTGCCTATTTGGGGCGTACCGCTTATTAGTAGCGACTTGGTATACTAGTACCCTAGTGTTGGATAATTCGTTTTAGCTTACTTGTTCTGGCTTCACTTTTCTCAAGAATTATCAATTCGTTTTTCAGCGACTTTATTCGGTATGTAACTCATTTGTGACCATCCCATTCTACGGAGTCTTTACTTTTTTTTTCTGTTCGGAAGCACTATTCTCGCAGTATTCTCTCAGCTCTAGTTGAGCTGCTCGTCTTGCTGGACGGGGATTTGTTACAATATTATTTTGTTGGGTGACGAAATTCCTCATTCCGGGTGTAGACGGTACTTTAGCGCGTCACGGTAGAATGCGACTAAAAGAAGTAGTGGATGCGATAACGCAATGCATTCTGGGTATTTGAACATTTCGACATTTTTCGATTTCTACAACCGTTTTTGATCGGCGTGTTTTAAGTATCCGTCCACATCAATCCTAGATGTATTAAAAATAACTTTCCCAGCAAATATAATAAAAAAATTAGTTACTGCTGAGCACGCCGTAAGTTTCTTTTTATGCTAATTTTTGTGGATATTTCGTTTTCTTCGGGGTGATTTGCACATATTCTTTGTTTCTATCATAAGATTTTCTCCGGGTCCTATTCTGAAAGTGAGATGTTCGCTAAAAAGAATTAATGACATTAAATCACGGTGGATGCCTATCGTTAACCTCACTATTATAACCACCAGGGGTATCTTGACGAGAAATCTGTCGTAAGAGCTACATGTGGTATACGAGGATCCACAGCCGACTTCCACTTCTCATTTCTACTTGCATACCTTCTCACGGATCAGCGACCGTTGCACTGCACGCTTTCGTCGTAATACAGATAAGTTCACATTAATAACTAATTCTGCCAATATACTTATATAGATATTGTACCTTATACGTTACCTTATTGCGATACTAATTACCCTCCTAATTATCGATTGAAAGCGTGCTGACGATAGAGTCATTGTACATGCGATGGAAAAGATCTTTTCGAACGTCATATAAATCTGAACGCTGTGTGTTAAACCTTAATTTAATTTATAGTTAGTATACGAGATTCGGTACGTGTTTATTCAAATCCTTTTGTAATTTCATTTGTGTCGGTAACAACATTTAGCCGAACCGGTAATAAATAATTATCTGTATTCGCGATCAGTTTATTCGGTACGATTTGAGGTTATACCGACGTAAATAATAACCATACGCGTCGCTCTGGGACTAATTACCCAGTGGCGTAGTAAGATATCGTTATTTACCCAAAAAGATTCGTGAACATTATTTTTGTAGGCTTATTATGTACGATTTATTGTGTAACCACTTCGGTTTGCATTTTTAAATAACCTGTGCCTTTTATTGTTGTGTCTAGATTTAGATTTTCTGGTTTTGTTCGTGTGTCTCTTGTGGAATTCTGTGTCTTAGTAATAACCGATTCTGTTTTACGAATTGTTTTCTTTCTTGACGATTGAGAGGTCCTAGTGGCTCTCGATTATTATCGCTATTTATTGCCCTAGGTGGCGCCATATAAATTCTATCAACTGGGTGACAACTTTTCTATAATTTTTCGTAAGTATTCACACGCCGCTCTAGACTGGAATAGCTGCCGACCAAGCTGTCACTCCTGTTCTCTGGTATTTAACTGAATTACAAAATAATTCCGTAACAAGATAGCCCTGTTCTATACAAACAATAAAAAAACTACTGGTTTAAAAGTTATTTAACTTTAAAATCTTCAAATAGCCACAATTTTGACACGGGTAATGGTATTATTTTGAAATTTTTATGTTTTACTGACACTAGTAGAACCAATACACCTACGAAGTTTGAGTTTCATGTCTTTAACCATTATGAAGAGGAAAATTATTTTTTTAAAATCACATACAGACAGAGAGACGGACAACCAAGCAAGATGGAACTATCCATTACATAATAAAAATTGTTTGTCTTGACCTACAATATAACCTAGTAAAATCTTGGGCATTTATTACGGGACACCCTGTATAGTAGTCACTTAAATGAATAGTTAATAATTTGTCCAAAAAATTAGAAGTTTATTTGAATAACAATAGTTTAGCAAGAGTACCTACTTTACGGGTATTTGCTGGAATTCCAATAGAAAAGGTAATGCATTCCAGTTCTGTAGAGTTTACCAGTTTTTTCTAATTGATCCTAAAGGACTCCGATAAGATTGCTACTATGGTAATTTTCTATTTTTTTATGGTGTTGCAAAATGGAAATTTTTTTCTCGCGGCTAATTTCCGCGTAAAAAAACGACATAATGCTACGTTAGCACCCTCATATTGCACGGTTTTTTACAGGCAACAATTTGGTCCTATTTCACCAATAAGTCAAGTTGATACTTTTCAAGATATTGACCACAAATTATCTAATTTCAGTCCCATTGGCTTTTTTAATGTTCAGTGATAAAACACAAGTTAAATTTAACCATTTTTGACTGTATCAAAGGAAAGGAACACCAACTGCAGCGTCTATTTAACCAACAGAAAACTTACCAAAAACTGCACCAAAAACTTGACTCGGACACGTGTTTCAACAGCTAAGCTGTTATCATTAGCGATACCGATCGGTATGATAACAGCTTAGCTGTTGAAACACGTGTCCGAGTCAAGTTTTTGGTGTTTTTGGTGCAGTTTTTGGTGTTTTCTGTTGGTTAGTTTTGACTGTACTTAATTGAAGCAATCTTCAGAAAAACTCAGTTGGACTGAAAATGTTATATTTATCTATTTTAACTTGATGCTTTAAAGTCAAATCAGTATGTACAATAAAAAGGATCCACTATTCTTATAGAAGACCAAAAGTTTATCGATTTTTTTGCGTTTTCTGCGCTTTTTCTGCAAATAAATCGCCGCGGAGAAGTTCTCGCGACTATGTCAAATCCATTTTGCGCGCAAAACATTTTTGGTGGTGATCATAAACTTCAAAAAATCGATACTTTTCGAAAAATTGAAGAAAAAATGCTTCAAATTTTAGAAAAAGTATTTAAACAATGCACTTTTAAGTCAGTGTGCTGGTCCGCAAGTAAATAAAGTTTTGAGAATGGGAGCGGCATGATATTGTTTTAGGGGCAGAACTTGCATTCCGATGAGATGCAATGAGCTTTTCCGTCGCAAAAAAGCGTACTAGAAATAGGTAAAATCAGCCCAAAGCTTCGGGCGCGGATTAAAAAAGGTGATTCTCCAATATCTTAAAAAATAGGAGTCGCTATTAGTAGCGGTTTTGTTTGTGAAAAGTGCAACTTTAAAAAATGGACAGGTTTTGTTCTGTATAGGTTTCTCGAATTCTTGGAAAAACCAAAATCGTTGCCCATAAAAAACTCGCAACGGCCTCAAAAAGAAATTTTGAAAAATTTGTATGTTTGAGACTCCATATCTGAGCAATTGGCGACATAGGACAAAATTGTTGCCCGCAAAACAACCATCAATTTGAGTGCGCTAACGTGGCAATTTGTTGTTTTTTCGCGCGTAAAAAACTGAACAAAATGGATGTTATTTCAGAAACTCCAGGATTCGGGGATTTCCACCAATCTAAGCGAATCCATTTGTCTATGAAGAACTCATCTTTGAGGTTACATCTCGAAAAATACCGATTATTCAAAATCCTCTACAAAACGATTACTTTGGATAGCATTGCGAGTTGGGGGAAGGAGGGCCGAAATATCAAAAACTCCGATTTATATTTAGCAAGAAACTCCCTAAAAACCTGTGTGGTTTTTTTCCGTTTGCCCAATTATTTTACTCATTATTTACTTAAATGGCATGTTCCCAAGACCATTATTTCTCGCACAAGGATGGAGCTCTGCCTTACTTTTTAAGCAAGTTATAGTCACGTTACATAATGCTTACCTAGATCGCTGATTTGGAAGACGTGTATCATTTACACGAATCTAATTTTTGAAAACATTTATAGAAAGAACCTCCAACAACAGAACAAAAAAGTGCAGCTACGTATTAATCACTATTATATTAACAATGCTTCAAAATGTAGGAAGCTGATTTCAAAACTAAATTAGCAAATCTTGAACACCTTTCAATACAAAACAATTTTTACCACAAAATAAGTACTAACCCTGTTATTTTTTTCTAATTTAAGCTGGGTATTTAGTGAACAAGTGGATAAAAGTTTTATCACATTAATCTAAATGTGTCATTTAACATTTTGAGTCTCACATAGAGTTTTAATACCCATTTGGTACATTCCTAAAACTTACTTGGCTGATTTTGTGTTAAAAATTCATGGAAAATTGGTTTAGGCTTTTGCTGCTTGTTGCTGAAGTAGTGTTGTGTTGTGTTGTGTAGATTAGGAAGTGGATAGCTTTTTCAGGGGATTTTCCATCTCCTATGTCAGATGTAGAATGAGTTTCTTCGCAGCTTGTATCTATACTGGTTCAAAAGAGGCGGGGCTTGAATCGTGCTAGTTAAGTTTGGTTTAGTTCTTTTTTAAGATTGGTTTCCAAATCTGGTTAATGCTCAAGGTTACTTTCTTTCTGTTCAACTGCCCGAAGAACCTGACTAGTCGCGTTAGCCATTCGTTAGGAAGAAATTCCAATCAACGACGAGACTCGAATCTGAACAACAAAAGTTCATGAGTATTGTGAGAAAATATAAATGGAAGCTTCCGTTGCTCTGCGGGCAAGAAAGTCCATGGTATTCGGTTTTACTTATGGTAAGCTGCACAAGTTCTGAATAACTTTTTGTTTATTTGAATGTTCCAACGGTGTCAGCGGGGATTGTTTGCAGATCCTTTTTTCTTCATAGGCAGGAATCAAGCAGTTTTCTTCTTGTTTTTTGACGTAAATTCAATCTCGATAATTTAGAAAATATTGATTGTTTATGAAGGTCTAGCAAGCATCGATGCAAAGATGCCAGAAAAACTAAAACAGACTTGCCTTATACCAAGATTTCCAGAAATCACTGGAAGATAGCAAATTATCCATTTCTCGTTTTCGATTTTGACGTTCAGAATTCTAAGAAAGAACGTAAGTGGTAGTCAATTTTGCCGACAGTTACAGAGAACTTACAGAACGGGCTGATACTGGAAAATATAAGAAATTTTAGGGATAAAAAGGCAGTATCTCAACAGGAAGTAGGCAATGTGAGCGTTCAACTCGGAAAGTCTCTTGGTAAGTAGTTGCAGTTTATCAATTTTTTTCTGAACAATTAAATCTAATACTTCATCAAAGATCGGCGATCATATTAAAGTCAGTTAATAACTGAGTCAAAATGTCTGGGGAAATATTCTTGAATTTGGGTAATGTCTGAGGATTCTGATCCGATTGTTTGAGCTTCTATATTATTTTTTGGAAATTTTCTGAAAGAATTTGCTACAAAAAATTGTTTATACCATAGATTAAGCTCCGTTATACGTTTTTATGTATGAATATAGGATTCATTATTAAAATATTAGTTATATATATATATATATATATATATATATATTTGTAATAAAAAATCTTTGGGGTTTAAACACGTGTAATAAATATTAAAATTACAACGTTTCGCCACGCTAACACGCAGCTTTTTCAAGTAATTAATAAATAACAATCTTAGTTTCTATGCGATTTTGACCTTGAACGTGTCGCTGGACCAGAGTAACCAATAGCATTACGTATCGGTATCATGGTAATGTTGTTTTGCATATTTTGTTGTTCTATTTGTTGGATATTTGGGGATCTTCTATCCTGAGGTAAAGTTAATAACGGTTTCCAAGTGTTAGGTAAACCTTTTCCATCATCTCGTTTATTAATGCAACTAGGACGTCTTTCTATCTCGATTTGTTCTCTAATGAGGCGGTTACATAAATATTTTCTCTTCCTAGCATTCTTGTATTTTCAAAATCGATTTTATGTCCTGTTTGGTGATGATGTTCAGCTAGAGAATAAGTTAAACATCCTTTTCGGACTGCTAGTTTGTGTTCTTCTCTTCTCGCAGAAATACGTCGATTGGTTTGTCCAACGTAAGAGATGTTACATCCTCCGCAAGGAATTTCGTAAATGCCTTGATCTTCTAAAGGAATAATATCTTTAGGGGAACGGAGGAAAGACTTAACTTTATTAACAGGTACAGAAACTACTCGTATGTTGTGTTTCTTTAGAATGTTACTTATCTTCTCTGTAGTACCTTTGAAGTACGGGATTGATACAGTAAACGTACTCTTATCGTTAACTTCGTTGTCACTTCTTTGTTTCATCCTTTTGCTTTCATAACATGATGACGTGAAAAACCATTTTGTTTAAAAGCTTGATTCAGAAGATTCATTTCTTCGTGTATATGCTCGCTGTCTGTTAGTCTAGCAGATCTAATTAATAAGGTTTTTAAAACAGAATTTAAATGTTGTGGATGATGATGTGAATTAGCATGTAGGTATCTATTGGTATGAGTTTGTTTTCTATACACTGTATGTCCTAAACTTCCGTCTGGTTTCCTAATTAGTAACACGTCAAGAAAAGGTAGTTTTCCGTTAACTTCTACTTCGGTAGTAAATTTAATTTGTGGATGAATATTATTTAAATAATTTAAAAAAGCTAGTAATGCTTCATTACCATGTGGCCATATGGAGAAGATATCATCAACATATCGTAACCAAAGTTCTGGTTTGTTGGAAGATTCTTGAATTGCATTTGTTTCAAAGTTATCCATAAATAAATTAGCAATTGCAGGTGAGATAGGTGATCCCATTGGTGCTCCTTTAGTTTGTTTATATTTCTTAAAGTCGTATAAGAAGTATGTGTTGGTTAAACAATGTTTAGTTAAACGAACAACATCAGGTGTTAACATATGTTTGTTTGCTAGAATATTAAGAGTCTCTTCTATTGGAACTTTATATATGTTGCTAAAATATTACAACCCTTTGTTGAATCCTCAAGTTCTTATATTAAAAATTCAACACATTTTATAGATATTATTAGAGGTCGTAAATTAAAACCTACAGATATCATGGTCAGCTTTGACGTTGAGTCCTTGTTTACTAAAGTTCCAATAGAAGAGACTCTTAATATTCTAGCAAACAAACATATGTTAACACCTGATGTTGTTCGTTTAACTAAACATTGTTTAACCAACACATACTTCTTATACGACTTTAAGAAATATAAACAAACTAAAGGAGCACCAATGGGATCACCTATCTCACCTGCAATTGCTAATTTATTTATGGATAACTTTGAAACAAATGCAATTCAAGAATCTTCCAACAAACCAGAACTTTGGTTACGATATGTTGATGATATCTTCTCCATATGGCCACATGGTAATGAAGCATTACTAGCTTTTTAAATTATTTAAATAATATTCATCCACAAATTAAATTTACTACCGAAGTAGAAGTTAACGGAAAACTACCTTTTCTTGACGTGTTACTAATTAGGAAACCAGACGGAAGTTTAGGACATACAGTGTATAGAAAACAAACTCATACCAATAGATACCTACATGCTAATTCACATCATCATCCACAACATTTAAATTCTGTTTTAAAACCTTATTAATTAGATCTGCTAGACTAACAGACAGCGAGCATATACACGAAGAAATGAATCTTCTGAATCAAGCTTTTAAACAAAATGGTTTTTCACGTCATCATGTTATGAAAGCAAAAGGATGAAACAAAGAAGTGACAACGAAGTTAACGATAAGAGTACGTTTACTGTATCAATCCCGTACTTCAAAGGTACTACAGAGAAGATAAGTAACATTCTAAAGAAACACAACATACGAGTAGTTTCTGTACCTGTTAATAAAGTTAAGTCTTTCCTCCGTTCCCCTAAAGATATTATTCCTTTAGAAGATCAAGGCATTTACGAAATTCCTTGCGGAGGATGTAACATCTCTTACGTTGGACAAACCAATCGACGTATTTCTGCGAGAAGAGAAGAACACAAACTAGCAGTCCGAAAAGGATGTTTAACTTATTCTCTAGCTGAACATCATCACCAAACAGGACATAAAATCGATTTTGAAAATACAAGAATGCTAGGAAGAGAAAAATATTTATGTAACCGCCTCATTAGAGAACAAATCGAGATAGAAAGACGTCCTAGTTGCATTAATAAACGAGATGATGGAAAAGGTTTACCTAACACTTGGAAACCGTTATTAACTTTACCTCAGGATAGAAGATCCCCAAATATCCAACAAATAGAACAACAAAATATGCAAAACAACATTACCATGATACCGATACGTAATGCTATTGGTTACTCTGGTCCAGCGACACGTTCAAGGTCAAAATCGCATAGAAACTAAGATTGTTATTTATTAATTACTTGAAAAAGCTGCGTGTTAGCGTGGCGAAACGTTGTAATTTTTAATATTTATTACACGTGTTTAAACCCCAAAGATTTTATTACAAACATGTTTACACGTGAAAGAATAAAGCATTATATATATATATATATATATATATATATATATATAAATGAAATACGCTTCAAGCAATCATTTTTGAGTTGAAACTAGTAAATAAATAATAAATAAATAACTAATATAAAATTGCTTAAAGCGTAAATAATTTATATATCCGTTATATGTGATCAGACTAGGGATGGATGATAAGGAAACACGCCATCAAACTGCACGGATCGTCTGGTTGACAGCCAATTTTTGACAGAATTTTATCTGCCCCGAAGAAAAGATGTGAAAGTTTACAGTAACATTGTGGCAGCATGAGATATTCGGAACGTAATCTTTTTATCTTGGATAACATTGAGTAACGCGTGATTAAATTAATCACGCCCTTGAAGTCCATTTTCAACAACATGTAATACGAGTATCGTACCAAGTCTTGTTTTGACTCCAAGTTGAATAAGAGTAAGATACAATACGAACCAATGAACAAGCTGGTTTTCTTGTTAATCCTTTAAAAAAGGTTCCTACTGCTGTAGGTCGGATTCCACCAAATTTTTTTGAAAAACTACAAAAATATTCACTTTGGATTATGACGAGGTTTACATTTGCAAAAAGCATAAAGTTGTAGAAGTTTGTTATTGCGGATAGATCACGACTTTCAGTTTCTTCAACGGAACCGGAAACACACGCACTCACACACACACACACACACGCACACACTCGCACTTACTCACACACACTGGTTTTGAATGTCGTCGTTTACGATTTTTCATAAAAAATGCGAAAGAAAGTTCTAACAGTGTCCGGTTTGAGATGTTTGGTTCTAAAAAAAACCTAGTATTCAACATGTCTTTTCTTAATCTCGGGCTACCGTTTCTCACTGGGCTAGCGTCTCGTGTGAAAATCTTTTCACTCAATTAAAACGATCTACTTTTTGCACTTGCATAAATAACAATAGTGCGCATAATATAATAACAACTTTGAACTTTTGTACAATAATTACGTGAAATTATAATTGCAAAAATAAATAGCAAGAATTCAAAGTTCATTTTTGTTTTCAATTAAATGAATTAAAACATAGACATTATTAAGATAAATACTATTTTTTTTTTTTATGGTTTCCGATGATATTAGTAATTTACAATTCAAATTTAATGTTTGTTTGCGACATATTTTATCTTTCCATCAATACCGTAAAAAGAATTTAAAAAAATGTTCCAAATGTATTATAATCGTATTTTTCTAAAATTGTATTGTACCAAGAAACTTTTGTAATAGTTAAAAAAAATACAAAAATTTACCGCTATAAACCCTCCTTGGCTTGCAGCAAACAAAGTGGTAACGAACTCTATAATATTTGGCATCCATAAACCAACTCGATCGCCTTTCTGCAATCCCAAACCGTATAATGTAGCAGCAAATTTTTGAGATTCTTTAAAAATATCAGTAAATGAAAATCTTCGATTGTCATATACAGAAATGATTGCAGTTTTTTCTCCATACTGTGTTGCGGCGTTTTCTAACAGTTTACCCAAAGTTAGTTGTAGAAGTCCTTCTTTACCCGGATTGTGGACGTAACTTAACACTCTAAAAAAGTTTGTGGTATAGGTACACTCAACTACAAAAATTTTGTAAAAAAAAATTACCTGAAACTACGTTTGTTAGAACTTAAGAAATTTTGTGAAAAATGTGGTAGCTTTCGGTAAATCTTCATTATGTACATTTGAAGAATTGAGATCCAGTTTGCCTATTATATATGTGTGCATTTTCTTTTTTTTTTTTTGAAAACGTAAATTATAATACAAACTGGTTTTAGCATACAATACTGGTTGAATATACATAGTGTGTGAATATACATGGTTAATTTCTATCGGATTAATAAATAAAAAGAGTCAAAAAAACTTTACATCGCAACTGATACCTCCGGAAATGTATGATTTATTACTGACTTTGAATTACTTGTTAGATTAAAATCACACCATTACCAAAATATAAATAATTATAATTAGAAATAAGTTTTTTTATGTTTTAAGTGTGTTTTTAAATTTTATAAATTACCATAGTTACTGAGATGTAGTATTGAAAATTTTTTTTAAAAGAAGGTCGTTGGGTAGAAGCAACCCAATTCTCTACAACAGTCTAAAAAATACGATCTTTCTTGAAAAACAAATCTTTATCTATTTACTCTCTATAGCACATAATAGTATTCTTTATTAGTGGTGTAAATGGGTATCCTTCCGTAATAATATAAAGATTTTTGCCAGGAACGTATTAAGAACCCTGTACCTTTTATGATATCTGGTCCCTGCCTTAAAAAGAAGCGTCTACTTTAGAGGGCGAAACGTCGCCTCCACTAGAAACCTGAGTTTTCTTTCGAAACATTCCCATCTTTCATAAGTGGTCCAGGGTACTTAATACGTTTCTAGCAAAAACCTTTAATTCTACATTAGTTAGAGACAAAGGTCCTATATAATTTTTATGTCTATGCTAGTAATTCTTACCCAAATTCATTTTCTAATCTTTACTCCATTTTTAACAATAACTTTACTTTCCAAGTATAACTACTGCTGTTTTTTCAATAATTATTGAAATTGTTATTATAATGGTCGTTAAGGTATCAGGCACGGATGCAACTAAATCGATCGCTAATTAAGTGGTGTTTAGATAAACAGTTACATTTTTTCTCCTTCTTGTTAAATTTTATTTGAGTAAAATAATAAATATTTATAAAAAAATGAATATTCGTTTCGAAGCTGCAGACACAAGAGGTCGTGAGAGATTTTAGTAAATTGTAGAATACTTCAAATCGAATCGGGCTCCACCTACACTGTAGTGATACGTCCTAATTAGTAGGATCATAGGACACAGAAACAAACAAACTGTTACTACAAAGAAATGTATAAATTTTATAGAGCTCTGGCTTTACCACTTGTGTCAACAAACACACAAAGAATAATAAGATAAATCACAGTTACAACGAGTAGCAATAAAACAAACTATAGCAGACAAACAAACTAAACATGTAGAAGAGTAATATCACTAGTAACGAACTAGTTATCGTTCAGCGTTATTCACTAGCAGGTTATCGTAAAATCGGCACAAGATTGACACGTTTCCGAAGTAAAAGTAAGTAGACCGCAACTACATTAACCCCTTCGCTACCAGAACGATTTCGCTATCTACGATATTATACCAGATTTGTCAAAAAATTTATTTTTTTTGTGTGTAAAATGCAAAAATATTTATTTGTAATAAAAAATGCTACTAAAATAAACAACAAACTCTAAACAAAACAAAAACTATAAAAAACAAAATAAAATATCTAAATACAATTTAAAATTCTTAACAAAATGCATTTTTGTCTTTAAAATAATATTCAAATTAATAACAGTTGTCGTACAAAAATATTGACGTAGGGACTAAATAAACAAACAAACAAACAAATAAACAATAAATCAACAAACAAACAAATAATAAATAAACTGTGAAAAAAACCAAAACTAAAAACTATAGAAACAGTTATCGTACTAAAACATTGACTTAGTAGCTATGATACTGATCAAAGTGATCTTTAGAACATAAATAAATTGGAGCGTTCGGACAACGATTGCAGATATTACTTGTGAATATTCTTTTTTTTTGTCGACACTGTAACAGATTCTACAAGTTCCTCTTTTCCTACGGATTCTGGGGATTGATTCTAAACTGTGTTTTATTTTTTCTTCCTTTTTTTAGTAGTCTTTTCATTGTTCAATTTCAATGTCTTGTAGCCGTCAGAAAATTTGGATAGAAGTTCATCAATTAGAAGTTTACTAAAATCTAATACATTAGTATTCTTTCCACTTGCATGGCAATACATCACTGGGAATTCAGTACAGTATGATGTGCATTCCTATTTTTTTAAACCAACTGTAGATTTTTCTAATACATATGTAAGGTTCTATATCCTGGTCTACTGCGTCCACTGCTCCCATATTCGTATTATAGTGATCAATAGTTGATGGTTTTTGAATCACAATATTGGAAGAAGAAGATGCTTGGTAGCAAGATTTTTCAACAAATCCAGCTGTAAGTTTTGTGCTCAATAAGTAGACATCATGTTTATCTTTATACCTCGTTAGCAATACGTTTCCCTTCCTTGCAAAACATGTTTGAAATCTTTGTAGAGGTACTTCAAACAATTCCTTGGGCACACCTCTATTGGATGGAATAGTACCAGTGACATACGTGTTTTGAGTTAATAAAAACTCTGCTAATCTTAAAGACATATACCAGTTATTGATAACAAACCGTCGTCCTTTATTTAAGAAGTTCTGAGCCAAAAACACAACTATCCTTTCGGAAAAACTCAACAAATTTCCTTGTGGGATTGGGTCAACTTTATATATGTTTTTCCCAAAATATAAAGTGAAATTGTAAATATAGCCCCGCAAAGAAGCGTCACTCGGACAGACACAAAACAACTTTATCCCAAAGTTTGATCGTTTCGTTTTTATAAACTGCTTAAAATGCAACCTGCCATTGTACAAGACCAAACATTCGTCAAAGGCAATAACTTCCCCAAGATCCACGAGAACATAGCTAATCGCGTAATTAGCCTCCCTTGGACAAAAGCTTTCGGATCACTAAATCTCAAAAATTTCAAAATCCAAAAGAATCTTGATCTGCTCATAACCTCTGCGCAAAAGATATGTGGTCCACCGAAGAGGAATTCTCGTAACATCCTTCTATAAGATTCCGTGCACCTTTTGGGTTCCCTTTTCGATTAAAAACATACCTGCTCGTTTATTAGTCCACTTGCACATATCTTGTACAATTTTCTCAGACATAAACGCTTGAAAACATTCTAAAAGTGTGGTTATGTTCTCCAAATTTACAGCAGGATGAAACCCTTGAAAATTGCATGTAAAGGAAAAAACACCAGACTGCTTTGCGTCCTGTAAACAAGAAAAATTTTAGCATTTTGTTCAAATAACAATTCAAAAAAATAATACCGAAAATGGGTCTGTAACCACAGAAAAATCGCCCACAATTACGGGTTCCACGTCAGAACATAGATCTGATATGCTAGAGATACTGTTATCATCATCATCCTCATCTGGAACGTACTCAGAGCCAGAGTCCGGGAAAGGGTCGCCAAAAACCAATAAGAAATTGACTCCACCCATAAAATTTTGCTATACCAGGGCTAAAACACTATCAATAAAATACCCATAAAATAAACTATAGTGCGAGTAGAAAGCATGTAGCCATAGTGGCTACATGGTATATTAGAGAACATGACATTTGTAGCCACTATGGCTACATGGTAGTGAAGGGGTTAAAAAACTAATAATACGCAAATATGTCAAATTTACTTAATTCGCAAGGCCTTGCAGGCACAAGAGAATTTCACGGAAATTTACGATGTAAAACGCACAAAGAACAAAACATGCATATCTTAATATCCATGAACTTATTTCTTTGGAGACGGTGTCGAAAGGTGTAGCGATATGTACTGCTGTGTATTTGGAATGCTGATTGACGGAGGTTGTTAGTTATTCTTGAACATGTTTTTTTTAACAAGATGGAGCACCACCTCACCGTTTATGTGTTATGGATGATTTGTTCAATAATATATTCAAAGAAAAGTTGGTAGGAAGAGATGACCAATTCGTTGGTTTGTAGACTTCATTGATTTCTTTTTATGGGTGTATGTAGAGAAAAAAGTGTACACCGAACAACCAAAATTAAAAACGCTTTTGAAATTACCTTTCGATAAATGCTAAATAAGGTCAAGCCAATATCATCATCGACTTCGTTTTTTTTTATGTTTTATCTTATAATTTGTACTTGATAGATAGGTAGACATTTATTTTCAGTTGCCAGTGGCGTTGAAATATACATAAGTGGAAACAATAAAAACAATACATGTATAACAAACAGCCTTAATAAATAAAATAAAATAATTGTAAATATATAATTGCAATTTATAGAAAAATAAATAAAATAATTTAATTTAATTTACAGCTTGCTTACTACTAAAGATGAGTATAATTAAAAAAAAACTCAAGTTATTGATTCCAGTATTCCTCAAGCGAGTAAAAACAGTTTTCTAATAAGTGTGATTTTAATGAAATCTCGAATTCTTTATAATTAACAATGTTTTTTATTGAAATTGGTAGATTATTAAAAATTTTTACAGAATTAAACATAAATGATTTAAAAAATATTAAAAACTGTGCAAAGTGTGATCTTAAATTCTTGTTTCGTGTTCGATAGTTATGTACATCTGAACTGTTTTGAAAAAGCTGTCGATTCTTAAAGACAAACGATGAACTTTCATAAACAAATAAATTATACACGGTCATCATTTTTTCTGTTATAAATACAGTCCTACAGCTAGCTCTATTGTCCATACCAAAAATTATTCGTAGGGCCTTTTTTTGAAATTTTAGTATGACTGGAAGATGTGTTGAGTTTCCCCAAAATATTAGTCCATATTTTATTGTAGCTTCAAAGTAGGCATAGTAGACTATACGAAGAGTTGACAAATGGCAAAAAGGTTTTAAACGACGTAGACAAAATATTGCTTTATTTAGTTTTAGTATGACATTTTCTATCTGCTCTTTCCAACCAAATTTATGAACAACCAACAAACCTATAAATTTTAAAGATGTTACTAGTTTTAAATTATTGTCGTGTTTTGTTGACAGATGTAAATTTTCATTTGTATTTAAGAAAGACATGAGACACGTTTATCGTTATTAATGGACAAGTGCTATAAATGACTTATAAACGAGTTATTTATACTATTTTTATAATTTGCGCATTTATTTGAAAAATAAATAAAATTGTGCATTAAAAATACGATATAAATCTAGAGGCTAATTTCATTTTTTTTTATTTGAAGTTGGTGCGACTAACTTACCAAGTTTTGAAATTCGAATTTAATTGTTATAGTTAATTGTCAATTTCTAAATTTATGTTTCAACTATGAGCGAAGAAATAAACTGCACTCCACCAGAGATTTGTGAAATTGCCCAAAATGTTGCAATTTTAATAATTCCCGATAAGTCACGGCACCTTTATGAAAAGCAGTACAAAAGTTTACAAAATGGTGTGAAGAAAATCACGTTAAAAATATATCAGAAAATGTACTGCTAGCATATTTTCAATTACAAAGTAAAACATACAAGTCGTCTACATTATGGGCAACTTACTCAATGATAAGATCCTGCTTAAATCTGTACAAAAATATAGATATTTCGCAATATCAAAAGTTACAGGGTTTATTAAAAAGGGCTTCTGTTGGTTACATGCCCAAAAAATCTAAGATTTTAGAAGAAGATGACATAAACAAATTTATTATAGAAGCCAACGACAATACATATCTCGAGATGAAAGTAAGTGCATATAATTTACATTCATTTTAATAATAAAGGCTATCAAGAAAAGCCAAAAAAGAAGACTGGAACTAAGTGGACGGAGGAAAGAAAAAAGCAACATGGAGAAAGAATGAAAGAATACTGGAAGAGAAGAAAGAAGGGAGAGAAGAAATCATAAGTTATTTCACGTGGTCCATAGTTGGCCAAAATCGAATAAAGAAGAATAATGAAAGTTTATAATTAAATTATTAATTAATTTAAAGCAAACAATTAGGGTAGTTAATTACTAATGTTTAAACAATATATAAACAAAACTAATTGTTTTTGTAATTAATTTAGGTAATTTTAATAATCGGATATAATGGTGCCTGCAGACGTGAAGAATTGACCAAGTTATGCGTTGAAGATGTGGAAATTAAATCCGACAGAATTATTGTTTCGATTCCTAAAACAAAAACTATATACCGAGAAAATTTGCAATTACAGATATAACCTGGATTGAGTTGATTAAAAATATTTTAGCCTTAGACCGAATCATGTTACCACCCATCGATTTTTCCTCACTTATCGGAATGGTCACTGCATCAATAGTCCAATTGGTATCAATATGATGGGAAAAATATCTAAAAACATTGCGACATACCTCCAGTTACCTCACCCACAATTATACACAGGTCACTGTTTTAGAAGATCTAGTGCCACACATGTTGCAAATTGTGGCGGTGACTTGTTGGTCCTAAAACGTCATGGGGGCTGGAAGTCCTCTTCTGTTGCTGAGGGATATGTCGATTCTTCAGTACAAAACAAAATAAATATATCTAGGATGTTTGTATCAGAACGAAATGAAATGGATCAACCTGGATGTTCTAAAAATATACCTTCGACCATTAGTAATGTTTCGCATACCACAGACATTAATTGCGATGACAGTGAGAGCAATAAAACCTATCCAGGTCTCACAATAAATGCAAGTGATGCTGCAAATGTTGTTATAAATTATAATGTATACAATAATTGCACTATACAAGGGCAAACATTGCAATAGAAGCTATTGCTTTTCTTCCATTGTTAATTTGCAGGTTACATATTAATTGTTACAAAGGAAAATATAAGTTTTAGTTTATAACAAATGTTTCTTCTTAAATCACTTTATTTAATAGATTCTTTTTCATAGTTATATTTATGAACCAACTTAAACTCTTTAACGTTAAATTTAATTCTTTTATTTACAAATATCACCTTAAGCGTCTCTAAAGCAAACAAATATAACACACTGTTGTGATTAAGAAATCACAATAGTAGCAATAATAAAACCCAATTTTGTCCATTATTTATTAAGCGTATGGTTACAGTACAAATTTTGACCATGGTAAAATTGCCTTAACTAAACCTGGATCAACATTTAAAATTTATTACATAAGAAATGCATCTTAATTTTTATTAGGTTATTGTCTTAAATACTTTTCTTGTTATATTTATTACAAACTCATTTTTCCTTGTAACAACCAATACTTTGGCCGTTTTCTACAATCAACGCTTCCACAAATGAGTAATTCTCGGTGTTTGTTTGCTATTGTACAACCTCTTGCGAACTTACAGCAGGCGATTCAAGATTTTACTTTTGATAACACTTAGAAGGCTATAATCATCGGACGATCGACTTATGTAACTGCTTTTACATATGTGTCGAAATAGTTGCTTAATGCAAATGCATTTACATATGTGATTGTTAACACGAGTCGAAACTAGGTGTCGCAAAACTTATTGTTAAAATAATGATGTTCGTCAAACATTTCTTTCAATTACTCGCAAACAGCATGCATTATAACTACATTAGTTGTTACCTTAAAATATAATACAAGACGTTTAATCCAATTTTGTTGTCTTTTTCAAAAACATTGACCAACCTTGTCTCGTACTTTCCTGGAGAAAAATAAAATCAATTATGCTTGAAAATAAAAGATAAGTAAGGTTTAATATACTTACCAGAATATGCGTATCTGAAATATTTTAAACATAAAAATGATTATTCCACAAATTCTCCACATTAATAACCACAAATCACGCACTTGGTTATAAAACTCATTATGTCAAATTTATTAGTTGCAGTGATTCAGTCTTACCAACCAGGCAAATATAAAAACAGCGTGCTATAATGGTAACGTTATGGCTCATTATAGAACGCAGATTGGTTTTATAATGAAAAAATTATAGAAGCAAATTATAAAAAAATCTTTAATTTTCATTTTAGATATGGGGAAACATACTAATTGTGCATTATGATCTGAAAAATCAACCGTGATATTTAATGTTCGTATGTCATCTATCTCTGATATATTTGTAAATAAATTATCTATACATGTACTGCAAATTTGATTTACTCTAGTAGGTGTAATTATTGTGGGATAGAAGTCGAAAGCACGTAATAAGGATAAAAATCTTCGCTTATTTGATGAATTTTCTAAAATATTTATGTTGAAATCACCCGTTATAATTAGATTTTGATCAAGTTTTAGTAGTTCTAATACCTGATTGATTTTTTCAAAGAAATTTTTTATATTGCTGTTCGGAACCCGATACACACACAAAACTGTTATACTCATCTAATTGTAGTGCACAGCATTCAAAATCTAATTCAGTACATACTTTTGAATATAGAATATAGAACATTTAATATTATTTTTAACGAAAATTATAACGCCTCCGCGTTTATATACAGATCTAGAAAAACAAGCTGCTATCTTGTACCCTAATAGATAAACACACTCACACTGAATGACAACAACCAATGTTCCGATATGCATAATAAACTAAGTGACATAGAAAGAAGAACACCCAGTAATAATGAATTTATTTGAACAATTTTTGGTATACAAAGATTAAACTGTTAACTTTTTCAAAAAACTCAATAATGTGTTGCTCCACCACGATGTCTTGTGCACTCATTAACACGTCTGGGCATACTTCTAATGATGATCTTCTTTCCATAATATCCCAGACGTGCTCGATGGGCGAAAGATCGGGAGATCTTGGTGGCCAAGGCAACAAAGCAATTTTATTGGCCTCAAAATGAGCCAAAGAAACCCTAGCAACATGAGGTCGTGCGTTGTCTTGTTGAAATGTGCTGTTGGGGATGGTCTGAACATAAGGTACAATATGAGGGTCTACGACCTCCTGGATGTAGCGCGCAGCGGTCATGTTACCTCTAATGAAGACCAAAGGTGATCTACTTCCAATAGCAATAGCTCCCCATACCATAACTCCAACTGTGTGGTGCACATGCCTATTCACAGAAAATTGGGGATCTTGTCTTTCACCGCGCCGTCTTCTCACCCTTGCACGACCGTCATGCATACCCAAACAGAATCTGGATTCATCACTAAAGACAATTGAATTCCATTCTTGGTCCCAATTTGCCCGTTCTCGACACCACGCTAGACGATAACGTCGATGCTCTAGAGTCAGTGGTAGCACAAAAAGGGGACGGTATGAAAAGAGCCCAAAGGTTCTTATCCGTCTATAAACGGTTCGCATCCCAATCGGTCTTCCATGTTCTTCAAACCACTGGTCCGCAATCGCCCGTGTAGAAGAGAAGCGGTCCCGTAAAGCCAATAGTCTAAGACGGCTATCTTCGCGTTCTGTGGTTCTTTGACAACGTCCTGTATCTCTCGCTCTTCGTGTACGGCCCTCTTGGTTCCATGCCCGAACACAGACTGCTACAGTGTTTAAACTCCGTTGCGTTCTAGCGGCTATATCTCTCATAGACAAACCAGCCTCACGCAATCCCACAATTCTACTCCTATCAAACTCGCTTAATTGCCGAAAATTATGGCGTCTTCGCACTGGAGGCATTGTGATTGAATTAAAAAAGCTCTTTGAAATGCAATTTAAATTGCTTAAATGACAACTGTACTTACAAATGCTTAATTCATTGTTTTAGGCTACTTAATCGTAAGTGTTTTTGAATGAGGTTAACAAAATAACCGCTAGGGCAATATGGCTGAAAAACTGATCGTTTTTTATCTTAATATAAAAAAATATATTCCCAAAAAAAGTTGACAAAATATTCATTATTACTGGGTGTTCTTCTTTCTATGTCACTTAGTGTACATCGATATTAGCAAAATTGTCGAGTAATAGTTCAAGATTGAGTATTTTGTTCGATAATCCCTAAACGTTAATATGTAAAATACAAATTAAATTTTTATTTAATCTAAAAAAGACGAAAACTCACTAAATTCTAAGTGTTTCGGTACTTTGTCCAAATTTATTTATTCTAAACACATGTTCTTTGGATTCGTACTCGGATTCGTATTTTCTTGAGATTTTGAAAAATTTGCAATGCAATCTACATTTTGAACTGTTTCATTATTTTGAGTTTCAATTAAGATTAAATTATTCATGTTTATATAACTAGATGTAATTATTTCGAAGTTTTCATTCTGTCCATGAGAACCACTTATATTAGTTATAATATTATTTTTTTCCCAATTAAAAAACTACTTGTGTCCACAAAATTAATCGGGAATGAGCATCTTTGTATAGATTCATAAATACGTAAGTTTATTTTGTAAATAAATTGATTTAAAACTACGTGACCTTGCCAAAATGGTACTGATAAACAAATCAAATTCGTACGTTTTAATTCTGTAAACATTTGTATCATATAACGGTAGTCTATATTTTTACCTTTCAAAGCGTTATTACTTCCTGCTAATAAAATAACAAAATCGTTTTTACCATGTTTCTTTGTTAGGCTTCCATAATCACCGTTTGGTTTAAATACACACTAGACGTTAAACTTTTTGGTAACATATTTCGAAGAATTTCAGAAAGGTAACGACCATGACTGTCCGCAAGAATTAGCACACGATGTTTCACCTGATTATTCACATAACTTTTTATATTTGCAAGGTTATTTTTGATCGCCTGTATTGTAGCATTTTCGTTTTTTGAATTGTGCTATAACTTTTTGTACACTTTTACATTTTTTTTAGGGATACTAATATTTCTATTACTACTTTCACCCTTTTTTTGAATCTGACCTTTACTAGTAAGTTGTAGATAATATTTAAGTTCTGTTATCATTTTCTCTAAATGTTGAATTTTCGCTTGAACAGTATTTATATTTAAGCTTCCTTTTTATTTCTACTTTTTTATTACATCCTTTTTCACTGTAGTTATTATCAAAAACATAACTTGAATTTAGATTTGTTTTAAGTTTATCTATTAATTCTGATTTTTTTCCTGTACATTGCAAATTCCTTTTCTTTAATTCAAATTTTAGTTCTTTAATTTTTAAACCACTTATTTTCGATTTACTTAACATAATTACACTTATGATTTGTATAGAAAATATTCTTTCACAGGTTACACGGCAATCGTTGCTTTGTAAATGTTAGACCAGCCCAAGAAAAATGTTTTTAATTTACATTACTTACTAGCCACCATCACATCATTCGGAAAATGTAAAAAAACCTCCAATATACAATTTTTTTCAGACATCAACTTTAAAAAAAATTTTTTTTCGGCTAAATGTTTTGTTCGACATCATATTTGGCCCATAAAATTTTACTCAAAGAATCTAAATAAGTAACGAGATAGAAAAGGTTCCATTTAGAAAATATCAACTTTGATGTAAATCACCCTGTATAAGCGGTGGGATTGAAGTAAAAGTATTTGAAATTCGTAGCTTTCAATTTTTCCTTGAACCATTAATCTGTTATTTATCTGTTCTCCGCGTTATATAGTCAAAAAATTGAGGTATCCCTCTTTGAACAGTGGTTAAGAGTATGATGTTTTCACCAATTTCTTCTATTCTAGAGTTATTGAAAATTTTTGTTTTTGTCACATGGCGTATTCCAAGTGACAACTTTTATTTCCTTCCAGAATATTCTCTTTGTTTTTTTAGAGCTTAACCACACACCCCTCCCCCCAGCCCCGTCGGAGATCTGATTAGAAAAAATTGTTTTACCTCTGGACTTTAGTTTTCCATTCTTTATATTTGTATAGGGAGGTTAGTTAAAATGGATTTCCTCTTCTTTCTTCAACCACAGTGATGCGACCAGCGTTCGCATCTTCTTTTATTTATCAGTATCGATAAACTATATCTCCAACAATAATATATAATTTCCTTGAAATCTTTGTTTGTCTGTTTATCATCGCCTCCGAAGTGTTAAAAGAAAACTGAATACACCATTCGATAGAGGATTTTAAGGAGGTCTGGATGCAAAAGTTTTTAGAACTCTAACTTAACTCCCTGGGGGGCTGCCAACCTACTCTCCTCAAACTTCAAAATTAATTTTTGTTTTTATTACCAAATATGTTTGTCTTGACAAGACAAACATCTTTTGTATAAATCATTTTGACTTATGACCTTAAAGTCATAGATCAAAATTCATGCGTCCGTAGGAGATAAAGAATTTATGTAATAACGTCAAGCACTCAAATTCACAACAATCGACCCTCACACATCATCTATTGTAATTTATGAATATTTAAGCACCCGAAGATAAAGCTTAATGATGTCGTAACATCTAGTGAATTTTAATATAAAAGAATGATGGATTTGAACGATTGACATACATAATAATTTAATGCCCCAAATTGTGAAAAGAAAATTGTGATTAAAATACGAGGGTAAGGTGAATAGTTCTCGGCCTGACACAGACAATTATGTTTTCTGCATGAGTGACAAGTTTCAACTTGTTTGCTCAAGTAGTTTGTTTACACGAATTTATTCAGTAGACATCTGGCGTGTTTTTGGTTAAAATGGATAAGCTTGTAATATCGTGCGGTTATAAAATTCTTTGTTTCGGTTGGATTAATCCCTAAGTAAAAGTTTACTGAAACTCTGCTTCTTCCATGTCAATCAATAAAAAGTGGGCAGTTAAATTTAAACGTGATCGCACATTCCTCGAAGATGAACATCGCGAAAAGCGGTCAAAAACCGAAAGCACATCGGAAACAATCTGAAAAATGCATGATATCATGTTGAACAATAGACGAGTGCAGGCGAGGTCCCAAAAAAAAGGTGCCAAATATTTTACACAAAGAATTTAGGATGCAAAAACTCTGCGAAAGATTTGCTAAATGCCGATCAAAAGCAAATGCAAAAACGATTTTAGTAGCAAACTTTGGACTGATTTGTCGCCATGAATGAGACCTGGGGCAATCACTACACACCAAAAATAAAACAACAGTCCAAGAGCAGTGGGTGGAAACCGGTGGTTCAGCGTCAAAGAAAACAAAGTCGATCAGATCAGCCGGAAACGTCATGGCCAGCGTGTTTTGAGATGCAAAATGGATCTTGTTAATTGATTATATTGCAAAAGGCAAAATCATTGTAGGCAATATTACTTCAAGCTGTTTGACTAGCTGAATGCCAAAATTCGCAAGAAGAAACCTGGCTTGAAGTAGAAAAAAATCATTTTTTACCAAGACAACGCACCTGCACAAACGAGTGTGTTGGCGATAAGAAAACTGTTGGATTTGTGATATGATTTGCTCGGTTAGCCCCCCCTGATTGGCACCCTTAGACTTTCATCTGTTCTCAAACTAAAAGAAATTTGTTTCTGGGAAACGCTTTGCACCCAATAAAGAAGTCGATGAATATTTTGATACCTTCCAGACTCTTACTTTTGGGAAGAAATACTGTGGTAGAGAGGCGCTGGACAAACTGTATTAAAGTCGAGGGAGGTTATGTAGAAAAATAAAATTATTTTTTAACTGAAAGTCGCAGTTTTTCATTGCCAGGCTGAGAACTTTGCACGTTACCCTCGTAGGTACCTTAAAAATTTCAATAAAAAATATTTTAATCAATCAAAATATTTGTGTTTTGGTTTTTATTTGTTAAATGTACAGATATTTAATACAACAATTTGCATTTGTTTTTTTTAACATCTTTTGTGTTTAATTCTTAAACAAAACATCCAAGGCACCGATCTTCCAAACTTTTTTTTTAATATTTTGCCTTTAAAAACAGTCTACTGTCTACAATTATGATGTAGATTTGTTTGGATTTATTCTATTTAGTTTAGTTTCTAAACTACACCGCTATTTGTTTCGATAAAATACATATATACATTTTACAATGATTGCAAATCGCACAACTTCATTTCTTTGTTTTTGCTGGCTTTTGCCATTTTAATAACGCTTACGCAATTCACAGTTAAAACATTTTACGCTCGCGAGCGAATAAATAAACAAAGCCGATTAAAAAACAAATTGCGTAAACGTTACTAATTGAGAAAAGAGACACATAAAAATAGTTACATTTGGTGTAAATAAAATCGTGTCTCGTCTTTTTTTACTACGCTATCTTTTATTGCTTTTCTTCTTTTTGAAACCTAAATACGCAAATTTTAAAACATATAAACAGTGATTACAAAAAATTAACAAAATTTCTAATATTGCTTCAAGTTACCAAAAATATCACTGCTTTTTAGATGAGCTGTGTTTAGTAGTGTAAAAATACATATTATTTATTGCAAGCATTTTTGTTAATAAAATGCTATTTGGGATACATTTAAATCAATCACAGTATATAATTAAAACTAGTTTTTAATGTATGTGTATGGCAAAAGTTGTGGATTGGAGGAGCGACTGATGTTCGTTAATTTTAAAAAATTTTGATATGTAATTTTTTTAAATTTTTTTAAGATAAAATAGATAAAACTTTTTGTAGGGCGTTTTAAGGAACATCAGTCACGGGTGGTTGTTGGAAGAAGAAACTGGAAAATAACTACGGGAAGCAAAAGATTATTATTAGTAGACGTGTAGAGAAGAATTTGAAAGTTATTTGCTATTACAATTTTTCATTAGAAATATTACATAACTACTAGTTCGTGTACACTTACATAGAAACCTATATAATCATCGATTTATAACGTAGTAATCACAGTAATCCTGACAGGGCTGTATTCAGTTTCATTTATTTAAAATATAACACAACCGCTTCGGCTTTAAAAATATTTTTAAAACACTGTTCACAACCAAAACAACTTTTAAGGAACAGCTAAATACAGTCTCATCTTTGAAGGATTTTTTCTCCTAGATTTTATTATTTCCTAAAACCCTACGTCATGAATCATCTCTGAATGCGAGAAAACATGACTGTTATAATTAAATTGAATAATGGAATAATATTCATCGTCCAATGAAATTGGTTTTGCAAACTCGTACTATTGATATCTACGCACTTTCCTGAAATTAAAATTTCTTGAGTACATACAAACGACAATAAATTATATATTCAATTTACCAATAATGGTTGCGTTAAATATCAGGTCCCCCGTAATTCCAGGCTTCACAGAACGATCGCAATTATCAGGAGATGACGAAAATAATAATAAATAAGGGTCGTATTCTCGATATATGAAGCAATATCTTCTACTTCCATGGAGCGATCTGCTTATCGGAGTTGCTATTAAATAATGTGTACCATTTTCTTCCCATCCACCATGACAGGTATACGCTGAAAAATTAACGATACAGAAACAATCGGCACAAATTAAAAAGTTTTTCGACGTCAAACTTGCAATCGCCGTCGAACAGTTTTAAATTAATATCGATGTAAGCTCTTTGAAAAAGTTTTCTAAAACTTCAAGGATGCGCTAACAAAGAAACTTATTGGGTTTTATCTACATCACTTTGTTTTTTAATTAATCAAATAATTTAGGAGAAATTTGGTCACCTACATTTGTAGATGTGGGTTTATGATACAAAATAAATAAATCTCCTCCATTTATTCTTGTTACATTTTTTGTAAAAACAAGTATTTTGTTTTGAAACTTTTTTATTTAAAAATGTGATTCAAATGGAACCCTAAATTTGCCGACTTTGTGGTGAAGCATTTATTTAAACACAAATTTGAAATTTTTAAACGACCCGCGTCTTATATCTTATTACAACTTGACATTATTTTCTTGTGACTTAAATTTTAACACATATTTTTTGGCAATTAATCCGTTTAGTTTGTTTGATTCTTCTTCGTCAGTTTTGTTTGTTTTGAAAATATCAGCTAATAATGGGTGACTAACAGGTGAACATACAGAGAAGTTGCTTGGATGTTGGGTAAATCGTAGTCAACCATCCATAGTAGGGTAAATTTTTTGAGACACACTGAAGAGTACGTTAATAGAAGAGGTCAAGGCAGAAAACGCTCAACCATAGCTAAAGAGGATTGTTTTATAGTGTTGCGAAACACACGTCAAACAGCAGTTCACACCAGAAATATATTGCAAGACGTTCATGGAAGCATCGTAAATTAGCGCACAGTAAGTAATCCAGTCACTTTAGACATTTCGTAAATAATAATTTATAAAGTTTTGATTTTTCGACAGTGAATTCTCGAAAGGGTTAGAAATAAGAGCACGGACTCGAAAGGAGTTTTCCTCATTTAACTTCTAAATAGTTGCTTGGAGGACAAAATATCATAGTACTAAAAATATTCGCCATAAAATTTTGCATAAAAAAGTCTTGTATGTCATAAAGTTAATTCTTATAGAATTCTCGTAATTAGGTTTCAAAGTTGACAGTTCAGACAAATTAGACGTTGAAAAAAATAATTTATATAATTAAAATTTTTGACAATAATTGTTCGAAAGGGTTAGGAATAAGGGGAAAAACAGTTTTCACTCTAATTGTGGGTGAAACATCCCTTTTTGGACAAAAAATTACCCTTGGAGTAGATTCATTCGAATTTACTTTCATTTAACTTCTAAATCGTTGTCCGGACGACAAAATATTATAGGACTAAAAATACTATAAAATTTGGCATATAAAAAAGTATCGTATACCATAAAGCTAATTCTTATTATAATATTATAAAATTTAAAATATTATTATAAAATTATTATTATAAAATTGCTTTCGCAAGCAAATAACTCCAAAACCGTTGTTTTTAAGCAAAAAATGATAACGACCAAAAATATTTTTCTTGATTTTTTGTATAAAAAGGTCTTGTATACCATAAAGCTAATTCTTATAAAATTCTCGCAATCGAGTTCTAAGGTTAGAGAAGTGAAACGCTTCCACACCACCTATGAGGTAGAGTTCTCGGCCCGTTTTTTAAGTGGTTTCCTCTGTAAGCCTACTCCACTTCAATTTTCTTTTTTTTAACTTCTTTAATTTTCTTCATGGTCTTCTCCGAGTAACTCTTCTTCAGTCATTGAATTTAAACAACCTTGCCCATTACAGTTGGACCACATAATTGAGCAACGTAATCCAACTTTAACACAGCTGCAACGTTTTCCACAAACCGTTTTACAATTGCAGGAAATGAGAAAATGTTAGACGTAGCTGGTGCCTCATTGGTAAAAATAAGAGATAATATATTTTTCGTCTTTTTCCAACCCCATTGCGTGGCGTCTAAGTTTCGTTCTTGCCAAACTTGTATTTGATGATATACTCAACAGAAATGTTCTCGAACAGCTGCAAATGTTGGTGGTAGTCTCGATAAAATAACAGCATGGTTCGATTGGCTAGCCAACTTATTAAAGGAGATGAATCTCTGTCGGTTCAAAGATACTTCTTTTTTTGGAGCTTTGTACAATGCAAGTATATCTCGCTCACCCACACTTTCTTCTTTCGTCGATATTGGATTGTTAAACATAGCCTTTCAAATCTTTCCTAGTATTCAATAAATTCATCGTTTGACCTTTCCTTTTGCCGAAGAAAGCAGAAATCGTGTCACAGCCACTAAATGCATGGGCAAATAGTACAGTTTCTTTGCAGTTTTTCAAAGTTTTGATAACTGTATATTGAGAGAACTATAACTTCTTTTTACTTTTATATTTCCTTGAGCTTCATTGCAAATCGGATATCTTTACTTCCAGGTGCAAGAGCAATAAGGAGCACAAGAAGGTCAATATCCTATCCGACGATAACCACATTATCATGATAATGAGATCTACAATTTATTTCATCTTTACTGCTTCCTGCTCCTTGCTCCAAAAACTTGCGAATATTTCGTTTTTTTATGCATTCTCGTCGGCATATTGTTGTAGCGACAGAGCAGCTGTGCCGACCCTGCACACATTTTAGATATTTAAAGTTAGCGCGCACGTTGGTAACGGTAGATACTTAAAGGGGTTGGTACTACGGAAATAGAAGGACATAACCTTGTTTTTATTTATTGAAAATAAAGTCGAGCGTTATTTGTACCTAGTGATTAATATCATCACATCGAATACATGAACTTACGCCCGCAGCGGGGACGTAACAGTGGCGACGAGGATTTTTATTCGAACAACACGCACGTGGTAATTAATTTTTGTTGTAGTCAATTCACAAATCAATCACAATGACTGAACGAAGCGAAGCATTCTTAAAATTGTTCCAACAACAAGCTGAAATGATTAGCACACTCCAAGCAAGTCTCGAGGAAATTAGAATTCAAGTTCAACAAGGTGCAAAACCAACCTGTAACGACAATGCAGAAGAAATCATGAATTCTTTAGCAAGCAACATAACAGAATTCACGTATGATCCTGGAAATGGCTTTACGTTCGATGCATGGTATTCAAGGTATGAGGATTTGTTTTGTTGGATGGTGAAAAACTAACCGATTCTGCAAGAGTTCGTTTACTTGTTCGGAAATTGAACACCACATGTCACGAGAGGTATGTAAATCATATACTACCTAAACACCCTCGAGATTTATCATTCAAAGAAACCACCGATACATTAAAGATATTATTTGGTCGCACAATATCACTCTTCAACAGCAGATTCAAGTGTTTACAGCTAGTAAAGCAACCACATCAAGACATCGTCACATATGCTGGAATTGTAAACAAACACTGCGAAAATTTTAAATTGAAACAATTAACAGTTGACCATTTCAAGTGTCTGGTTTTTATCGGTGGGTTACATTCACCTCAAGATGCAGAATTGAGAACTCGATTACTGGTGCAATTTGACAATGATAAAACAAATAGCGAGATGACGTTGGACTCGCTTATAAAAGAGAGCCAAATGTTGCAAAGTGTCAAACAAGATACCGCTTTAATTATCAAAAGTGAACCCCAACCAATAGATTGTGTAAATTCTGTTGAAACCGATTCAAACATAGCAGTCGCAGTAGTCCAATCCATTCCACGAAAACCTTGCTGGCAGTGCGGGCAAATGCACTATTCAAAAGATTGCCCATACACACATCACAAATGTAAGGACTGCAACAAGGTTGGTCACAAGGAGGGCTATTGTGCCTGTTTCCAAAAAATAATTCGCATACAGGAATATCAGCCTATAAGAAGCAAGGCAAGAACGCTTATCACTCAAAGTATGTACATGTTAATTGTGTAAATATTGACCAAAAGCGAAGGTACATAACCATAGGTGTCAACAACACTCAAATAATTTTTCAAGTTGACACAGGTTCAGATTTAACTATCATATCTGAAGAAACTTGGGAAGAATTAGGAAAACCGCAAGGACACTCACCTACAATAACACCTAAATCCGCATCAGGTGATTCCTTAAAATTTACTTCGGAACTCAAATGTAAATTTTCATTCCGCGATCAAATCGTTCTGGGGAAATGTTTTGTGTCTTCAACCACGTCAAATTTATTAGGAACAGACCTAATCGAGGAATTTAATTTATGGAACGTACCGCTCAACACAGTATGTAACCAAATTTTGCAAGTCCCAACTACAACCGAAGATGTCGAAACTAAATTTCCTCAGCTGTTTCAAGGAAAACTGGGAGTGTGTACCAAGGTTCAGGTTCGACTCCATTTGCGTCCAAACGTTCAACCTATATTTCGCCAGAAAAGACCAGTTCCCTTTGCAGTAATGGCTACAGTTGAACAGGAATTAAAACGTTTAGAAGCTGAAGGCGCCATCACGCCAATCCAGTTCTCCGAATGGGCCGCTCCAATAGTGGTAGTAAAAAGCGAATGGAAAAATACGAATCTGTGCTGATTATTCGACGGGATTAAACGATGCACTTGAACCTCACTGTTACCCACTCCCATTACCGCAAGAAATTTTCTCCAAGATATCATCAGGAAGTATTTCAGTCACATAGACCTGTCAGATGCGTTCTTACAGGTCGAAGTGGATGAAGAATCAAGAAAATTCCTTACGATCAACACTCATCTAGGGTTATTCAAAGTAAACAGGCTCTCACAAGGGGTCAAACCAGCTCCAAACGCTTTCCAACAAATTATGGATAGTATGCTTTCGGGTGTAAATGGGGCAGCGGCTTACATAGATGACATCATTGTTTCAGGTGAGACAATCGATGTACATAATTATAATCTGGACCAAGTTTTAAAGAGGATTCAGCAATACGGGTTTCATTTAAAAATAGCCAAGTGTAAATTTTTCATGAATACAATTACATATTTGGGCTATATTGTTAGCGAACAAGGAATACAACCAGATCCAGAAAGATTGAAAGCAATTCGTGAAATGCCAGAACCAAACGACAAAACAACTCTGAGATCGTTCCTTGGTGCCATAAATTATTACGGGAAATTTGTCGACAATATGAGAAAACTTCGTGGACCACTAGATGAATTGCTAAAGAAGGATGTCGATTGGAAGTGGTCAGACAAATGTCAGAAGTCGTTTGCAGACCTTAAAGAGGTGCTGTCATCCAACTTACTCCTCACGCATTACAACCCGGAGTTAGAAATAGTCGTAGCAGCCGACGCATCCAACTATGGTCTAGGAGCATGCATTATGCACTCATATCCAGATGGTTCAAGAAAAGCAATATGTCATGCTTCTCGTTCATTAACACCAGCAGAAAGGGGTTACAGCCAAATCGAAAAAGAAGCCTTAGCCTTGGTGTTTGCTGTTACTAAATTCCATCGAATGATTTTGGGAGAAAGTTCATACTGGAAACTGATCACAAGCCATTATTGGCAATATTTGGCTCGAAAAATGGAATACCAGTTTATACTGCCAACCGTATACAAAGATGGGCTTTAGTATTGTTAACGTACAACTTCACCATCAAATATATTGCAACCGGCGATTTTGGTCATGCGGATGTATTATCGAGATTAATCAGCGCCCATTCTCGACCAGACAATGAGTACGTTATTGCTTCAGTACAGGAATTTGAAAGGGACGTTCGACAAGTAGCAGTGGATTCGCTTCAAGGCCTACCAATGACATTTAAAATGATCAACAGCGAATCAAAGAAGGACGTATTGTTGAAATCAATAAAGGAACAAATAAATTTAAATTGGCCGCAATCCCACAAAATAGAAGATGTTGAATTGAAACAATTTCACTTACGAAAAGACTTATTATCTATTATAGATGACAGTATTTTGTATGGTAGCAGAGTAGTGATTCCTTCTACCTTCAGGAAAAGAATTTTAAATCAACTTCATAAGGGACACCCAGGTATGGAACGTATGAAGGCCATTATTAGGAATTATGTTTATTGGCCAAATGTAGACAAAGACGTTGAAGATTTTGTTCGGGGATGTAATAAATGTTCCTCGGTAGCAAAACCCCATCAAACATACATTAAGCTCATGGCCAATGACAAAGGAGCCTTGGGAAAGATTACACATAGACTTTGCAGGACCATTCCAAGGAGTTTATTTTTGGTCATAGTAGATTCACACTCAAAGTGGCCTGAAATATTTAAAATGACCCAAATTACGACCACAGCCACCATATCAAGGCTAAATGAAACCTTTTCTCGATTCGGAATACCACAGACAATAGTGTCGGATAATGGAACTCAATTTACAAGTTATCAATTCCAAAAATTTTGTTTGAGAAATGGAATTCAACATGTAACTAGTGCGCCATATCATCCACAGTCAAATGGACAAGCGGAAAGATTTGTTGACACCTTAAAAAGATCCTTAAAGAAGTTACAAGGGAGGGAGATCTAACAGAAATACTCCAAACGTTCCTGCTCGTTTACCGTACTACTCCAAATAAGAACACGCCAAATGGAACCTCACCTTCGGAATCATTAATCGGAAGGAAAATTAGAACACCTTTTGATTTAATATTACCAAGAGAAAAAACGAGGGAACATCAAGAAATACGAAAATGGAAAATCAGTTCAACCTGAAACATGGGGCAACAAAAAATCTTTCGAGGCAAAGGATCTGGTATATGCGAAGAGGTATAAGACAAATTCTTCTTATTGGGAAAAAGGTACTGTAATTGAAAAAGTTGGAAAAGTATTGTACAACATCTTGCTGGAAGATGGTCTCATACGGTCACACATTAATCAACTCCGACCGCGCTGCAAGGACAATGGAACCGGAATAATTTCACCACTTCACGAAATACTAGACGGTTTCAGAATTCAACCTAATTTACCAACCCTAAATTGGAGAACAGAAACGCATCCGTCGGATCAAAACGAATCATCAAAGATAATGGAGGAAGCAGCCGAAACCAATCTCGAATCAGTAGCAGTGCCGGATCAGATCACCGAAGAACAGGACGAAGGAAATAATGGAGAGGCAACTGTTCTACCAGCTACTCAATTGGAAGCAAAAGTCCATAGACCAGTAAGAACTTCAAGACGACCGGCTAGGTACAGGGATTTCATCCCTACTTAAAAGGGGAGATGTTGTAGCGACAGAGCAGCTGTGCCGACCCTGCACACATTTTAGATATTTAAAGTTAGCGCGCACGTTGGTAACGGTAGATACTTAAAGGGGTTGGTACTACGGGAATAGAAGGACATAACCTTGTTTTTAATTTATTGTAAATAAAGTCAGTTATATTCGTGTGTTGTAATCGAGCGTTTCATTTGTACTTAGTGATTAATATCATCACATCGAATACATAAACTTACGCCCCGTAGCGGGGACGTAACACATATCTTATGAACAGTCACACTCATTATTTTCCAAAGACACACGTGTTTGCCATCTCCTCGAGCTCTACTTACGGCTATTAACTTCACCATCGCGAAGCGTCTTTTCGCAAATAAAGCAATGGCCTGTGGACTCCATAATCAGGAAACCAATTCAACTCACAACACTTCTAGTAATAAATTTTATTTGATTAGTCCGAGACACTATGTCCTTTTTATCAGTCTGACACACTACTCTGACAGCTGCCTCTCACGATACTGCGTGGCTTAAAATGGTCGACACACTATGAATGCCAACAATGTGTATACCTGCCCTATCTACTTGTCCCCGACCAAAATTCAAAAAGCCAGCAGCTGCTCTGAAGGAAAAGTCGATATAGTAAATAATACCTGAAAAAATATAACCCGGAAAGAATTTTAAGATAAAATTTTATAAAAAATGCGTCAAAAAATTACAGCATAATGACGTCACAAACCGGCGTAATTATATTTATTACAGATCGAAAAATAAAAAATCAATGACTAACATTAAAAAAAGTTGTGAATATGTATTCAACTTTACCTCACAGGTAGTGTAAAAACTAGTTCCAATTATGGAATGCATATTTGCAAAAAAAGCGTAAAAAATCGGTGAAGAATATGAAATAAAAAATTGTAAGACATGTACTTTGTAAAAAATGTTTTTGTTCTTATCATTATTTGCGTAAAAACAACGGTTTCGGAGTTGCGTGCAAAAGCGATTTTTTCCTTTGCTGGCAAAACTTTCCTTAACTTTGAACCATAATTGAGAGAATTCTATAAGAATTATTTTTTTATGAAAAATTTTATAGCCAATATTTCTAGTTCTATTATATTTTGTCGTCCGAGCAACTATGTAGAAGTTAAATGAGGAAGATTCCTAACGAGTCCGCGCCAGGGGTAGTTTTTTGTTCAAAAGGAGATATTCCATCCACGATTAAAATTGGAACTTTTTTCCCCTTATTTCGAACCCTTTCCAGAATTCACTGTCTAAAAATCAAAACTTTCTGAATTATTTCCATCTAATGGCCATTTTTTGTCTAAAGTGACTGGACAAAAGGTGATTACTTAAAGAAGGTGGTCTCAAATCGATTGGGTCTATAAAAGTCCCAAGACTTCAGAGACACCATTGTCTAGAGCGACTAAGAAAACATCATAATTTGAGTAATAACCAGTGGGGCTAATTCTTTTCTCTGAACATGTATCTATGTAAATTTAATCGATTGCATCAGTACGATTGAAAACGAAATGCACCATTTAATTTTCTTACTACTACATCTTTTGGTGGAGGTTCAATTATAGTATGTGGCGAGGATACGAACAGACTTAGTGATGATTGATGGTGAAGCGTTAACTTCCGATAGGGATATCAGAGATATTCTCCAAGATCATTTTAACGCAAGACAATGTACGCTCACACGTCGCTCATTGTTTAGCTAACTTTTTAATTAAAATTTTTATAGCAACAATGAAGTGAGCAGCTTATTCCGCCGGTCTAGAGTGGTACATGCTAGGTAAAAGGATTAGAGCACAAACTCCTGCTATTCAAAATTCAGTTGTACTGAGAATTGCTTTAAATAAGGAATGGAGTAGACTGTCCCAACAACCAATCGAACTTTGAAAAGACAAATGACTGTAGTTGTAACATCTCGTGGAACGTATGCCCAGGATTAATGACGTAAAAGAAAAAATGCACTCATTGAAAACAATTCAAAATGTACAATTAAGTTACTATGTATTTGGTTGAGTCTATGAATTCCGACTTGTTTTTTTTTCTTCAGCAGGTTGCAGTTGTTCCAATTACTTTCCCCAACTTCTTACTAAGAGATTACCTGAAAAATATTAGCAATATGTGTACTGCGGATAAAATCGGTCTAAGACAGTTCTGAGCGACCATTTCGGTGTCGGCAGTTCGGTGCGGCCATTTCATTTTAGTTCTGGGCCAGTTCGGTGCCGTAACATTCGCTACCCTAGTAACATTTTGGTGGAAAGAATTGAGAGAAACTGTGGTCGTGTATTTGAAAAACTTACGATAGCTAGATGATATGACGTCTGGATCCTTCATAATGGAAGTTATTGAGGAAAGACAACGTTTCGCAACCTAAAGTAATTGTTTCATCAGGTCTAAGCCAAAATATTTAGATGGGTTTTACAACAAGTATGATACACAATTACAATAATGATTATTTTAAATAAAAAAATAAATAATAAAATAACAATTATCGTGAATTGGACTAACTCTACATTTGTGGAATTATACCGTTTTTTAAAATATTTATATTATTTTAATACAGATTTTTGTTGTAGCTATTTATTTAATACTTCGCTGGTCAGGCACCGAAACATCCAGGTACCAAAACGGCAGTACCGAACGGGCCGACACCGAACTGACCACACCGAACCGTCAAATCTCGAGATAATATAATTTGATTTTATACCTTGTTCTTTTTAAATATGCCGGACTGTATGCTTGTTACTTCAATGTTACAGAAAGTTGTTTTTATTAATTTTTTGACGTTAGTATGACGGTTAACCAACATCGATACGCTAAATTTTAATAGTTTGAATTAAACTTATGAAATGCTCCATGGTTACACTTTAAGATAAAGTATTTCTGGAGGTTGAAAGATGAAAGTAGAAACCACTACCATGGTCTCAATTTTCTGACATTTTGCTCGCTTTTTAATTTCATTCCTACAGTATCATTTGTTACATATCACATCAATTGGGAAAGTGTTTTACGTAAATTGTAGATTTGGCCATAGTTTGTGTTACAAGATTAATACTAAACCTTTTTTTTAATTGACAAATATGGTGTTTTTTAAAATATTGAGAAATAATACTTAATTTGGCAGTTTTTTGAAAAAGGAAATTAATATACTATCAGTTACAAAGTGTCTGGTAATGAATGGGCAATACTGCAGGAGTAGATTCTTTGAGCAAAAGTATGACGATTTAACGTAATGTAACAAGATTCGTTCCATTTCAAATCCCAATTTTAAATAATGTCGCAATAACTATTAGGCAGTTAACAAAACAAATTTTATTATTTATTTTACCTCTGTCATTCAATTGACAAAACAACATATTTTTTTTTCTTTACACCTATCCGCGTACGCGATGAATCGTTTTCCTTTTTTTATGTAAATCTGGGTATTTTCGTTACACTTTCCCCTCCTTAGAACCGTTCTGTCCCAGAACAATTTGTGGCTGGAGATGATGATTTCGGAAGAATGGGTCGCTTTGCTGTGGACATGCAGCCAGTCTAGGGCAACTTGAACCTTCGTGCGCTTAGTCGTGGCTGACCAATCTGGTTACGTTAGGATTGTGATGACAAACCAGTATACTGATTCCAGTGCTTCGAAATATCACTTCTAACATGTTACGAACCATACGCCAATCCAACTGGTCCAACCCGCACCCCAATTTTGGTACCGCCAACTTACTAATTTTGTTTACCAGGTGTTCCCGGAGATCTTCCAAGGTATTCCACAAATCGACATATTGAGGTTTATCCCGAGAAAATTTCTTAGTTACCAGATACGCTACTAGTCTGCGTCCATTACGCAATAGGAGACTCTTGCCAACGGTTGGGGACTGTCGTTCTAGGTCTTTCATGTTACCAAACTTCTTTTAAACATTGAAAGATCTTCAGCTACGCAGTGCGCTAAGGAATACTCTGAAGACTCTTCTGGGCTCTTGTGGTGACCCCGAAATTAACCCTCTGAGTCTTGGGGTACGCCTCCATAAAATCGTCAAAGGTGATTCCATCTTCTCGCTCCCCCGTTGGTGCCATTCTTCGCGCTACGACCCCTCGGGGATCTTCGTTTCTTCCAGCATATGTTGCTAGTCGATTAAAGTGGACGACTCTGGGCTTCCCCTAGGCCCTTTTAAATTCGGTAGATCACATCGTTAATTCTCTTTACAATTTGGTACGGTCCTTCCCAGTCTTGTTGCAATTTCGGAGAAAACCCTCTACGTCTTCTTGGGTTATACAGCCACACCAAATCACCTTCTTGGAAACCTCCTTCCTGGCCTCGCACATCGTACTGCTGCTTGATACGGTTACTAGCCAACTGAGTCTGCTTCCTGACTCGATCGTGGGTCTCGTTCAGCCTTCTTTTCAATTTTTCCGCATAGTCTTCCCCGACAATTTCTTCCTCAGGCTTACTTCCAAATGCCAGATCACACGGCAAACGCAATTCTTTACCAAACAGTACCTTTGCCGGGGTTTCTCCAGTCGTTTCGTGTACACTAGAACGGTATGCCAGGAGAAACAAGTGGACATACTGGTCCCAATCTCGTTGATGCTCGAAAACTACTTTAGAGGTGCTTCCCCATGGTTCTGTTTATCAGCTCCACCATTCCATCGGACTGCGGATGCAACGCGGTTGTTCTGGTCTTTCTGATTCCCAGTAACTTGCAGACATTTTGGAATAATTTTGATTCGAAGTCTGAATGGAGTTCCAGTGGGACTCCAAAACGACTAAAGAACTCCTTGACCAGCACGTCGGCTACTGTCGAGGCTTCCTGATTTGGCAACGCATACGCCTCCGTCCATTTCGTAAAATAGTCCATCGTCACCAGAATATATTTATTGCCAGCATCGGATTCAGGAACGGTCCTGTTATATCTATGGCAATCCTTTCGAACGGACTTCCCACGTTATACTGCTTCATAGGAGACCGTCTTTTTTATGTGGCCCATTACTTGCGGCGCACACGTCACATTTCCTGCACCATTCCTTAACATCGTCTTTACAATTGACCCAATAGAACCGTTCTCGAATTTTTCCAGAGTCTTTATGATACCAAAATGGCCTCCACTTGCCCCGTCGTGCAGGTGACTGAGTACTTCTGGAACCTTACTTTGCGGTAGAACCAACTGTGTTTTTTTAATGGTACCATCTTCGTTTTCTAGTACTCGCTCCAAGACACCCTTTTCTAAACTTAAAGATTCCCACTGCGGACATAATGCCTTGATGGTCGAGTTTAATGCGCTAACTCTTCCCCACTCATGACGTCGGCCGCCCATTTTTCAGTGTATTACAACATGTAGATCTGTATCGTCTTCTTGTTTTTGTCGTATGGCCTCGGATATCCATGTTTCGTCAACTATAGTAGTCCGCCGGACGGCTTCCTCCTTGTGTTCCATTTGTAAGCAATGCTTGCATTCCTCCGCGCAAGGTCTTCTCGACAATGCATCAGCATTTCGATGGCTGGTGATGCTCAATATCGAAATCGTATTCCTGGAGGCGCTCAATCCATCTGGCCACCTGGCCCTCGGGGTTCTTGAACCGCAGGAGCCATTTTAAAGCGGCGTGGTCTGTTCTTAATAAGAACTTCCTTCCATATAGGTACTTGTAGAAGTGTTCGACAGACTTCACCATCGCCAACAGTTCTTTTCTCGTGACGCAGTAATTCCGCTCGGGTTTCGACAAAACTTTACTAAAATATCCAATAACTTTTTCTTGTCCATCTTGTACCTAGAATAAGATTCCCCAATACCGACATTACTAGCGTCTGTGTCCAAAATGAATTTTCCTCGGTTCTTGGATAACTAAGTACTTCCGATGACACTAGAGCGGCTTTGAGTTCTTCAAACGCTTTGACACAACTTTCATCCCAAAAAATGCTCGGCCCTCTTCAATCAATTTTGTGAGTGGTTTGGCGATGTTGGCAAAGCCAAGAACAAATCTTCGGTAATACGTGCAAAGCCCCAAGAAGCTTCTTAATTCGTGTTTGTCTTTGGGCGCCGGCCATTCACGTACCGATTTCACCTTATCTGGATCGGCCACGACACCGTCTCCGGACACAACATGACCGAGGTACTTCACCTTGCTCTGGAATATGTGGCACTTCTTCGAATTCAACTTCAGATTGGCCTTCCTCAACCTTTAAAACACTTCGTCCAAATTCTTCAAGTGGCTTTCAAAGAAATTTTCTACCACAATCACATCGTCCAGATAAACCAAACAAGTTGACCAGGTCAAACCGTTAAGTACCGTTTCCATCAATCTTTCAAAAGTTGCCGGAGCGTCGCAGAGCCCAAATGGCATCACTGTAAATTGCCACAGCCAGGTTCCCATTGTGAAAACCGTCTTGGCGCAATCTTCTGGTTCCATTCCCACTTGCCAGTGTCCACTTTTTAAATCCAAAGTGGAAACCATTTAGAACCAGACAAGGTATCCAAAGTGTCGTCAATTCTGGGTAAGGGGTAACCATCTTTCAGTGTGACACTATTTAAACGTCGGTAGTCAACGCAAAATCTCGTAGAGCCATCTTTCTTCTTTACCAGTACGACTGGCGATGCCCAGGGACTACTAGATGGTTTGATTACCCCTTCGGTTTTCATCTCGTCAATTATTTTCTGCTTCGCTTCTTTTCGCTAGAGGCAAGCGTCTAGGTGCTTGTCTTATTGGCTGAGCAGTTCTGATGTTAATCTTGTGAGCAACCAGGTTGGTTCAACCTTTTGGACCCTTGTTAGTGTCAAAAACCTCTTGGTGTTTAATGACAAGCTTCTTCACCGCCTCTAGCTGAGATTGATTCAGATTCTTACTTGATGTCGTCCACAAATGAGATAATTCACGTAGGCAAGGTTTCCATTTCCGCTTTTCATTTACTCCAGTCATTCGTACAACCGATGATACTGGTATACATTCTCCAACCGTGGAATTCTTCTTTAACCGTACCTCGTCGTCATTTAAGTTGATTATTCTAACAGGTACCATTGGTTCATCTGCGTTAACCAAAACTTTCCCTATTAGGATACCACGTCTAACCTTCTTGTCGTCACAGATAGGTTCCAGCAGTCTAACACCTGCATCCCGGAAATTACCATCCAAACGTGCCATGACTACTGCCTCACTTCGAGCAGGCACTACCAAATTTTATGCCAACACCGCACGGACTTCAGGCTCATCGAGAGGGTGCAGAACGAACTCTTCATTCCCCAACCGCAGTATTCTTTCTCTCAAATCCAACGCAAAACCATGTTTATCCATAACGTCCATACCCAAAATGAACGCATCCGTTATATCTGCCACTAGCACTTTGTGCTAGATTTCCATGTTGCCAATGCTTACGTCTACCATCAATTCACCATAAGTCCTGACAGCTTCACCGTTAGCTGTCTTTAATCGAAGTAGAGTCCGTTCCAACCTTTTTCTTTTTACGACATCCGGCCGAGCCACAGTTTTAGTCGCTCCCGTATCCAACAAGAAAGCAGTTTTTTTTCCATTTACACTTCCATCCACAAAAACAAAACAGATTTTATTATTTATTTTACCTCTGTCATTCAATTGACAAAACATATATTTTTTTTACACCTATCCGCGTACGCGATGAATCGTTTTCCTTTTTTATGTAAATCTGGGTATTCTCGTTACAGTAATTTACCTGTAAGTTATAACACTTTAAAAATCGTTTCTTTATTTCAATTTTTTAAGTATTGACAGCGTTATTTAAATTATACCTATCTCAAACTTGAAACCTAGCAGTTTTTGATGTCACTATGACCTTTCTTCTTCTTTGGCGCGTCGTAATATTTCTGTAAAAATTTTTAATGGAACAAAATTGTACCAAGGTAAGTTACATTAAATCGTCATAATTTTGCCCAAAGAATCTACCTTTGCGGGTTGACCCATTCATTACCAGATACCCTTATAAACTGTTAATAATTATGCTTAGATCTGCTATTAAAAAACATCCGGTTTTCTTTTCACAAGACCGTCATTTAATTTTTTAAACGGAACAACCTGTACACATTTTGTAGCTGTTTGAAAAACAAATTCATATTACACTTGTCGTGATTGTAGTTTATTTATAAGCATATCAAAGAACCGGGTGAAAAAAGGTACAAGAAAACAGATTCAGGACTCGTGGAAAGAAGAATAAGAAGAGAACATGTGAAGAAAGTAGAGGTAAAAATAGAACCAAGGGCGTATGTCATCATGTTGCATATTGCAATACTTCACCTACACTTTTTACTTTGCACCTGATTTCCGGTTCACCAAAGAAGATTTTTTGTGTCACCAAAGTGAAAGTTAAAACAATAAAAAAGAAGTCACTTGCATATATCACTGTTTTTGTTGGAAGGGTAGTTTATTTTGTGTTTGTTAAAAAAAGAAAGTGAGAAATAACAAGTATAGGTCAAGGAACAAGGAAGGAGTTTGGGGAAAATCTTTTCCAAAAAAGGACAATGATGACTTTCTCCATTTCTGTCAGTTACCACTTTTTCCCTCCCCCGGTACCGGTCTTTTTTGCGTTGTTCACCTTGTTTAAAGTTCGACTCTTCTATACGGAAAACAATTGATCCTTTAAAATCTTAGCTTTGACTGCGACTTCCTTTTACGAGGCATTTCTTCTCGCACTGTCAATTTCGTTGCTGGAACGAGCGAAAAGAATTTCCTTCATAAACTCTAAAAAAGCCAACTTTAAGTCGTTTCCCTTCCTAAACCGTTTCTGTTGCCTTCCAGACTTTTTTCCAAGGTAAAACTACGGTGAATCACTTTTCCCTACATATTTCATTAGCATATTGCACTCTACAAAGATTGTAGGTTGGTGCTACAGTCCAAATGTTATTTTGTCAAAATAGTGGAAATATTTGGCACGTCAACTGAAGTTGTGTGTTTAGGAAATAAATTGATAAAATGCGACGGTATGAAAGTTTTAGATTTTCACCATTGATTGATGATTGATTTTGCTTTCGTTCTCGAAAAAATGTTGGCGTCTTCATTAAATTTGTTTTGTGTTTTAACGTGAGTGTTACGAGTTGAAGAATGATCAATGAAACGATCAATGCCTTAAGTACCGACTACTAGATTAAAAACGTAACGATCGAGTTCATAACAAAACAAGAGTAGAAGATGTGGCAGAACAAATATTATCTTTAAAATGGCAATAGACAGAAATGCGAAAGAGAGATGGTAGGTGGAAGAGAAAAGTTATTGAATGGCGACTGAGAAAAGGAAAGCGCTATATGGAGAGATGGCCTCCAAAAATAGACTCATTGGATGGACAACACAGTACATCGACCATTATAGTCATAATATGATGATGATGATGATTATGATTATGATGACGATGACAAGGATGACTATGATGTTTCGACTAAGAGACAAAAAAAAATATTTTCCTTCCCAAAGTTTAGGTACATACTACTTATTGCGGAGATGTAATCTTATGAAAGTTAAACAGGGTAGAGTGTGCTGTATTATTTCAAGGGTTCACAAGGAGTTCAATTTGTTCCTCGGCCACCAATTATGGAATTACCCTGTTGATTTGTTACCACCGTTACCAAAGTTTGGACGAGGAATTCTTTTAGGATATTGCAACCCATCCATACAATAACTCGAGATGACACTACATGTCGCAACACTTATTGCCTATCCTAAATGATTTTCATGAAATGCGTTAACCCCATTAAAATACTCATAAGGACTTCTCCGTTTTGTTATTTTTTTAGAAGAGAAAGAAATTTATTTTATAGCACTTTTCTTCCAAGTTAATAAAGGATTAATGTAACTTAAATAATAATGCCGCTTAGAACTAGAGTTCTTTTCCGCAGCTTCCAATGCACAAATTAAAAAAAGTATACTTTGAGGTATTTTTTGAAATTAATTTTAGAGTCAAAATTCAAAACAAAAATAGTTAAAAATTTTCAAAAACTACTATAGAATATTATTTTAAATATGACTTCTAATTTATTATAAATGCAATTTAATAAAGATTTGAAAGAAATAATTTTATCCCAATTTTAGAGCCAATTTCAACTATTTAAAATTTCAATATGCTGTATACTGTTTAAAATTGTGTTTCCCAAAAAAACTGATATAGCAGTCGAATTCCGTCAGTGAACAAACCTTTGTAAAAATTGATTTCAATTTTCACGTACTTTTTCGGATAAACTCATTTAATACAAAGGAAAGGAACACTAACATCAGCGTGTATTTAACAATAGAAAAACATCAAAAAACTGCCCCAAAAACTTTACTCGGACACCTGTTTCGCTGATGATGATAGCTTAGCTATTAAAACACGTGTCCGAGTATAGTTTTTGGTGCAGTTTTTTGGTGTTTTTCTATTGTTCCATTTAATACAGTACGTTTAAACTGAAATGAAAAAACCGCTTATGATTAATGATCTAATTTTAAAACAAAAACTACCTTTATCAAATTAAAATCTCAATATTATGAGATGGTTAACATGTACTCTTGACATCAATTCCAGAAAGCATCAAAACTGATTAAATCGAAAAGTTTCCGGATAGTTTCTTTTAAAGTCTGTCCAGAAACGAAGCGAAGTAATAAATTAAAATAGTTCATCTATTTTACATATAAGCGGTACACGATTTTGTATAAAATATATAAAAGATTTTAAAACTAGTTTTAAGATATACCGCTTCCATATTATAGTGTTACAACGTAAATTATTTATGAATAGCTCCTAATCCGTTAACAATTGGACGTACCTGTTCTAGAGTTCTAAACTAAAGATCATAGGCGTGTACATGGGTTTTGCTTACGATTGCGTTTTATTGAAAGTAATTTTAAACATATCATTGCAATTATAAAACACATTGTTTGTTAGAAACCATTTTATAGAGTTTGAAAATTGAAGGTATAATAATGTCAATTATGAGAACGTTAATGATTTGCAGCAGAGCGTCATGCAGGCCTTTAATTCAGTTAGCGTCCGTCAATTAATGAATTGCCGAATAAATATTGAAAAACGCTATACAAAATGTTTAGAAGTCAATGGCCGCACTATTGAGAATCTTTTATAGGAAAACTCATTCGTTTTACGATGTTATCCACCCGTTATGTTTTTGTTATTATTGCTTACAACTTGGTAACATTATAAATCTGCCTCAAAAATGATTTTTCTTTATATCTTCTAAAGTACACAAGATAAATAGCTCGAACCTTATATCGTTGAAAAGGAAAAAAATCAAGTAATTCAACTGTATAAAATAAATTATCATTTCCATTTAAAAAAATGCAACTTTGGGTCATATTTCGCTACTGATGCAAGCAAAAAATATTTTAATGACGCATATTATTCAATATCTAAATGTCTACAACTTTTATATTTACATATTTTTGATAGGATAAATAGTGTGGATTCTACGCAAGTTTAAAGAAAATGCCGATTTTCACTTTTTTTGCAATATCTAGTAGGCAACGCATTTCTTTGGAAAAACAAGAGAAGGTCTGAAGAGGTAAGATAAATACCTCCATATTGTTCCATTTAACCGACCCTGTAACTCTTACCGTTTCCAAAATACCAATGGTGAGCATCGAATTTTGGACACACTGTATATTTGGAAAAACTTTCCTGTTATTATTCCACTAATTGGATTTTAATGGAGTTCCTAAATTCTTCGTAGCCTATTAAAATCATTTACAGAATTCATTCAATATTTGTGAGCAATAATTAATTATATTTGTTCCTAATTACATATTAAAAGTATGCTTTGAAATCTTATTGTATATTCTTTGTATTATCCTTTACTTACGGTAAAATTTATCTATTTATTGATGCATGCATTATGACTTTTAATAAATCTAATTTTGTTTGTAACAAATAAAATACTAAAAAATATTGAGAACCTATGACCCTTAGGTAGTTGTTTCTTTTAACCAACTTTCGCCCGTATAGAACTGGTTTTTACTTTGCATTTCAGGTGCATATTGAGTACAACATCATTAGATAAACTAGGCTCACGCACAGAAACTTTGTATTCACGCAAAAGTCTGAATATTGTTGTTTTTCCAATGCCAGTCATATGTGAACACATATCAACTGTCTCTTAAACTGTTTTTAACGGATTATGGCATTTCAAATAATTGTACACATTGAGCACAATAGTTTTTTCGTTGGCAGAAAGCGCAGACCTCGTCACGCGCTTCCATGTAATAAATTCACGACTCGATGCCATTCCAATGAAACTCAATACTGCAGCGTAAGTACACCTTATGATATACCGATATGATATGACAATAATCATTAATTAGGCTATCGTTATAAATACATACCATATTTCTCCCCTAGTTATATCATTAAGAACACATTAAAATCTATTAAAGTGTCATTCCAAAATACAGTACATACTTTCTAGTTCAATTATTAGTAATTAATTATTTTCTAAAAATGTGATCGATAATGATATTAGCAATTTCTGATATAGTCGGATTCACCGGGTTTTAGGTATGACTCATTGCAGTAAAGTATGATAATCGACGTGACATAGTTTTCTGTTTTTGTAAACAAAAATATCAGTGAAATGCAATTGAGAAACGTATGTCGTTCCGTTTATTTCATGTGCAAGCAATGAAACGTATGTCGAATAATTTTATTTGTTTACATTGACATAACCCTACATTCGTACTTCAAGTTGCCACACCGTTTTTGAAATTTTTCAACTTTCCTTTATTCAAATCAGTTTTTTCACTTATTCATCAAAGCAGATTAAGTAGTACATGATATTAACCAAAAATTCAATATTAATACGATATCATATGAATAGTTGCGATGCCAAAGAAATTGGAATCCGAGGCAATCAGTATAAAACTATTTTAACGTGACAACGGTGCTGTATTGTTGCCTTTCACATCAGTTATGTAAGTATTTAATGAATTAAAATATTTTATCTTACAGCTTAATTCATTATAGTGAACTATAGAAGCATATGGCGTTAACTTAAATTCTGTACCTTCGATTAAGAAAAGATATGAAGTGAAGGAGAACAAAGAGCCTCCAGTGCCAAAACAAAATCCTAGGAAGTCAAAGTCTTGTGATGTTGACAATTTTGTGAAAGATGTTAAACGAACAATTTACAATATGCATACTAACTTGGATATTTAGTTGAGGTTCACCAAAAAGGAGTTGGCACGATGCTTCTAAACAAAGTATAAAAACCCACTTGGAGAAGGCAAAAAGTTTGCCCCCGATTTTACACTTACAAGTAATAAATTAAAATCTGTTTTTAGGTTTATTGTTGTACATGTAGGAAACAGCAAAGGCTTTATTTCTAATGTAAATTTAACAAGACCTCGTTTAATTATATTAGACAACGCCAATTACCATTCAACACTAAAAGAATGCTTCATCCACGAAACAAGATTTGTGTACATTTTATTAAAGCATAATGTGATGCATGATCAGAAAATGTTAAAACGAAAACTTTTACAATCAGTTAACAATAATCCAAACCCAAAAATTTATGAAAAAGATGAGCTTGCACTCACGAACATGTATAAGACGTGTGGAAACAATCGCTCCAAAGCACTCAACATGCTGAAAAAGAAATGAAGAAGTCGTGGGATATTGAGCAGCGGTTTGAACTTGTGGAATTATATCAAATGCTTTTTTAATTTTTATGTAGTAACGACTCTGAGTGGATGAATGTACATTCGATAAAGCGGCATTTAAATCAAATAATTGTTAAAATTCAGTTAAATTGAGTCTTGATTCTACTGCGTATTTAGGTATTTTGGAAACTATTAAGAAACCGTCAGTCGAAGTGTTTTATCCAGACGAAGATTATATTTTCCAACAAGTAAGTATTCTTATTGCACTATACTTTCTCCAAAAATAGTTCGGGATCTGTTGAATTAACATTTTCATAATGTATTTTTGTTGTTAAAGGACAACGCCCCTATTCATACTTCGCGGGTTGTGCGCAATTGGATACGAGAAAATAACTTGGAGCTGTTACCCTGGCCAGCAAAAGCCCAGATTTTAACATTATCGAAAATGTTTGGGCTCGAATACTTGCTGTTATCCGAAGACAACAAGGGCCAAATTTTATACCAGTAAACCGTAATGCACTAATTGCAGCCATTGATACCGCATGGAAAACGATTAATATTAATTATATTGATACCTTGATAGCGTCAATGAGCAGACGCCTCCAAGAATGTATCAATAATAATGGAGGTCACACCCATTATTGATTTCTTATATTTATTTATATAGTAATACCTTTATTTAAAAAAAAGTTTTCATTTAATTTTAAACTATAACTTGGTATCTTAATTATAATTATGTAATAAATTCTTGTCAAAAACTAAATATATACGTTGACAATAAGAATTGCCTTAGTTTTTATTTTCACTTTTTATATTAACTACAGAAAAAATGAAACGTCATAAAATATACATTTTGTAAGGACTAAATATTATGAATAGAGTTTAATGATTTTTTTTAATAACTTACAATAATTAGTAGGTTAGATTTATTTAAAAATAAGTAATAATCAGTCAACCCAAATAACCATGTTTAGTTTTTGATTTAATTTAAAAGTTATTGCTTGTAGACGTTTTTAAATCAAAATTATTTCTAATTTTATTTTGTAAACATTTCCTAAACAAAATTTTGATTCGATAATTAATCGAGCTATGGTGTTTAATTAGCGATACCTTCAAATATATTCTTTAAAGAAAAAATTAAGTAAGCAACGTAAATTACCTATTTTCTAAAACGTGCTTAGTGTAATGATTCATTCTACAGTCCTTCTATAAGATAACCCCTGCTGAGACTACCTGCTGTTAGAATTGTAAATGATACCCTTAAGCCCGCTTCACAATGTGCAAACTTTTGTTTACAGAAATTGTGGTGTCCAAGTTTTAAATTTCATGAGTGTACTTCAAAACTAAACGTTGAATTTAACACTAAAATAAAATTATTTTAGAAGTTTTTTTATACGTGGACATCTGGGTCATATACATTAATTTATCATAATATTATAGTTTTGCAACTGTACAAATATATAAATAAATTATTATTATTATAAGTTCCCACAACCTTTATTCAATGACACAATTTAAAAAAATGATCAGAAAACCAGAAAATTTCTAGTCAAAAACAACAAATTTATGATTATTTTAATTAGTTTGAAACAGCTGATCTAACTAGATTGACAAATTGCACAAAAATTGACAGTAGGAATTATTTATTAGTTACGACGTACGAGCCTGGATTGATGTATACGATTTGTAACTATGAGTCATACCTAAAACCCGGTGAATCCGACTCTAAACAAGGTGATTCACTAGTTGTGGCTAAAAATAAACCCACGTATTATTTGATAAAAATTTTAATTGGGTTTTTCATATAAAGCTTTTATCAGGAAAGCTTCGTTAAAAGTTACAGGTTGGTAAACTTAAAAAAATTAATTTTTTTAGAATACCTCAAAAACTAGTGACTATAATAAACCTAAATGTTTAGACAAACCAATGCGTCAAATTTCAGATTATTACAGTCAGTAGTTTATATAGTGGAGGTCAATTTCAACATTTAATAAGATGAAATGTGTCAAAATAATTAATTAATGATGAAAGGTTACACATCTTTCTACATTTTAAGACCCTTTTCGAAAAAATATCAATACATCAGTACGCCATTGGAATCTGTTAAACATTTAATTTAGTTTTTTGTTCATTATTTAGGTCAAATTAATTTTTCACTTATAATGGCAAACGAAGTTTGTATTTTGACAAGTAAATTTGTGTTGTTTAATGAAAATCTGTTGTCTAGCAATTTGACGAGAAAAACTGTCAATTATTAAAAACGCGACACGGAATGGCACATGTTAATTTTTGTCTCGAATGTTTCATTCGGTAGAGCGTTTTCAGGTTGACAGTTTGTCGAGTCAAATTGCTAAAGAAAAAGATTAGAATTTAAACAACACAAATTTACTCCTAAAATACAAACCTCGAGGGTAATTCGGCAGGACAATTTAATGAATAAGAAAATTGTCAAACTGTTGAGTTTGGATACATTTATTAATCTGAACAAACTGTCAGATGCACAACTTTGAGACCGCGATAATTGATTAAAAATATTATAAGTGAAAAAACCACTAGTGCATTTGTCGCTAGAAAAGTTGCAGGTAACTTTTGCCGATGTCAACGTGGCAATTAAACTGCGACACATGTGAATTTTTATGCATGAACTAAATTGTCAGGTAAATTTTTTCAATATGAAAGTATTCATTTTTTAATGAGAAAAAATGGTATTATAATACGCCAAAAGTCAAATGTCAAACTGTCGATGCGATATTCATTTTTCGACGACCCAAATCACCTAAAATTTTCAATTTCTATAGATTATATCATTCGAAAACCGTCTCAATAAAAGCACTTTCCTGACGAAGTGCATTTCACCGTTTATTTTATAATAAACGTCTCTTAAGCAATTATCTAGATAACACGTTCACATATTCGAATTTACTACTAACGTTAAAAAGGCAGAATTCAATTTTTGGACAATAGTCGAATCCTTAAATCCGTCCTTTATAAAAAGTTCATATGATAAAATGAAACTTGCTACGCATTTCAACTTTGTCTTCGATCAATATTTGGTTTAACACGTAGAGCATTTTAGAGCATCTGTATATTTTAGTTTGTATTTGTTCATAACAATAAGAATTAGTGTCATACATACATTAAACATTGAGTTAATGTATTTTAAAAAATTCAAGTAATAAAAAGCCCCATCGCTTTGAAAAAGATTAAGAACGCTTTCATGAGGTAGAAAAGTGCGCTGTTATCTATCAGTTTGGATATGAGCACGGAAGTAATAGAAAATTGGAAAAGATAAATAACCATTATTACTGACGTAGAAAATATAGCAGTTACAAGCAGAAAAATTATTAAAAAATATATAATCAATTATCAGTTTAAATTAATAACAAGTAAAACACTTTTTTCTAGACCACAGCCCAGAGAGGCTGTGCATAAGTTATCTCTTTTAAACCGCTAGACTTATTCTCTGTTTTAAATAAATGTGTAGAGGCCATTAACACATACTCCAGATGTACAACGTAACAGACGTCCTAATCTAAGTTCCAAAGACCGAAAGTCTCAACAATGAAAGCCACAAAATATGATTGTATTTAACAAGTTTATGTTTGTTAAGATAGTTAAAGAGGCAAACCTTGTTTCCATGTAATGAGAGTGATGCCATCTGACCGTTTACCATTATCTCTGAAAATACCTGAGGGTTCCAAAAAGCAATTAATGTCAACAAAAACAAGAGATCTTCGAATAATGTTATTCAAAGTATTCAGATGACAAATTGGTGCACCGACACAAAACCTACTGCAATTTGTAAAGATAGGTTATCTAAAACGTTTCTCAACTGTGGTAAAGGTAAAGCTAATAATCTAGCCTTTTCATGAGCAACAGGTCATTCAAAGATCTCTTCAAAATATAGGTAGATCCCATTTGTGTCAGAAGATACTACAGTAGAAAACTTAACCAACCAAACAATTAAAGATTCCGACATTTTTTCTTCTTTATTATTAATCAGCAATCAGAACACAAAATTATGCTCTAACCACCTAATGGTATATGTATATAATTTGACATGATAAGATTTTTTCCATTAACATAATCAATAACACTTCACAATAAGTCTATTGGCCAGTCTCCTGTTGTCTTCTCGGGCTAGTATAGGGTTTTCATGTATTTCAAGTCTTAAGTGATGAATCATACTTTTTTGTTGGATAACATTTTTGACAAAAGATCATTATGTATTGTTTCGTTGGAAACAAACCAAGGTCCATTAAGAATTGCTTGGATCGACATCTTTAGACTATATTGGTATTAGATTTACTGGTGCGTCCCCAAAGCTGTATGCCATATGTCCAAATAAGTATAATAATTTATTTATAAATTAGGACCTTGTTTTCTACAGCCATTTTCGATCTTCAACCGATTAACCAGTGTAATTGTTTAGCAACTACATCAGTGTGTTTTCTTTTCTTAGTGATGTGGGTTTCCAAGTTAATTTGATATCCATGTACATTTCTAGATATTTTACTTCATTGTTTTTGGGGATAATTTCATTGTTGATATATAGATCAGCGGTTAGAGACTTACGAAGTGTGAAAGTAATATGACTAGATTTATGTTCATTAACTTTGATTCTCTATTTTTTCAGCCAATTTTGTAACAAGTTAAGATGTTGTTGTTGGTTTAATACTGCATTAACAGGATTGTCATTTACCGATAATATGGCAGTATCATCAGCAAATGTTCCAAGTGTCGCATTTCTGGAATGTATAAATGATGTACAGCTGCGGGCCAAGGACACTGCCCTGAGGTACTCCTGGTTTTATTGGGTTCAGATTTATGACTTCCGACTTTTACTTTAAATTTACGACCACTGAGGTATGATTTCAGTATGTTAAAATAGGAAGGAAAAATTTGTTTAATTTTAAATAAAAGACCAGTATGCCAAACACGGTCAAAAGCTTCACTAACAACCAGAAATGCTGCGGAACAGTAACTCTTGTCTTCAAATGTCTTATATATTTTATCTGTTAGCCTATAGACCTGCTGGATAATCAAATGACCTCTGCGAAAACCAAATTGATAATGTAGGATCTGATCCTCTGGTAAGTATAAGTTTTTCAAAACTTTAGAAATTACTAAGATGAGGCTTATTGGTCAATATGAGTTAACATTTGTGAGATTTTTTCCTGGTTTTACTATAGTAATTATTTGAGATAGCTTAAACTGCTTTGACCAGTATTGTAGTCTTAGCATTCCATTAAATATATGTGTTGGTAACACTATTGCTTTTTGAGGAAGTTCTTTTAGCATTTTCGACGTTATTTTATCTGCTCCTGGTGCTTTTTGGATCTCAAGAACTTAATCTCTTTTCCAATTTCACTTGCAGTAGTTAGTTTCAGTTGTTGTTGAGTTAATATTGGTATTTCTAAGTTTGCTTCTAATTCATTACCTAGATCATCACTGTGAGGGGTAAAGATATTAGAAAAATGTAATGCAAATAGTTCAGATTTTTCTTTGTTGCTTTTTGCCCAAAGCCCAATGGTTGGTAGTGTTTGTCTAACGGGTGATTCAATATTTTTGGGTTTTCTGGCATTTTTAATTGGTTTCCATATTGAATAATCGTATATTTTAGGTTATTTAAATAGTTTACGCTTTTAAATTATTAGTTAGTTGGTTATACCAGCTTTTATTTAATAGATTGAGTGTGCGGTGCCAAATAACTCTAGTTCCCGTTTTTGTGGAAGAAGTATTTTGATTTGACGAGGATATCGTTTGTGTGTTTCTGTGGGTCTTTTTATATTATTTGTAACTATATTCCTAAAATTTTTCCAACTTGTTTTGTAGTTAAGAAGTTTTGGATCTTCATTTTTGGTAAGATGATGGTTTATGAAATAGTTGATATCACCGGGGAATGGTCTGATGATTAGGAGTTATATGCTGTAAGCTCGTGATAGACTATTTGTTACAAAGAAATCGAACAAGTCCAGTGTTTTTGTAGAATCTGTTGGCCAGTATGTTAGAGTGCCTGTAGAAAGGAATAAGTCACCACCAGTTAGAAATTTTGACCAAGAGTTTTAAAATATGTTTCAAAGTCTTTTTAATATTGTGCCTAGGTGGGTAATAAATTGCTGATGTAGTTAAATTGATTGATAGAAGTAGCTTGTAGATAATTTTCATGAAAATTGAGTAATTGATAGATTCAGACATAAACTCAACTTCATTGATATCTGTTAAAATAGTTACTACAGAACCAATGAGATTAAAAGTAGAATATACAGAAATAAGAAAAGCTATGGAGATAAGTCATACACAGTACGAATACCTAAACCGCCAAAAGCAACAGGTAGAAGAACTTGTCTTTAGAATTACTGGATAGTTAATACTTAATGTTTTCTTAGATAAAATAAATTTTATTGTTGAATAACTCACAAACATCAGCAAACTTCCAAAAAGGACAGCAACGGAAGAAATAAATAAATGTAAGCATCCAATAACAATTACGTAATAAAAAAAATGCCATATGAGCATTCAAATTTGTTGAATTTGTCAACAAAGAGAATATTTTGTCTAAGAAATCAACAAAAATGAAAGCATTCCTGCTTTGAATAATATATTTAATTAACTATTTTAATGCCAAAACAAATACTTTGAAACTGAGAAAAACTGAAGATTGTCTTTCTTTTTACACGACGGAGAAGAATAAATTTCAGATTTAGAAAAATTTAAGAAAAGGTCAAAATCTTGAAAATCTGAAATAATTGTTTTCAAGTCAAAAAAAATTCGTTCAGCAGAACCACTTAAACAACTATCGTCAAGATACCAAACTATGAAAGGACAATTATTACATAAATTGGAACGCTTTGGACAAACTCGGAAAACATTGAAAATGTTGCAAAAGAAGAAATAATCTTACAGATAAAGTGGTTTCAGAAAATTAAATGAGTTATGCTTCATTCAGATAAAGTGCTTGTTAGAAAATGTCACAGAACATTAACTACATCTGAATTTCCTGATCCTCCGTATAATAGAAAAGAGAATTCTACGGCAACACGAGATAGGTAGCAGTGCACACTCGTATGAGACATTTTCAGCGAAAGAATATTTAGAAAAATTTTAAAAAAGTTAAAAACAAGAGACTCCCAGATATTGCATGTAAAAGAGACATAGCACCATATGTAATTTTAGGTTTCAATCTGGAGTATTATTTTTATATGTTTATTGCTTTCGGCGGTTGGTTTTTTGTAAATACTTCTGGTCGTTTAAATCATAAGGAAAGTTTTAAAGGAAAAATTAATCTTTTGAGTGAGTCATTGTTTCAATTCCTTGAAAATATTCCTTTCTAAGGCATGAGTTGTAATTTCAAAGGATATGTTTGCATCCATTAAAATCTGAAATTTGTCAAACAGTTAAAAAGTATCTATTTTAAAATAAATGGTACGCATTATCATTCTTGTGTTTTAATTGCACTTTAAAGAAAAATTACCCTACAGTTATTATCTGTGTGTGCAGGTTTTCTGTACAGTGTGTGGCCAAGTTTGTTTCTTTGTGTTCCCACCAATACATTTAAGAAAGCCAGTTCATGTTCATCTTCAGGCCAAAGTTCGGAATCAGCAAAATCCTGAAAATCATTTCGGTGAACTGAATCAATTTATTTATATTTTTTTAGTAATTCTCTAATTTAAAAATTTATTACAACTCCCAATACTTGTACTTCTGTAGAAGACAGTGCCACTCTCAATTGTTTTTTTGGATTTTACACTAGTTGCTTTGCATTTACACCATTTATCAAATACTCTCAGCTTACTTGCAGTTTACTCACTTTATTATCCGTTCCATTTGCTCAGAAACACCTCCCTTGCCGATGAAGCACAAGTTTAAGACGTAACTCGGTAAACTGAAAACCGAGTCATGTTTACTACTAACGTGATGTGAGCGTAAACGTGCTTTTTACGGAGCAAGTGTTTCACTTTAACTGAGATGAGAATAGTTATAAATGGAAAGCAGCAAATATAATAGCAGCTCTGGAAGTGAATTTACTATTATCTTGACAACCACCACTGTATACAATCCTTTCTTGCAGCACTGCAATTGTCAAGTAAGAGGGTCATTTTTGCATTAGATTCTTTTCTAGGTTTCTACTAATTCTGCTTAATATAACCTGCAAATGTTAAGTTAGATCTTGCTCAGTTATGCCTTGCTTTCCTTTGCAATAATCTTATTTATTTCTTCTATAACTTCTGCTATTGTTGGTTCCATATCCTTGCCAAATTTTGAGTTTGAGTGTAAACGAGTTAGAGTTGGACAGAAAATGAAACGTATTGGTGCTCGTTTACATCTACACGTTTTTAATAACTTCAATGTCAGAAAGGGTGCAGTTTTCTGATTTATTCGAAGTGTTCGCACTTTCTCTTTAAAATATTTTTTTAAAACGATACCGCCAATACGCGTGCCGAAACATGTGAAGATATTTTTAACTTCCTCCAATATATAAAGGTTGTGATGACCATTTTCTTCAAAGGTCGCCGAAAAAATAGTTTTCTTAATCAAGTCTTTTTTACAGGTACGTATGCGCAGACAAGGGCGAGTAATAACTGCGAGTAATCATATATCTACATAAACTTCACTATTGATTTGCTTAGAACCCTTGGTAGAAGCAATTTATCCAATTTCAGACACTAATTAAGGATTTCTTTATTAAAAATCATAAACGGATTACTGGAGTAGGCAAATTTTCCTATGTTTCATCATTACGCATAGTGTAGACTAGAAAACCCATCTGAGAGTAATGTTTTTACATTGTTAAATATCGCCTGAACAAAATAAATCACACATAATATTAAGTCACTCACTGTCAATTTTGTCTCTCCGCAATATTTGTGGTTTGTTTAAATACCTGTAAATTGAGTTCGTATTAGTTCTTCTTTGAGGAGAAGCATCTTTAAAAACAAAGGTTTGACGTAGTGCACAAAATTATGTACGAAATGTAGCCCGATAAAATGATTTAGTTCTAATTGGTGTTTCTCCTAAAAGAAGAATCAACTATTTGAAGAAAATATTGTATCAATTGTAACCTATAAAAACAAGAACAATGCAGGAGAAGGAAATTTCTCTTGATGTCCGGAATTTGGTCATTTGCGAATCAATTATTTTGACAATTAAAGACTTAGTGAACTTGTGCATCTTACTCAGCAAAATAGTTGGGAACGTGATAATGTCTCAATCCCTACCCTTGAAAAAATCTATGAAGGACTGTAAAAGATGAAAACAATAATGTCATAAAATAAGGTGTTTTTCATAGCGCGACATCTATACAAAAAATTGGAATCTCTCCTCAAGTAGAGAAGAAAACCAATGCGTTTTTCAAATCTAATAAAATAAAATAGTTTGAATGGTCAGCAAACCATTAAATTTAAACCTTATTCAAAAATATACCATTGTACTGAAATGTCAAGAAAATATTGAACTATGAAGCTCTTCAGAAGATCTAAGAGAGGATTTATCATAAATAATGGTGTAAAAATACACCATAAAGTTTGTCAATTCAGTATTTTCAAGTGTTTTACTTATTATTAGTTTTCTTGTACTATTTTATTAAATGTAAATTATGAATAAGGTTTTACAGCTAATAAATAATAAAATTATAATGACTCCCTTACAAAATGCAAGTGATGAAATGTATTGAACTAAAGCACTCCTTGATGCACAATGTAACCTTGATCTGTATAACGCAAATTAGTCAAAGAGAACACGTTATCAATAAACTTTCGGTAGTTGTCGCATTTGTTGAGACACATCATCAAGCGTGAAAGTGGCGACCCCGACGTGACATCCAGGAAGAAGTGAAATCACAATTTAGGAATCACAATGCAAATGAGGTATAAAACAAATTTTTTTTACTTGTAATTATAATAAAGAGATCGATAGTAATTTTTTCTTAAATATATTATCAAGTGCCGTTGGTTTGCTTAACTATTCTCTATATCCCTTTCGGTATGTAAGAAATGACCGACGTTGGAATGACCTCAAAATGTAAAGGAAGTTTTTAAAATAAAATGAGCAAAAAGTAAGGTGAATTTATGTGAGTAAGTGCTTGTTAGCTTCTTCTTTTTCTTAACCAGCGATTTTATCCATTCTTGAGTCTTTTAGATCCTTTTTGTTGATTTTTTAATTAATTGAAGACAATACTGATCTTTGCATTAATAACTTATTACTAATAGTTAGGGTTAAAGTATTAAAAATTTTATGCAAATCAATTCAGTAATAATTGTTTTTCCTAAACATAAATTTTCTATTTTTTGATAGTACCTAAATAAATTCACGAATTTCAATAAAGTAACCAAACTCTGACTTTCATAAGGTGCGCAACTAAGATATTTCTAAAGAGAAGGGTCCAGTAGTAAGTGTTCGTCGATTGTGACATAACCAAAACGTCATGAACCAAGCTTTATATATGGTAAACAAACCACTTTGAACATTAGTGATTTAGTTTTTGAGTCATATACTTTTGTTTGTGTGAAAATGTCTAATTATATGTCAAATAATTGTCATTGTGTTAATTTTCTTTTTCATTCGAAGAAAACGGCGTCTAAAGCGCATAGAGAACTCCAAAAGTTTACGGAGATATTTCTCTAAGTGAAACAACGGACCGTGATGGGTTCCGTTGCTTTAAAGACAGTGATTTTGATGAGGATCCGCCAACCCATTCCCAAGCGGCCACAATACTAGCAGAGATATGACAAAGTGATACTGCATCATAACAATGCTCGGCCTTACGTTGCCAAACCCATTAAAACCTACTTAGAAACTGTCAAATGGAAAGTCCTAAACCACCCGCCACATTCCACTGATATTGCGCCGTCCGATTATTACTTGTTTTGTTCTGGCTAATCAGCAGTTCGGCTTATATGAAGACATCTTAAATTGGCTTGATTCGTGGATAGCCTTGTTACATTGTAACTTTTGTTTAGTCTCTTCTTATTACATTAAACAAATTTAATGTACGTATTTTCTTATTCAAACTAAATATTTAACTTTGATTCACTTGGTATATGCTTTCTACACTTTTTATATCTGTGGAATGCAAAGGTTTTCATTTTTTGTGTGAACCCAAAGGATTGCATTGTTAGACTTTCACGGTGACGGTAATGTATATAATGCGTATAACATTTGTCTCTTAATTATCGTTATTGAAAGGCCCAAAAGTAATTTTGACAAGCATATTTTTGTTTGTGTTTCTTTAAATAATAGTATTAATTTTCATTTAGGGTCTTTTCCTGTATTCTCTCTTATCTTAACTACACTATCGTACTGCATTTCTTTGTTTGTCGACGTGCATTGCGTTATATGGGCTCTCTATCTCAAAATAGATAAATAATTAAAGAACGGTTCTAATTATCTACCTTTTCCTGGAATCAAGCGCTGGAATTGCAAAACAACGTTAATCACCAATATTGTATTTTTCATTTAAGGTAAAAATTTGTCTGTTTGTTTTGCATCTCATCTTGGTGTCTGAATATATAGGGTCGCTATTATGTATGGGTACAGCTTAATATTTTGACAGCGGCATTTGTTTCGGAGATACAAGGCTAACTTGATTTTTTTAAACAGTACGTTGGGTTAAAAATTACATTTTTGATAAGAGTACTTTTTTCTGAATTTAACGATGTATTACATGCCTATCTTACGTCGGTTAAAAGGCAAAAAAAAGAAAAAAATTATTTTGAAAAAAACTAAGTCGCTTGATGTTTTTGGATAAATCTCATTTTATCAGTGGTATAATAATCAAAACTTGAACTTGTGTGCAATAATTACTTTCAATTCATGATGGTGAATTTAATCTAAACCGAACGTATCGATATAATAATAATGGTTGAATATGGCGATAAAAGAAGAAGTTGTTCTGACGTAATAGTTTGTTTCAATCAAGTTCATCCTCAACGGAAACCAATTACCCGAACCACGGTCTCAAGAACATTACAAAAATTTCAAAAAACCGGTAACGTTAAAAACCGGGAGAAACCTGGACGTTCTAGAGTTGTGACTAATAAAACAAACACTCTGGACGTTATGTTGGATGTAGTTTAGCATCCAAAAACTTCAGTTCAACAATTGGCTTAAATCACAACATTAGCAGAAGATCTGTTCAAAAGATACTCAAACGGAAACAATACCATCCGTACAAAATTCATCTACTCCATGAGCTATCTGAAGATGATTTTGATCGCAGAACAAAGTTTTGCGAAACTATCATGGAGAGAGTGGAAGGAAATGGTAATTTTATCAATCATATTCTTTTCTCCGACGAGGCAACATTTTGCCTAAATGGACACGTAAACCGCCAAAACTTGAGATATTGGTCCGACACAAACCCTCATTGGATACAAAAAATTCATACCCAATATCCGCAAAAATAAATGTTTGGTGTGGCATCATCGGACGGAATATAATAGGTCCATTTTTTATAAACGGCAATTTAACGTCTGAAAGATTTCTGCAACTTCTGCAACAAAATATTGTTCCGCACCTTGGGAAATATTTCCTAACAACCGGAACAAAAATTTACCAGCAGAAACAATATGGTTTCAACAAGATGGCGGACCACCGCAAATTGGCCGTCAAGTGCATGCATATTTAAATCAAACTTTTCCTGGTAGATGGATAGGACGAAAGGTTTCCTAACTTAACCCCACTTGATTTCTTCCTTTGGGGTCATGCTAAAAATCAAGTGTATGTCAATCAAACATTACAATTGGAACAGCCAAGAACAAGAATAAAAACGAGATTGCTAATATTTCTGCAGATACTTTGATTGGTTCTTTACAAAATTTTATTCAACGCCTTCGTTATTGTCAGGAAGTAAATGTGGTATATTTTGAGCACCTTGTATTAATATACTTAAATATTTCTGTTGTAATTTCTATTTTGATTAATACCTATTAATAAAATTTGACTTTTGTTTAATGTTACAAAATTTTTGACTTCCAAAGTCCTCTTCTTTCTTGTTATTATTTTTTTGTTTACTTTTTTTTGCTTTTTAACCGAAATAAAGATATGCATGTAATACATCGTTGAACTCAGCAAAAATACTTTTTTTTTAAAAATGTAACTTTTAACGCTTCGTGCTATTTAAAAATCAAGTAAGCCTTGTATCTCCGAAACAAACGCTGCTAAAATTTTAAAAATCTTCAAAAAGAATTTAATTGCTCCTATACAGCATACCAAATTTCAAAGTCCTGTGATAAATAGTTCTCAAAATATTAAGCTGTACCAATACACAAAACGACTGCAACTCTATATAAAAAAAAATTGGAGACCCCTATCTCAGAAATGAACAACTAGTACGTTACAGCCTTAAAAGACGAGCATTTCTACCGTGACAGTATTATAGCTCTGCCGGAAAAATGAGAAAAATGTTGTTGCTAGCGATGGGCAATATTTTGAATGATTCATTTGTAAACATTTTTCATGAGAACTTAATTGCCCACCTAATATTATTGTCAGTTACCTAAATGACAGCTGATAAAGTGATATGAAAAGAAATGTCCTTTCAAGCAAATAAACATATAAAATGTTGCATCGTCGTCTTTTTTTGTGAAATTCTACTGCCCGTCAAGGAGTACAAGAAATGTAGGAAAGTATATAAGTTAACAAAACCTTTTAAATTGCCTATTATTGTATACTTATTATCAGCAGATCATTTAACATTCATGATTTATCCAATTGCATTGCGGCGCTATGGGACAATTATCTCACTAGCGCGGTAAAACACTAAAAATGTGACACTTTACAAAATAATGTAAATTAATTAGTAATAAGTTTTATAAATTTACTGGGCATTACGTATACAAATTTGTAATAAAGATACTTATTACTTTGCAATAAAAAAAGGATAAAATTCAGTTGTCAGATACTCGACAGATTTAGGGGCAATTAATTTCCAAAAAAAGTTAACAATTTGATTCAGTGTGTTGATGAAACAAACAGAACAATAAAAAACATTAGCAAATTTTTTAAAAAAATTTCTGTTGAGTGAATTTAAGCAACAAATTACAAAAAAAACTTATTATAAAAAATACTGTCCTAGCAAAATTTATGTAAGAATTCTTACAAATTGAATGTAAATTTTAACCCGGCAATAAATAAAAAAATTACTTAAAAACGGAACAAAAAATATATTATAAGAGCACCTAAAGTCTTACACTTCAGAAAAAGAACACCGTGAAATATGTAACAGCTTTACAGATATTGTAGTACTTGAGAGAATGGATATTAATAGCCGTGCTTTTTTAAAGAGAGAAAAAAAAACGTAACAAGAGCATAATGAATTTTTGTTTGAAAAATAAAAATGCGACTACGTAAAAATGATCGATACTGAAAAGGAAAAGACTTACATGTTATAAAATCGGAAGCAGGACATTCTGAACGAAATTCCATAATATCGGCGGAGCTACAACCGACGATGAGATTAGAAAGCCTTCGTTATCACAGTCTGAAAAATCGATCAACTCTTTTCGTCCTTATTATGTGGTCAAGTTCTCCATAAAATGTGTTGAAATGCCTGTCAACGTGATAGTTTTGACGAAAATGATACATTTCCACTTGACGATTGTGTATCGGAGATCTTGTACGTCTCGCTTCTGATTAAACTTCGTACAGCAAATTTTCCGACGTAAGGACATTCTCGAGATTCGGGTGTTGTTGCTGAAAATAACATTTAAGTATTTTTGAATAACCACACAAGATGGTTAACATCAAGAGTATCTTGGAATTGTTAACATGTGTCACATAAACTGTCATTAATAACTTTTAACGATGTTTCTAGGTGGTCTTTACTTGCGGAGAGAAATATTTAGAATTAACGTCAGACTGATAGCGTGTTAAAAATAAAATTCCTTACTGACTAAAGTGATGTATGGAACCGAGGATCTATTAAAATACGGCGTAGTACATGCATCTTCTAGACGTTTTGTTTGTGCACCTGCTTGTACTTCCATAACATTGCTATCTCGACGATAGAACAACATACACGTAAATCCACTTTGACTGAAACAAATTAATTAAAATTAATCAAAATCACAATTCGTGTTCAGCTAAAGACCTAAGTAGTTATGCAGACGACATACCATCCCATAGTGTAATGTGTCAGAAGCATCACGGAAGTTTCATCTCGGGTTGAATGTCTGGTTTGAGCACAAACCACCTTCATTTCCAATCCCGACGAATTTGTTATTCGTAAAGTTGAATTTCTGTGATGGAAACTGTAGGTAACCGAATAATCGAGCGTATGCCAATAATTGTAGTTTGCTAACCATAACGGGAAACGGCACTTGTTTAAAGAATTCGCTGAAACATTAAAAAACGGAATAGTATTAAAACAAGGTTCCAATACCGCCATGTAATCAAGCAGTCGGATTACCCGCAGTAATCGAAATAAAATCCCTCACACAACAAAAACGTAGATTTAAAATAAATCTAAGAAAAATTGACGAAAGAAAGCATATCATTTATCTTCGCGGTGTTGAAATTTTTAAGCAACTTTATTTTATGTTTGAATGGTGCTTAAACTTTGAAACCAACAATCTTATACAGATTTTTGCAAAGACGCTTTTTTTATACTATAAAAATTATGATGAAAAATGAAAGTGTTGCATCATTAAAAGAATAAGATTAAATGAATGCTGTCAAAATTTAATAATTAATTGTGTAGGGCGGTATTTTTTTGTTCGCTGAAGGATTTTATTTTATAATGTAAAATCTTATTTTGATTGACCGTAAAAAAAGTACTATAATTACGACGATAAGTTCTCACTTACAAGACGGATTTATCTGTTTGAAAAATATTGAGACTTTTCTTCAATTGAAAGTCCTAGATGTTCAAATCCAAACTAATAATGATGTGCGTTTAGATGGATTGAATAGCTTGAAGCCACTGTTTTAAGAGCAAATAAAAACTCGAGGATATCAATATCACATGAAAAATATTTTCAGTATACGAACTACAAATATATAACTAACCACCAAAAAATTAAAATTAATTAATTAAAAGGTCTTCATGAGTAGAAAGAAAAGAAATAGGCTTAAGCAGTTTTATTAAATTTTGCATAATTAAGTTCAAAGTCATATCTTACTCAGTCTTTATTTGACGGTTTGCCATTCATTCAGGTGGAATTAATATTTGATATTTCATGTTTTAACTTCTTATCACGATTTTACTCACACACTCATATATTGCGCTAAAAAAGTTATTTTAAACAATAAAAAAAATATTTTGTTTATTCGAATCGATTGAATTTATAATAATGTTTCTGTTCAAGTCGAACATAAAATTACGGTATTTGAAGATTAAGATTTCTAAAAACAGAAGAAATTGAATTTTCATTTAGTTGCAATAAAGAGTTTGTAAACGGAAGTAAAAAATAAAAGTATTGTTTTTGCAAACTCATATCCATTGATAAAAAAGTATTGATACAGAGGTTGCGTTAAACTCGTAGTGTACGTGACAAAGTGCATATACAGAGGTGAGAGATTAAATTTATCACTGCTGGTGTGAAAAACAATACGTAACCGGTCAAGGATAAAGACATTAAAATCCAAGTGGAAAAGAAAATGAACTGATTAAAAGAACTCACTTTTCTTTTCGACAGTTGACAAGTAACATGAATTTTATAAATTAAACTTTCATTTTGGTAGTTGGGGAGTAAAATGTAAAGTATTAAAAGTCTTTCGTGAATAAATTAGTACTGACGGATCATCATCATTTAAATAAAATAACTGTAGCCGAGAAAACGGTTATCAAAATTTAAAAATAAAAAGTGTGGCGTTTTTTGATAATTGCTATGAACAACGTGTTTTTCACTAAAGTTGATATAAATAAATTTATTTATTCGTATGGTTTAATATTGTATTGTAGTGTCCAGAAGATCAGTATAAACCTGTATAGTGTGGTGACAAAACCGTGTGCAATTGGGGAATGGTTCGTCTTGGCAAAGCATTTGTTTCATGGTTTAAGAAAATCACTAAAACATGTCAACCCTTACCCACCTTAGTATTTATATGTAATAAATTTAATTAAGTATGTAAACATTATAGAAGGTAAATAAGAACATAAAATATAACAGCATAGCCATTGCATGACGACATATAATGGACCAGTTCAAACGCCAGTCACGTCAAAATAAATAGTAGGTTAAAAAATATCAAACAAAATAATTGAAAAATATGCAAACTATTACTCAAACTTCTGATGTCCTTTATAAAAGCCATAATACAGATATAAATGACTAAACGTCGAATAGTAATACTTTAGTGACCAAAATTAATTTGAGAACTAAAGTGTGGGCAACGAAACAATTAAAACAACGAACTATAAAGAAGATTTACTCATGCCGGCCGGAATAACACAATATTTGAAAGGTTAGTTAAGAAAAGTTGTTTTAGAAAAATAATTAATGTAAAACGGAATATTTTTAGTAATTACGTAAGTTTTTCTTTTAAAAACTTTTATAAAATCAGTTTTCTTTAAATATTCTTGTTGTTGTTGTTTATGCTTTGCAAATGGTAAATAAATAAATGTATGCAATAGATTAAATAAATTTGTCATTATACTAAATTAATATTTTGATTGAAATGGAATTCAAGACTCTGAGATTAAAAGCGGACTAAAAATTTTAAAGTTTGCTGAGTCCCGTAGTTCAGTAATTTTTTTTTATACACGGTGGTCCGAAGTAATGGTACATAAAAATGGGAGATTCTTGACTTTAAAATATTAAGATCTGAACAAACAGGCCTTAATAAAATGTTGATAATAAAATTTATTTTTCGCTATAAGTTTGTTGTTTTTGAATGTATGAACGTAGGAGTATGTGCTTCTGGATATTTGAAATCATAATCTAGCATCTATTTTATGTTTATTTCTAGAAGACGCCACATATGCTATGTTATGATGTAAATGTAGGCTTAACTTTTTGCGTTTAATACTAACGTTTTTTAATCAAAATATTCAGCCCACCTTACTTTGGCGAAAAAAGGTATACTTGTTATTTACCTGAGAAAGTAACTCTTTAATTAAAAAAGCATTAGTATTAAGGGTAAAAAGTTAAGCCTAAATTTACATCATACACATAGCATATGTGGCGCCCTCCAGAAAATTGATGCATGATTATAATTTCTCATATCCAGAAGAACATACTCCCAAATTACTTGTATTTTTTATTATCAACATTTTATTAAGACTTGTTGGCTCAGAACGTATTATTTTGAAATCAAGAATCTCCCATATATCTATGTACCATTACTTACGGACCACTCTACATACTATCCACTGCAATACATTTGATAATTCTGAGTAGTTCAACATTCGAAATAATTGTTTTCCATTAGTTGAAATTAAATAAATTAAACTGTCCTGTAGTCGAATTTTGACCAATAAGAGATGAAAATATAGCATCGGATAATAAAACTTCGACTATTTTCACTCCGTTTAAATTTTAAATAATTTTGGCGTTAATATTCGTTACGTCAAGGTGTATCGCAAAATATATCAGAAATTTAGTTGCAATAAAGAAATGGTAGCTAGGTAGGTTATCAAGATTGTGTCCTTTTGGTGAAGGTTGGGTCAGGTGAACGAATTGTCTACATTGACTACCAAGCAAAATAGTAAGCATCATTCGATTAAATATGTTTTGTCAATTGAAAAATAATCAATATACATCATCACTCTAAAAACTTAGTGGATAGGACTTTGAAAAAAGAGAAACAAGTTCTATACTATGTGAAAAGCTATACTCAAATACCATGACCACATATCATGTAAAATCCAGAAGAAATTGTCTTTTATAGCTTATACTCCCAAGGCAAAATACAAGGCAAGAATAAGAGTGAAGAACGACATGGCTGAAAAACCTCAGAAAGTGGTTTAATATGTAAACAGTGGGTTTATTTCTTACAGCAGTGGATAAAGTTTGTACAGTCATTATGTTCGCAAATGTCAGTAACGTATGTAGCATTAACAGACAAAGAAGAAGTAGTAGAAAGACTCTCAGTACTTCTACTAAATGTGCTGGTCAAGTTGGTATACTCCAGTGTAGAATAAATTTAAAACATTTTTGGTTAACAAAAGTTAATTCTTTTATGCATGTCATTCATAAATTTTATCGCGTCCTATGTATACGTACCGTGGCCGTGAGCTTAGCAACGTACCTTTTGGCGCTGCATAGATAATTTTGTGAACTAGAAAGATCTTTCAAAGTACCTGATCAATTTTGTGCGTTTTTAATCTATTTAAATAATCGGCCAAGGTCCGGCACTCTCGGTAATTGTTGTCAAGTACATTCTGAACAATATTTGTCACGTCAATCGCTTCCAGGTCTGTTCAGGTCGGCAAGTTTGTTGCGTCCGCTTATTTTTATTTATTAATTCACCTTCTCGCGAACAGAGGGAATACCATTTTACTTTTCGGTTTTTGAACTTATCAACGTTCAAGGTTCATAAGAATGATAATTTTTATTCTTGATTTTGGAAAAAGAACAGATACGTATTGCATTCTTTTGGTAGAAAACGCGTTGTTTGTCCAATTATAAATCTTGTCTGATTAAGCAAATTATTTAATTTTATTATAATTTAATAGTTTAAAATTCAGTGGGTGCGTTCTTGAAGTGTTTCCTTTTCCTTCAAACCTTCCTCCTTTTCCACCCTTCAAGAAACATTCGCCGAGATTGCTGAATTTGGTCAGTTATTATTTTTTATTTTTTCCATTAGTATTTACGATATTTGAAATACCAGCAGCGGAAACAAGACTTAAACAGCTAACTTTAAAGTGAAATAATTTTATTATAAAAAAACACTAAATTTTTGCTTTGCTATATGTTATTTATAGTAGTTTTATCTATTTGTTGCTAAATTTCCACAAAAATTAATCAACGCCAACATGTGAAAAAATTACATTTTAATGCAAGTTGTTGATGCGGACTTTGCAGGCTGAAAGAGCTAACTTTAAAGTGAAATAATTCAATTTAAAAAACACTAAATTATTGACAAACGGGAAAACACCAAAAACTGCACCAAAAAACTATACTCGGACTCGTGTATACTAGTATCGATTTGCTGATGATAATAGCTCAGCTTAGCTATTGAAACACGTGTCCGAGTATAGTTTTTTTGGTGCAGTTTTTTGGTGTTTTCCCGTTTGTTAAAATAGACGTTGCAGTTTAGAGTTCCATTCCTTTCAACTACATTTTTTTTGCGATATGATATTTATTATAGTTTTCTCTATTTGTTGTTAAATTTTCACAAAAATTAATCCACGCCAAAATGTGAAAAATTACTTTTTAGTGCAAGCCGTTGATGCAAAAACACACTTTTTATGGAAAACAAGTTGCTATACCTCTGAATTTGTTTAAACAAATTTTTATTTATTTAAATAGCAATAAATATTATACATTTAATTTATTTTGTAATTTTATTAATAGTTTTTTCATTTCAAATCTCTAATTATTGTGTTGGACGTCAAAAACCTGAGACACATTTTTGTCGATGGATTTGTGGGTAACTTCACACGGGTGAAAAATTAAATGTTTGGATATGTACACTTATGGTGATCTCGTTATTGGACCATTTTCCTCCTCGGTAATTTGACCGGTGCGATGTACTTATCGTTGTTAGATGATCACATCGATCCAATTCTAACTGAAATTATAAAAAACAATGAGCGTTACTTGGAACATGAGTTGATATTCGAATAAGATGGAGCTTCTCCTACATTTATTGTTAGGCAGTTTTTGGACTTACCTTAGGGTTGAAGTAAATAGTAGCGTTCAAGTTGTGCATAATTTATAATTGAGTACGACTTAAGTAATTACCAGTATTTAAAAACGGATTTAAAGATTTTGTTCGTTTTACAATAGACAATCATTACAGGAAAGTGCAATTAAATGGCTCATTAAGCTCACCTCAAAAATCGTATTTTGCGTACATAGTTTGAGTTAGTATGTTCAACAGTGCTGTTACATATAGACGTACAGAAAAATTACAATGTGGCTAAAAAGAAAACGTTTGTATCTTAAAGAAAAATTGATATAATTGTAAAAAGTAAAAAGTTTAATACCAGTGCTTGAAAGATTGCTGAAAAATTTAGTGTTGGAAGAACACAAGTTAACAATACTTTATAAAACAAATGTGATTTAAAAAAGCTATTTGAAGAAGGTTGCAATACAGAGCACAAGAGAAAATTTCCTAGAACGAAAGATTTAGAAATTGACCAAGTAGTTTACAATTAGTTTTGTAAAGCTAGGAATAAAAATATCCTTATATCTGGTCCTTTAATTCATTTATTAATTTATTTAACGGTAAACTCCATTGATACAATTAATTAAATTGACTCGATCAATAACTATACCAGATTTAAACTTATATGGAAAATCAATTACAGCAGATTTGGAAAACGATATTATTTTACATTTTAATCCATTTAATTTAAGGCCAATTGCAATGCTGTAATTTTCAAGTCGGTGAAGGTCATCATTTAGATTCTGACAATCTCTAATATTATTGACTTATATATAAAACTTTGTATCATCAGCATACATTAAAAACTTGGAGTGTTGAAAAACTTGACTTATGTCGTTAATGTAAATATTAAAAAGTAACGGTGCTAAATGGGCACCTTGAGGAACACCACTAGTTACCAAAATAATATTAGAGATAAAATTACCAATTTTAACAACTTGTGAACGATTATTTAAGTAAGAAAGTAACCAATTAAAGAGAAGACTGAGAACACAATAGGTTTTGATTTTGGCAATTAGTCTGTTATGATCAACAGTATCAAAAGCTTTTGATAAATCCGTGTAAATACAATCTATCTGACCACGATTTTCAACAGATGTAAATAAATGTTGTGAAAATTCAATTAAGTTTGTGGCAGTTGACTTTCTAGATCTAAACCCATGTTGTTGATCCACAATTATATTATTGAACATAGGTGAAATATTAATATATCGCTTACTATTGATTCAAACAATTTTGGAATAGGCGAAAGCTTTGATACAGGGCGATATGGTTTAGCATAATTCCTATTACCACTCTTAAAAATAGGATTTACGTAACTACCCCTCCATACCTCAGGGAACTTTCCAACCGTTAAAGATTTATTAAAAATCCAATACAGTGCTTCAGTTATAGTAAAATAACATTTTTTAAAAATAATCTGGAATTCCATCTAGACCAGGTGAAAGTGAATTCGAAAGCTTTCCAATCTTCTGATAAATAGCGAACTTACTAATATGGATTAATGAAATATTGGTTAAAGTGCAAGATTCTTGAATATCAGAAGTGGTCAATGAATTGGTAGAATATACTTCCGAAAATTGTTTTTGAGAGAGAGAGATTGACTATATCTGCGCTATTTGATGCTATTTCTTGTTCTAGAAAAATGCAATCAGGAATATTGTTTTCTTTAGTTTTTACTTTTCACATAAGACCAAAAATGTCTCGGATTAATGTTAATTAATGGTCAGACATAAATTTAGAATAACATTGCTTTGATTCATATTTACATAATTTGCGAAAATGTAAGAATTTAATAAAGTCTGCAGGAGCATTTGTAGATTTAAATGTACGGTGAGCATTTTTCTTGTCGGATATTAACTTTATTAATTTACTTGAGAACCACTTTGGAGATTTATAGGAACTCACAATTTTAAATTGAACAAACAATTCAAATGCTTCATAGATACTTGCATAAAATAGATTTAAACAGTCATCTACAGAAGATTAATAAAAATATGCTGCCAATAAAAGATGATAAATATCGATTAACTTCATCATAATTTACATTTTTGAAATCATATAAATAATTAAAGCATCTTAATGGTGTACAATTATTAACATTATAAAAGAGAATAAAAGAGAAATCATTAAAAGTTGTGGAAAATTAAAAAATGACTGATTTTAAAGCTTCAAATAGGTGGCTTGAAAATTTTGTCATAACATAACCTTCAAAACAATTTGCGGGGAGCCAGCTGACATTAACCTGGACACTGTTGAAGCTTGGAAAACAAACCTGTCAGTAATATTGAAGGATTATTCAGCCAATAATATGTACAATGCTGACGAGACCGTACTTTTTTACCTTGTGATGTCAAATAAAACGTTCTCTTTAAAAAACGATAAATGTAGTGGTAAAAAAGCTGCAAAACAAAGATTGACAATTTTATTTTGTACAAATATGGAAGGTGATAAGGAAAATTCGTTGATCATTGGAAAAAGTAAACACCCAAGATGCTTTAGAGACTCTCATATCAACAAATTGCCCTTAGAATGTGTATCTAATAAAAAAGCTCGGATGACGGTAGAGATTATGACTTCTTGGCTAAAGAAATTTTATGAAAACATGTAAAAAGAAAATAGAAAAGTCTTATTCTTTCTGGATAATGCCACGTCTCATCCCAAAGTGACTTTTGAAAATGTGAACATTTTTGTCTACCCCCAAACACCACATCTTATTGTCAGCCACTGGATCTAGAAATTATCCAAAACTCAAAGATGGCCTACAGAAAGTTTTTAATCAAAAGCTTGCTAACATTCAAAAGTACCGAACGTCCTTTTGAAGATGCAGAAAAAAGTATCAACTTAACCAGCGCTTTAGTTTGGATATCAGTAGCCTGGAGAAACGTTTCACCTGTTACAATTGCTAAATGTTTTGCAAAATCAGGATTTTCGGAAAAGGTCCTGCAAGAAGATTTCGATAAAAAAGACGAAATTCGACTAGCTCAGCTTTTTCCTATATTACTAGAAGGTAATCAACGTGTCAGCCTTGAAAATTATGCATCTGTTGATTGCGATATTTTGACCAAAATTGCAATTTAAGTATTCAAGATATAATCAGTGAATTAGACTATAGTGAAGGGTGTGATTCGAACAATGAAAGTGGTGCAGAAGAATCCGAAGTTTTTACGTCAAACATTAAAGATATGAATAAACTAAGAGATGGGCAAAGTTTTCTATTTTCTAGTGATAAGAGTGAGCTAGCGGTAGAAGTACTTCAAATTTTATCAAAATGTGAATCTTCTGTTTTACAAACTAAACTTAAAAATGTAAAACAAACCTCAATACAAAAATATTTCACAAAAATGTAATTTAATGGTATGTATATGTATGTAATTAATTATTGTAATAGGTATAACGAGCAATTAGAAAATAGGTACATATTATGTAAATGTATGTATTATGTATTGAATATGTATAACTCTTCCATTATTATATCGTCTAATTATTTAATATTGCATCAGCACATTTATAGTTTTTTTAATACAGATACAGGGTGTCCCAATATTGCGTGGACATAGAGCTACAGTTGCTTTGTGGGATCAAAAAAAGTCGAATGGGCTAAACTTACCTATATACTAAAGTGCTTCGTTAAGCCGTGAGAGGGCGTCAAAGTTAATTCATTGTTTAAAACAAAAACAAGTTGTCGGATATCCGAGCTTGCCCGAAAGTCGTCGAAAGCAACCCGCGTTATTAATCAGAATTCATTAAGTAAATTTTTTTACTCAAAAACTAAAAAGAGATACAACATTTTTGTAAGAGACAAAAAATACAGCAGATGAATGTATCTTTCTTGTAAAAAAAAATTAAGCACTATCACCACCCCAAAAAGTTACCATTAAATTTATGGAAGGGTGGGGATGGTTTTCACCCTTCCTGGAATTCAATTAAACTGATATCTATTAAAAACGTAGTTCCTTCATAGAAATGTGCCCAAACCAAATTTTACAAAAATCGAGCTAAGTATTCTCGAGTTATTAAAAAAAAATAAAAATATTGTTTCAACTTTGACGCCCTCTCACGGCTTAACGAAGCACTTTAGTATATAGGTAAGTTTAGCCCATTCGACTTTTTTTGATCCCACAAAGCTACTGTAGCTTTATGTCCACGCAATATTGGGACACCCTGTATATAGTACCCTATAGCGAAGTATTATGTTCCATACTTAAAAGATTTTAATAAACAACGTATAGAAATAATTTTTTCCCCTCTTAATAACAACTACCTCAATATACCGGTCAGTCTTGCAGCAAATTCTAGTGACCGCTATTTAGAGGTTTTACTGTACTTGTTTTCAGTTGCGTCATCAATTTATGTCATTAATAAAGACATATTATATCTCTAATAAAGATACAGGCATGTTTTGCATAATGATGTACGTAAACGTAAACAATGAATGTGAGAGTCTAGATTATTTATTCAAAACATTTTTAAACCTTTTAACTGACCATTATAAAAATTGGTATATTTTTGCAGTACAGATTTTGTTGTAATTATACAAAGATGTCGTTGCCGCAACGACTGCGGAGTTTGGCTAATATAATCAATTAAGTAAACCGTATTAAGTATTTATATTCTGTTATTAAATATGCATAAACATTTAGCTTTCTATCAATAAAATTTCCTTTTCATACAATAACAGTTTTATTTTTACTGAAATGTACCTACTTTCTAGATGTGAAAAGGATATTTCCTTTGGTTTCTTTCAGACATTGATATGATGACTTGTCTTCAGTAAAACAAAATACCACTTTCTTAATAGCTTAACAAACATTAAAAGCAATGTTACGAAAATACAAAATTTAACAAAAAAACAGTTATAACCTCAATTATCAGAACTTTCAAATCAGAATGTTAAAATTGCATTCGTAATAGCCGAAAAAAAGCGATAAGGCGCAAAATTGAAAATATTGTTAAATAAAAAGATTCAAAATCAATATTTCAAAAGGTATTTTCCGGGTTAGACCGTCTTTGCCCTTATATACCTCTTGGGAATATACGAAAGGCTTCGGTTTTTTTTTTGTAAATAAGGAGATCTAATGGTATTAAGTTTTATACTTGAAAATATATATGAAACATACACGTTTCGTTTTAATTATGTTTACAAACTCAAATAAGTTCGTATAAAAACACGATACGAAAACATACTATTAATAATAAATATACACACACATCCTCTTTTTTTTTCATTAATAATGCAAACTCGCAAAAAATTATAAAACTTTGATAAACTAAAATTTATGCTCTAAATAGAGGCTTTATAATGTCGTACTTCTGTATATATTTTATTACATTTTCGTTAAACGTGATCTTTCGCATATTCGCAAATAAAAAAGTTTATAGCTTCAAGAATGTTGGTACGCGCCACTTTTTTTCGAGAACTTTTGTGGATGTTCTTACGTCAATGTGTATAAAAAAGTTGGCAAAATCTAGATTTATTTTGTTTTGAAACACTGGCAACATATAAAACTTTTTGTTATATAATGAATTAAAAAACATGACGCATTTTGTTTGCAAACGTCTTCTTTAAACATGTAGTAGCTATTTTGTGATTCAAGTGCGAGCTTAGCTAAGTAAACAAAGTCGATAATCTCATTCTGAATTGAATTATAAAAATGTAGAAAAAAAACGAATGTGTTTTATTGTTTAAGTTTACAATGATGAACTGCCGAAGTTGTGTTTTAAAATACACAAACTTCAACTGCACGAATTTATTTATGTTGAAGTAATTACTAAAACTAGCTCATGCAATTGTGTGCTGTTTTTGTAATTTAACTTGGCTGTTTTCAGAATAGGTGCAAAGTGTGTTAAAACAAAGGTTCACTGAACTGTCTCAAGATCGTCATAAACACAAACTACAGCGTAAATTTGTGGGATACAACGAAATATGTTAAAACTTAACAAATTGATACCTAAAGAATGATTGTAGAGAATGGGAGGGCTTTTTTTCTAGAAGGCTCTTGTTTCAGTACACAACTAGACAAAGCCAGCATGCTACGCATGCGTTAAGTCACAAAATAAATTAGCTTCTAAAGAGCAGACAGTCATGAACAATAATTAGCACTTACATTAACATTCATCAGTTGAGTAATCAATATGAATGCAGAGTATGTACTCCATGTGAATTCGTACAAATGAGTCGAGAGTATTCGGGTGTGCGCTCGCAACGAATCGAGAGTAGGTGAGGACGCACAAACGACATAACATATTAATATAGAAGATATGGATGTAGCCCGAATAGAAATTATTTATTAAAAAATATTTAGAAGCGGATTTATTGGCTCGACCGCTTTAACGTAATACAACAAAGTTTATTGAGGTGAAATTGACTGTTTGGTTCACATAACGCTCGCAGTTACGCGTGTGTGAGTCATCAAGTTCGTGCATACGAAGATTTTTTGGGTGAAATTGAATCCTCTACAGTTAAACCATTTGAAAATTTGCAAAATTACGAATATTTTGATTTTTATTCGTGTTTTTACGTAATATGGTTCCGGAGTTATAAAAATTACAGTATTCGTATAACAATGTAAAATTCTTTAAAAAAATTTTTTAAATGATAAATTTTTTTTAACATTATGTGATAGGGTCATAAAAGGAACGTGTTTTTTAAATAAATTTTTTTATCTGTTATAATTTAGAAATTATGGCCGTTTTAGTTTTCGAATGAAATTTTGTCGGAAACGTTTTTCGCTTATAACTTTTGAAAACACGCGAGGTCTAACAAAACAGAAACGGTAAAAAATTTTATTTCTTTATCCGCGTATGATGCTTTTTGAATTTTTAAAATTGGTCCGTAAATAAGCGAGTTGTGGTCAACTTACGGCTCAATTTCTTTGAAATTTTTGACTATTTTTAACATTTTTTTAACCTCGAAGATGCCCTCGTACAAAAAAATCTAAATCGAAAAATAAAGCACATCTTTCGTAAACTCGAAACTTTTTTCGAAACGAAAATATCTTAAGCCGTTCTAATGTGAGACGAATTTGAAAAAGGTTGATTTTCGTATAGATTTGAAAATGAATCGAGAGTAGGTGTGCGTTCACACTAACGACATAACATATTAATATAAGATTGTGTATCGTAAAGCGTAAAGCAAAACTTTAGAGGCATCGTTTTAGAACTTTCACGTAAGATTGACATTGACATTAAATTAAATTCAGAATTTTAAATTCCATAACATTAAAGAGTCAGAGAATAGAAATATTCTTCTTTGGAAATACTTCAACCATCAAAAAACACAAGCATTGAACAAAAGTTTGAATAAAACAACAAACAAAATGGCTCATGTAAAGTAAATGCAATTTTTTCTGTCAAGAAGAAATAAATCAGTAAAGACATATAGGCCAGGAAGAAAATGAAGAAAATTCTATAAAAACCCCACTAACGAAAAGTGATGAAGAAGAATGTTAAAAATTCACCAAGAAAAGGATGCATAAAAATTGAATGATTAAATAACAAACATATACTGACTTTCAGAAAAATTGCAACACCTAGAAGTTGTTGATCGATTTTAATGAAATTTTCAGAAAATGTCTATTTTCTTTAAACAAACTGACGATTAAAGTTTGAATAAAATCTAGCTAGTAGTTTTTGTTTTTTTGCCTGTTGTTTCCATAGCACATAGTAACAATAAATTTAAAGTATTAGACCATTTAGTAACTGTTAACTTTGCAAATTATTGTTGTTTCTTCACAATTTCATTCTGAACTTGAAAACAATGCCGAGAGTACATCAACATCAACATTTTGTCCAATTAAGTGATTTTGAACGTGGCCGTATTATTGGTATGAGAGAGGACGTACTTTCGCTAAGAGAAATTGCTCGTCGTGTAAACCGAAATGTTTCATCGGTATTGAGATGTTGGTCCAAATGGTCCGATGAAGGGGTTCAACATCGTCGCCGTGGATCTGGACGTCCTCGAAAGACTACAGATCGCGAAGAACGTCGCTTAAGGGTTTTGGCCACAAGAGATAGATTTTCAACAACTCGATCAATTGCAAATGATTGGACGAGAGGTACAGGACTTAGGATGTCAATGTCATCTGTTTATCGCCGGATAAGATCTTATAGGTTGCGTTCATATCTGATGCGGATCATAAATCTTCATGGTGCTGCCTTGCTTGTACTAATTTGAATATATCGGTTTCCCTAGTAGAAAAAATTATCAAACAACAATTCGAGTCATTTAAAAATGATATTATGCAGGATATTACTAAACAATTTCAATCTATGAATGATAGAATTGCCAAGATTGAATGCGACGTCCAACAAATCAAAGACGAGTGGAGTCATTTAAAAAACAAAAGTATCGATAGCTCGAAATCAGTTGAGTTAGAAGAATTTTTAGCGGAGGTAGAGGATCGTAGCCGACGCGCGGCTTCGGTTCTACTTTTTAATGTGCCTGAATCAAATGCTGTCACTGTGGAAAATAGAGTTGCAGAAGATTTCAACCAAGTGTTATCCATTTTATCGCCGCTTGGTTCTTTTCCTCATCCTAAAAAAGTTGCTCGCCTGGGATATCGCAAACCTAACGTAAATCGACCTCTGAAAATTATATGCAATAATGAACAAGATGCCAAAGATATTTTAAAATCTAATAAAAACAATCCCAACTATAAAAATTATTTTTGTGCAGATTTAACTATAAAGCAAAGATTGTATATCAAAAATGTGAAGCAAGAGCTAAATCAAAGAAAGACACGAGGAGAAACCAACTTAATATTAAAATATAAAAAATAATATACCATTTATTACTCAGAAAATGTATCGGATTCACATTTAAACTAACGAACCCCAATTGCATTCTTCCCTCATTCACAATTCTGTACCAAAACACACGTGGACTGAATTCAAAGGTATCTGAGTTTCATAATTCTGTTGCATCTTGTAATTATGATTGTATTGCGGTTTGTGAAACATGGTTATTGCCATCTTCTCTCAATAGTGAATTCTTTAATGATGATTATATCGTTTTTAGATGTGATAGAAACTTTGATACACTAAACGTGTCACGTGGTGGTGGTGTATTGTTAGCAATCAAAAACAAATTTTCTATGTCAAAATTTTCGATTTAAGTGAGCTGAGAATCATACTTCCGTTTATAGATGTTATTGCCGTACAAGTGTCTTTGTTCAATACTAAATTAATAATTATTGTTTTATATATTCCTCCAAATATATCTATCGAGAATCTGGAAATCTGTTTAGAACAAATCAATCGCTTGGATTTTTGCAATAGCAGAATAATTATGTTGGGAGATTTTAATATACCAGAATATTATAGAAATTTGATTACTGATAAGTTTTACGTCTCTATAAACAATTTCGCAAATTTTCATAATTTCACTCAGTTTAATAATATACTGAATTCTAACGGAAGACTCCTTGATTTAGTATTTTCAGATATTCATTGTACAGTTTTGAGAGGAGAGGCACTTGTTGTCGAAGACTCTCATCATCCTGCTTTGTGCATAGATACAGAAGTATCATATAAACCGTTCAAATATTTTAAATTTAATTCTCATAATGTTTTCAACTTTAAAAAGCAAATTATCCGTTATTATATAGTCTTTTACAAGATGAAGATTGGTCCTTGCTAGAAACGAACACTGATGTCAATAAAGTTTGCTCTACTTTTATGAAATACTTTATAATATTTTAAATAAAAGCGTACCAAAAATGAATTGTGTAAGTAATCGATTTCATTACCCTCCTTGGTTTAACCGCGAAATAATACAAGCTCTGAAATACAAAGAAATTTACTTTACTACATATAAAAAACTAAAAATACCAAAGACTACCTGACCTTCAAACAGCAAAGAACCTCGACAAAACAGTTGATTAGTAATGCATACTCTTCTTATATTAGTAAACTAGAGGAATCAATTGGGAGCAATCCAAAACTTTTCTGGTCATTTGTTAACAAAAAGAAACAATTCTGGAATTCCTGGGATAATGAGGTATAGTGGTAATGAATTGACAACTCCACTAGATATTGTGAATGGTTTTGCCAAATATTTTAATAGCGTTTATGTTGCTTCTGACAGTAGCAATTTTAAAGAAACTATTCATACATTGCTGCCCGCAAATGTTGTGGAAATTACTGTAATTAACGAAGATGTTGTGCTACAAGTATTGAAACGGTCGGCTAACAAATTCACATGTGGTCTTGATGGTATTCCAAGTTTTATATTAAAAGATTGCGCTAATGTTTTTGCCAAACCGTTACATTATATATACAATTTGATAATCAAAACTGCTACATTTCCCAATAAATGGAAAGAGTCTTGTGTAGTTCCTGTACTCAAAAAAGGTGATGCAGCTGACATTGAAAACTATCGACCTATATCATTATTATGCAATTTTGCAAAAGTTTTCGAGGCCATCATATATAATGAAATATATTCGACTATCAAACACCTCATAAATCCATATCAACACGGTTTTATGTCTAGGAGATCTACATTAACTAACTTGTTATGCTTTAAACAATTTACTGCGGAAGTTCTTGATGATAGAGGTCAAGTTGATGTAATCTACACAGATTTCCAAAAGCATTTGATCGGATTGATATATATGTATTATTAACAAAACTAGGTCGATTCAATTTCCATAATAATTTAATTAGATTACTTTTTTCCTACCTAGTCAATAGAAAGCAATTTGTCCGTTATAAGAATGTTTCTTCAAAATGTTTTTTGCCAACTTCAGGTGTTCCTCAGGGTTCCAATCTGGGTCCTCTCTTATTTGTTTTGTTTATTAATGATATTGTTGAATGTATACCCGTTGAGAAACTTTTATTTGCGGATGACTTAAAATTATTTTTAAGCATCAAATCTAGAAGTGATTGCTTCAAACTACAATTAAGTATCGAATCGCTTATGGAATGGTGCCTACGAAACAAACTCTATCTAAATGTGGATAAATGCTGTGTTGCTACGTACTCAAGGAAAAAAATGTTATTATTTATCCGTATAGTGTTGACAGTGCCTTATTGAATCGTGTGTCTTCGGTTAAGGATTTAGGTGTAACGTTTACTTCCAAGTTTGATTTCTCTCAACATGTTGCACAAATTACTGCCAAAGCATATCATTTGTTTGGATTTATTTATAGAAACTGTCGTGAGTTTCATGACCTTAATACTCTGAATGTGCTATTTTGTTCATTAGTACGATCCCAACTAGAGTATTGTTCGTTAATTTGGTTTCCTGCTTTTAATTATCACATCGAGAGCGTAGAAGCAATTCAAAGAAAATATCTAAAATTCCAATGGTTTTTGATTGATGGAGTCTACCCACCCAGAGGATTTAATCATAATACGTTGTGTAATAGATTTCATTATAATACCCTTCAGTTTAGAAGAATAGCTAGTGCTATTAAAACTCTGTACAAAATATTGCACAACAGTCTTGATTGTAGTTATTTACTAAGCAAGATTAATTTTTTGGTACCACGATCAAATTCACGTAGAACATTCACATTTTATACAGATACGTACAAAACAAATATTTTAGCAAATTCACCACTTAGTTTAATGAGTAGATACTTCAATCAAATTTCGTCGTCGTGTGATATCAATGCGGACAGTTATCAAAATATTTATAGTGTTATTCTAGAAGAGTTTAATGTTTAATTGATATTATAGTACTTATATTTAGTTTTTCTTTTATTTTGGAGTGTATAAAATTCAGTTTTGTATTATTATTTAATAGCTAATTATTAATTACTTATTGTTGTTGTTAGTCATGTTAATTTTAATATTTTGTACATACTATATACCAGTGAATAATTTCCTGTAATTGGGGTAACCTGTAGGAAAATAAAGTAAAATAAAAAATAAAATAAAATATCGTTCATTTTTATGTCTTCCTCTTAGACCACTTCACCGTCTACGCAGACTATAGTGGAGCAACGAAAGGGTTAATTGGGCGCAAGAATGACATCAAATTGTGTTTAGTGATTCACCAAGGAGTTATGATATGGGGTGCAATATGTTATGGTAGCTGATCACCCTTGGTCTTTATTGACGGCAACCTTAACGCAGCTAGTTTCATTGCTAATGTGCTACAACCAGTTGGCCTTCCATATCTTCAGGGGCTGCAATATCCCATTTTCTAGCAGGATAATGCTCGCCCTCATACGGCAAGGGCTACAACACGGTTTTTGGAAGAATCTAACATTGCTGTTTTCCCATGGCCTGCTCGGTCGCCTGATTTGTCGCCAATTGAACATGTATGAGATATGATTGGTAGGCGACTGGGTAATTTACCGCACTCTCCAGAAAATTTACAATGATCTTCAGCAATAGATTCAAGAAGCTTGGGATGATATACCACAAGCAGCTATAGATCACTTGATTGATAGCATGCCAAGCCGTCTAGATGAGTGCATTACAAATAGTGGCGGAGCAACTTATTATTCAAAAAACTTTTTAAGCTTTTGTTCTTTTGTTTTTAAATTTTAATCATCACTTTGTTTAATGAAAATAGACGTTTCTTCAAAATTTTATTAAAATCGTTCAACAGCTTTTAGGTGTTGCAATTTTTCTGGAAGTCGGTATAAATAAAACAATGGTAAAAAAATGTCAGTAGAAAAAACAGAAGGCAAACAAGTAATGCAAAAATTAATATAATGTTTAGAAGAACCGATCAGATATAAAACTATCGGAGTGGAAAGTAAAAAATTTAACAGTCAAGTCGGTAGTACATGTACTACGCACACAAAATCAAAACTTAGCAGTTTCGACGTTTTGCAAGTTATTAGATAACATAAGAAGATATAAAGGAGAAACAGTGGCAGTCAGAACAGATAAAGGAATCTTCAAAACAGAGACCGACCGGAATGTTACTGTGAATGGTGATCATTATCGCGCCATGATAACCGACTACTTGATACCTAAAATTGTAGCCCGCGATCTCGACAAAATTTGGTTCATGCAGCCCGTAAACCATGGTTTTACTGCGAGAACGATTTGGTGAACAGATTATTTCACGCTTTGGACCAGTGAATTGGCCGGCTAGATTATGTGACATAACACCTCCTGTCTTTTTTCTTTGGAGCTGTATAAACTCTAAAGTATATATGGTTAAGCCGGCTACGATTGAGGCATTGAAAGCCAATATTGTTCGAATCATTGGCCAAATACCACTCGAAATACTCAAACGGGTCATCAAAAATTGGAACATCAGAATGAACCATGTTAACTGTAGTTACGGCCAACATTTGAAAGCAATTATCTTTAAGAAATAATTGTAAAGAATGGTTCTTTTGTAAGATAATAAAGATTATAAAATAAAATTGTTATATACGCATTTAAAAATTATTAATGGGTATGACCTCCCTGATTATCAATACATTCTTGAAGACGTCTGCTCACTGACGGTATTAAAGAATTGATATAATTAGGATGAATTGTTTCCTACGCATTTGTAATAGCTGTAATCAGCTGTTCCCGGTTCGCAGGTATAAAATTTGACCCTTGTTGTCCCATGATAGTAGCAAGCATTCCAGTCCAAACCTGTTCTATGGTATTAAAAGCTGGGTTGTTTGCAGGCCAGGGCAATACTTGCAAGTTATTTTTTTTTTATTCAGTTTAACACCACTCGCAAAGTATGAATAGGGGCGTTATCCATTAAAACAAAACATATTAATTGTCACAATTTTACACATACATTTAATTGATAATTGTGTAAACCCTAGAAGTATATAGACGCAATCAAAATCATTGAAATTAATTGGTTACATTTTTTGAAATTTTTACAATAAAATTATTTTTTAAGCCAGCGTAATTTGTCTTAAAATATGAGTAAAAATAAGACAACTTACTTGTTGAAAAATATAATCTGCATAAGGATACAATGCTTCAACTGAAGGTTTCATAACATTTTCTAAAATGTTCAAATATTTTTCAGAATTAAGACACTGTCTATAACCCAGCAAATTCCCGGTCCGCGCGTTATAATATGCTGGTAACGGGTTTTTTCCGATTGGAATACTTTTACGAGCCCACCATTGCTACTGTTAAATTGTTTTTATCGCTAAAAATTACTTTATTCCAAAAGTCTAGTGGTTCATTTACATATCGTCTTGCACATTTCAACATATTGTCTTGACCTAGGACTTCTTTACTGGCGCCGTCATACTTTCGAATTTCCACTTCCTTTAACCTCTTTTGAGAAGAAATACGACCCCTAGTGAACTCTGTATCTGCTATCGCAGTAGTAAATGTAGAAAATGGTTGTTTTCTTACATAATGTACAAATGCAATGTCTTGTGCAGGTGTAGATATTCTGGGTCTACCACTACCGATGGCTCCTAAAGAACGTTTGCGAGCTCTTTTTAACCGCAAATGTCCCATTGTACTTTTTGGTACGGTGAGGCGTCAATTGGCCGCGATCAATAGAACGCGCGGCAATTGAACGCTGTCAATTGGACGCGCAATAATCGGACGCATGCAACAATTGTACGCGCAAAAATTGGACGCGGCGACAAATTAACGCGCGACATTTAGACGTTTATGTAATTACGATGAGAAACTATTGTAAACGGTGTTGGTTGGTAAATGTGATCGGAGGTGAACGGTGTTGGTTAGTAGGTTACAGTTATTACAATTTTCTTCTTTAAAAAAACTACATGTTTATATGTGATTTAAGGTAAACGATGTTGGTTGGTAGATGTGATCGGGGGTGAACGGTATTAGTAGGTACGTTAGAGTTATTACAGTTTTCTTTTTAAAAAAATTACATCGCAGCTAAAATATTTAGCAGGTTAATCGCTTGAAAGAGTGATGATATAAGAACCTATTGTTGCAATTTTACTATTGTCTGTAACGTCGAATTGTCACGCGTCTAATTGTTAGACGCGTGCAATTGTCACGCTTCCAATTGTTGAACGCGTCCAATTGATCTCGCACAATTTGCGGGTGTCAATTAACCGCTTCCAATTGATACATCCAGCATCCTAGCAATTTTGAGCACAGGACGCCCCCTCGCTAAATCCAAGATAACATGCGCTTTCAAATAGGCACTGATATGAGGAGGCATTTTCACAACACTAGAAATTAGTACCACTTACTAAAAAGATTCATAAAGATCTGAAAGTAGTATTTACAACAAAGAAAACAAAAATAGAATATCTAGAGCAAATTATGCGTGGGAATTACAACGGGTGATAGAAAGAAAAATACGACAAAAAAGCGTAGGCAGACGACAAGTATTTTGGTTCGTAACTTACGCGATTGGTTTAAAATCTCAACTACATTGATCAGCAACCTTCGTAAAAAAAAGCTGCCATAAGAAAAAATATTATACACACATTTCGTAAATTACCTCAATAGAGTTAAGAGAATTTTCAAACATGGATATTTTGACTTTTTCAAATGAAACGCTCATTAATTTTTTACACCATCCAATAAAAAGTTTATTGATTTTTCGATTACATGTTGACCATTTTTCTTTATCCATTAACTTTCTTATTTTAAATAGAAACTCCTGTGTTTCATTTGGTTTTATCTAATCTTATTTTGTTAAGATCTTTGCAAATTTTAACTACTTAAACCCTTTCAATTTAAATCCAGATCAGTTTAGTTTTAAAATGTTTAAAAATAATTCAACCCCTACCCTTCGAGCAGCAGACCTCTCAGTAATTAATATAATATACTGGAGTGGTTTCACCATTAATGTTAATATTGTGAATAATAGTAAAGGTAAGTGTTAAATAAACGATGCTTTTTTTTAACAAAATAAATTTAAAATATTCTAGGTTGTACGTATACGTATTTTATAGAACAATAAATATTTTTAAATTTGTTTAATTAATTGTAAAAAAGTCGTTAATAAGTTTTTGATAAAACCGATTTTTAACCCGTACATAGCAATGACAGTTTTATGCCAACAAGTGTTGCCACTTTTTTTGGCCTGAGGTCAATCTCAATTTTTATGCGTGTTTTTTTTTTGGCAGTTTTTTATTCCGCGTTTTCAATTTTACTAAAAACCGCGATTAATCGATTAACCGGTTAATCGATTTTTGTTGCCACCACTAGTATCGACCAATTGCATTGGTTGCGAGGTTACAGTTTTCACCGTTTTTCAAATGATTACAAAACTATAATAAAATTAAAAGTTATGACAAAGAAATGAGTTGAAAAAAAATCTTATTTAGGGGTTGTAACAAAATTGGAAGTTATAGAAATTTGAGAGTTGTTGTTGAGTTGGAATAATACAAATTGGGAGTTGTAGTCTAAAGTCAAAACAACTTTTATTAATAAAATCGGTAGTTCTTGTCAAAAGGAAATTGCTTTTTACTAAAATATAATTAAAGAGACAGAAGTTAATGGAAAAACGCCAAATATTAATTAATATAATAATTTCGAAGACGTAAAAAACAAACTAAATCCAAATTTATTATTAATTAAATGCAAATATTTATAAATATAAGAGACGAAAGTTTCTTGTGAATTTAATAAGAAGTTAATAAAACCTGGGAGCAATTTCTGCAGCAGTAGTAGTACGTTATATCACAGATGAATTACTTAACAAAACAACTTTGCGGATATTGTTTGAGAAACTCGGCGGTTTGTAAACTACAATATCTTGAGCTTTCAGTATGTTTAAGTTTACAGACGACGATATGTGATCAAAGTCGAGCTTTTGCCCCTTGTTTTAACGCACAGGACCGTGTCATCCACGAAAATCCTTATCGTTTCAATAAATCCTTTAAGCGTAAATTATCAGTCTTTAGATACGTATAAATGTTATATATCCTATTATTTAAATCGTATAATTAATTACAATTTACTCCCCGGTCAAAACGTTGTCATACTGCTTGGGTATTTCAGTTATAATTAATTCTAACTGAATATTAGAAATTGTTGTTGTGTTATACATTCTTGACTTGTCAAATTGTTAAAGGAACTCCAAATATTTGCATTTACACAGACAAACAACGGTGAACGTATGATCATTAAAATTATTTTCCCGTTGAACACCTTTAAATTTTAAAATGTAAATTTAATACAAGTTTCGAATAAAATTTTAATTAAAATCTTTATTAAATGAACTTGTGAAACCGATATTGGAAAGACTGAATGATTCATTTGCATGATTTAACACTCGAGAATGTTCAAAATTACTCAAGGTATTGTAAGACATTTTCAGAGAAATAGCTTAAATAAATCCTTTTACAAAGGAATTACGAGATTTGCATATTTTACAACTTTTATATAGAAATTAGTACAATTCTTGCGTGTGTTTTACTACTGCGGCAATAGCATAGTGATTAAAATTATTTCCTTTGTCGCTGCACGTTAACGAAATAATTTGTTAAATCTAACTAACATTAATTATTTTTCAATTACAACATTCATATTAAAAAAAAGTGATTACATTTTAATGCTCGCGTTAATTAATGTTTCAACAATCAGTTGAAAAGCTTTCAGTATAATTTTCAAAGCAAAACAGAATTTGTAGAATTAGATGAAGAAATGCGAACGCTCTGTATTTCTGAAACCTTTAAGTCCGGAATTGCATTTAGCATACTTTAATAATTATTTTCTGCTTTGAAGATATTCTCTTAATAATGCAGTGAACATTTTGGTTTAAGTATTTTGTAATCTGTACTTTTTGATATTGTCTGAATGACAAAACAGAGAAGTGGACGAAAGTATATATTGAGCAAGAACTTATAGAGCAAGTGTTGGCAACGTTTTTTAATTAGTACATTGACATAATTTTTTAAAACATCACTAATAGTACACTACATTTAACTTTGAACATTTCTAACACGCCCTCTCAATTTTCACGTAAAACAACCCCATTTCCTTTGTTCAAGATGTTTTGCTGCTGGCAAAGATTTAGTAAGTCAATCACCAATATTTTTTTCAGTTGGGAGATAAGTAACTTCGAGAGAAAAACCCTAAAGAGAGTGCGGGGGAAAATGGGCCTCAGGGGTAACATGGACCATGTCATATTTTGACGTATCTGGATATTTTTATTGCTTCGAATGGTGCAGCCATTTGTAAACGAGTACATTTGTCAACACTCAAAGTTTTACGCAGATTCCGCGTTGCATTTGTTTTTTTTTCTTAATTTTTATTCAAAACTATCAGCGGTATTACATAACAAGCAAAAGTGTCTACTGCTTTGTAATCTGCTTTTGAAAGATGCTGAATAATGTAGTAATTGCATGAAATTTTTTATTCGTTTGGGCTGATTTTTGGGGTTATGTTGACCATCATAATAAGGTAAAATAGACCGGATATATCACTTTTTCAGATGCCATGCAATTATCTAGGAGCTTGCTGAGAGGTGGAGTAGCAAAACTTCAGAGCTACACTATAAACTACACTCGATAAACCGTTACCAATCCGGCTAGAGCGTCCACCAGTATTAGAAAGTGCGCCTAAGAATACACTCTACACTACTGTGGAAAAGATTTATGTCTAATACCAAAACGGAGAGATGGTTTAAAAGTCAATATGGCAACGAAAAATTTTTGTTGATAAACGTTTGACAAGATAATTTGCTAAGTGGTCTTATTTTCCCGCACATTCCCCACCTGTATTATAAAATAAATTCTGGTACCAATATGTTTGGTTTTGGGGAGAAAAACAGGATTGAGAGCCAAATTTTGAGCCGATTGATTGTCGTTATATATTGTAATTTTTTCTAATTTTTGTTACTTGATTCCTAAACAAAAGTAGACAAAAATATTGCTTCTCTTGAAAATTCAGTGAGACTCATGTATTCTACCACGGTTCTCTGCTTGCGTGAACACCATGAAATCACGGATCTGGAAATGCAAAGATATATCCAGTAAAATATTTACTGTGAATTTGACAATTTGCCCAGAAGGGGTCAGTGTATCCTACGATTTCTGTTTATCTTTCGTGTAACTTAACTTGAAATTGATAGTCCCGATTAAGTAACGTAAGACGCGCTTAGTAGCTTGCCAATGATAAGTTAAATCTTTAGCTACCAATCGAGCTTTTCGTCTTTCTAATTCATCTAGATTAAATTTATTACAGAGTACTTTTCTGCAACCAATGATTTTGTTATTAGTGGGTCTATCGGATTAATATGTAATAAACATTTTATTTCCTCTCAGATTGCATCTGACCATTATAATTTATCAGTTCTTTTCATAGCGTCGTGAAAGAAAATTTCAGCTAATTCTACGTCGTTGAAACTTGAATTTCAAGCTACTTTGTTAAAAATTTCTTGATTTACGACCACAGTTAATGTTTCAATTCTTCGTCATCTTTTTTATGTCATACATTTTCTTTTGACCTCCCTATAAACTTTTACAATTCTTTGTCTGGCCCGATCGTGCTTTGTTGTGACATTTTTATTATCGGCATCAGTTAGTTTTTTAAGTTATGCTAGAAAGTTCTTCTTTATCGACGATCTATTGTAAAGATAATTTTCAACATTGATATTTGGAAATTCATTGTTGAAATGTATTTCAATTTCCTTTAAATAACGATCTTCTTCAACTTGGACAAAAATCGTTGCACACGTGAAGTTAATAAAGCTGATCAAAGAATTTAAAGTCTCTAGAAAATGGTTTGTTGTGATGACTGCTTGACATAGCTACACCTAGCCTGCGCTAACATATTATCCGACTAATTTCTGAAGCTTGCTTTCTCAAGTAAAGACAAAAACTTTAGTTAAAATTCAAGCCAAGTACAAAATACAGAGACGAATTCCTCGGGGTGCTAGAATATCAGTAGCCTCAAAATTTGACTGATTACTTTTTCGGTGCATAAGTGAAAACAGCTTCTCAGCTTGGGGTAATTTTCTTACATTTGCTTATAGAGTCCTTCACATTTCTTCGGTCGTTAAGAAAACTTCCCTCACAGAGAAAATAAAAAACAATATCTCGAATTTCGACGTGAACTCTCAGACACAAATCGCTCCGGCAAAGAAAACTTAAAATAAGTTTACCCTTGCAAAATTTGTATAATTGAAGGTCAACGACGGTGACATTTGTAGAGTGCTTACATTCTAAACACCCGATGTCAATGTATTGTAGCAGAACAACCTGATGCGAATCCAAGGACTGTGATATCTGAAGATTTATTCATTGCTATATTTTCTTTTCCGATGGGTTAGGTGGAATTGGTTCCCTACACTTAAAAGACCTTTTGTAGAAAAATAGCGATGTTGCTAGAGTAAAATTACAAGTCAATCTTATTTTCTTCTATCCGGAAACCTGCTAGACAATTTTTGTTTTTACTTGTATGGAACTGAACTGATCGCATTAAACAAAAAAAAAACCGTAGCATAGGACTTATCGCTATTGGATCCACTTTTCGCCGTTTGGTCAGCAAACTTAGATGCCAACAAATCCATGAAGTCTGATTGGCTTTGGATTGTGTAAAAAATGCAAAGGAGCAATTTATGCAACACAAATTTTCATCAAAACTTTTTATTCTGAAGCAAATTTAAAAATTGAGCATCGAGAAAGGCTCCATGCTAAATGCCGTAAAACACAAATTTCCTTCATTTTACCCTTTCCGGCAACAATGTTACGAGAAGCCTACATTTCTTTCATTTAAGGATAAAGTTATCCTGTCCGAAAACGTCTGCGAACAAAGTGATCCCGCTGTCCCAGTAATATTTAGTTTAATAATCCATTCCATTATTGAATGGTTGCTCTCGGATTTTATCATTTAGTTCCTTGATGACGGCGCACTAGGCGGCTAAGCCGTGTCTGGTTGTAAATGACATCATTTTTATAATAGAAAAATTTAAACATTTAGGATAGGAAATTATGCAAGCTACGTGTGAATCGTTTATTGCGAGCGAGATTTTTAGCGAGGGACGTGACAGTATCATTAGAGACTTTAAGCAAGTTTGCTCTTCCATTAAACTACTAGATCTAGAGAGTTACCCTTTACTTTGAGCCCTTGTTTTTGCGAATGGATTTCCGTCTACCCTGTCCGCTAATATTTATAAACCTCATACTGCCCTCTTCCTTATTCATCATTGCTTGTAGATTCTAAAGTGTACATATATTATGCGATAGAGTCTGTTATGGCTTTTTCAGGACAATCTTAAGAAATTTGACTTGGTAATACAAATTCAGTTTTGTGACATTACTTAGAGACAAGCTTCGCTCCCTATGCACTTTGGCGGACTTGGTACATTTGCCTTACTAGACTTTCTCTTGTCTGATTGACACTCCAGTAGAACCACGTCTACAAAAAATGAGACATCACCACCAAAAACCGTTTCTCATCGTTATGACAATTTACCAAAAAGTAGCTTTTAGCAATTTCATACAAATAAACCAGTGCTTGGCTTATCACTATCTTACCTTCTCAGTTAGGAACACTACTACAAAGACATATTTTGCGCGTGTCTTTAACCTTAGGTCTTGGAACTCAAGTATGTCAACCTCATATTTGTCGTTGTACAGTCAAAGTCAAAGAAATCGGTATTTAGGTTTTTCTTGTATCACAAATGTTGGACGAATCAGCAGACACACCAACCTAAACAAGGTTACACACAACGCTCTTCAATTCTGCTGGATTTTGAAATATCTGATAGTTTGACGTTTATTCCTTGGCAAAACGGTAAAGCTCTTATCTAGAATTCAACCTGTAGTTCCTTATAACATCGCTCTGTCTAACACTTTGGCACCGCTGCCAATTATTATGAAAAAACTGCTAGTGAATACATTTGGAAGTCGTCGTGCCACTAATTATCTCACGTCATACATTAGCTTGGCTATCCAAATAGAAAATGCATCAAGTGTCTGACATATCTGTTTCAGTGTTTGGCATATAACTGTTTCACAGGAATTATTAAAAGTGGTTATATGATCGTTACCTTTGGTAACTCTATCCTTGCCAGTTTGATGCAAGCATTGCGTTTCGGTCACACATGAAAGTATTGAAATATCACCGCACATGTGGGAAGTGCAAGCACTTTTTATAGTCAATACACCAGCGGCTTTGTTTGATGCTTCGTTCCGATAACTGTATATTTATTTTCAATATTTAATATATCTTTGAAGGTAACAACGTTTTAATGTTTTATTTCATTTAACAAATATGACTGAGTTTCCATTGTCACTTCATTTAAGTGCATTATCTTCTTCAATACTTTAGTTTTTAAAGAATCCTCATTTGGAAAATTATCTCTGGATTCAATAGCTATACGAACTAACTACTAAGTAAACTACAGAGTTACTATTCCTATTGATGTCGACTTCCATTTACTAAAGTTTATCTACGGCATTGAAAAACAGGAAAGACGTTTGTTGATGTCTCAGTCTTGCATTTTCGGCCGTGTGAGACGTTTCAGCAATGTCGCCTTGGGAGCCGATCCTTTAGATGCTTAAATATGTTCTAATTTAATCCAGACTTTATGGGAAGTGTTATATCCTCTTATTTGTTTAAGTCTTGATGGGTTAATCAGTTTTTGCCTTTGTTTTCCTATCAACCAACAACCATATTTTATACTGAGCTTCAGCAGCAGTATGTGCCGCTTTATTTCCTTCAATTTTTATTGCCGTAATTTTTCCAAAAACTTATCTCCATTAATCATTATTTTGTGAGAAGATCTTTAACTTAAATACGCCATGTGTCATCGTTTCACATAACTCTGGGCTCATAACCTATTGAGCAAGGGCCTATAGAGCAGATTTCGAATAGATACTTAACAGCGTTGTAAAGAATATCTAATAATGAATTATCAGAAGCAGAAACAAACTAGAAGAGACAAAGAATTGATGATCAATAATTATTAAAACCAATAAAAACTAAAAGAAGTAAAAACAAAATAACTTTTAATAAATTGGTAACAAACGTAAATCAACCATACTTTAATTTAATATGAATGCAAAGAGACATCCCATGTAACATTAATAAATGTATAATATTGAATAGAAAACGCGAGTCGACATAATTTAAATAAATGTTTTACGTAATGTACATTAATAACTAGACAAATTGTAAAAACGTTTAGTGTCATGCAATTGTCACATCCTAGTAGTTACTTATTGGTTAAAAAAAAGTTTAAACAGAAGTTAGGTATAATTAAATTACAAATAATTTTTATTCATAGTTTTCTAAAAATTTGACTAGATTTAATATCCTTAAAATCTAATCAGATCTGATCGTATTATTTAATAATAATACCTATATGCCAAAGTTACATAAAAATCGGAATAGTCGGTTTTTAGATATCGTATTACATATGAACTGACGGCCGATCACCAAAAATTTTTTTGCTCAATTCTTTAAACCGTCATATCTTACTTGAAAGATGTGGAGTAAAAACATCAATTTCTCAATACAATAATCGTTACAGAATAAAACTTCTGTAACGCAACAGACTAACAAAGAAGAAAAATAATTACTCTTCAGCAACGATCAATTGAGTTTTTATTGTGTGTTTTATTTTCTCTTTGCGTTTTTACAAATATTTACTTCAATTATAATTACAATAATATTTTAAAAATTTTCGAAAATATAACCTTTTTTGAAGTGATCAATTATGCTCAAAAGAAAATCAAACTTCAAGTATTATAGAAAAAAATTACAAATAGCAGTTTCTTGGAAATTGAATTGGATACCAACGACGTTTATTAGAGCAAATCATCGATCACTAAAACTTGCTACCAGGTTCATTTATAAACGGGCAAGTAAGTATATCGAAGTGTGTAGTAAAGTTTTCGAAAAACCTTGTATGTAATGCAGTAAGGTTTTTCTCTTTAAATAAACTGTATTAACCTCAATGTTTATATCGACGTAGTTTTGAATCGTCTTGTGGTTTGTTAATAAGCAGCTTAGACATATTTATCTAATAAAATTTACTGTATTAACCCAGTAGAACACTGAATTATAGCAAAAAAAATAATTAAAATAAACAAGATGAGTACAGGCACTATAATACAAAACAAGAAACAAACGGAAACAAATATAAAGATATTGGCGCGACGGTGTTATTAAATATAAAAAAGATTAAAAAATATATATATATATATATATATATCAATCACTTATGAGAATAGGGAAAGTGAAGCATGAATTTAAGGTAAGAAAACTGCTGATCGTTGATTATCTGAAGTAAATTTAAAGAAATAAGAGAAAGAATGGAAATATTGTAAAGATATAAATGAACATAAGTGAAGATAAAGTGAAAATAAATAAAAGAATAAGAGTATAAAGTAAGTAATAAAATAAAAAGTAAAAGTTTAATAGCAAAAAGAAAACTAAATTGACATATGTAAATAGTAAAACTTATTGGTAAAGATGGAGTGAAGAGTGAAAAATTATTTCGTTTGTACATAAATAAATATTTTCTCTTTTATTAAAGAAGTAGGAATTGTTTAGAAAGTAAGTTTTGGTTGTAGCGGTAATTAAAAAATGCAGAAATTGACATTTTGTGAAAATAAGTGTTATCAGAATTATTTTCCGTTAAAGAAAACAAACAAATTCGTATGTAGGTTAAAAGACAATAACCTTGCTTTAATTCGATGAAAGTTAAAATTTTTATTGTAACGAAACTCAAATGTGAAAGGTTACAAACAATTTCTTTGTTAAAAGGGTAGAAGTGACCAAAAAAAGACAAAACTTTTGTAAAAAGATGGTGCAAGACCTTGTAGTGGTGAAATGTAAAGGGTGGCAAACGTGCGAAGACGGGTTAAAAAATGGCTACATCGTTTTAAGTTCAAGCATTAAAGTTAATAGAGTTTCAAAAATACATTAATCGTCCTTTAATTAGAATGGACTAAGATTTGACCGTGACAAATTCATTAAAGTTTCTCAACGCTCAATAATTTAAATATTTAATTTTATAAATAATCGCAATTGTTGAAATTATCAATTATCTATACACTACCAAAACATTTCAGTAGAAAGTAAAAAATGATATAAAAAAGAAAACTTTTGTGAAACCTGTAATACAGCAAGATACCAATGGGAACAAAATTTCAAGTTAAGAAACTAACTGCTAAGATTTTTCTCAATAGTGAATCGGTATTACATAACGTACCTCATTTTTAAGCGATAAAATTACAATTGCAGCACCCTAGTCACACAACGTCAATTAATTTTAAAAAATCATTAACGTGTTTTCGTGAAATAATCTTGATGAATAAGATTCGAGTTTGATTTTGTCGAGAAAAATTTACTGATTGTAGACTCGAGATCTATAATATTGCTCATGACATTGATCGAAAATCACTCGACTGAGGCCTTGCAATTTTATGACAATCTTATTTTCAAAATTACTGGGCGAACTCTTGTAACAATCGATAAATTTTTTGGCAAAATCTAAACTCTTATGATATTATAAGAGAAAAATTGTAAAAAAGCTATCTGAGTAAAATAAGAACTAGCAGTGATAGTTGATTTTATCTATAAACTTACATCCTGCAGGTGCAGCATCTTCATCAAACTACAAATGATTAATCTAACTCACATACTCCAACTTATTTATAGCAACCATAAAGATAAAAATTACACATATTTCAAAGAAGTGGATATAGAAGCAATCTAAGAAAAGATCAATTTTCTTCAAGAAAACTATAGAATAAGAAAAATAACAGAATAGATATATGCGAGTAAATAGAGTAGAAAGGGGTACAAAATAAAAATAAAATTAAAAAATAACAAGTTAGTCACAATTATAAAACAATATTAAATATGGAGAATATAAAAATAAATAAATAAATGTAAAATATAAAAAAACTATTACGAAAAAGTGTAACAAACTTGCCCGGAAAGCTAGATAGTATAGTAGTATTGTAAAAATATCAAATTAAGTTTAGAATCAAAAACCTGTGAAAAAATAAACGAAATATTTAAAAAACAAGATAAAGATATGTTCTAAATTCTAGAAACACTAACAATAAACAATTGTGGAAGCTCAAGGTATGTATTTATAAGTATTTGTAGATTTTTAAAATCTTGAAAGCTATTTTATTGTCGACGTTTCGGTTGCTGTGTGTAAACCTAAGCAATAATATACACTGTGATCATTAAATGATGTCCATACGATACTACTTTCCGCCGTTGATATCAAATGTTTAGTCTGTCATTAAAGTTAGCTAAAAGTAAATGTCAAATAATGGCAAATGTTTTTAATTAAACTTTCTATGTTATATATCCTCGCAAGTTCTATTTAATAAAATTTTGTCATTTTTAAATTAACCTTAAAGCAAGTTACAAATAATCAAAAGATTGTGCATTTTTCAAATTTTTTGAGTTTCTATACTTTAGTGCGGGTATAATTCAAAATAGTGTAATATATACGTATATAAGAGTGTGTCAAGCAGTTTTGCCTTTAAAACCACTTGCCCTCGGCTCGTGCTATTTTGAAGATTTTTTTATACAGTATATTATAATAAACGTTAAATAAAAATTGTTTGCAAAAAATGTCTTTATACAAAACATCAAAAAATCACTTGATCGAATGTTCGCCAAACAGTTTTAATTAACGTACTTAAAATTAAGATATTGCGTCACTAATATAATTTTTACTTTTCGCGGTAAGTACAAGATTTAGTTAAAAATTTAACACGTATACAAATCGAGCAGGTCGGTACATAAAAATGCATTATACTGTAAGTAAAAGTTTCAAATTTAACAAATTTTAGTTTTATGCAAATATAATTAATTAAAAGTACTTACCATTTCCACCCTTATTTTTTAAATCAAAATTCGTTCCTTATTAGCGTCCTACCTCGATAAATGTTAACATTTCACTGTTAACATTTAACACGTCTATTATATTTAAATCAAGTTTTTACTTATTGCGAATACGTTCAGTCTAGTTGGGTTTAATATACCTACACTTCTATAAAGGTGAACGTTTGACCTATTCAACTTTTACTAATTAAAAACAAGCAAATGTATGGTGTGGCCGATTCTATATTATTTATTTCCTAAACTATTTATTTTTATTACTTTCTACAGGTTGTTTTATTAAATAAATAAAGCAATGATCTTTTCAGTAGTTCTTCTAATTATTTTATTAAAAATTCAAATTTTTTATTTTTTTACGCTCCAACAAAAAAAAACGGATCAATGCTGCCAGGAACCTTTGTGTTGTATGGATGCTTTTTAATGAATACTATTTAGTCAATCAAAGTGAGGTAGACAATTATTTTATGTGAACTCCCGATACTAATAGATGGCTCAGGTTTGATTTCCGAAAGAGTCGCCTGGTTTTTCGGAAGGTTTTCAACGGTTTTCACACAGGAATATAAATCTACTCTTTTAAGTAGGTAAATGCTAGGGCAGTTTCTCTAACTTCATCATACGCTCTTTAATTACTCCATCCTTAAAGGATTATTCGCTTCTTTGGGGGAAAGAAGTACGCAGGTGTGACTTACGACTAAATACTGAGTACCGCGACTTCTGATCAAGCGGTAAGATTGCATACTGCGTCCATTTGCCAATTCAAAGACTCAAAATAGTAACGCCTATATTAATTTGTAATTATCGCTCAAACCCATATCTTAAAAATGTATTAATGAGGCTTATAGAAATTCGACATTTAACTGCATTACTGGTTTTGGCGCAAAACGTCAAGCGCATGTGGCGATCGTTCATTGATTCATTGCTCGTTTGTAATGTAAGTTAACACAATATGTTTGTCAAGACCTTTTAATTAAAATAAAATAGTATGGGAGTTTGTACATTTTGTAAAATTTATTGTAATTTCGTTCAATCGTTAATAGCTTTAAGGTTTGGTTATCGAAAATCGTAACATATATTTTGTTGGTCGTACATCAATTATATCATGACCCGTTCGCATAACGATGTATCGTTAGATTATCGTATTGCAGAATTTCGTTTGAACTGGGTGCCACCCAATCCAGACATTGAGTAGCAAAAAAAGCTACGTATTGTTCGTTGTCGTTATTGCATTGGACGAATTCAAATTTGGAGTTGAGAGATGATAAAATTCCTTCTTGTATTGTTGAGGAAAATTTTTTTCAAATTCAAACTCACATCAAAGGTATGAATTTTGTTATATTGTTGATTGGATAATATCGCAAAATTCAATTTTTTAAGTTCAACATTTGTATACAAAAAACTAGGCATTTTTGGATACATGTTTATATACACTTTTGTAATAATTTTGCATACTTTTTAATTAACACGTGCAAAAATGTTCTTGGTGTAAATCGCCAACATTAAAAAAAACTGAAAATACACTATCCGCAACATCCGTCTCGCGTCGAGATGGATTTGCGACGTTGCTAGTACAATTTGTGACGGTATTTTTATTTATTCCAAAACCAAACTACTCTGTTGGTATTATAAAAATACATAAGTTTGCTGGCAGAACATTTCCTTGTGGGTATGCATACATATCGGTAGAAAACCTTGTTCGAATACCAACTTTGAAAATTTGTAGTGGTATCACTGTTTTCTTGCTTTGGGTTTGTGTCTTCGCTAACGTTACTAAAATCGTTCCTTTTTCGCTTGAAACGGTTGAGGGTGTTTTAATTTTGAACATCCCATTTGAGAATCTAGACATAGCAATAGTTTATTGTTAAGTGATTACCCTATTAAAAATTCTCATTAATCACATTGATTAGCTGCACTTTTCACCCGTCGTAAGCATTAATTTTTCCTTGTGTGGATTCTTTCTTTTACCATCATTTTGTTCACCACGTTTAGACCTCCAAACGTGATATGGTTATGACTACTAAATAGGCATCTAATCTTGCTGTTTGATCTATAACGAATAATTGGTCCCTGTATGGTCTGCTATTATAGCTATAATAGCTGCCCTTCTGTGTATGGGTTAAAGTTGTTTGAGCCATTCATATCCAGACGTCTTCATTCCTATGGTGGCTATACATCTCTGTCGTCTAATCCTTCGTCCGTATAGAAATAATGAATCAGCCGAAGCTATTGTTGGAACATCATAAAACACAAATCAGATAAGTGGAACAAAATTGCACGTTTTATTATATCACTTTATCTGCACCCGCGTCTGTACCTGTAGTTCGACGTGAATTTAACTAACTTGTTGGGCTTTGTAATTTGAATAATGTAATTTTGAAAGATCTTTTGAAAAGTTTGTTATATGTCACTGCGCTTTGTGGTATTACATAATTTTGAATATGCTATGTATTTTCTTCTTTTATTGTATTATAAATTTGTGCGACCACGCCTTACCATAGGCGTAGATATCATCGCAACTATTAAATACTACTGACAGATCGGATACTTTCCTACGGTAACAACTAGTTTGTATTTCTCGATCAGTAAAATAATTTAAATTATGTCTATATATTTACTTCATATTTATTGTTAATACAAGTATAAAATATGGAAAATGATTAGTACTTTACAGTACTCTATGGTCAACAAGAAAACATGTTGTTCTTGAGAATCACCACTTTGGTTTCCGAACCTGGTCATCAAGACCCTCCCGGATAATTATTTATGTGTTACTAGTAAGTACAACCACGACCATTCTGCGACTAACAGAGCTGCTGGCCAGGTTCTCAGCATTGCCTCCATTTAATATTTAAAATTATAAATAACCGCAACAAATTAAAACTATAAAAACATGGACTAAATCCTTACAATTTACGAATTTTCAAATAACTAGACAATATTCAGTATTTGATAACGTAAATGCTAAGAAAATTGTTTCCACAATGTTTGTGACAATGATCCTAAGATCTACTAAGTTAAGCCGATGCCTAAAAATGATGCTGAAAATACTAAAAAAATCCAAAACTTTGTTCTTGTCAAACAGGAACCTGAATCGAGCGCAAAACGTCGCCAGAATTAAACCAATTTTTTGAATTTTTCTCGTGTTTTTTGCCAGTCCAATAAGAAGTGAAAGTGTAATATTCAAACTCTAAAGATTGGTATGATGCAGGAGGTCTAAGAAATATTTTTAAAGAATGTAGTCGAAAACAATCAATTTACAAAAAAATGTATTATAACGTTGACAATAAAATGAAAGTCCATAACTTTATGTCGTTGAAAGTTTTATTATTAAATCTCTATTTCTGGGACTTTCTGTTTAATAACATTTAGTATTTGTTGTTTTTAGCAAATAACATAAATGCCGTCAAAATTATTAGTTATTACCAAAGTTTTATTATGCTGTATTTTTTCTAAATGGATTGTTTTTAAAAAACTGGATGAATTCCTGCACTTACATATTGCAGTGATGACAAAGTCGTTGCAATGTATGAATGTTTAACCATAATATGTATTGTATAGTATTAGGATAAACTTGTATAGTGTATAGAATGAGGATAAATCGATATGTGTACGTTTTAAACCTAAATGAAAATGGAAAAAAGACGGTTTTGAGCAGTGAACAATTATGGGTAAAAAAGTTAAGATGGTGCATCAAACAGTGAAGGTGTTAAAATTGTTGTTAACCTTTTAAAAGATAGTTTTAATATTTTATATAAAAAAGTTTTATTAAGCTAGCTAATGTGCTAAGTGCACCACGAAGTAATTAATAATGAATGTATTATGGAAAATAAATACGAAAAGTAACCGTCAAGGTTATCAACAAACAAAATACATTTAACGAAACCTAGATCAAAGAAATCATTGTTCAAAGTCGCAGAAGTTGAATCCATTACGTCATTAGAAAATTTAAATAAGATTAGTGCATTAAGTATGTAATAGAAGATTAGGTGTACAGAAAAAAAGATTGTAGCGGAATTTTTTTTAAGTTGCTGTAAAACAAATTGTACATTTCATTATTTTAGTTGTATTAACATTTTGTTTTAAAGTTACAAACCACGCATTTTATTAATAAAGCCAAGTCCTGAGGTTAATCATAGAATAAAACTTATAGAGTCTCATGTTTGATGTAGAAATCAATTAAATTAGTTTGTTAAACACCGAATCACCGCAATTTGTATATTTGCATTTATTTTAGAAATATTTCTGGGATGGAGGTGCAATTAAACTACCTTTCTAGTTGTAGTATTGCTGACGTTTCGCCTCAACAAGTGGAGGCTTTATCAATGCTAAACTACCTTTCCAGGCAGCTATGTCAAAAAAGCTCAACAATATGGTTCAGTTTTAATAAAAACCCATTTTGTGGCGAAACGTCGACAATACTACACTTATAAAAGCGCTTTTATTACATCTCCACCCCATGAAGATCACAGAAAAAAAAAATTTGCAAAAGTGTAGATTGTTTTTTGTTCAAGTTAAAAACACGATTTTCTGAAATACAATCTCCACTGTTTGATGTTTTAATACAATAGCATGTTGTAAAAATTAATTCAACAAAAATTTGTGCCAATGACACTAAAACCTGATGATCCATAATGTGATGCAAGTAATTTGCATAACGTTCTTTCCGATAAGTTTAGAAGTAAGTAAAAGTAAATGTAACGGTTACGTAAATGTAAAGGTAAATAAATAGTTTGGTAAAAATACCTTTGTATTAAAAATGAGCGGTCTTTGCAAATTGTCGATTAATATTTAAAAAAATCTTTTGCTGAAATAAAAATACACAGTTCATAAATCCGTAGAAAAAAAGTTTAAGTTTGTAATGGGTGCAATCGTACAAAGTTTTTAACACGCCCATTCTGAGCAATAAAAAGCTTTCAAGCGCTGAATTTAAAAATTTGGATTCGTAATGGTCCCAAAATGTAATAGATGATTGATTTAAACTTCACAAAAGAAGTTACGAAGTCGTAAAAAGCTTTAAACTACTAGAATTATAGAAATTGATAATAAAAATCCCATTTAGTCCTGAATATGAATATTGTAAGTATTTCACATGAATGGACGGTTAAAAGACAATTTTACGTTAGAAACTAGAAGCATAGCCTATTTTTCTATTCTATGTTAGCTTTTATATTATGATACATAAAGCTTGGATATACTTTAAAAGTTAAATTCAAACAGCAATTCGTATTCAAGGTACCTCTTTTGAGAGTCATCGTTCTGCTACCGTCTGTGGCGCTGAAGAGTCCATTACACGTTGCGTCCCCGCTTTGTGCGACTCGAATTCAATACCATCTAATGCTTCCGACGCCACAGATGCTTTTTTCACACACAAAGCATCTGAAACGGTCCTCGTTGGATGTTGCATGGCTATGATGTACTTTGCCAACCAAATATCGCGCACTACCTTCTTTCCATACCGCCAAACATTGTAGTTCTTCCACTGAAAATTTTAAAATAAAATGTTATTACGCTATCGTTTCAATTTTATATCATGGTCTATGTAAACTTATTAAAATTGACAGTGCTGTAAATTGCATAAGCATGAATATTTCTTGAAAGAGAATGTATAATACAAATAGTTCAGAAATATTAGGTAGCTTCCTATGCCAGTATTTGCAACATACTTTTTAATCCAGTCACTCGGACACTTTGTCAGTGACTGTTCGTTACCTGCAAAAAAAATTGTGCAAATCGTGTCGGAATAATAACGTAAGAATGGGGAAAATAATTTTTTTCTATTTCGCAATTTCTATAGCATTGTTTCCGTATTGTACACGATACGGAAATAGAAGCTCTTTCCGTACTGTTTTAGGGATTTTATAAATTTTAGTGTATAACTAAATAATTTACAGTTTTAATTTTGACGTAAGAAAATTAAGTGAGGTTTTGTTTGGTTAGTTCTTATTAAGTAGATTTTAATATTCAAAGAAAATTTAATGTTAATTTATGAAACAAAACTTAACAAACAATATTCTTCCATCGACCGCGCATTTATGACTTATATTAATGTAAACAAAATTGATTTTAGTATAGGCAACTATACATACATATTGGAGTTTTATCTTCAATCAACTACAACATGAAAGTATAAATAAAAATCTGTCGTAATTTGTAGCAAAACAAATTTTAATAATAACAAATCGACATTAATCTACAATTGTAATAAATCTTGAATTTGTTCACAGTGATTTTAAGACATTTTTGTACTGTATGCAACATTCCAATGATAACGTTTAATAACATGTTAAGGGTGTTCAGGTCATCTATTTTACAAACTATTCTCTCACGTAGTTCTTCAATATTGTTTACTCATTGTTCAAAAGTTAGATTCTTTAAGTAAGGCCGTAAGAAAAAATCAAAACTATAAAAAGTAAACATTCCGACTTCTGAAAAGATCTTTTGGAGGTGAAGCAGAACCACTTTAACAAAATGTTTTTTGTAAACTCTACATGCACGTGTTTGTGAAATTATAGAACGGTAAATGTAAAACCACACTTCATCCATAAGGAGTCTTAAGCAAATATGTCTCTGATAAAAGTGTTGCAAAGCCATTGACAGTATTGAATATGTGCAGGATAATTGTCTCAATAAGTTGGTAAACTGCTTGCACACAGTAAGGATATAAATATCTTTCTTCGGTATGATGCGACAAGTCATTATATAAAGTTCAACTTGTTCGAGATGTGCTTAAGTTAGATCCATGATATATCAAACATTGTCAAACGCTTTTGGTGTTGTCTTTTTAGGTAGACTATTATATTGATTAAGCACCAATCCGTTCCCACAAAAAAAATTAGTCTTCTTGTTTTACTGTGATGAAAACTATTTTATTTCGACAAAACAATCGAAATTGAGTAATTTAATTCTCCATCAACTTAGTGAGCTTATATTAAAATACTATTGGCATTAAAAGGCGAAGCTCCCACAAAAATAGAAACAATGAAGTTTGGTTATAAATTTGTGGTTGTCGTGCGTTCATAATAGCATTTCTTCTCTAGAATTATTATAGTATATAATTTTATTAAAATTACAAAGTACGGTCGACGGAAAAGTTTTGTAACTAACTCGTGAATTAAACGGCGATTAAAAATTTCAACACATTATTTTGAAGATAGCAAACTTTCAACAGCATTTGTTGCTAACTTTATTAGGATATCAACTACTCTACCAACATAGCTTTAAACCAAAAAAAAACATTAGATCGTGTATTAACATTTATTCTTTGAAGTAAATTTTTGCGAAATAGAAAAAATAGCATGAAAAACACGCGTGACAACTACTTTTTGTCTTCGTGCGACAAAAGTGTTGTTGTGACACTTGTTTTTGAATATACTATATCCAAAGCGCCATTTCAAAAGTAATTAAAAATTTACCGTATATGTTTATTTCTCTGTTTTATTTTTTCTGTAAGTTTTAGATTTCTTTATTCAGCAATAAATTGCCTACAAAGTAGTATATTTTGAAATTGTAAATTTTCTTAAATTATTATTAATTGCAGTAAAAAACTGCAAAAATTTTTTTTCTAATGTTTCTCAGTTTTATATGTATTTGTGAACTTCAATAATTTACGTGCAATTAAAGTTGATCAAAACTAAACAAAATGAGACGGGTCTCGTTTCAAAATAATTATTAGTTTTGTTATAATATTTTTTAATAATTCTTATGAATAGCTAGATACGAAAATGTTTTTACACAAATATAATTTGGGTGAATTAATAATTATTTACGATTTCCTTAAAAAAAAAACAATAATATTTTGCAATTTTTAATCACTTGATTCATTATAGCGAACTGCAGAAGCATGTCGCTCATAAATACTGTATCATCGATTAAAAAAGTGAAGGAGAACGAAAACTTGTAGTGCTAAATCAGAAACGTAGGAAGTCAAAGTCTTGTAACGTTGATAATTTTGTAAAATGTGGTTAAACGTACAATTTATAATATGCATAATAATCGTACGTATTGCTCAAATTTGTTTTTTTTTATAATACCCCAGTCAATAGAGCAAATAATAAGTAAATTTTTTGACAAAAATAGTACTAAGATACCGCCTGCGCCATGTAATTGTAAATAGTATAAAGTACCTTATATTTTTGTTTTATACGGAAAATTAATTGTCATTATATAATTAATTCACATTTGTATGCAAAGAACGTGTTTTTTCTCAACAATAAACCTAAAAACAAATTTTAATTAATTGCTTGTAAGTATTAAATCAGAGACAATCCTTTGGCCCCTTCTCCAAGTGGTTTTTCCTTATGCTTTGTTTAGAAGCATTATGCTCCTTTTTGGTGAACCTCTACTAAATATCAAAGGTTCATTCATATATACAGGGTCATTCAATGCAAGATCCTTCTTAATAAAGTATTCTCGTAAATATCTAATACGACTTGCTGCAATGTGGTTTTGTCCAAATAAACCACGTCTGCCATCATCAAGTTTAACAGAAAATTCAGTATTATGTAAGAGTCTTGTTAATCCACTTTTTGCTAAAGTTAAATACACTAGCGGCAGCAATTTCATGTTGCAATGTTGCAACAGTAACATGTTGCCCTAAATTATTTATATTTACTTATAGTGCAGTAAATAGAGATATATTTTTTGACAAAAATAATAGTAGTATACCACCTACGCCATGTAACGGTAAATATTATAAAGTACCTTGTATTTATGTTTTATGCTGAAAATGAATTGTCATTATATGGTTAATTACCATTTAAGTGCAAAGCAACGTGTTTTTCTCACCTTTTTTTCCTGAGTGAAAAGTAATAAACCAATATTAATAATATAAAAGAAAAATGTTATAAAGACAAAAATACGAATAAAATAAGCACCAATTCGACTCGATCAGGTAATAACTTTCCGAATGAAAGTGAAATATTTGGGTTTTTCTTTTAAAATTCGTAGATCTGTCATTTTTGAAATATTGGATAACTTTTTTCAGGAAATAGGAGGTACCCAATGATACGTATTTAGTGTGTGCAATACCCTAAAATTGTCGGGCAATTAGTTTATGCACAATTGGGATTTAAATTTTTTAAAGCAATATATTCAACCGAAGCTGAATGCTCGTGTGGTAGTCGGATTATCAAAAATTAAAAAAAAATTGTAAAACTGAAATAGAAAGGAACAAAACGTATATTTTCATTTTTTAATAAAATGATATTTAACACCCAAAAATGCATGCAAAGATGACTGAAAATGACCGAGTGTGAAAAAACGCTAGAGTAGTGGAAGTACCCGCCCGCTAACGCCGCCGTTTAAGGGGATTGCAATTTATATAAACACGTTGCGGACTGGTACTCCCACTACTTCTCCGTTTTCTTTCATTCGATCATTTTCAGTCGTCTTTGGATGCAGTTTTTACGTGTTAAATATTATTTTATCAAAAAATGAGAATATACGGCACAATTTTTTTTTTTTTTATTTCTGACAATCGGACGACCACACAAGCATTCAGCTTTGATTAAATATTGTTTCAAAAATTTAAATCACAATTGTGCATACACTAATTACACGACAATTGCAGAGCTTTACACTCACTAAGCACGTATCATTAGCTCGTATTTCCTAAAAGATTCATCCTACATCTCAAGAAATGACGGATTTACGAATTTTAAAAGCCAAATATTTTACTTTTTCCGTTTTTTTTCGGAAAGTTATTACCTTATTGAGTCGAATTGGTGCTCATTTTACGAGGGCGAATTGATATTAAAGTTACCTAAGGAGGAAAAAACATTTTTTTTTCAAAAAACCATTTATTTCTCAACAGTCTCCTTTTAGGTCAATACACTTAGTAAAACAATATTACAACTTTTTTTATACCATCTGAAAAATACGATTTTAGGAACCCCTTAAAATACGCGTTAGTTTCGGTAATTACTTCTTCGTTTGAGATGAATCTTTTTTCTGCAGCCATTTTTTCAAGTTTGGAAACTGGAAAAAGTCACTAGGAGCTAAATCTGGACTATAAGGTGGGTGATTAACCAATTCAAAGTGTATTTTACGTAATTATAGCATCGTATCTAATGCTGTGTGAACCGGTGCGTTGTCTTGAAAAGTGCACTTTTTTTTTCTTTAAATGTGGTCGTCATTTCTTGATTGCATCAATCAATTCATCCAATAATCCACGATAATGTGTGATCCTTTTTCAAGATAATCGATGAGCACTATTCCGTGTGCATCCCAAAATACAGTAGCCAGAACCTTGCCAGCCGATTTCACTGTCTTTGCCTACTTCGGAGCACTTCCACCACCTTCCACCCATTGTTTCGATTGATTTTTGGTTTCAGGTGTGTAGTGGTGGACCCACGTTTCATCAACAGTTATTAATCGACGCCAAAAATCAACAAGATTACGGTTTATCATGTCCAAACACCGATTTTTCATATGCAAATGTTTATGCAAAATGTTGAACACACGTTCATATGATATGTTTACCATTTCAACAATCTTACGTAACTTGACTCGGCGATCATTCATAACGATATCGAGGATTTTCTTGATATTTTCTTCAGTAACTACCTCTTTTGGCCTTCCTGTTGATGGTATTGTTACAGTGCTTGTTCGACCGCGTTTAAATTCAGCAAACCAATATTTTACCATGTAATGTTTATCAAGCTTTTATTTGTCTCCTTTGCCGTTTTCCCTTTCAAATAATAGTGTTTAATCACTGCACGAAATTCACTTTTACAAATAGTTAACGAAAATACTTTAATAAAAAAATTGAAAAGTTGAATTCACAGTACACCGACGAACATGTATGAGAAGTGTGCAAACAATCCCTCGAAAGAATAGATGGTACATATTGGACAAAATGCATTCAACATGCTGAAAAAGAAATGAATAGTATAGGTTGTAATGAAAGTTCAAGTTCGGAATATAGTGCAGATGAATCTGAGTAGATCGGATCATTTTTAATTAGTTTTTATGTAGTTGATTGATTTTGCGTTACAACCCAGTAACCACTCTAAGTAATGAGTGTACAGTCGACGAAACACAACAAACTTATGATTATTTTAATTAGTTTGAAACAGCTGATTAAACTGGATTGACAGATTAGACAAAAAATTAACTGTAAGAATTATTTATTAGTTACGACATACGAGCGCCTGGATTGATGCATACGATTTGTAGCGATGAGTCATACCGATAACCCGGTGAATCCGACTTTATGAACAATTTACATAGTTATTGTTTATTCAGTAAATTAAAAAAAATTTGTACATTGTCTTCGATATACACTCCGCACAATGTTTTTATAAAATTGTGTAGATTCATGGAATATCCACGGTGCATTTCTGTATATAATGTGACTGCATGTCAATCACAACAAAACACTTTAAAATTCCACTTACCAAAAAAAAATGCAAAAAAGCAAAAACTTTCCAATTCGATTGAATTTTTTTTTACAAAATCTGATAACTAATATTGCCCCCTCTTGCTCTTATAAGAGTCTGAAGACGCGGTGGCATATTTTATATTAGTTCTGCAACCTAGTCCTGGCTCATGACATCCCACTCATCCCGTAAAGCCTGTTGCAGATCTTTCGGGTCTCTTGGAAGCGAGTCATCTGCAAAAGGTAAACGCCGCCAGTAATTTCCTTCCCTTAACATGTGTTTGAGCAAATGCTAAGCGGGTAACTCGGTGCTCCCTGGTAAGTAGTAGGCCAGAAGCTGGAACATGGTCACGCAAATTGTTTTCATTGAGACGATTTCTTACAGCCTGAACACAAATTTCGACATTTCGGGCAGTATGGAGCTCTGTAGTATTCTTGCAGTGTAGTGTCGTAATCGTATGGCCTGTATATGCAGAAAACGGTCATCTCTTGCACTCGTCTAGGACCCTGACCAGGTGTTCTAGTATATTGTCCTGTCTTGTTAAAAAGTGCGACTGATGGTCGACTGTTGCACACCCATGATACAAACGACGTTCCTTTGGGAACTGGCATCCCGCAATAAAACAAATGCTTGGGCCGCTTCTACGGCGCTAACATGGCGCAAATGTCTTTGCGGAACCGCCATCCAAAACAAAATTTATCAAGGATGTCCCAAATGCAAAATTTGCAAAAAATTAAAAAGGCAAAAAATTGTTCCAACTTTTTAAACAACCACCAAAAAGATAGCGCATCAAACAAAATTTTAACAATACTTTTTTTGTATTAAAAGTCAAACATTTGACAACCTGTCGCTATGATTAAAAAAACTACGTGATGCGATAATTGTTGTGATAATTAGTAATCAAGCTGTCATAGCTTGAAGTTTAAGAATAGTAAATAACAACAATAGCTTTCGGCGGGTAGCGCAATGTGATTCGCATCACGGCTCTCAAGCGCTCTAGCTAATGCTCCACACGTTATTGGTCTTTTTTATTGTACTTCCGTATAAAATAAATTAATAGATATATTCATTATACAGCAAATAACATTATATTTCCAAATACGCAAGTGTACTGCAAAAATAACTATTTTATTCTTAAAACAATGTACACTTTTATAGATCAAACACAAATTTAGAGGGTTTTTTGAATTAAAAAAATTTAAAATACATTTAGTCAATGAAGGTAAATATTATGATGTTACACAATAATTTTAAACATATATGCATATACACATGCTCGCTTCGCCGGTCGATAGGGTTATTTCTTCGCGGCAATTTCGAGTCAATTTATTTTACAAAAAAATAAAAATGGTCTTTGGGGACCCCTTCAGTGTGGAGGTAGGAAAACAAACAACTCAAAGCACATCTTTTGAGTTGTTTGTTTTCCTACCTCACTGTAGGGGACTAAAGACCATTTTTATTTTAAATTGAATTTTTGGAGGAATACTTACTCAATTTATTTAATTTTATTCTGTTTTAAGATATTCGAAATAACAATGATTGATTTATTATAATAAAAAGTTATTGTCTATTTAAAAGTTTAAATATTTGATTGCTCAATTGACTGGCCGACTATGGAAGCAAAGATTTGTTTAGAGAGCAAAACAGCAAAGACGTGATTTGGACGCCTTATAAAACTCATAACTAATCAAGGTCGAGTAACCATCGGGTTTAAACGAAGAGAATTTTAATCTTGACGATAATGCCATTTAAAATTTAAACGAATTGATACACTGACTTTTTAAACAAATTTTTAGGTCCGCGGGTTCGGAAATACGCAAAATATCTTTCTGTGACGCGAATCTTTTGCAGACATCGTATCGGTTACATTGAGATAGAGCGCAAGCGGGATCACAGTTAACGCGTAAAAATGCGTTAAGAAAAAAAAGTTCATTATTTAGACTATTTTATTGAAACAATCGCGAAATCATAATTTTTTTAGTTTTTGATTTATGTTTTTACGTGAAACGGTTCCGGAGATAAAATTGAATACGTTTAAAGAAGTAAATTTTTTAGCTATTTTGAATTATCTCGTGACATTATAAGTTTTTTTTCTCACCTCATTCTACGGACTCGTAAGAAAAAAACGATCAGTAGGTCGCTTATCTTGATAGGTTTTACGTAATTTTAATCGAGTTATTGGCGTTCGGGCGTAACTCAGGTCCCCGGACGGCCCTAGCTGTCCAAAAAACTGCGATCGTCTTTGTGATCTCTATCGGACGTCTAAAAAATTTTTCAAATATTGCTGACCGTTTAGGCGAATAATTAGTTTTTTTTATTTTTTGAAGGCGGTTTTCTTAATTCTTGCGTAAAACGATAAAATCAACGAAGGGCTTTGACAAAATTGGAATTACTTTTAAATCGGAAGCCGTAAAATGCGAAAAAACCGAAATGAAAATCAAGCTTATCCGTTTTCTGCGTTCCGACGGCCTTTGATACCGTTTCTCCGACGTCGTCGGATAGACACTTTTTAGAACTCGAGTACGGCTCTTTCAAACCGACACTACAACATCGCGTTGGTTATCGCCAGGTGTTCTTCCGAACTTTTTCTCTAAAACTTACAGAAAAAAGATACAGCGAAATAAACAATAAAATCTGCGGTAATTTTATAATAAATTGTTAATAACTTTTGAATCTGCGTCTACTTTTGGACAAAACTATTTTTCACATTCTTATAATATTAATCCAAAAACGATTTAAACAAATTTTTTAGAGGTAAGCGAACAGTTTCCAAATTGTGCAACCACGCGAGGGAAAAAATATTTGTGCACGTGATGTCCACTATACTTTTTCTATAGCCACACAATTAAAAATAAGTTAGTTAACAAAAAAATTTATGTAAGTAAATTTGGATTTTTTATTGTCATAGACGTTTTTTAGAATTAAAATTTTTTATTGTTAAATGAAAAATAAGTTAATTACTAAAGTTTATAAGTTATTGAACATGGATTTTATCGAACAACAACATCATTATCAAGGTTTATTTTTGTTATAGAATCTACAATGAACAATGAATATGAGATTACTGTTATCAATATTGTTAGTTTCAAAAACAGTTGTTATAGTCTTAAAGTATTCAGACTAAAGTAGTTTTACAACAAAATTACATAATTACTTACAGTTTATACAGAAAAAAATTCTTAAGAGAAAGGGGTTGATTTCAAAGAAACCTTTGCGGCAATAACCACACAAACACTGCGTAAAATGAAAGAAGCAACTTTTAGCAAACTCTTGTCGAACAACATTAATTTCTATTCTTTCAAAGTACACCAATATTGTTGCAGATTGTAAACCTAGTCTTATGGTTTTTATGGTGACTGGGGCAAAATAATTACTGCCTAAAAAAGTCCTAAACATCTTAGTGAATCATCGCATATAGTATACGGAAAATCCTCATGTTGTAAAAATTCCACTTTTATCCCCAAAAAGATTGAAATATAGTCGATGTCAAGACATATCCTATTAAAAAAAAAGATTAATGCAAGATGATTTCATTAATAAACTACATGACGATGACTTACAACAGGATTATTTTGCAACGAATATACGAAAATAGGACATGAAAAATTTTTATTTAAAACATGCCATTAAAGTTAAAATAAATACTCTTATAATATATCAACCACATTAATAAACAATTGATGTGATGAAATATTTTTCAATAAATGACGCATAAAGGAATGAAATCGTCTTTAAAACACATCGATCCCGGGTAACCAAGCAACACATAATACTAAAGACAAAGCAGAATTGAATCTCTTTAATTTCTTTACTTCTGTCATAGATAAAATTATTTATAACGTACATATTTAATAGGCCGATGATTAAAACTTGTAATTCGTGAATAAAAACCCCAATATAACACTAGTTTAAAATTATCTGTCTCTTTCATGTTTTTATTAAACAGCTATTACGTATAAACCAGTATGTTGTTTTAAACGTCACGCTATTTATTTTAGTTCTAGATTAAATACTTTAATTATTATTGTTATTAATAGATATTTACTAAACTATTAGTTAATTATTAACTAAAAATCTTCACCTAACTCTCTATGTCGCAAATATCTTATTAAAATGAACATCCGGTTCAACCGGATATCAACAATAACTTCGTTATATTAGATACTAGGTACACATTCATTATTCAATTTTTGATGATTTTGATGAACGTTAATTTTATTTTGTTCAGCGTACATGGAATCTATACTGTTTAACTTTTTTTTTTAGAAACAAATTGGTATTCAAAAGAGACTTTAAAGGAGCATAATATTTACAAAATCTTAGTGAATATGTTGTATTGATTTACTATAATTATGAAATATTCTTCAAAAAAAATTTTAAAACTATACTGACGAATTATTTGACGTCAAATAGTAGTCAACGTTAGTAATTTTCCACTTATAAGTGTTGCTACATCTAGTATCGACTTGTGCTAACGTAACACGTCAAAAATTAATTTGCAGATGTGTAAGCAGTTACATAAGTTGACAAAATAACAATAGTCAACTGCGCGCATTTGTGCAATAGTGAACTTACACTCGAGTTCTCTCTACTCCTGAAGGGCTCCAAATAGACGAAACAGCTGTTGAGTAATTCTCGGTGTTTGTACAACCTTTTGCGAACTTACCGAAGGCAATTCGTGATTTGCCAACACTTAGTTGACTATAATAATCGAAGGATCGGTTTATGTAACTGCTTACACATCTGACGACAAAGTTGCTTTAATGCAAATTAGTATTTTTTTTTTAATTTAAGGGTGATTTCAAGAGGAAATTGAACCGGCAACATAGATTAACAAGACGGCACTAGATGCCGCATCTATCTTATTAGTTATCAATTTTTAATTCAATTTTAACTGACAATTGAGAAAAAAAATGAATAATTTCTAACACGTCAGAAACGGTGCAGTATTTGAATTGCATTAAGTTTGAAATTGCATCAAGCGTTCATGTTGCAAAGTTGCTAAAGTCTACGTTTAGTTCTAAACCACATCATCGTTTAATTGAGTAATAAATCCCTTAGTGCAGAAACTTCTTAATGCGAATTGAATTTTGAACGTACTAACGAGCTGTACGATATAAATTATAACAAAAGATTTATTACTTAATAATGTAACATTTGAAAGGGTTTCTTCAGGCGCAAACGGATTAATACTTAAAAGATAATTGGTGGTTGAGCTTCGAGTTTATTTTTGCAATATTAAAAGGCACCTTTTTTCATATTTAACGCAAAATCCACACACGTCTCTTAATTACGTTCGGTATTTGCATGTTCAGGTAGAAAATTCAATTATACATTTTGTACGTGCGCGGATAACATTAAAATACATTCGTATTAATAGATTAGTGTTATTCGGAAATGTTGAGGTTTTGTATCAAAAATTTTGCGTAACTCTCCTCCATAAAATTTGTTAAAATATTTTGGCTGTTATGGAAGTCAGCCAAAATAAAAAACATTTTGTTGGTTTAAAAGTGGTGTGGTAAAATTGTTTCAAACATTTTTGATATTTTTCATCTCATATCTATACTTTACTTACAAAAATAAAAAATTTTTAGTTCTGTACTATATTCATCGGAACACAGCGTACTGTATCAAAACTCAACAAAATATTTGTTTAATGATTTTAATAAATATGGTCAAACTTAAGTTAAAATTTTAAATTTTTTTGCAACTATAAATTAATCTAATAAAACCCATGTTTGGTCACATTTAGATTATTTTTTTAATAAATCGCTAATTAATTTGCAAAGAAATAAAGGTTAATTATTAGCTTATGTCGGTTATTTATATTCATCTTCATGTAAAAATAAATTTTGATTTCAACCATCTTAAATTTTCAGATATTTATATATTTACTATTAGACAGTAAGGTATATTAAAAAAAAGTCAAAGTTGGTAAGCAAATAATGTGTAATTGTTGGTGGTTTTAATGGCAACTGTAAATTTTCTATCAAAAAATCTAAAAAAAATGTAAAATAATTACATGATTAATGTTTTGATAAATTAAAACACACTGTAGTCACGATGTAGTCATGCGACTACCAGTCGTGGTCAAATTTATCTATAGAAAAGTTTGCATTTCGGTTAAATTCAACCACTCGTGTTGTTGTCTTTGACGAAATTGTTGAAAGTCGCATTTACACCATACCAAACTCGAAATACTGTAAGTAAATATGTTTTAAAACGAGAGATTCGAACTTGACAATACTGAAATTTATAAACAAATACGTTAAACTCTAAAATTTTATCATCAAACTGGAAACTAGCTAAAAGAATATGAAGACAAAACAAACCACCACGACAACAGAAAGAAAATGATACATAGTTTGTGTACCAGTCATGCAAAGTTGTTTCAAATACTAGTCAACCAATAGCAAAGCAAACGTAAATAATGTAAGTCATTGTACAATTCCGTAGGTCGGTGACTGTTACTATAGTATAATCAATTTCTATTCCGAAGTTTGAGGATTGCTTGTTTCAATTTACGTCAAATTGTTGAAAAGTAAAATGTTCTAATTTAACAATCGATGTTGAGAAATGTCAATTTCTTCTATCAAATTTTTGAAATTTATTTTTTAAGGTAATTGTGTAATCAGATTCCAATAACAGTCTAAGAGCTGGAGCCAAATTTTGCTCGTGATTGGGAGCAAAATTAAATATTACGGTATTACGTTGTGGTACCACCGACCAACACATTTCTGAACAGGCAATCGTGTTAGTCGTGGTTTAGTGTAGCTATAGAGGGTGAAGGTAATGGAATTTTTTTTGCATCTTCGTGATCTAAGACATGCTTGAAAATTAGCCGAATGCAAATTTGCAATACATTCAATCCTATTTTTAAAGGACGCCCGTCTAAAGCGAAGCCTAAGGGGTAGTTTCTAAGGTTAAAATTACACAAATTGGTCGTGAAGTTCGTTATTGAGACCATGGACACCAATTGAAGCAATTACTTCTTTAACAAACAGAAAAACACCAAGAACTGTACCAAAAAAATTGGTTTGCTGATGATGATAGCTTAAGCTATTGAAACACGGGTCCGAGTAAAGGTTTTGGTGCAGTTTTTCTGTTTGTTAAATAGACGCTGCAGTTTAGTAGTTCCATTTCTTTGAGTTATTTATTTATAATTAAAGAATAATAATTCCAAAGGGCGTCCAGCCGAATAATGGTTTTGGACCTTAAAGTGGGGTAAATTGATTCGCGAATCTGATAACTTACATTGCACTTTGATTAATAATGTGAACTGTGATAAAATTATGTACGTTTAATTTATCTTAAAAAAATGTTTTATTTATTTAAAATAGATTATTTAAGAAACAGATTGAGATTCTTGTATATCAGATGCCAGCCAAAGGGACGTGTTGCATTTATAGAAGAATTGCAAAATAATGTTCTAAGAAGCTTCGGTTATGAAAATAAAGTTGCACCCATCATTAAACAATTTTGCTTAATTTCTATGAATGTCAAGAATTGTCGGATAATGATAATGGAAACGTCAGGTAGGTACATTGATGCCGAGCTTCCACCTCGTCATCTAATTTTATCCTGTTTTAAGGTCCAAAGCCACGACTTGACTAGACGCTCTTCGGGATTATGATTCTTTAGTTATAAACAAATAATTGATGTAAATAGAGTCCATGACCTCGATAACAAGCTCCATCTCCAATGTTTGTAATTTTAACCTTGGAAGCCATCCGTTTGGCCTCGTCTTAAACAGACGCCTCTTGGAAATTGAATTAAGTGTGTTGAGAACTTGTAACTCGGTAAATTTTTAATCATGCTCTCATCCTACTTTTCACTCTCAATATCTACCTTAAGTCACGACCAGCAAGGTCGCATTGCTTTTGGTACCACAACGTAATACCGTATTATATCTCCTTGCCCCCGATCACGAGCAAAATCCTATTCCAGCTCTCTATCTATAAGGTTTTAGTAATGAACGTTTTAGTAATAAACAAGTACGTTTATTAAATTACCAAAGGACCCTCCTTTTCACATTAGTTGTTGTTACTATCTTATCAGTAGTTTGCTCCGTTTTTTATTAAATTTACTAAACTCTATTTTTTAATTATTTATAACGTTGGTTCAATTATCACAAATTAATAAAAGAGTAAATAAACTCCATGTGTTCACTGAACGTATTATAGCAGTATGTGTGATGATGGTTTCCATAATCATAACGCCCAAAAAGAGATTTGTTATTGAATCCCTAGTATTTTGAGGATTTTCTATATGTCAACCCAATAATCTAAATTTGGAGCTAATAATACTTTTACTGCTGATAGATAAAATAAACTAGTTACCCAAAAAGTCATCCTCTATCTCAAAATTCAAATGAGATTTCTTTACGACTTCAGAAACAACACCAACCTTTCTATTTTACATTTATATAATGTTACTAATCGAAAAAAAACATTAAATCAATTTTTACATCTATCAAAATATCTAGGTTTTACTTTTACTTAAAGATAAGTTTTTCACGTTTCATTTCCAAGACATGTGTCGTATTCTTTATTCATCTGATATTGTGCGTATTTCAAAACATGATCTTTGTGTTAAGGTAAAACCGGGAAACAAGTAAACTGCCCTTAGAATAGTGGGTAAACGTTGGCAATTACGGTTACAAGGTCCAATCCTCGAATATTTTTTTGTTTCAATAACAAAAAGTACTAGTTTAAGGTTGTCAAAATACAAAGTTTGAAGATAGAAACTCTTACACACTGGTTTTGTAACGTGTGTAGTAGACATTCAGTTTGCCTTAAAAACTTAAAACGACTTCTATAGTCAGTACTTAGCCTTCTACCATATTTCAGCAATTTTTATCCAAATTTTCAAAAGTGAACTACAACTAATAGCCACTAAAAAGATTCGAAAGAGACGAGATCATATTTTGTATTCGTTTAGGAAAATCTGTAACAGAAACATTTTTTTTTCTGATTAGGAAAGATTTTGAGGATTCAACAATGACATGATCTGCTTGTTTTCAATGGTACAAAGAATTTGTAGATGAGCTAAAATGGTTTGAATTGTAAGTCACTAATTGTTGCACATTCTGAAAAACCATGAACACTGCAACGGTAATTATTCGCACAGATCCACGTTTAATTATTTAGCACCTCTATAGAATTTTTAAAACATCCGTTGGAAGTGTTTTTGCCCAAACTTTTAGACATGTCTTTGGTCTGTGCTCGCTAGATTTACCGACTGCCAACAACGGACCAAAAAGAAAACAGAGTGGAAGTTTTGACTATTGGAAAAGGTATGTTCAAAAAGAATAGTAGAAAAAATGATAACTGGTGATAAAACTTGGATGTTTTGCTATGAACAAAAGATGAAGCAGCAAAGCACATGGTGAATAAAAATGTAGGACCACCCCCAACCTCCGTATAATCTTGATGTATTCCTATGTGATTTGTTTTGTATCCTCAAGCAAAAAAGAACTTTAAAGGTTTAATACAGAAATGTACGTTGTTAAGGTTTTAGAGACGATTGTAAAGAGGCTGACCAACAATGACTGACTTTTGCCATGTATTTGAACATTGAGATAAGGTCATTGCACTAAAGGAAGATTATAAAATGTAATAAAAGAATTGAAGTTTGGTTGGAGTAGTCCTGGTCTTCATTGAACCACCCTCGTATTTTCTTTTTCATGAAAAAAGGCAAGTGTAGTTCGTGGTAGTAGGAAAACAAACTAAGAATGTCAACAAGTCACTGTATATTATAAAATTGTTAATAAAGGGTTAACTTCAGAACGGGTACGATACAATTGTCCTGAAAATTAGGTATAAGCCAAACATTCTTATAACTTACTCGCAAAAAGGACACCTGTTGCATACTTTTCCCATACGTTTATCTTTTAATTATTAATTTTAACATTCAAAAAATAGTATTGTATCCATCAAAAAAGTCAATATTTTCCAAAAAAGTCAGCAGTTTATGTATGTCAAAAGAAAACAAGCCATTATGAAGAGCCACTGACTCTCTAAATTCAATTAGAAACGTACAAAACAGTATCATATGCTTTAAAATAGATTGTAAAAATCGTTGATTTTAAAATCACACTTTGTCTTTTAGAAAATGCCTAAAAAACAATTGACCGTTGCCTTGGTTGGAAACACACCCAAATTACTCATACCCACTTGTATTTTGATTTAATTTAAACCATTGCAAATCATGTTTAACATCAGTTTAGTAGATGTTGGGCTTATTTCAATGTCAACTAACCTTTTTATGCAGTTCATTTGCACTCTCAAATACCATAGTTATTTAATACAAGATTTTTTATTTTAAGAAATTGAATTTAAACAAAGGTTTCGCTATGAAACAATACTGTTGCGTTTGTTACTAATCTTACTTTACAAAACATTTCATCACTTGCAAATTAGTAAGTTGATACATATTGATAAAATAATATCAATTTCAGTTATTTCTTAACAAACTATACAAATTGTTTTGGTAACACTCCGCTTTTCTGCTACGTGTAGTACATTACAAATAAATGTAGACTTTAGTGGTAGGCATACATATAGTTCTACTACAAGTCGAATACTGTATAAAAGGAAGAGAAAAAGCAGAATAAAGGAAAACATGATAGGAGCCATATAAAAGATATGCTGAGAAACGAAATGTAGGGCAAAAAGTAATGGGATGAATTTTGAACAGGATGTCCTTTTAAGCCCAACGTTTTCTGAATATGTTGCTCTGGAAAAGTTTACTTTAAATTAAAAAAAGAATTTAACCAAAATTTATCAATATAAAAATGTATAGTGAATGGTTATTTAAATAAATAATTAATAACGTAAGAGAATTATTATAAAAAGTGTTCTCGCGAATTTGCAGTTGGTGTTTGGGTTTTACCGAGATAGTGTCATTTACCTTGATAAAAATAAAGCGGTATGTGGAAAATAAACTCAATGATTTCTTTGTGTACGAACGCATTTTGTAAAAGATTAAAGTTAAAATTTTAAAATTCATTTTTTAAATAAACGTGTAAAAAGCACTACAGATAATTTTCAACAAGTGAAATACAATTTATTGTGAATAAACAATTCAAACCGCCTCGTCGTTGCAGCTGAGTCGTTATTGCTTTGCGTTGTAGCAATTATTATAAACAATTAGTTATAAATTTATGAGTATAATGTATGAAATGTATGAGGAAAATGCTGTTACCAAGGAGGACACAATCGCAACAAAAATATTTCACTTCAACCGCGTAAAGGTTAGATCTTACTAAATTTTTGTAAATAAAAGAATGTTCGAACGTAAATTGTAAACGCAATTAATTATGTAGATTTTTCGTTTGAAAACTTGCAAGTACAATAAATAAGGTTTGATTAAATTTTTAATTTGTGTTATGTATTTGAGTATAATAAAATTAGATGCATGCAATGTATAAATAAATTTGTTGTTATACTAAATTAATACTTTCAATTAAAGACAAACCCAAACCAGTGATAAGATAAAAGCAACATAAAATTTTAAAGTTAATTTGTATTACTTGTTTAAATAATTTGAGTCTCATTGCTAAATTAAATTTTTTTTATTAAAAGCACGATATACAGAGTGTCCAGTAACTCTATGGACAAATTTTACGTACTGATTCTAGACCCAAAAATATGAAAACAAATTCATATAAACCCAGGTTCGGAAACGCTTTGTTTACGACTTACAGGGTGTTTTAAAAAATATCACTTTTTTCGGTTTTTTGGCGATATTTTGGGTTTTTTGTAGTCGAGAAACTAAAATATTTTATTGATTTTGATGCAGCGTGCAAAAGGCGCCATCTACAGTAGTATGCTAAAAGTTAATTGGCAATCGGACCACCTCGTCTAATCCATTGACCACCAAACGTATTATTGAGATATTTAAATATTTAAGTTTCTGGACCACAAAAACCTTCGTGTCCCAAATCTTAGGATCATATTCAAATTTATTCGCAAAATATCGCAAAAACCGAAAAATAAATTTTTTAATACCCTGTAGGTCCTAAACGAAGAGTTTCCGGACTTAGGTTTATACAAACTTTTTTTTTTATTTTTGGGTCTAGAATCACTACGCGAGTTTGTCCGTAGAGTTACTGGACACTATTTATAATGGATATAAAAGATGAACTACATAAACAACCGATATGATGAATAAAAACAGGAAGGAAAATGGTAGTACAACTGCGATATGTAGACAACATCGTAATTTTTGCAAATAAGGTAATAAGAGTCACAAAATAATATTTAGAAAAAAAAAAGCTAGAGGTAATATAAGAAAAACAAAAATTATAGAATTTAACAAGAAAAAAGAATGAAATGGTGGTGAGGAGAGGAAAAGATAGAGAGAGTGGATAAATTTAGTTATCTGAGATATACCAACAAAATTTGATAAAAAAGATATAGATTAAATAAATGAATTACAAAGCCAATAAAACATAATATTAGAGCAAGTAAGGTTAATTGGCGAAACGGTATTTGAAAAAAGACATAGTTATAAGAAAGTGACTATTTGAAACACTAGTTAAAAACGTGATATTGTATAGGGTGGATATATGGAGTGGAAGAAATTGGAAAAATTGGAGAGGATATAGCAAAAATACTGGAGATATTATTAAGACTAGATGGTGAAATTCTAAGGCACCTCTAAAAGATCTAAAGCTAAAAAAATAAAAATTCAAACGATAAAAAGAGAGTTAAGGCTAGAGGAAAGAATTGAAAGTAGGTTACAAGACGAATGGCTGTACAATTGTTCTAAAAAGATAGAGAGACAAAAAGTAACACACGGAGAAGAAGATTGAAAAGCATAATGGAAGAAAAGATAGTACATATAATTAATAATTGGACATTTCAAAGTTTTTAATAGAGAAAAAAAGCATAAAACCAGGTTTAGATTTAGAAAAAATGCAGAATTAGTAAAGGAAGACTGAGAAAACATTGAACATCTGTTAGAGGGGTGCAAAGTAAGAATGGTAGAAAAAGAGGAGGGAGCACTATTGCAAGAAAATGGTAAAGGAGAAAATGGATGAGGCATGTAGTAAGAAAAAGGATGAGGGCTAGAATAAGTAAAAAAATAGTATTAAAAGATAGAATAAGTTATTTGAAAAATGAAAGGGAGTAGATGTGTTAATGTTTATTTAATTAATTTTCTGTAAGATATTAAAATTTGCAAACTAATTAAATTAATTTGAATTTACTACGAGTAGGATTCATTGAATTCACATGTTTAATTATGTTTATATTAACGGTTCCACGACCATCATAAAATTATTTTTGACAGTTTTTTATAAAATTCACTATACACCTTATACAGGGTTTAAATGAATAAGTACAACAAACAGAAGAGGGATTCTTTGTCAAAAAATAAATAAAAATTTATATGAGCAATTTCTGCTTAGTTACAGCTCTTAATGATGGCCCAAAAAAACGGATTTTAATTTATTTCTCGAAAACAAAAAAATTCCAAATTTAAAAAATATAAAAATTTTAGTACTCCTTTTTTTCACTTTTTTTCGACAAATTGGAGTTAGTACGTAATAATGACACAAAAAAAATCTATGACCATGAATTTTTAAAATATTTAGTAAAATATTCATTTTACAAATTGTTTTATCAAATAAAAATTGTTTATTATTTAATTATACCCAACTATTTTTTGATCCGATAAGTAATTACTGAGATATAACAATCACGTGACAATAAAATCACAAACTCGTTCAACTTAATATTTATTACAAATCAATTACAAATAATATTTTAAAAACTGCTAACTAGTTTAATTAATTAATTAATTAAACAAATAAACTCAATTATTCTTTTTAAGTTTAACTCGTGCGCCAAAAATTAACATTTAGACATGCGTAACACATATACCTTAATGTTAATTATAGCCTAAATATGTATTGCGAACATTTTCGTGACATTCAAAACAAGATTATTAACAACAGTTATATGTTTTTAGAAATTCTATTATCTATAGCTTTGTTTGAACCATTTTTTTCTAAAACAAAATTTTATTTTTTGCTTATCAGGGGCGATGTCCTAATTGTTTTGTGCCTTCAAGTATGAATTTTTAATTGAATATTTTATACTCCAACTTCTTCTACCCCAAAAAGGGTATAATTAATTAAAAAATTAGAACATTTTAAATGTAAAAAAGTGCTGCAAGTAGCGCCTCCTGCAATTTACCACAAGAACGAATTTTAAGTTTTTATCTCAAAAAAACACCGAGCACTCAATTTTGTGCAAATATTACAGCTATTAAGAACATTTACCAAGAAAAACTAATAAATAATAACAACTTTGAAGCTCTGTATTTTGGAAACTATCAAGTTTTGGACTAAGTTAATTTGGGTTAAATCCGCATATTATAGTCCCAGAAATCTACAGTAGCGCTATGTACACGCAATATCGGGACACCCTGTATAAAAACATGTTTGTCTAATATTGTATATTGTTCTCACAAACTTTATTAACAAATATGAACTTCTAATAGCATGCCAAGCAATTGTCACTTAACTGAGCGTATCCTCCTTGAAAGATGCGCAACACTAATTAGTTCAAAACGGTTGAATTAATATCAACATTTTCTTGTAAAGGTTAAAGGTAAAAACAAGCCATACTGCAAGCTAAAATTATCGATAGAGCACAACATGTCGGCGCTGTATAAGGTACTAAATTTTTGCATCAAAATTTATGAATTAAATCATTAAAAAAAATTGTAAATTATATTAGTAGTGTTATTAATTAATTTTTCTTAAAAAACTGCAATGCATTCATTCAAAACAAATAATTTTTTAATCTCTAAATGTATTTGAAAAACACAAATTGTAGAAACTCTCTTTAAGCTCGCATTAAAAAACAAAACTTTATATTCATCTTCATTCTTTTTATATGTTTTAGTACTAAAACATTTTTTTAAGTAATTTGAAAGTGAACTTGCTGCCCCAATTAAAGGAATTTTTTTTTAAATTATATTTGTATTAAACTGTAATTAGAAGAAACGTTTTTTATACTAAAACATATTTTAGTTCATGTGTTTTGCAAAGCTTTTTCTCATTTGAGTCGCCCCTACATTAATCTGCCACATGTGCCTAATCGATTGTATTAAGACGGATTTTATATTATAAGGCAAGAAGAAAAACGGGTAAAACGAAAAAAAGTTAATATCTACTTAAGCCTTAATTTTTCTATAAACACGCTACTTATTTTTATTAAAAAATTTTAACCCAACTGATGCTTTTATATTTCGCTGTTCGAAGAAAATTGCGTATAATACGTTGACAGTTATTTTGTATACAAAAATTAATTAAGCGTGTACTTAAATTTAATTAGACAGAATATTTACAGAGTAGGTATTTGGTGCTTTTCTGCTATTTTAGTAATAATTTTAATTATAGAAAGTAATTAACACATTGTTTATGCCTCAGAAATCAATAAAACTAGAATGCTACATTGAACGGAGCTTTCATTATCAGCACACGCTGTAGTTTAATTTGTATTTCAAAGTTTCACAGTAAATTAAGTGATTTCACGCACTTATTCGTGATTGATTTTTATTATTAGCAATAGAAAGGTTAATTGGATTTACATTAACAAAAGTATTACACCAACTATCAATCATTTTCATTCAATTATTAAACACTTAAGTTCTTGGTTAACGTGATAATTTACCCATATATACAACACTGAAGAAAAAACCAAAAATTAATTAAAATGTGTATACTTTATAAAATCGAATGTAATAGCTTTTTAACAAAACAATTAACCATGAATTGTAAGTACCTACTGTTGCTATTCTTTGGTTTTACTAGACAAAAGCGGTCTAACAAAAAGTTGTAGATATTAAAAGTTCTAGTTTTTCATTCATGTTTTGTGTAATTAATATTCTTTAATTGATTGTTAAATAAAGGTTACGTGAGAATAGTGTGACTACGTAATTAAGCATGGAATTAATAAAAATTTCACAAAATGTTTGGACATTAGGATTGCACTTAAAATTTTAATTAAAAAAAACAAGCTACAATTTTTTAGGCAAACTAAAGTCCGTAAATAAAATTGAATCACATTTTTTGGTTTTCAAATAATAATGATGATCAAGTTATTCAATATCAGTTTATTGATCTCAAAAGTTTTCAAAACTCTGCGATTTAATGAAGTTAAGAGACATTGCTTGATAACAATAACACATATAAATGTACGAGGGGTGCGTAGCAACTTTTCCGCTCAAACAAAGGACATCACTACATAAACTTGACTACTTATTTGTTTTCATTTATTGCATGAGTGTACGTGAAAGAAAGGTTTTAATAAATCTACAAATACAGTCCTAGACAAAAAAACGACAACAAATATGTTATTAAAATTTAATCTAAAAAACTTGTTTTCAAATTTGTATGGATTATGATGTTTTATATTGAGTTTTCAATTTGTATTTTGATTCTTATCAAATTCTATTTTCAGTTATTGCGAATGGAGTTGATGCTATACAGGGTAGAACTAAAACTTGCATTACAATTTCCAAATATTCTGTAGGAAAATTTAATGACCAAAATGTTGATATCTCCTGGCATTTTTTTTAATTCATATCGATATTTTAATTGTAGAACAATTTTGTTATATTAAATAGAAAACGAACGCTATTTGCAACAGTAGTAAAAAATAAATTCGTTACAGAACAAATAAGCGGTATATACGGTGTGATTCGATAAAAATGTAAATATTCTAGACATTTTGTTTATGAAACTCTTTGAAGAACAATAATTTATAAAATTAAAGAAAATTGTATTGCTGAACTTACAAACAAAAAAAACCAAAAGCATTAATTCACGTTAAATTTTTCAAAAACTCCAAAACCCACTATGAGACACTGATTGGCGCGTTTACAAATGGACCTGGTACCTAGTTTCAGTAAACGATAATAAACGTCAAAGCATTAAAAATGTGATGTATATTTCATTCAATCCAAAGCGAACCTGAGGTAAATAAACACCAATGCGCAATCAACACGTTCCAAATTGTTAGAATAAATATTTTTTACAATTATAATATTCTTACTTTATGCTTGTGTTGAATATATTTTTTATTTAATATTTGGGCTTTTGCGACCTAAGTACGGCTCTGGCCACCCGGTTTACGTGAATTTCCCATGCATTAGTTGATCTCCGCATCGTTTTGAAAGTGAATCCAATGTAGTAACGCATCCTTTATGTCCACTTCCATATCATAAACTCACTACTTTATCCATATTTGAAAATATAATTTAGGGAGTGAGATCCGCGACCTTGGTGAGCAAAAGAACGGACCTCCTTTTCCAATCCAGCGATAGCCGAAATGGGAATTTAGAAAAAAATTCACAACCTAATTATATCTAAAACAAATAAAAATCGGGTTTGAAATATAAGCTTATTTTAGATTCCTGAACACGTCTTTAAAATAATTCTATTCCATTCCAAATCACCTTGTATATGCGGTATTGCACCCTCATAAACTAATAACTACCGGTATGCGACGGGGTACGTTTTGAATATAATTACATAACAAACACTTGGTCCTAGTTTAGATCAGAGCTTCTTGGAAACCAATCTATTCCCCAATTTTCCATTTCACCAAGATAATGACTGACGCTTAATGCAACAGCTTTTAAGAGATTGTCCAATCAAATATTAATAAAAAAAATTATCATATTTTTTTTAATGGTAAACAACAGTACAATGACTGACTCCTTTAACAAAAAATGAAAACAATATAAACTATAATCATACCAATTGCTTGATTGAAATGTAATTTTTAGTATTGTTTTAAAGTGCACCATTTTCTTTAAAATGTTTGTTTTGTTTAGAAGAACTAATTCAGAAAAGATATAGCTTTAAAATGTCACTCATACCGACACCTTCGTATCATTACATTTTTTATTAGATCAGAAAAATACATTTTATTTATGGTTTTTAATTAATTATTTATGCATTTGTGATCAAGTTAGTTTAGACTCTTTTTAGATTTTTAATATGGTTATATCCACCAATTCTTAGTTAGATGCCTTGATAAAGACTGACCAACGCTAGTCGAAACGTCGGCAAAAGACTAGACATGGTGTTTTAATCATTCATCACCAGTAATACTCCTACACAAAAAGTCCCACTGTTTGGGAATATCTACAAATAAAATAATTTATATATAAAATCTTAAAGTAATCAATACTACAACAACAAGATGTATTGAAGGAAATTAATAAATAAATAAAAATTCTATGTATAATATGAGGTTAGCTATAGAAAGTATAATACAAAACAGAAAGGTGCAGGAAAGAAGAAATACCTTGTTCTGGATAACATTACAAATTAAGAAGAATACAGTAATTATTAAAGAACAGAAAATAGAGATGTATGACCTTGCGTAGGGATTCAATCAATCTGACGCGCGACAGTTGGACGCGGTCAATTAGAACCAACAACTTTTGGAGGCGCAACTTTTAAACAAGCGACATTTAAACGCTGCTGTAACATAAAGGGTGTCCAGTCACCAAATTTTCTTTACAATTTATAAAAAGATATACAGTATGTTCCCGGATAGGGTTGCTAAGAGAAAAATTTTTATTTTTAATTTTTCGAAAAAAATATATTCTTCATAAAAGTTTTTGCTTGTTTCAAAACCGTGGAACCGGCTCTCTTCGTTCTAAATTTTTTTTCAATTCTAGAGAAAAATGGAAAAATAAGATCATTTAGTTGAAAATTTCGAAAAAATTAGATCTCGTTTTCGTGGCAACCGATAACAAGATTTTTGACTTTTATTTATTAAATGACAATGTTGTCGAAAGAACAACGAATTTATCTTATTCAGCGTTACGGCATAGGTGATAAAGCAATTAATCAAGTTATTGAGGAGTTTAACCAAAAATTCCCAGATGTCTTCATATCAAAATGTGGTGCACAAAAATTAATCAAGAAATTGTTAACCACAGGGTCCATATTAGACATAAAAAATACTAAGATAGTTCGGAATGAAGATGACGCTGCGGCTTTTATTGTGATGTATTCGGTTCGAAATAACCCAAAATTATCTTTACGTCGAAGATCGTTTGAATTAGGGATGAGTAAAACCCATATCCATAGAACATTAAAGCAGTTGAAAGTTTATCCCTTCAAACCTTTTTTTTATTATGCTTTAGAGCCAGGAGATAGTGCAAGACGATTGGATTTCTGCTTGTGGATGGGCACTTAAATAATGGATAATCAATACTTTTATCGAAATATTGTATTTTCTGATAAAGCCACATTCTCCACCAATGGTACTGTTGCATTGCAACATGTAAGGTATTGGAGCCGTTACAATCCCAATTTCCGAATCGCTCGTAATAGGCAATATTTAGCTAGAGTAAACGTATGGTATCCAATTTCTTACCATGGCATTATTGGGACATTTTTTTTTAAAATTTGGTTAATCAGCACATCTATTTAAATATGCTGCAAAATTTTCTAAGTGAACGGTTGGACAATTTACCTATTAACTATCGCGCAAGATGTTATTTCCAACAAGATAGTTGTCCTGCTCATTATGCGCAAATAGTGGTAGAATGGCTGAATCAGGAATTTGGGGAGAATTGGATCGGTCGAACTGGTCCTGTTTTATGGCCACCAAGGAGCTCTGATTTGACTATGGCAGATTTTTATCTTTGCGGCCGCTTGAAACAAATAGTTTATGCAAACGATCTTCCTCCGGATGCAGAAAATTTAAAGAAAAGAATCAGAGATGCGGCGGCGTCTTTATCTCTCGAAGAAATTTGAAGAAGTTATGATGAACTGCGTCGAAGACTTGAGCTCTGCGTTCAAAAAGAGGGTGAATGGATCGAATGAAATTGTTTTTGATCAAATTATTATTATTATTTCTTATTATTAGGTTAAATTGCTATTGTTATTATTATTATTAGAAATTGTGTAAACGTTTGTGAATTTCTTGAACAGATTTTGTGCAAAATATTTTGAGATATAATTAATACAGAAACTTTTGGTTCTTCTTGATAGCTATAAAATCTAAATAAATTAAAATCTGCCTTGGTCAAATCAGGTCTTCTCGGTTGCCATAAAACAGGACCATTTTGACCAATTTCATTTTCCCTAAATTTCTGAGTCAGCCAATCTACCAGTATTCGCGCATAATGGGCAGGAGAACCAGTTGGTTGGAAATAACATTTCAGGCGATAGTTAATTGGTAAATCGTTCAATTTATTAATTAAAAATTTAAATGGTTCCAGTACCACATGATAAAATACAACAATACCATTGGTGGAAAATGCCACTTCATCAAAAAAATACAATATTTCGATAAAAGTATTGATTATCCATTATTTGAATTACTTAAATTCGTTGTTCTTTTGACAACATTGTCATTTAATAAATAAAAGTCAAAAATCTTGTTATCGGTTGCCATGAAAACGAGATCTAATCCTTCGGACTAATAAATTAACATATTTTTTCATTTTTTTTAAATGTAAAGAAAAATTAAAATGAAGAGAGCCGGTTCCGCGGTTTTAAAAGAAGCAAAAACTTTTATAAAAAATAGATTTTTCTTGAAAAATTCAAAATAAAAAAGTTTTTCCTTTTGGCAACCCCATCCGGGGACATACTGTATATAGAAAAAATGTGGTTTATTGTAGTTATTAATAAAATTACAAAATAATGATCAATGCTAAGATTTTTCTATTGACAATTGTCAATAGAAAAGAGAAACAATCTCTTGGGAAAAAACTATAAAAAATGGAAACAGAAATAAAGCCGTATTTAGTTTGATATTTGTTCAAAAATTCTATTATTTATATCAGCTAGTTAATGTTATTGGTTTACATTTTTTAAATGATTTTTAAAGTTTCACCGTTAGATTGTTTTTTATCAACCTCGACTTCTAACAATTACAACATTGGAAAAATCAGAAAAAATTCTTAATTTGTATTACCTAAAAAAAATTGAGGTACACGTAAAAAAGCTCCTACTTTAATAAATTTTAAGGTTAGTTCTCTACGAGGTTTTATGACTAAAGTCTTTAATAAAGTCAAACGTTGTTTGTATTTAAAATTTGGTATAAACGGGTTTCTGATGCTTATATGAAATGTATACCAATCCTTTACTCGCAAAAAGGAAGTTCTACATACCGGTAAACGACAGTGTGGTAAAAGTCACCAGTTCAGTAAAAATTTGGGAAATAACCTTAGATAATCCTGAACAAAACTGCAATAGATTTAAGTCAAAATCAACCTGTTCATCTTTACATATGGTACCAGTGATTAGTAGGGGCGTAAGTCCAAAAAGATCACCACCAGATGGAGAATTGAGCATTCAGAGATTGACAGGTTGGGTGGTTGCCACTAATGCAAGTAGAGAAATACGATAGGTAAAGATGTAATCATATTTGGAATTGGGATAAGATATAAGGTAATTAAACACTGAGCTAGATGTGGACGTAAATCTAGAAGGGAAAACCTGTCGCTGGGCAGGTAGCACACTCATGAAATTTAAAACTTGGACACCACAATTTCTGTAAACAAAAATTTGCACATTGTGAAGCGGGCTTAAGAGTATCATTTACAATTCTAACAGCAGGTAGTCTCAGCAGGGGTTATCTTATAGAAGGACTGTAGAATGAATCATTACACTAAGCACGTTTTAGAAAATAGGTAATTTACGTTGCTTACTTAATTTTTTTCTTTAAAGAATATATTTGAAGGTATCGCTAATTAAACACCATAGCTCGATTAATTATCGAATCAAAATTTTGTTTAGGAAATGTTTACAAAATAAAATTAGAAATAATTTTGATTTAAAAAACGTCTACAAGCAATAACTTTTAAATTAAATCAAAAACTAAACATGGTTATTTGGGTTGACTGATTATTACTTATTTTTAAATAAATCTAACCTACTAATTATTGTAAGTTATTAAAAAAAATCATTAAACTCTCTATTCATAATATTTAGTCCTTACAAAATGTATATTTTATGACGTTTCATTTTTTCTGTAGTTAATATAAAAAGTGAAAATAAAAACTAAGGCAATTCTTATTGTCAACGTATATATTTAGTTTTTTGACAAGAATTTATTACATAATTATAATTAAGATACCAAGTTATAGTTTAAAATTAAATGAAAACGTTTTTTTTTTAAATAAAGGTATTACTATATAAATAAATATAAGAAATCAATAATGGGTGTGACCTCCATTATTATTGATACATTCTTGGAGGCGTCTGCTCATTGACGCTATCAAGGTATCAATATAATTAATATTAATCGTTTCCCATGCGGTATCAATGGCTGCAATTAGTGCATTACGGTTTACTGGTATAAAATTTGGCCCTTGTTGTCTTCGGATAACAGCAAGTATTCGAGCCCAAACATTTTCGATAATGTTAAAATCTGGGCTTTTTGCTGGCCAGGGTAACAGCTCCAAGTTATTTGCTTGTATCCAGTTGCGCACAACCTGCGAAGTATAGGGTCATCATATCCCGATAGTTAATTATCGAATGTTCCAAGAAAATATGTGTAAATAGTAAATGGAATCTACTAACGTAACGTTAAGTCGTTAATTATAGTTACATAACTCTCCTTTCATAAGATATAGTTCATATTAATATGCTTATTGTAAAGCTTCGTACACACCTGAACAACAAACCGAGGAACAAACAGAACAACGAACCGAACGGCAATCGGAACATTAATTTGGACGGTGCTACGTACGAATTTTAGAACAGATTCGCAAGTCCTGATTGTTCCACGAACGGTTTGCGGCGTTCCCGCAACTTGTCGGTTTTTTCTCCGACATCAAAGAAAATGCGCGCGAATGCGTTTGCAGGTTTGAACGAATCTAAACAAAACGGCGAACAAACTTATGCGGGAGAATTAAATTATTTATTTTTTGTCCTCCCTTTTGTGGGTTTGTTGTGTTTTAGGTAACATTATGGAGTTGACAGACGAAAAATGTTTTAAATTAATCAGTGTTTAACAATGGAAGAAAAAATGATGACCAATATTTCCAATATTGCTCTAAGGGTTGTTACATTGGTCATTAGAAGTATGTAATAAATAAACAATTACCTACTGTTTGAGAAGGGTAGTGTGAACCAATAAATAAAGTAATAAATGTAAATTCCATTTTAGTTTAAAATTTCAAGTGTTGTGAAAATGCCACCTCATCTCGGTGCTGATTTGAAAACGCGGATTGTTTCGGAATTAGCGACGGGTCGTAGCGTGCGTAAAATTTCACGTATGTTAGATATACCAAAAAGCACCGTAGGGCATTACCGAGTAAAATGAAATCTTGAACACACTTTGGAAAGAGCCATCGGAAGTGGTAGACCTAAAGTATCTACACGTGCTTAAGATCTCGAGTTGTTTCATTACGTAACAGAACAACCATTTGCTACATACTCCAGGACTATAGCAGATACACATTTTCCCAGATGCCGTATAACTACACAAAAAAGATTAAAGGAGATGGGAATAAAGAAGTATAATGCTGCTGCGAAAGAAGTTCTCAGTGACAAAAATATGAGACGTCGTCTGAATTTGCAAGGCGATATGTGAACGAACCTTTGAAATTTTGGAATCGAGTGATTTTTAGCGACGGAGAAACGTTCAATAGCCGCAACGATGGACCACTAAAAGTTTTTAGAATGGAAGGAACTCGTTACGAAAACATACACATATGTCCTAAAAAACGAAGTGGTTATTTTTTTGTGATGTGTAGGGTTGGGTTAGCGCGCAGGGTCCAGGAGTTTGTTGGGCTATCGATGGACGTCTTGATTCTGCTGCGTATTTAGATATTTTCGAAACTATTATGAAACCTTCAGTCGAAGTGTTTTATCCAGACGAAGATTATATTTTCCAACAAGTAAGTATTTTTATTTCACTATACTTTCTCCAAAAATAGTTTGGGATCTGTTGAATTAACATTTTCATAATGTATTTTTGTTGTTAAAGAACAACGCCCCTATTCATACTTCGCGGGTTGTGCGCAATTGGATACGAGAAAATAACTTGGAGCTGTTACCCTGGCCAGCAAAAAGCCCAGATTTTAACATTATCGAAAATGTTTGGGCTCGAATACTTGCTGTTATCCAAAGACAACAAGGGCCAAATTTTATACCAGTAAACCGTAATGCACTAATTGCACCCATTGATACCGCATGGGAAACGATTAATATTAATTATATTGATACCTTGATAGCGTCAATGAGCAGACGCCTCCAAGAATGTATCAATAATAATGGAGGTCACACCCATTATTGATTTTTTATATTTATTTATATAGTAATACCCGAGGGGTTAACGGATTATGTAATCAGGTGTACATTTGACATGTATTTACTGTATTCTGAAGAATTCCGTTGTGTATTTTCGTATTCTCACGTATTCTTATATATTCATCTTGATTCTTAGTAAATTCATACGTACTTTCCCGTATTCTCAAGTGTTCCTTGCGTATTCTTTGCGTATTCTTCACGTGCCTTGGCCTTCATATAACCAATCAATTTATTTCCCGCCCTGCATTTTGCTTCCTTGCATTTTGCACAGTTTCACAGTTACAGTCTGTGAGCTTTAGTTCAGTTATAATCACATGAAGGTTCGTTAAAAGTGTAAAAATGGAGAAAAGCGAGGAGAAAAGCACAGTAAGTACTAGCTTTCTTTTTTATTCTTCGTCAGTTTAAGTTATTGTTAAAAAGCAAGGTCAAATAGAATATCCGTACAAACAAGTGTTGTATGCTCGGTTCTTTTTATTTTTCATTTTCATTTTTTTGTGGGAACGGTCGATTCTCTTTTATCTTAGTTACTCGTGGTTTGTTTACAAAGGAGATTTATAAATCATCATTTTTTAACATGGCGTCGAACATATCAGCATTTTAATTTTGTCTACAGATATTTTACTTTAATTTCTTATATTTTTCAAACATGAAATACAAACCCACAGGGGCGTAGCTAGAATTTTTTTCGGAGGAGATTCGACCAAGCAAATACAAATGAAAGTTTTAATGTAAGATTTTGTTCGTAAAAATGTTTTCGATGCAATTTGGGGGAGGGGTGTTTAGACACTACAAATAGGTTGATTAGGATTGTTTTATGCAGGAGAGAGATGAATCACTAGAGGCAACTGCAAAAGACGTTTCAACTCAAGCTCAGCCCGCAGAATTTTGGCATCAACTCGAAAATGGATTAAAGTGCTCTTTTCCAAAATATCTTGTAAATTTATTGAAATTTTCCGGGTTTGACAATGCATGTTCACTAAAACTCATCGAAGAAGAGGATGTAAAGTCAATGGAAGAATTTGCCAAGGAAGATATGGAAATCTTAATACCAAAAATTCTTTTAAAGAAGATTTTTATGGAATATATCATAGCAATCCAAAAAAATTTAAAATTTTGCCAGGCCACAAGAAGTTAATTTTTAGCATTAAAAATTATTTACTTAAGAATAATCACATTTTTCATATAAAGAAAAAGGCATTGCTCGGGGTGTTGCAGATCAAAATGGTTGCAGAAATCCATATAATTCAACTAAGAGCAATGCACAAATGACTCGACAAATTGTTACTCAAAACGATATTGGCGAAAGGGATAAAATACTTCAGCTTCTTAAAACATGCATACGTAATGAAATAAGTAACAGTGATGTTCCCTCAGATGTTCCAACTACGAGTAGCTCATCATCTGCAAATCTCTTTTGGTCGACTTCAAATACTGAAAAAATATTAGAGATGAATCAGTCTGATATTATTTTGGGAAATGACTCAGCAAAAATTAGGTGTGCTCTGTGTACAGAAAATTCATATATTACCATAGTTACTGCATCGTTAAAGACTGGAAAACGATGGATAATCTCAAATTTCGTACGTCACATACGAACACATTACAAGAAACAACCAACCAAAACCAAGATGTTTCAAAATAAAGAGAAGAAACAAATATCCATTTTAAGTCACATTATAGTAAATCCTCGACGACATCCAAGTAATGAAAATTTCTCGGAAAGTTCACCTACTGAAAAGAGTGAAGATTCTGAAATCTTACCTCCTCCTCCCAAAGTGTGTAAACCTCGGTGTAAACTTTATACAAGTGACTTAGAACCTGAGATGAAGGAATCACGAAATAATGAACTTCCAGACAAATTACAAACAGAAGAGGTTTCTGCTGATGAACAAACGTTGTCATGTAATGTTTCACTTGAAAATGATGATTCTGATAATGAACCATTAAGCACATACGCGATTCAGCTTTCGGGGGAACCAAACGCTGCGTTGATGAACTAGAGTGTAGGGCGCTTCAACGCAGCGGTTCCAACAACAAAGTCTCGAACAAAGTTTTTTGTCCTACCTTACAGCCCTACAGCCACAGTAAGTGGCGTGATTTGAAATATTCGAGAAGCCAAAGAAAACAACGTTTGCTTCAAAGACATAGCAAAAAGTGCCTTACTTTAGACTCATATGTAACAGTATTGAACAAAATTGATTTAATTCTAAAAGAAAATGTGGTTTTGCGAGAAAGTCTTTCGAAAATTACGGCCGAAAAAAATGAAAGTTTCGAATATACTTCAACTTCGATGTCCGCTCATAACTTGCTGAACATGCTTTATAAAGCAGAATGTAAAACGAAACTCATAAACGAAACTGTTACGAGCATGCATTAAAATTATTTGCTTCATATTTGTTTATCGTTGGTGGAAGATCCACCTACAAAACTTTATCAGCCAATCTGCCACTTCCCGCAGTTACAACAGTTTTGGATACTATTAGGAGCAACGGATATTTGCCTTTAGAAGGTGAAATCAATTTTGAAAAGTTAAGTGACTTCTTGACCACTAATAATCTTGAAAGAAATGTATGGATCAGTGAAGATGCAACAGGCATCACAGGTCGAATACAATACGATCCAAGTACAGATCAGATAGTTGGCTTTGTTCTTCCACTAAACAAGAATGGAGTTCCAATTACAAGAAGTTTTCCAGCCGTAGATGAAAATAGCATTAGAAAATATTTTCAAACTCAAAAGCTTCTAAATTGCTATATGCAATTATGGCACAACCACTTCAAAAGAATGCTCCATCGTTTTGTTTAGCACTTTTGGCACGGATAATAAATTTAAGGCAGCACATGTTATTCAGCGTTGGAAATTTATTGCTGAAGAAGCTCGAAAATATAATATACATATTGTGGGCATGTCTGGTGACGGAGATACAAGATTGTTGAAAGCCATGCGACATCATATAAAATTAGGTGTTACTGACCATAAGTGGAAATGGTTCGCTTCTTCGTGTATATCCTCGGTACCTGTCCAAGATACCATACATATTGCTACCAAGTTAAGAAATCGGTTATTAAAAACTCTCGTAAAAACTAGTCAAAATGGAAAAGAACTACGGTTGGGAAGCAATTTGATAAGAGTGAACGATTTATATTCTCTAATAGAGGAAGTACCCAAAGCAGTTCATCTGTTATGTAAATCAGACCTAGACATAAAGGATCGAATGAATTACAGAACTGTTGAGAAAATTATCACAACAAATGTTGTTAATATATTACGAGAAAGACAAGCTCTTGGTACAGCCACATATCTCGATATGATCAAGAATGTTATCCAAGCATTCAATGTTGCCGATTTAACTCCTGTTATGAGAATTATCAAGATATGGGAAGCTAATTTTTTCTTTAGAGTCTGGAAATCTTTAATTAAACGAACAAAGAAATTTAAAATGGATAATTTTATTACAAGCAATGCCTATCTATGCATTGAAATAAATGCTCACGCAATAATAAATCTTATAATCAAATTAAGAGAAGAAAATAATCCCCAGCTGTTTCTACCCTTTCTGTGTAATAGCCAAACTTGTGAAAGTTTTTTTAGAAATATTCGATCAATGACGTCCACGAACTGTACCATGGTCAATTTTAGCATGCTGGAAGTTTTACATCGCTCGAAAAGAATACAACTTCAAACTGATATTATGTATTCTATAGAGGCTAAAGACTTTAAGTTTCCAGCTAAGAAAAATATCTTTCTTGATCAAAAAACTGTTTATCAATTACCTGATGAAGAGGAAATAACCACAGCCGTTACCCAAGCCAAAGAGAATATTCTTGAAATTTTTAGTAGACTTAAGATTGACACCAGAGAAGAAGACTATTTACCAAATATTGATCTAGTCAACGCGAGCAACGACTTACTACAAGACGACGGAAGTGATTCAGACTCGAGTTCAGACTTTAATAATGATGCAGTTGACTTAATATGTGAAAAGACTGAAGTGAGAACTGAAGTTAATAAATCAGAAGTGACCATTCATGACGGTATCGGAGAAACGACAGTTAAGAAAAGTACTTTGTGTTGGTTACTCCAAAATTCGGATTGCCATTTGAGTAGCGATCGTCAAAGACGGGTCATGGGCAAATAGATGCTTTCCTATGTATCTATCTTTCATGCTCATACCCGACTCATACCTATTGTTAGCATATCATATATTTAATCTGTTTACATTATATTATCTTGTTATTTTTCACACATTTGTAAAAACTGTTTTTTTTTGTTATGTTTTATTAAGTAATAATAAAGTTTTATATGGCAAGTGTTATTTATTTGAATCAATCGACTTTATAAAAAATCGCATTTAAAAGTTATGTAATGCAGTGAATTCACAAGTATTCTGTTATATTTCCGTGTATTCTGAGTGAGTACATGTATTCCAGTATTCTTTTGTAATCTTGTGTAATCTTGTTAATTAAACGCAATCGGTATTCGGTGTACACTGTATCTGTATTCCGTTAACCCCTCGGTAATACCTTTATTTAAAAAAAATTTTCGTTTAATTTTAAACTATAACTTAATTATAATTATGTAATAAATTCGTGTCAAAAAACTAAATATATACGTTGACAATAAGAATTACCTTAGTTTATACTTTCACTTTTATATTAACTACAGAAAAAAATAAAACGTCATAAAATATACATTTTGTAAGAACTAAATATTATGAATAGAGAGTTTAATGATTTTTTTTAATAATTTACAATAATTAGTAGGTTAGATTTATTTAAAAATAAGTAATAATCAGTCAACCCAAATAACCATGTTTAGTTTTTGATTTAATTTAAAAGTTATTGCTTGTAGACGTTTTTAAATCAAAATTATTGCTAATTTTATTTTGTAAACATTTCCTAAACAAAATTTTGATTCGATAATTAATCGAGCTATGGTGTTTAATTAGCGATACCTTCAAATATATTCTTTAAAGAAAAAATTAAGTAAGCAACGTAAATTACCTATTTTCTAAAACGTGCTTAGTGTAATGATTCATTCTACAGTCCTTCTATAAGATAACCCCTGCTGAGACTACCTGCTGAGACTACCTGCTGTTAGAGTTGTAAATGATACCCTTAAGCCCGCTTCACAATGTGCAAACTTTGGTTTACAGAAATTGTAGTGTCCAAGTTTTAAATTTCATGAGTGTACAATTGTACTAGCGACCTTAGTTGTTGTTAACAACCCCTTGGCCGTAGGACGCGTAATCGGCGAACCCCCCGTCATCCGGCCTACCACGCGCTGTTTAGTACTACGTGTAAATCACCTTGAATTACTCATGCTTTTCTCTGATTGGTGTCTAGAGATCGTATGACGGGACGTGGGCGAGCAAATACTCTATTGGATGTTTGACTTATTATTTTCGAGTGCACATAAGTTGGGCTTGTGTTTTATGTTGTTTCTGCTTTGTTATATTAGTATTGAAATAAAGATGTCGATATGTCGAGTGTTAGCAGTAGTGACTTGGATTATAATCCCGTAAATGACAGCGCATCTGACGAAGAAGATGAATTTTCCTATAATTCAAGTGAAAGTGACGTGGAAGCCAAAAACGTCAGTTTTGAAGACTGTGTCGTAGTCCCGCATCCAGAGGATAATAAACGGCTGACCGATGTGTTACAACCGACACTCCAGTATGATGTACATCCAGCCGTAGTCCTGGAAGAAGTGATGTCTCCAGTAAAATGTTTTGAGACATTTGTTAGTGAAAAAATTGTTACTTTTTTATGCCAGTGGACTAATAAACGTGCGGCAAAATATTTTTTGAAAATCTAAATAAAAATATGAAAGTACACGGCTTACGTTGGCGTGATGTGACAGTTAGTGAAATGTACGCATTAATTGCTCTGGTACTTATGTAAGGCCTGATCCATTTACCTCACCTTAGTGATTACTGGAGGAAAGACTTTCTTTTGGCTGGATTTTTTCTGCCGCCATAATAAATAGGGATAGATTCCTTTCTATTATGAAATTTTTACGCTTTTCTTATAAAAGAAAATACGGCAATTGCGATTAATCCAGGTGAGACTTTTGCACTCGACGAATACCTTTTGTTATACAAGGGCAAATTATATTTCAAACAGTATATCAAATCCAAAAATCAAGATTTGGGATCATACTGTTTGTTCTGTGCCCTAGTGATCCCAAATTTAGAGGTTACACATCATTTTTCATTGTACATCGGTAAAGACATATATAACATTGAACACATTCAAGGAATTAATGTGCTTTCAATGTCTGAAAGAGTGGTTACGCTGTCGAACTTACTTGACAAAGGTAGGGAAGTGATCTTGGATAATTGGTACGTGTCAGTTAGGTTAGTTAAATTCTTGTTGACACGAAATACTTATGTGACAGGTACAATAAGAACCAACCGAGGAGTACCGTTTGAACTGACACACATTCAGTTGGAAAAAGGACAGTCGTGTTTTATCAGAAATGGAGATGTACTGATTGTGCGTTATAAAGATAAAAAGGGCGTTTATGTGATAACATCTAAACTGACCGCTAATTTCCCCCAGAAAGACTAGTATTCCGTTGCTCATAAACGCGTTGTAGTGTTGCAAAAGCCAAGTCATGTGGATCACTATAATTTAAATATGGGTGCCGTTGATGCAACGGATCAGGACCTGGAGCCATACAATGCAGCACGGAAGAGCTACGGTTGGTTCCAGAAAGTTGGGATTCACGTGTTACAATGGATGGTATTGAATGCCAAAGTCCTCTACTCGGTTACAAACAATAAAAAAATAAATTTGAAAGGCTTTACATTACAACTATGTGATGACATTCTTGCCAAACATCTTCCAGAGTATAAAGCAACGCGTGATCAGCACGAAAACGCAAAAACGTAGTGAACCATCAACATCAAGCTTGGCAGGATATGAATTAGTTCGTAGTAAACAGAACACGAGACGACAATGCTGGGTATGCTACAACATCGAGAAGAACCGCTCTATTTTTACGTATAAGTGTTGTATTGGATGTATAAACCGCACACCTTTGTGTTCTTTAGAACACTTTACGTACTATTATAATAACCTTTGAATATTTTATAAATAATGTAATGTGTTTTTGTAAAGCTGTTTTTACCGTTTTTTTATCTCTATAATAAATAATAAAATAAATTTTCTACTATTCGGCAATGAAAAATTGAAGTATATGAATGTATTCGGTCAAATACCGTAGCCGCTTAAATATTATGGCAGTCAAATGAAAATGATGCACATGATGCATCACCGGATTATAACGTGAGCTAGTATATACAAAAATGATGCAAGTGATGCATCACCGGGCTCAAGGGGTTAAAGGGCTTAACTTCAGAAGAAGGTAATGCGAGGTACCACGTTAAAGTTAACACAATTGATTGAGTTAAAGAGAAATGGAAACATTAGAAGTCAGTGGCGTGTGTTAGAAAGTTACCGTTAACACATTTTTTAAAACATTACGACCATTACAATATACAAGAGGTTGTGTTAATTCACCGATTGCAGAATACGTTCAGGAAATGCAATTTACTTATGTTTCGATGATCCGCTTATTGGCAAAAATTTTACTAAAATTTATAACTGCCATCGACTGACGTATAGCCGCACCCTTAAAAATAATATCAAACTCAAAGTATGTTTTGTTTCTAAGTGGATATTTAATTCATAAAAGGTATAAGAGTAATTACCATAGTTCATCAAATTAAGTCAAGGTATATGAAATTACAGTTACTTTGAAGTTTAATAAAGTATGAAGATAAAATTTGTCGTTGATGGCTTAATAATTACTAAATTTCTATTGGTTATAGTTTCTATTATCGACTAAACACTACTAGATATACAATGTAGAGTAAGTTTCACAACACAATTGTTAAACTTTATCAGTGAACACAATGGACCATTTATATTGTGGAATGTCATAGAGACGGTAGTTCATTCGTCATCGTTAATATGTATGATTTCATTATTAATGGTGGTTTTATACATAACTATATTTAATTGAATTTTAAGCCTTAAATAATAAACTTGATGACGAATCTTATTCGATTTTTGTTTTTGAAAAACAAATAATAGAATTTTACGCAAAAGTGGTTTTCTAACCCAATTAATACATTTTTACATTCAATAATGATAACAGTAACGGTGGTAATATACATGAAACCAACTCGTCAATCTGCAAAGGATTTAATTATTTTAGATTAAACATTACTTTTATTATTTCAGTTAAGGTCAACAGTTTTAATTTATCAGAAAATTAAGTTTTATGAAAGATACTCAAATGGATCTTTAGGTCTTTTCGTATCGTGCCTTTGGTGTGAGTAAAAATTAATGGTTAAAGCTAAAAATGTTTATACATGGTGAAAATAAATAAGTGCGGAAAAGGTAAGTGGTGATTCTTTGTTGAAAAATAATGTAGGTCTTTCAGATGTCAAAAAAAACAATTTTTAATTTTTTACTTTCATTTAAAATTAGCAAACATTTCTTCCTACTGAAAAGAATTTTTTTCTAAAAAATGGTTTATCCTACAAAAAACACAAACAGTTATATTTGTTTAAAAAACTCAATCTATCTGAAATGAATTTTTAAATAATAAAATATAAAACAAGAAAAAAGTTAATAATTTTTGATAGCAAGAAATGTAGGCTTATTTTAAATTTTGTAACTTTTTCTGTTTTCAGAAAAAAATTAAAAACATCAATAACAAAACAAATTAAATTTTTATAATTATCAGCCTATGTTTTAACCTAAACATAATTTGAAGGAAAACGTTTGACAATTTAACCATGCCAAACAACAAATCGATATGCCAACTTATTAAATTTGATTTAATTATTAAAACTTTCACAGTTTATTTATTTGTTCTGTGGTCAGTTCTACTTTTTTAGTAATACATCATTATTTGTCATTTTTGCCTTCTAAAAAAGTATGTTTTAAGAAACATCATTCTTAAAGGTGTTCAACAATTTATTAAATGTAGTACATGTTGTAAATATAAAGTTTTTTAAATAATACAGTTTAAAATTAATTAGATCCGAGATCTTAAATGTTGAGAAGTTTTTATTATTTAGATTGATCAGACGGTTCAAGATAAACGCTGCTGAATCATTGTCTCTTATCGCACTGCATGTACGCCCGGCGACAAAAATAAAACCTAATCTCAAGTTTTGTAAACAAGCACACAGTTGGTACACTGTACTAGAAAAAAAATTGTATATAGATAATTTTTAACCAAAAAGTTTTTCTGAATCAAATTTATTTAAAAAACGAATACTGTGTAACTGTTCCTTACAAAATTCAAAAACGAAAGCGGACTTCAAACACCATTGAATAATTATTGAAAGTGTTCTCATACAAATAAAAAACATAAATAAATATTGAGTGACATTTTTACACGCTTACAAAACAATTTTCTATCCGGGGATGTTATGTAAATATTACTCATATTCAAGTGGTGCTCTTACAATAAAATGCAATCTAGATAGTATTAAGCAACCAACACTCCAGTATTTAACAATAATTGTCTAATGCCCGTTTCTTTAAAACTATCCAAATTTAACAATATTCAAATAAATGCAATCGTTTAAATGAATGAGTAATCTTAATAGGAATTATACTTTCATTGAGCCATTCTAGGTGGAGCTGAAATGATCAAAAACAACTCAATTGGTTGCAATAGTCAACTTTGACCTACACCTAGAAAGGCTCAATAAAAGTATACTTATCAATTATGAGTTTTTTTTGTCAGAAAGCGTACACAGTTTTTGAATGTTACTGAGATGGTAGTAACTCCTAGTATATGTCATATTTGGTTGTTTCCTTACAGAAATTAATTTTGATATTGATAATTTTCCGGTTCTTCCCAATTTAGACGTAGGTACAGGAGGCTATAAATCGCTGCACACGCAAAATACTATTCTATACAAAGAAACATTTTTTAAATCTTTAGTCCCAGAACCCAGCACCGAGGTGGTAGAGTTGCGTTCAAAACAATTTAATTTAAGACCTATACCAGGGCACACAGATCTAACGCGTTAAGATTTGTATACTAAGCTGATCATGACAGTCTGCAGTATTTACCCACTGCTTGGTTAGCTGTCGTTTAATAAGACCTTACCTCAATTTCGCAAAATCTCATGTCCGTGTTTAATAATATTTTTTGTACCCAATCATCATCAAAGAAGAAAATGATTTTGTCAAATCTAGGACTAATTAAAATGAAAGTTGCCCTTGTTCAGAAAAATAAACATTCTCTTCTTTAGTGGCCTCACATTAATCCAGAGAAAATGTCGTTTGAGTGAGAACTAATCGCGCAAACGAAAAAAACCATATAAGCTTATAGGGGGTTCTTGCTAAATATAAATCTGAGTTTTTGGGATCTCTCCCTGCTATAATCGTGAAAAGGGTTCAATTCCTTTGGTACAAGCAATCCAAAGTGATTCTTTTGCGCGCTACAATTTTAGTCCTTTCGTTCTATCTCGCGAATTAATTGAACCGACACTTTTCGAGTTATGACGTCGCAAAAAAGAAAGTTTTTAAAATTTTCTTTTTGCGGTTTATTTCCGCTCAAAAAACAACAGAACGCCATGCGCACTCAGATTACGCAGTTTTTGGCGGGCAACAGTTTTGGTCCTATTCCAAAAAATGCTCAGATCAATATTTTTGAAGTAAGAACAAAACCAGCTCATGTCACAAGTACAGATACAAAAGTGGATGGAGAACGAATTAGATCCATTAAAGTGGCAAAGAAAAACTAGCAAAATAGTATTCATACCAGTGACAACAACCGACGACACCGCATCTCCGCAGCTGCTTTTGAAGATATTGTGCAAATTCACAGGTACCTGCAAATCAAGGCGCAGTTTTAAAAAAGTTGGGTTGCATTGTTTTGCAATGTGTCACAATTGTGACAAAAATGAACCAACAAAGCGAATGTTTTGAGTTTAAAGAAATTTTGAATTCGCTTTCCAGCTACTCACAGATTGACAAAGAAGTCAAAAACTTTTAAACTACCGCCGACAATTCTGATTTTGAAAACGAGGCAATCGTTAAAAAAAAGTTATAGAGTTTTGACCAAGGAAAATGAAGGGGAAAGTGAGAAGAAAAATATCCATTTTTGAGATACGCAAAAAGATTTTGAAAGAATCGCCGTGTAAACTTCTCCACAGTTTTGTTTGCAAAAAAACAAGATTTTAAAAAATAAAGCAGTTTTTGTCCATATTTCTAAAAGTATCTGTCTCTCAAATTTATGAAAGGACTAAACTTGTTACTCGTAATAAAACGCGCAATTTGAGTACGTTAGCGTTTCATTGGGTCGTTTCTACACTCTGGAAATGGTAGCAAAAGATAATTTTAAAAATTTTCCCCTTTGCGACGCCATATCTCGAAAAATATCTATCTACAGCATTCGCGCGATAGGACCAAAATTGTTGAGTTTGGTCGAGAGTACTAAAATTATAACACGCAAAATTCGCCACAAAACGATCACTTTGGATCGCTTGTACTAGCACGGCATCCTGAGTTTTAGATAATCAAAAGAATCACATTTTTTTGCAAAAAAAAGTTCAGCAATAACCCCTTACAAACCTAAGCGGTTTTTTTTTGTTTATGAGATTATTTTGCACTTACCTCCAGAACCATGTCTCTGAACTACATCAGTTCAGTGTCGTTAAAAATTTGTAGTATTTGCGTCCTTGAGCGATCAACGGCGAATTGTGTCTTTAACGTTTAAGGAATCAAAATCACCAGTTTACACACAACATCAGAGGTGGAAACACCTTTGAAGGAGCTGAACACTAGCGTTAGTAAAGAAATTTCAATCAACGACGGTTTATAGACGTGAATCTAGAATACACTAGTTCAATGTACACCATTAATCTAACGTATACATGATTGATATGTAATCGATTTAAAGTCTCAAGAATCTGAAATACAACTTAGAGGTACCCAAATGCATTACGCGCCTCTAGTAGGTGACTCATCACGTGTAAGAGAAATGAGGGTCGCATCCCTTCCCTTAAGCGCAAACGCCCTCGCAAACGCCAACCAACACCCCCGCCCACATAAAACCGTTCGATCGACTATAAGTACAGCCGTTGGACGGGAAGACCTGTAAAGACCCCACGATGTCCCAGAACTACAGACCCATCAGTCTTTTCACGACTTTAGGTAAATTATTCTAAAATATAATTCTAGCCAGATTATAGGAACAGATCGACAATCTTCAACTAATCCCGCCAGAGCAGTTCGGTTTTCGCAGAAAACATTCCATTGTCCAACAGGGTCTCCGCGTAGTGGAGCAAACAGATGGCTTCATCCACCGCGACGTCACCGGAGAGGTTTCTCTCAAGAAAGCGTTCGACAAGGATTGGCATCGTGGCTTGCTCTACAAGATGCACCGTCTCGGCATCTCCACCTCAATGAAGCAGATCATCGCCAATTTTTTACGAAAACAATCCTTTGCAATAAAAATTAGATCCACAAAGTCCACCCACGAATCATGTACGCCGGCGCCCCGCAAGGTTTCATCGCTATCGCCGCTGCTGTACAACATCTTCTTGGCCAACATCCCGAAGATCAACGGGTTAACATACGCGTTCTACGCCGACGACATCGCCGTCTTGGCAACATCACGGTCCACTACACAGCTGAGAGAAATCTATCTCCCGCTGGTTTCCTAGGCACCTGGTACGAAGATTTGCGGATCAAAGTCAACGCTTCCAAAAGCGCGGCGATTCTCTTCAACCGAAGAAGCATTGAGCCCACAAGCCGACTGCATATCAACGGCGACAACGTCCCCTGGGTAAACAAGGTTAAATACTTCGGCTTGACCCTAGACAAAAAATTGTCTTGAAAAGCGCACATCGTCCAAAAATAGGTGTGCTCGATGTTATGCCGCAACAGCCGACAGAGTATCAACAACAAGTTACTCATCTATAAAGTGGTATTCCGTCCTCCACGATGTACGCAGCAAAAACCTGGTTCTACGCTCCTAAACTCACACGACGCTCCCTGGTTTTTTCACAACTTTGCACGCCAATCCGCAACTGCGCTGCTTTACGCAGTCATCGCAGCCCACCTCAACCCATTTATAACGCGGCTCTGGGATTAAGATGTAGATGACATGCCAAGGGACAAGAGGCCGAAGTATATCATCTTAGGTTAAGTTAGATTGAATTGTCAGCCCAGAAGATCAGAAATAAACGAACTCTGACGTTGAAAATCGATCCAACAGGGTTATTTAAGTATTTTATATTATTTAGGATTAAGCTATAAAAATTGTACAAATTGAAGTTGCGAATAAACATGTATGAAACTGAACTGAAACTGTAGAACGCCAGAGTGGTACAATCTTACTAATAGGTCGAATCTCTCCCAACTTTCGACTAGAAAAGATCTACCAATAGGTCGCCTCACGACTAGGGACGATTTTACCAATAGGTCAACTCACGACTAGGGACGATCTTACCAATAAGTCGACTTACGACTAGACACGATCTTACCTATTCCTGTATAACTGGAAGTTGCAGAAAGTCAAACATATTTTCAATTGGTTATTATTTAATTTATTTATTGGTTGAAACCCCTAATTACAAATTATCAGCTTTTTATTTTGACAGGTTTTGCCATAATGTTCTATCGAGAAAAATTGCCCTATATTTATTTAACTTTTCAGATTTATGGTTAAATATATCATCAAACATGTTCCTAATTGTCAACGACGGATAGTGTAACTTTCACAACGAAGTAACTAAGTGGGGAACAATACCAAATTTTCTCAACTTATCGAGAAGGCAGCACATTTAAAATCATATTAGAATCAACATTTTGCTTTAAAGTTAAGGTATCCCATTATTTATTTTTAGAACAATTTTTCAAAAATTGTATTATTAAAATTAAAAAGAATTTAACAATAAAACAAAATATTTTTGATTAAAAAAATATTTATTTCTTATGCTAATTTAGATTATTCACTAATTAAATTGGAAAATAAAAAGATAAATTTTGTTGTGAGAAGAATCCTACAGTTTTTATCCACCCTGTATAAAGTAATCAGAGTTACTTTATCAATTTTATAAATAGAAGTTTTGCAATTAATTGCCATACAAAAAACCAATAATTAATTTTAAAAAAACTTCCTGTACTGGGAAACATAGATTTTAGCAACAATTATTAAATAGTTTTTTATACCGGGTGATTCAGCTAACCCGTTCATTAGAAGTTAATGGACTTCCCGTTGAAATATTTGTTTAAGAATTTGGAATAAAGGATTGCTCAAAAAGTTCTATTTAATTAAAATACTTCAGCTTTTCTAGCACTTTCGGTTACACCGGAAGTCGCTACCAACTTTCTTATTTTAAATAGAATAATATATTTTTTTTTGTATATTTGGATTCTACGCTAAAATCTGAGTTACTTTTATGTAGCACAACCTATATGAAAAATCAATAGTTTTTGAGATATTCTCTATGTTTTGAGAAAAATTGGTTTTGTAGTATTGTTTTCAAACGCTTGTCAATAATTGAAAAAGAAAGTTATAGTAACAAAATTTAGGCTATACTTAGGAGGACTGTTAAGTTTTTAAATGATGTGTAATTTGACATCTCATTATTTACAGGGTGTTCAAAATGTTTGGCTAAATCTGACTAACTTCAACTGCCCAAAAGTCATTTTTTTAAAATAAAACACCCTATATATTGTTGCTTTATGTGATGGAGAATTAAGTGGTCTTTTAATTTTCATAAGAGTTTCCTATACCTATCTGTTACCATTTTCCTGCTATCGATGTATTTACATTCGACACACAATATTTCTCTATTTTATTAAATAATTTCTGACTAGTGGCCTGAGGAAATTAAAACAATGTGCCTTATTTATCAAACTTGTAAACGTCGACGTGACACATTATGCACGATATGGAAATCCACCAAGAATATTTGAATGAAGACATACTAAATTTATTTTTTATTTATGGAAAATGTTACAAAATTATTGAAAGAACTTGCCGTTTGTTTAACAAGAGATAACCACACTTGCGACCTCTAAATAAAACTACGTTTAAGAAAATAGAAACAAATTTTAAACAATTTGGAATTCAATGTACTAGAACACGCCCCAAGGTAGTCACCGATGATGAAGACAACGACACAAATGTATTGGCATATTTTAATGCAAATCCACATACATCGATCAGAGCTGCGTCTGAAGATTTGGGACTGTCCTACTCGTCGATACAAAGAATTTTGGCACAATGCATGCTTTTTTCTATTATAAAACTACAAGCTTTCCGCCCAGGTGACGAAATACGTCGTGTAGCATTTTGTGAAAGCATTTTATTGAAAACGCAGAAAGACCCAAATTTTTGAAAAAATATTTGGATCGATGAGTCAAAATTTAGTAGAGAAGGAATCATTAATATCAAAATTGGCATTATTGGGCAGAACAAAATCCTCGGATGGTGCGCGAAGGTAACTTTCAAGACACATTTAGTTTTAATGTTTTTTGTTTAATTATGGATAATCGTGTTTGTTTTGAAGTGTATGACAAAAATTTAAATTCTCGCAAATATTTAAAAATGCTTAGAGGAGTGGTTTCAAATTTTTTGGAAAATTTACCCCTAAAACTTCTAAATTTAAGTTGGTACCAAATGGATGGTGCTCCAGCCCATTCAACCCATGAGGTTTATCAAGAATTATCCTATATGTTCGAAGATCGTTGGTTTGGTCCATCTCTATGGCCTCCCAGATCACCTGACCTAACACCCCTGGATTTTTTTTATGGGGGTATGTCAAGACTAAAGTTTATTTGAGGCCAGTCCATAACAGAGATAACTTATTACATCGGGTTCGAACTGCCTTCGCTAAAGTAGATGTGCAAATGGTTCAAAAATCCACAATAGCTGAAGTTAACAGAAGAGTTTTATTGTGCTTAAAAAACCACGGACGGCATATCGAACAGTTGCTAAATTAATAATTAAATTAATTTGCTTCTATTTTTTGCAATGTAATTTTATTTAAAGGCCATAAATGTAGATATCTCTCGTTAAGCAAACGGCAAGTTCTTTCAATAATCTTGTAACATTCTCTATAAATAAAAAATAAATTTAGTATGTCTTCATTCGAATATTCTTGGTGGATTTCCATATCGTGTATAATGTGTAACGTCGACGTTTACAAGTTTGATAAATAAGGCACATTGTTTTAATTTCCACAGTCAGAAATTATTTAATAAAATAGAGAAATATTGTGTGTAAATGTAAATGTAAATACATTGATAGCAGGAAAATGGTAACACATAGGTATAGGGAACCTTTATGAAGAATGAAAGACCACTTAATTCTCCATCACATAGAGCAACAAGATACAGGGTGTTCTATTTAAAAAAATTGACTTTTGGGCAGTTCAAGTTAGTCAGATTTAGCCTAACATTTTGAACACCCTGTAAATAATGAGATGTCAAATTACACATCATTTAAAAACTTAACAGTCCTTCTAAATATAGCCCAAATTTTGTTACTATAACTTTCTTTTTCAATCATTGACAAGCGCTTGAAAACAATACTACAAAACTAATTTTTCTCAAAAAAATGAGAATATCTCAAAAACTATTGATTTTTCATATAAGTTGTGCTACATGAAAGTAACTCGGATTTTAGCGTAGAATCCAAATATACAAAAAAAATATTCCATTTAAAATAAGAAAGTTGGTAGCCACTTCCGGTGTAACCGGAAGTGCTACAAGAGTTGAAATATTTTAATTAAATAGAACTTTTCGAGCAATCCCCTATTCCAAATTTTTAAACAAATATTTCAATGGGAAGTCCATAAACTTCTAATGAACGGGTTAGCTGAATCACCCTGTATAATAATTATAGATAATAATTGAATTTTTTCTAAATTAATTAACCATTTACAAAGAGTTAAACAGACTCACAGATCTTATGTTTTAACTTCATTTACAGAAATTTAATAACTAATATTTTACAGATTTATCTGATCGATGACCATCAAGTATTAACATATACATACATATATAATGGAAACTAGTTTATGTTATTCAAATTATTACAAGTATTGGCAATTAGTTTAAGCGAATACCTTTATATTAGCATTCAATCTACGCTTACTAATATTATTCTCCCAGCAGCTTAAATTTATAAATTAGATCCCAGAAGGATGATAGATTACTTACGTTTCTCTAATTTTTTTATATATTTCTAATTATTTTCAAATAAAATCAAAACTTTAATATCGTTTACCATTTATTATTCAGTAGACCAGAGACACAGAATAAAACAGTTTCGGTTTTAACAATAGGAATTTGGGCATTAAAAGCTGAAAGTGACGGATTGGTAATCTTGAAAGAGGTACTTTGTGTTGGAAATGCGTACAATTTATTTTTCGTTTTATCCAATTTAACACTAATATTTATTATTGCATGTTTTAATCCAATAGAAAAATCAAAACACGGTTTAAACTTTAAAATTTAGGTTTTTGTTTAACAGTAAAAGAGAACTTATACTGTCATTAGAATAAAAAAAAACCTAATAAAAAACAAGCAAATGTTGGCATTTCTCTGCTTAATTAATAGGACTATTTATAAGCATATATATTTTATACATTTTCTGTTTAATTAAACATTTTTTAATAGTTTTATAATCATAAATTTGATTATTTTTTAGAGCAATCAATATATTGTGTTTGGCTTCTGAAAGTGACATTTCCGATTAAAAAAAATGTGCCATAAATACAGCTTAATATCTATATTTTCTAGAAAAAAGATAAGAAATAAAAAAACTTCTGAAAAAAGTGTAGGGTGCAACACGCTCAGAAACGCTCGATTTTGTACTCATTTTCAATGTAACGATAAACTAACAGATGTCTGTAGGCTACTTTAGGCATACTTTGGCCAAAAGTCTATTTACTGATATACAGTACAAATCTGCAAATATTGATCACCAGAGATAGAGAAAGCATACGAGAGAAAAATATACGATGTGATACTCATAAAATTAAATAAATAGTTGGTGTCAAATTAATTAAAATTTAATAAACTAAACATACAAATGTTGATATAATTATTTAGGATGTTAACGGCATTTTAAAAAAATTAGACATATAGTGACGTAACGATATTTGTTTTCAATTCAATATTTTTGATTTGTTTTATTATTTCCAAAAAAATTATAAAATTCGAGTGCTTGAACTAAAAAATGGTATCCGGCTAAAATACTTGTGTAAAAACTGTACCAGTTCTGATAGAAGAGCAAAAATGCAAGTTAAATTTAAAAACTACATGCAAGATAGAATTAAAAAGAAATTAAAAAAAGACCTGTTAGAAAAAAGAATGGAAGTAAATCAGTAAATTATGACTCAATTTCGTATGCAGGCATAGTAAAAAAAATTGTGAAGTTATTAACATTAAGCCAATGGATGTGCAAGAAAGTACTCAAACAAGAAAGGAATTAAAAGAGAAAATAAGGTGAAAATGTGGAAAATGGTAGAGATGGCTCTATTATAATTAACTGTAGTGATAAACAAACTGAAAAGACAATTGTAGGAAAGGTAAAGAATTAGCCAGAAAATAAATAAGTATAGCATTTCAGTTAGTTAAAGTTAAACTAAAAAGAACCAAAAGTAGTAATATAAGACGTGGAAGAATATATTATAAAAGGATCTAATGAAGAAATTATTGACTCCTTAAAAGAATTATGAGAATACAACAGCAGTTAAAGTCGTAGCAAAAGGTAACATTATCTCACTGTAGATGTTAATCTAAAAAAGAAGTTGTGTGCAATGGAAAGGGTAAATATTGGATGTAGACGTTGTGTAGTACATTCTGTAACCCGTTGTTACGATTGTGCAAGGTTTGGTCATATTGCAAAAGTTGTAAAAACAAAATAACATGTTTTAAATGTGCTGAACCTCATAAAGCACTTGAATGTAAATATGTATGGAAGCAAATAAGAATAAGAAACTAAATACTAATCACGTAGTAACGGATCCTGCGTATGCCTGTTACCCTCGAATTTTTAACATGGAAGAGAAAACACAAAACCAAATAGCAATTAAAAAAAAGATGAAATAGAAAGTGTCTCTCTCAGTATCCTTCACCAAAACGTGCGAGCAATATCCAACGCTAAATTAAGCTTAGAATTAATATCAAAAGAAGAAAATGTACAAATTGAAGCCATAACTCAACACTGGCAAACTGAAATGGAAGCATTTCAATTAGAAAACTATTACGTTGCGTAATATTAATGTAGGAAAGCAAAAAATGCTCATGGTGGAGTGGTACAATACAGGGTGTCCCAAACTGAGTAGGATTACATGGCTATCTTTGTTATTAATGGAGATACAATTTTGGTTACTTGAGCAATAATGTACAGTTTATTAAGCTGAATCAAATTCTGCAGAGAAAACTTAATAATTCCAAGTACTTCCAAAGATATCCGGAAAAACACGAAAAACTACGTTTTTGAAATAGTCCAATATTTCCGTAACCGTGCAAGTTACAAAAAAATTTCTCAGACAAAAGTTGCTTGTTGCGTCTAGTGGAATTTATTGTGATTTTCATTAAAGTAACTACTTTCACGGTTTTCGAGATACTGCTATTAACTTTATTTTTCTAAATGGAAGGACCTTTATCTTCTTCATCTTGGATTTTATCATAAAACATATTCAAATTTTTTTCTGTTATTAATGATGTGTCACAATCTTGATTTAAGGTATGAAATTACTACGTATTTGGAAATTTATTGTATTACATCAAATAGACCATTAAAACAAATCCTAACATAATCAAGAAATCCTACTTAGTTTGGGACACCCAGTATGCACGAAACAAGTTGAAACCAACTATTAGAGAAGATATAAAACTTAAGTGAAGAGTATATATTTTATTGTACTACTGTTGAAGTTTGTATTAATAACCTAATTTTTAAAATATGTGTTATCTACAGGGTGGTGCTTTTAAAAACGGGTCATAAAAATTTATCATTGTGAACTGGTTTTTTTCGAATTCCTGCTCGTCCTTTCAAGTGACAAAAATGGTTTTGGTATCAAAACGCAGCTAAAATTATTGCGAATAGCGCTCGCTAGCAGAAATCAGCTGAATTACACGATCTTTTTTGTTTTGTTTATTTATTGTAACCTTCCTATTTAAATTTAGTTCTAATATCATTCAAAGCTGTTCCTTGGAAATAAAGCTTTTTATTTGCTTATTAATGACTTTCCTTTCAGTTTTATTGTCAAAATGTAGGAATGTTGATTGATTGGGCAACCCAATACTATTTTTCTTTCATTATGAAAACTTTTATTTTTATTGACACATTTTTGAAAACAACGTGAAATTTAGATGACTCCTAATAGCAGCAGCTATACGGACTAATTTTAGCTTCATTTTGATAGGAAAACCTATAACCCGTTTTCAAAAGCACTACCATGTATAGTCCAACAAACAAACTGTGATACTTTTCTATCTAAATTAGACAACATCCTAGATCTAGTGACACAGGATTTTAATATAGATATGATTTCTTCAAAACTTAAAAAAATCGAAAACCTAGTTAATAATCTACTTAACTCATACAATATGCAATATACTCACTCGAGTAACTCAAAACAGTCCCACGTGTCTGGACAATATCTATGTATCCCAGTTTGTTTCTCATGAATCAAAAGTCTTAAAAACAAATATCTCAGATCACTCTGGGAAGTTAATTCGAATATTTTCTGATAAAACTATAAATAAGAAAAATTACATATACATTGTGTATAAAATAAAAATGAACAGCATAGGGATCTTGGAAACGGTAAAAGATACAAGATCGATAAAATTGCAAAAAAAGTTGAAAACTTTAAACTATTTCTTAGAAAATTAGCTTCTAAACGTTTATGTGTGACAGATTGTTGAATTCGTAATAAAACACGCTTCCAAATACAAGGTGTTTCTTGTATGCAGCATATAAAAAAATTAAGTTGCTGATGGATTCTCCGACATGCAATATTGGATTAAAAATTTTATTGCACCATTTCCTAAAGCACTAAATGTGTCAATGAAAAAGTGTTTTTAGATTTTTATTATTTTTAAAAATAAGCGCAAAAAACGAAAAATAAAAATCCAAAAAATAGATTTTTTTTGTAAAATCTCGAAAACGAAAAATATTATTAAATATTCCGTGACAATAACGTTGATACCGAAAATTGCCTCGGTGATGAGATACTCATTCTTCCGGTTAAGTGAGTTAGACTTACTTCGTGAAACCTAATTTGAAGTTTTCGGGGTTGCTTCGATATCTAAGAGCTATCTTTCTAATCTCTTCCGCAGTATATGCTGCCATTATTGTTAACGGTTCTAATAAAGTTCATTGTTTATTCTGACTCACGCTTACGCGGTCACTCTTTTAACCTGTATCATAAAAACTATCCTTTAGAAAAAAAAATTTGTGTAACAGAGTATTCGGCCAGTGGAACAGTCTATCAGATACGGTCGTTATTGGTGTTATTGGTTTAAACTCCCACTAGTATTTTGAAATTATCAGTATTATTTTTTTTTAATTTACATTCATTAAATACGAATTGATTATTTTATTTCATTTGCTCAATAATCTGGCCTAATATTTTCAATTGTTTATAACAAAAACCCATTTTCTCAACAAAAGTGACTAAAAATTGGAAAGTATAATTGTTTTTTTCCGTCGACCTCATTATAAAATTGAGTTTTACGTACTCCCTGAATAATCATAAAGTAACACTTTTTTAACTGTAATACTTTTCGTCCGCAAACACTTTTTGTCCGCAAACATCTGTCAATGTCAATTATTATTTTATGTCAAATTAAATAAAGTCGAAGTAACCAGTATGAAAACCCATTTTTAAGAAAGGATGAATTTAGTGACTACATAGGATATTACAGTACTTTAAGTACATACTGAAACATTTTAGATACTGCAGAATATTGTTTGTTTACTTCCATTTATAACCTCAATTTCTCAATCCCACACAACTTTGAACAAAAACAATTTGTTGTTCAAATTACAAGTAAATGATTTTAAGTGCTTTGAAATGATATTAATAAATTGTTTATAGTTTCTACAATGTGCGAAGCATATAGAAGAGCCTGGTTGTAATCTCACAATACTCAATACATTGTTTTCAATATGTAACACTTTAACTTCTTTAAAGTTATTAATTTATAAGGTAAGACAGAATTCATACGACTTGAGATTGCTTTAGACAATTTTATTAGGTAACATTTTGATACAGAAGCGGAGTTCCGATACAAAATTTTCACGATCATAAAATACAAAAACTTACAGTAGAAGTGAGTTAATTATGGGTACCTTTCTATTACTGTATTTGATTGATGTAAATAAGTAATAATGCTAATGGAAAACACAAGAACAGTAATTACTTGTGAAAAATCATTTGAATATTGATTCTGTCGCAGGAAAAACAAAAATAGAATCATATAAGCCATCAACATTACTGGGTTCAAGATTTATTCGTACACAAAAACAAGGCGAATTTCACAGTTTTCAATAAGCTGAAAGAAGATTATTACATTTTTGAAACATTTTCGGAGTGAATCAAAAACTACGTTTGCATACTTTCTTACGGTCAGGCAATATTTTTATTGAATATAAAATGATTATAAGTCTGACCACGGTACAAACTCAGTCTTATAACTATTATATGTCCAATTAGTAAGAATCGACTTTAATGTGTTTAATAGGAGAAACTTCATTACATCTTTGATCATAAACAATTAAAGAAATGCATTAATTTTGAGGGTAGGCTTCCAACTATAACTACATTTTTAAATATACTTCAAAATAACACTACCTAAATGTAATTTTTATTATTTTAATAAATTATAAAAAGTACATGTTTTACCTATTACCTATCATAATCAAGTGCTCTTATAAAAATTATGTGATTGTTGTAAACAAATGCTTTATCGGTACAATATTCGAACGCGGAAAGCTTGTATTTCCTTTAATAAATTTTGACACAAATGTTACAATACTGAACGGAGAAGTGAACATTAGGTACAGTAAAAAAATTACTAAACATTTTGTTTTCAGTAAACGGTAATAAATAGAAAATTAATTAATTTAAGGTCAACGGAAAAAATTAATATGTACCTCGGAAAAAAGTGCTTTTAATAACCTCGCCTGTTTGCTTGCCTCGGCTAACACCTCGGCCAGAAAATTCAGTCTCGTACATAAAAGTGCACTTTTTGTCCTTGTTACATAAATAACTATTTTAATGAAAATAATAAATAGTTAGTATATTCTTAAATACAACAACTGCAAAAGCATTGATCGATGCAAATACTTTGACTTCGATTAACAAAAGGTACGAAAGAAATGCAGATCCTTCAGTGGTAAAACAAAAACGTTAAAAATGAAAAATCATGTCTTGATAATTTCGAGAAAGATGCAGTTAAACAAACAATATGTGATATACATAAAGGTGTATAAATAAAGTAGGAAAAATTCCAAATAGTACACGTCATGACTTAATTTGTCCCTGAAAACAAGCGACTGTGCAGATGTACCTTAAAAAACTTTCCGTTATTAGTTATGGAAAATAAATTATTTTCTAAAAAATGCCAACAGTTAACTGTAACGACAATTGATTGTTAATGCAACATCGTCGTCAAACCGATAACTTCAAATGCAAAACACTCAAGTGTCAATATACAAGCCAGGTATGATCTTACATGTTCTTTTTACATAAGATGTCGTAAGCACACATTTCACTTATAAATTTTTTTTATTTGTTTATTGGCCGGTTCCAAAAAATTGTTAGAACCATAGCAACGATTGTTTTTAAGCGTTGCTTAAATTTAACGGTAATACTTAAAATAGAATCTTTTATGCACAACTTAAACAGTAATAATAATTGTTACTACCATTATTTATCATATATTTTGTTCCAAATTTGGAAATTACAAAACTGCCGACTTTTTGCATTATATCAACTATTTTGCCTCTTTAAAGAAACAATTACTCGGAGCACATACGTCGACATTATCTTTCATCATGACGGTAGATTCAATCAGAATAAATCCACCTCAATGTTAAAGATTTATGTTAATTGGCCTTTTTGAAAAAAGGCAACAAATACGTGTTCTGAGAACTTTTTTATTTTGCGATTTTAACACCTTTCCTTAAACACTATATTGTTTTGAATAAATTTGGAAGTATTTTAATTTTAGTATATTTAGGTAGTTAGTATTAGTAGTTAGGATAGGATTTAATTAGTTATAATTCTTTTTATTTTTTATAATTACCTATACTGCCATGCTAAACAAAAAAGACGTATCTCCATTTTCAGGTGTAAGCATTCAAAGACAAATATTTTAGGCCACTCCAAAGTGACTATTGAAAAACATCAATATAAATCTTGATTAACTTATGTTTATTGTAATAATAAGGTTTTATGGCACCAAAAGAACTAGGAATCAATAGACAGTTCAAATTCGTTTAACAAAAAAAAAATGTAGTTACGGTTTTTTTGCTTAGCACGGTAGTATAGTTTATTGTAGATTGGCTGTAAATAGCAATTTCTGTGGCAAAAAATCAAGTGTTGCGGCGCTTGCCAGTCTCGCAGTGTTGAGGGGTGTAATTGTAATCGTTCTCACTATCACCCATTTTTTGTTTATAACAAAGATTTAAACGATTATTAATTAGTAGTAAAGCAATGTTTATTGATACTTCAATAAGGCAAAATTTGAAACGTACAGCAAACTAAGATAATTTTTATTTCAGAATAAATATCTAATATGAACTGGTTAAATTTAATTCACAATTTTGTTTTTTTATTTGTTGTTTGAGATGAATAACTGCAAAAGTGCATATTATTGCTATTCTGTATCTATTGTATCAACAAAAATAGAATATATATTGAAAAAAGTAAAGAAAAATTCTTGACAATGTTAAATTGTTTCATTCTTTTAGCATTCTACGTTGTTTTTAGAGTAAGAGCCTAAAAAACGTTGTGTGTACCGCGGTTGTAAAGGTTTTTTCGGCCTTTTAGTATATTTAGTCAGTCAGAGCCGCCGAAAAAAACCTACTTTACAGCCTTGATACACAAATAACTATTTGATGTTCACCAATAAATACAAAACTGAAAGACATTAAAAAAATTTGAGAAAAAATTTTTTTTTGCAATTTTTTAAATTAAAAACTATACAATTTTAAATATACGATTCTGTAGAAAATTTTTCGCTAAATAAGAGAAAACTAGATTATCGTTTAGTAGAATAATTAGCTTTTTCGATTTTTCGAAGGCGGTTTTCTTAATTCTCGCGTAAAAAGATAAAATCTACGAAGGGCATTGACAGAATTGGAATTACTTTTGAATCTGAAGCCGTAAAATGCGAAAAACCGAAACGAAAATCAAACTTATCCGTTTTTTTTAGGGTTCCCACGGTCTTTGATACAGTTATTCGTTGGAAATTTGGAAAAAAATGACGTCGTCGGATAGCCGCTTCTTAGAACCCGCGTACGGCGCCTTCGAACCGACGCTACAACATCGCGTTGGTTATCGCCAGGTGTTTTTCCGAACTTTTTTTTCTCTAAAACTTACTGAAAAAAGATACATAGAAATAAACAATAAAATCCGCGGTAAATTTTTAATAAATTGTTAATAACTTTTAAAGCGGCGTGGCGGCTACTTGTGAACAAAACTATTTTTCCCATTCTTACGTTATTATTCCGAAGCGACTTGCACAATTTTTTGCAAGTATCTGAAAAAGTGCCAGAGTGACTGGACTACAAGTTGCAAGAGAAAGGTACGAATAAGCTATCAGACTAGGTTTGTTCCTATAGTTTAATTAGATTCGTCTAGATTAGGAAAATGCATTTTTTAATATTGCGATTCTACGAGGATATATATTCTTTTTAACTTTACTTTAAATCGTTATTGCAAGGTACTACTAAAAATAAATGTCTGGACAACTGTATAAATGTGCAAATAGTTAGGAACAATACCAAACACGCAATTGTCGTACAAGTATATCAAACAAAGTTTTCCAGTTAGTGCCAGCTGTAATTAATTACAACATGAATCTCTTTAAAGAAGGGCAAACATGTTAGGTAGTAAATAGGTGCGAAAAACGGAAGACATAAAGAGTATGTGCCACACATCCCCACACTTATTTAATTAAAATATGTAACTTAGAATCGTAGTACGATTCAAACGGATGTAGTTGCCAGATAAATAAATCTAAAAAGGAAACTGCTTAAGCTTGTATCAAAACCCAAGTCTTAGTAAACACATTAAAGGAATCGAATAGATTTAGATTGGACAAGTCGAACAACGTCAGATAATCCTTGCTAAAGCGCTCTAAAACTTTGTAACTTCTAAAAATTTAAAGTACATTTCTTAGCCCAAAGATTTCGAATATTAATGAACTTTGTATTACCTTAACAAAAAAAATGCTCATAAAAAGTTTTAATTAATTTTTTTCTTATCCGGAAGATTGTAATTCGTTTTTAATTTGGGCACACGTATTAACGTTCTATTAGTTAAAAATTCTGTATTAATTGCTTGGAAGAACTTTAGGTTTTATAAATTTATTTCTCTTGACAAAAAAATTATTTTACCAGAGATTTGTTAGATACACATAAATCAAAATCTTCTGTTTCTAGAAATTGATTAGATTTTTATCGGCAACTAAAATTTCACTTCAACGTTATTTGATTTTAATACAAATCGAATTGGTGCTTCGTGCATTACTGTTTGACGTTTTATTGATACAGCAGTTACATGGTTGTAATATGAAATTTTTCTGATAGTTTATTGAGGCAACGTAGAAATAAAATATAAATGCAACTCTGTGTAAATAAAGAATTTATGTTTATTTACGTAAATCCGCAATACCACTAAATATAAGACAGTCACGACTATTGCTTATAAAACCTTAGATTTTTAAATTACGTTACGAGCAGAAAATAAAATATTGTTACGAACTTTATCGTTGTTTGTTTTCGTTATCGCATTTAGAAGCGCAAGATTAATAAACACAGCGGGTCAAGTTACACTTGCTATTTATTTTACTCGTACAGTTCTTTAACTTGTATAAAAATACTTAACATGACGACTAATAATTATCGAATACAATACATATATTTGATTCTAGTCCAATATTATTCCTTACGTTTAAATTTATCTTAATTGTATGTTATCACATATAACTAAATCCAGCAACTTTAAACAAGTATAATGTACAATTGTTCATTCTGTTGTTGATATGCAGTTCTTTATGAGTTTGTTTAATTAGCATTGTGTATGACTTTGATACTAATGTGAATAAACTGAGCTAGAATTTAGATGAATATTGAACCAATCAACGTGCAATATTGCATAGTATTAATATTTAAGCCACGTCGGTTTAATATTGGCTTTCCAGTATTTTAGGAACAATATATTTAATTATGATTCTTTGCAGTTGTACCTATTATTAGTACCTCATAAATAAGCGCAATGTTGACAAATCTTTTATCGTATAATTTTTTTGAAATTTCAACTTTCTAAAAAATTCAATAATTTTAGAAAATTTGAATAATCAGTCTCTTATTAATTAAATTATTAGAAAACAAGCTTAAAAGAGTAAAAATTCGATTGTAACTCAATGTAGAAAAATTTACAAAAAATAAAAAACGAAAAATTCATTTTAAAATATTTAAACTTATTCATTGAAACTTAAAAACATAGAATGACAAAAGTATAGTTGTAGCCTATGGACAGATTACATGCTAGAAAACTATCCTTTGTTAAATTCTAAATAATGTAATAAAATCGGGTTACTAATCTTTCAACTAAACATTTAATTATTTGAATTTGTGAAAATTATGTGACCGTAGAATTTGAAAAATATTACCACAATGCAAGGACTAAAAATTTATGAAGCGATTTTGCAGTTCTTCTCGATCAATATTTATAAAAATTATAACCATGGAGTGTTTTGAGAGTTAAATTACCACAGTTATGCCAATTATGGAAATGATTCTAAGTGATCAAACTGTAGATAAGGTCAAGAGGCCTTTGAATTTATGGAATAGGATTTATTGCTATTAAATTAACTTTATTGTTTGTCTGTTTTCATGTTCAAGTACAATTGACAAAAGTGGTAGACGATGTGAGAGAAGCGGTGTAATATTTGCATATCCGGCGTGCAACTCTCCCAATATTTGTCAGTTCTTGAATTTGCATTACTTCTACTAAATCCATTATATAATATAAATAAATTATTACTTTAGTAGTTGTAGACAATTATCTTTGTAACAATTCCTTCAATAAGACTTGAAAAAACCGGCAAATGCCTGGTGAAACCAGGGTGGTGGTTTTGATTCCACCTGAAAGAATCCTTACAAGGATAATTATCTATAACTACAATATTTGAAGAATGATTTAATAAATTTAACACAATTAAGTAGTTGTGTTAGCAGTAACATAAATATTGGGCCAATATATCTCCTTGGCAGCAATATTACCAATCAATATGTAATAATATACCAATATTAATATTGCAACCGGATTGAAGTAATATTGGCAACAAAATTTTTATCACATACAAGAGTAATATATGTTAAATATTGCAATAAAACTTAATTTTTTTGTGTTATTGTAAATATATGTAGTTATGTACATTAGCAAGTTAATTCTTAAATATGTCAGTTTACATATTCATAACCTCAAATAACAGCCTAGATAAAACATCTAGAAGAATTGACGGTGTATCCGAAGCAAAAATCCTAATCAACAAATCATCGAAAATGTGTAGAAATAAGCAATATCAAATGAAATCAACCACAGAAGTAAAATCTTTGTTACAAAAAGTTGTTGAGAGTGTAACGGTTATGAATATTACATTTAAGATGCTTATTATAAATGGTGCAAAGTTGAAAAACCTTTTATTTAAAGGAGAATTATAGTTACACACTTTTTTATGGTACCATTGAATAAATAAATGACGGTAATTAAGTTAGGATTAGTAGTTACAAACTGTAAAAAATTGAGTGGGTGTTAGCAAAAATCATGACTTTACAAAAGAAACAAAATTACTGGTGCATAAATTGTATATAACTAGTACATCTACACAATATGGTTACAATATAATCCAATATTTTGTTCTAATGTTTTTCTAATATTGATCAAATATTAGTTTTCTACAGAAAGTGTTAAGCGCTTGGTGACATTTCAATAATACTGTAATATAACAATTAAATGCGGCAGGCTCTTAAAAACCCAATGCTACACTGTGTATGTTGTGCTATTTCTTGAATGAAGAATGTTAAAACACGATAAGTCACACTCGTAAATGTGTTAATGTTACGATAAATAGTTGAGTGTGACATCTCGTGTTACAATCCGTGCTATCGTAATACGTCCAAAAGTAACTTAATTCAAAAATTAACTTTACAAAAGTAAAGATATTGATCGTTAATGTAAAACAATGGTAATAACTTCAAAAACAATACACCACCTGCTATAATAATGAAAGAGATTTGTACAAACTCAAAGAATCACTACACAACTGTTTCGTCCTTTTGAGACTGATCAGAAGTGAGACAATTAGAGTGTTAGTTTACAATTGTACACCTACAGACTAAATCCGTATTAAAAAACCTGGGAACTTTATGTTAGTGCAGAATAATTTGATCAATATTAATTGCTGAAACTTTGATTATTTGATATACCAAACGTACATATAAGTTTCTTGTTCAAAATATATCGTAGTCAGATTTCTGTTACAATAAAGATCTTGTATGACATAAAAACTAAAATTTTACAAAAAAAATTATTCGGTATTACGAATGAGTTTTTTCCTGAAGCAAAAAACAATACAATATTTACAGGTAGAAGAAAACGTTAATACATCCTGAAAAATGAAAAATAAAACAAAACACCATTTCTGTAGAGAGACATATGAGAATAGAGAAAGTACACAAATAAACTAAAAATAATTTATGCTTGGTAGTTTGTAGATTCAAAAAGTTTACACCACAAGTACATATCAAAGTAAACATTTCAAATTACCGTGTAGGTCATACACGCTTACAACTGTCAAAATATCTCCACTTAGGGCAGCCGTACACACGCCTTATATTTGCTGTTCAGATAACCTCAAGTTGTGGTTAGCCCGAACACAAATTGTGGTTGAGTCAACTACATTTTTGTAATTTCATTGACTTTATATGGCAGCGTTTTGCGGCAACCACTCGTCGGGTCGGACTGTATATCGATTGTAGCGAACGTAGTGTCTCCGAGTGCGACTGCATTTTTGTGGTCGTAACGACTGCAAAATGTGGTCATGTATGACTGCCCTTACTTATCATTTCCCCTCAAAAAAAAAGTCCTAAATTTTTTCTGGTTGTCATAATAACTATTCAAAACAAGAACATTTTAAATGGAGATATAACATTTCGACTTATAATGTGCCTATAGCACCAATTTTTTCTGGAAATTTTTCAAGGTCCGAATTTGTTAAAAATTTCCTGAGGAATTTGATGAAAGAAATTTTCTTAAAAAATTCGCAACCAAGAAAAAAATTTTAATTTGTGTTTGAAGAATATGAGCCAAGAATGTATCGATTTTCATCATAAAATCCGGCTGCTGCCACATGAGAGAACTTTCATTAATTTTTTTTTGTTGTCATAATGATTATTTGTTTTTTTTGGGGGTTTGGATTAGTAAAAATAATTTTTTTCGTTTTGTAAATTAAATTTAAATTAACCTCTTAAAAGTTTGGACTGAAATATTTCTATTTAGTTCAATTGTTGCATAAAATGTAATGAATTTAAATAATGATAATTATTTAGTTGGATCTCTAGATCAATTTAGAAAAGAAAGTCACACTTGTAAAAAAATCGGTGAGTCGTTAGGATGAATTCTTTCTAATGAACACCAAAAACTGGTAAGTCGTTACGTAAATTCTTTTAGTAAACGCCAGGGACTGGCATGTCGTTGCAATAAGATTCTTTTTGATAAAAACCTACGCTAAGTAGGAAATTACATTTGTAGTACGGGAACTTTTATAAAACCCCGTTACGCTAAAACGAGATACAAAAACGTAACTCTCTCAAAATGTAGAAAACTAGGTATTTATTTCGGTATAAAGAAACTCTATTATCCGCAATTGCAAAGCGGGGAGAACTTACCTAACTAACTTCAAACCAAAAATTTTTATTTTCCTGTACATTACGTAAGTGAGTTCTGCGAAAACTTAACGCAAATCTGGACCGCACGACAGGCCCACTGTACCTTTTGATGATGAAAACTTTGAACTACTTCAAGAAAATATAATGATCCAGCAGAAATATTGTCTCAAGGTGAAGCCGACAAACTGGCTGCAGCTGGAAGCTAAGGAAATCGAGCAGTCACGTACTCACTCACTCGAGTAAGTAAGACCTTTAAGGCAGTGACTTGTGATTTCGAACACACCAACCGCACAAGACTAGAACCCTTGTAGAACCCTAACTATCAGTTAATTTGAAATATTAGATACAAGCAAATACAAGTCTAGACAACTTCAATTTCTTTAAGTAGGTTATTTCGCGCTGAAATACATTCCACTGGTTGTACAAACTGGCAGAGACGGCTTCATCACAAGATAGTTGAAGGATTTCAATGATTAATTTACCAATCATAGTCGTTGGTCCGATTAATCCTAACAAATCGAATATTTGAGATGATTTTATATTTATTGTCCAAGGTAAAAGAATATTCAATATGATCGGTAGATAAGTTGCATAGAACACCCAAGCTCTCAACTTCTGCATAACTTGTGAATTGCTAAAGGCCTTGAAAGTTACACCATCTTTATACTGTGTTTAAAAACTGTTTATCATTTGAGAACCACTTACAAAGGCTGAAACCGCCCGATTGATAGGTGTTAATTATGATGTTATAGAGATCTGCTGCCTCCTCTACTGCGATTAGGTTATTCACGTATAAATCGTTTTTAATGATGTGGGAGACACGAGGACATTCTAATTCAATATCTATATCTAGTTTATTTAAACAATCTGTTGCTAGGTAACTTGCCGCTGTAGTTCCGTAAGTTGGGGTGTTATGACAGCAATGGAGAGCAATTTGTAAACTTCAAATGCAACTGTGTGGAATTATTTGAGTGTAAATATACCAAACCGGTGGATACAATGCCGTAATCGAATAAATGACAATTAAGTGTTTGTATATCTATTAACTGATAATTTATCGATTGAGATATCAATGTTGTTCTCAATTTTAAAGTGTTCTATATTCTTTACTGTGCTATTTTTTTCCATAATTGAAGAGTAAAAGAGTTCTGGACCGTTAATGTTTAAAATAAGAATAAAAACTACCCCTTCATGAGTGGCTGCATTTAAATTAAATTGAACATAATTTGTATAAATATACTATCACTTGCTCATGGAGCAAAAGTACGATTCAGTGATTTACGTTTGAGCTATCCTGCAATGATAAGCCTCAATAAGGCGAAACACGTACATGTAGGTGCCGTTCGTGATTTGCAATTATCACTAACCACTGGCAAGAATTTAATGTTGCGTTAAAAATAGGCCTAACGTTTTTGGAAAGTTGATAATTTCTAGCCGGTATCTAAGTTATTACAGATTCTTACAATTATTTTTAATTTGATGAACCTTAGTATATTATCCATGAGGTGGCGACACCACTATCGATTGATAAACTCTAGTGTGCAATATAGTATTGATTGTGTAAATTCGTTTTATTAAAAAATTTGAGTTTATACTATATGTCTATGAGCTACTGCAGTCTTAGAGACGTTTAAAAGCCTAGGTACTAAAAGTACATTTGGTATAGAAATAAAATTTCAAAAAAAAATACAAAATAAAGCACGTACTACTAAAAACGTTAAAAAATAATTTAGTTTATAATTAATCTTTGAGTTAAAACTAACATAGGGAGGTAAAGTATATATGTAACTATTAAATTATTATCCTTACTTACACAGAAGCCTGCGGTATACTAAATTAATTATAACATAAGTTTTGTGGTAAACAAAGAAAATTTTAACACACGCAAATAAATAACATGAAAGTTTGTACATCATATAACAAATGGAAGTGGTTGAAATTTGTTCATAAAAAAGTAGTTTAGTTTGGTGTTATGATTTGTGTTAAATTGTAATAAACCATTTTCATCTAGTCAGATACAATCTTACTAAATTAACTATCCCAATTTCAACTAGTAAATTGCGTGTAACAAACTACATTTACAATTTTCTAAATAAATTAATAATTAAGATTTTGTAGATAGAATCAAATTTATTTCTTAATTATCCATTAGTTGACATTCTGATTTCGTTTGTAAGTAAGTTTGTTTTATCAAAGTTGGGAAAGTAATTGTGATAAAAATGAAAATTAAGTAAAACAAACAAAAAATTGAAGTAGGTCACAAAATGGAGAGCTTGTGGTATTGCGGTCCCAACTTTCTACTTTCAAAGTTGAAATTGTCGTTTGCTTCCAGTTAAACTATTTGTGACATTTTGTATATTTCGGGTGCAATTTAGGTGAATGTCAATACCATTGCAATTTTCATCTTTTTTTTTTTTAATTTTAGTCACAGTGAAAAAATCGTTGGTTTAGATGTGAGAGTTAATCGCAAAATAGAAATTTCAAACTATATGATTATCTTAACATAATACACCCCTATCCTTAGAATAATAGAATAAACTTTCGAGGGAGTTTGAAAAAATTATAGGAAATACCTAAATTATTTATGCTCGGTAGTTTGTAGAATAAGAAAAGGTTACACCCCAAGTACATATCAAAGTAGAAATTTTTAATTACCGTGTAGATTATACGAGGGGGGACCCAATAGTAACGGAAATCGGGTTGTGGTGGGTAAAGAGAGTGGGGGTAGTCATTGTTTGACCAGGTATGCGTTAGGAAGGCGTCTGCTGAGTTAGTGTGCGAAGTTCTGTCGCTGTAAGTGTATCGGTTTGTCCGTAGAAATTTTTTTAGTGAAACACCTGTTTCCAATTTGGCGAAAACGTAATGGTCGATTGTCGAGGGCAACGCGCGGCTGTGAGAATTTTGCTTTCTGTTGGCGAAATCTGCCTCGGAAACTATTGTAATGCTTAAGTCTGCTTATGAGGATGCTGCCCTAAGTAAAACCAGAGTCTACGACTGGTTTTCACGTTTTAAAAATGGAGAAATGTCTGTTGAAGACCAACTCCGTTCAGGACCCCCTGTAATGTCAAGAAATGACAAAAACGTCGAAAAAATCAATGCTCTCGTACGTAAAGATCGTCGCTGAACCATTGATCAACTCTGTGACATGAGTGGAATATCCTGGAGTTCAATTTAGAAGATTTTATCAAAAGATTTGCACATGAAAAGAGTTGCAGCCAAATTTGTCCCTTGCCTTCTCACAGGCGAGCAAAAGAAGCGTAGAGTTCAAGCATGTTTGGAGCTTCAAAATTAGTACAAAGAGGACTCTATTTTTTTCCAAGGCGATGAATTGTGGTGTTATGGATACGACCCCGAAACAAAGCTGCGATCAAGCTAGTGGAAGTCACCTGGCTCTCCTCGCTGCAAAAAAGCGCACTAAGTAAAGTCAAACATCAAGACAATGCTCATTTGTTTCTCCTATTGCGAGGTGTTGTGCACGCGGAGTTCGTTCCTCCAAATTGTTCACCAGAAGTTTTACTTGGTAATTTTGAAAAGATTAAGGGAAAGTTCCGAAGAAAAAGAGCAGATCTTTGGCGCGCAGGCGAATGGTTCTTCTATCATGACAACGCGCCAACCCACACCGCTATTTCCGTAAAGCAGTTTTTGACCAATACTTCACCCCCCCCCCCTATTCACCGGATCTGGCCCCTTGTAATTTTTTTTGTTCTCCAAACTTGAAAAGAACATGAGAAGAAAGCGTTTTATCATTGTGGAAGAGGTAAAACAAAAATTGCTGGAAAACCTGAAAAGCATCTCGATGAATAAATTTAAAAAATGTTTTGAACAATGGAAGCATTGTTTGCAAAAGTGCGTTGCGGTCAAAGGAGAATACTTTGAAGGTGATTAAAATTTAGTGTAAAAATATTAATGAATAAAGAAATTATGACAAAATTCCCGTTTTCTTTGGTCCTTCCTCGTATACGTTTACAACTGTCAAAAAATCTCCCCGTACACGAGCCACATTTTTACTGTTCAGATAACCTTAAGTTGTGGTTAGCCTGACCACAAATTGTGGTTGAGTTAACTATATTTGTGTGGTTTCACTGACTTTATATGGCAGCGCTCCGATGCAACCACTATAGGAAAGACTCTTAATTTTCGATGAAAAATCTAGTCCTAAATTTTTTTCAAAAGTTTGGAAACATCCTGTACATTAAAAATTTGTTTTTCTTTATCTATTTCTTGTTCTATTTTGGTGCGACAATCATTGTTTTGCCATAACAGCATGCGGTTGATCTTTCACGGTGTCAACCTGTTTCCATCAAGCACTTTCAAAAAAATTTAAATTCTAAAAGACGTGTCAACTTCACGCTTTATCAGAAGCACTAACAAACGTCAATCGTTAGTGCTTTGTTAGTGCTTTTTAATGCTTAATAAAAAAATTATTCTTACCAAACTTTTGCAGAGAAAACCAAATTTTAAAGGACGTACCAACTTCGCGCTTTATTAGAAGCACTAAACAAAATTTCATAGTCGATTGTTTAGTACTTCGCTAGTGGTTCTTACTGATTCATAATAGAAGTTATCCCTCAATCGTTTGCAAATATTTATATACTATAGAACGTGCACAGATAAAAATTTTATATTCGATCGTTAATGCTTTGTTAGTACTTCTAAGTGGTTCACAAAACAAGTCACCACAAGCGTTTTCAAGGAAATTCAAATTCCAAAGCGTAGACAATAACATTAAGCTTTATTAGAAGCACTAACAAAAATTTTATAAGAGATTGTTAGTAGTCTACTAATTCTAATGGTCCGATTTAAAATTGTAGTTAACACAGTTTTCATTTAGTATTACAATTACAAATTAATGATTTGGAAATTATATTTTATAATAACTAACAAAGCATTAACGATTGGCTATAAAGTTTTTATTAGTGCTTGTGATGAAACGTAAAATTTGCGCGGTCTTAAAAATTTGAATTTTTGTGTAAACGCTTGGGAAAGATAATTTATTTGTGATGCATTAAGAAACACTAACTAGCACTAGCAATTCACTATAAAATTTTTTGTTAGTGTTTTTAATTAAGCGTGTAGTTGGCACGCCCTTTAGAATTTAATTTTTTCTACTAAAGATTAGGGTGATAATTTCTTTTATGAAGCACTAAGAAACACTAACGAAGTACTAACGATTGACTATAAAATTTTCGTTAGTGCTTCTGATGAAGCGTGAAGTTAGCAGGCCTTTTAATAATAATAATAATAATAATAATAATAATAAAGGTCTTTATTGCAAAAAGAAAAATAGGTATGCAAAAAATATATACAAATAGATTGCAAAAGGCGGAGTTTAATTGCAGGTTATAAATCTGCTTATTGTTCTTCCACTCAACCTAAATTGATAAATATTGAAACACTAAGAAACACTAACAATCGACTATAAAATTTTATTTAGTGCTTTCATGGGCGAGCCAAGTTTACAAACCTGCCGATCTAGTAATTATTTTTGTGATACGCCTTTATCATTTGTTATGATAAAATTACGAGATTATCTAATTGGAACAACATAACTTGACCTAAAAATTAAAACTAACAGATTAAAATTTTTAATATTTTTGATTAGAAAATTTATAACAGTTACCAACGAAATAATAGAAACAATATAGTACAAAAACTCAAATTTTTGGAACACCAGGCTCAGGTTTGGTGTTCATGTGGAACGAAAACTGGTTGAACATGTGATTTTAATTTCTTCACCTTAGCCCCATATTTCATAAAAATACTTTGTAAATTATTAAGTGAATAATCGATCTTCCATTTTATCGAAAACAATCGGAAATCAATTAATCTTGCTTTATATTTAATTTTAAATTTGGATAATTTCGGATACTATCAAAGACTATACCTACTTCACGACACAAAGTTTGAAACAAATATTTTAAGATACAAATAATTATTATTTGCATGACAAACCTGTCCCCGCCATGACGGTTAATGCTAACCCTATATTGTTACATCAATGTGAGAAAACATTTCGATATCTAGAGGTAGAAAGTAATGCATTTATATTGCACAGGCCTAAAAGTGTGCCATATCTTTTATTATCAACCACCTTTCTATTAAACCACAATTTTGAATCTCTTAATATACTTGTTAAAACATTTTCTTTTCTTTTGCTAAATTACACTAGACACGCTTTCTTCCTTTTATGTACCTTAATCCGAGTCTCTGATAATAACAATATACACGTCACAAACAAAACAATACAAAGCAGATTATTGGCTAGAGGACCACTCCAGTCTTGTTGATGATGAAAAAGACGTAGATGGAGAAACTTCAAATGCTTTCACGGCTAAACCACCACCTACATTCATATTAGGTGCAAAATGTATAAAACCTTAATTGAACTGCTGATGAAATTTGCTACAAATAAACGCCCAAACAAGCAACCACAAGCTGAACTTCATACATACAAACCAAAAAAAGAAAGATTTTTATAGTGATTAAAATATACATCCGTTGGCTAAATTAAAAATATAAAACTCAAACTGAATGAAAAAAGACGCATTGTTGATAATGAACCTCAAGAAAACAACAAAGAAATATATAAACTAGACTCACGCTTAAACTCCCAAAAAAGTCCCAAATACTAAAAGAGAAATCCTACAGTCTAAGCAATGTCAGAAATTTGGTCACACAAAAAAATTCTGCAGAACATAAAGCTAATTACAGAACCTACTTGGAACATAAACAACTGCAACAGAAATTCTTTCCAGGGCTCAGACCACGACCTCTCCAACCAGGAATAAATTACAACCAAGCACTGCAAGTACGATCCAATCTAAATGATTCTCCAGAATACTCATCTGCCACCACAATATCAGTACAGCTCAAAAGTTCCAAATGAATACACTCATGAATCTCATCTCAGTACTAAACCGCACTAGTAAAATTAAACAATTATTAAACGAACTACCGGGTGTCAACTTATATTTTCCCCTATTTTAACTGCCTATAACTTCTAAACGATTTAGGATCCGGTTTTCACTGAAATGTTACATTTTAGTACAAGTTTTCTTTGAATACATTTACATAAATCGTCCAAAACCGACTTATGCTTACAAGAACTGAACAAATTGATATTCTGTTGTACGATTTTTGATTTGTATCTCTCACTTGAAAATTTAATTACTTGGTCATTCGCTAACCGATATTGAAAAACTTTGCATCGCTAGATAGAACTACAAAAATATATACCAGGTATTTTATGAAAAAAATATAACAAAAAAAATTGTCAAATCTGACGTCCTCAAAGTCGATAGAAAAAATTCAATGTATTCAAAGAAAACTTATACTAAAATATAATATTTCAATAAAATCCGCATGTTTCTATCCTAAACCGTTTAGAAGTTATTGGCAGTCAAAATAGGGAAAAATATAAGTGGACACCCGGTATTACACATTATGAGAAAACCGAGTACAAACTTGAAAACCTTCACACCCCCACTGTTTCCATCGCAGACAATTGATTTTCTGCCCAACCATACCAACAAACTCATTGATTTTGACAAATGTTCGCGATTGGAGGGGACTACAAATCAAAACACACAAATTGGAGTTCCAGGACTACTACCACTAAAGGATACAAACTGTTAGAAGTTATATCAACCAACAACTTAAAGTATTTAACAACAAGGGAACCAACTTAACTCTATAAACTACCAGATTTACTTAACTTCTGTATCACGAAAAGACTTATCTCAAAATCAATTGTAACTGAGGCATGTGTGGAACTCACTTCAGATCACACACCAGTCCTTGTGACTATTCACATATGCAGTTGCAAAACTAAAAAAAAACGTCTCCTTTTAGTTATATAACAGACTGAGAATTATTGACAATATAAATTTAGATTAAATATTAACACAAGACATGCTCTTAGAAACCGAAGTAGTCATTGAAACAAGCACCAAAGCACTCCTGATTGTTCGACAAACTCCCTGCTTTATTAAAAGACCAACTGACAGAAAAAAGTAAAACTACAAAAGAGCTGTAAAAACTATTATACAAAGTGTAAATAGACGGCTACTCAAAAGATTTAACAATACAACATCAGATTCCGCAGCTGCAAAAAGAGACAACACCAGGATGAGAACTGATCAACAAAAGCACTAATATTTGCTGAAGGTCTATCCACAGGATAATACATTTCGTGTGTCAGCACTAAAACGCGACAACTAGGAACCCCACGTCAAATGGCTTTGCCAATAATAAAAACAAATTAGTTTAGAATGGAACAAACTATATACCATTCCGTCAGTCCTAAAAAAGCACTGTGTTAAATGGCTAAGTTCTCAAAGAACTACCACAAAAAGAATTTAAAATTATAACAACAGTTTTCCTATCTGTAGAAAGTAGCACACATAACTATGATTTTAAAACCGAAAAAATTCTCAAGTGAAGTAACTTCCTACACGCTCACCAGCTTACTTCCAGTGTTTTCAAAAGTTTAAATAAAAATTTATTAAAACGATTAAACCCAATAACTTCCTAACCAATGATGTTAAAATTTAATTTTATCAAGGTTCCAGTGTTTTACCTTTTTAGCAGTAAATATACCTATAGTTAGTATAAATCAAAGTACTAAATCGTGTAGAAATAAATCTTTTTTCTCAATATTCGCATTATAAAACAAAACTAAACTTTTTAGTTTTGCCAACGATCACCGATGTTGTTCCTCAAATGTATTTTAGCGTATCAAAATTAAACATTCCTTTTGATTTACGTTTAAGCGATCCTAATTTCAACATTCCATCTGAAGTCCATATGTTGTTAGGTTGTAAAGTGTTCTTTGATCTGATGTGTTCAGGTCAAATCAAACTCGGGAAAACTTACCCATCTTACAAAAAATATTATTAGGGTGGATAGTGGCTGGATCAATTCCTATCATAAATCGAAAGCAATTTGATGTTTTGTTTTCACATTGTTCTTTAACTGAAAATTCATTAAAAGAGGATTTGCAAAAGTTTTGGTTTGGTTTGGTTTTGGTTTCGCGAGCTGCAAAAACTCAAGAAGAGCTTGACTGTGAAGAACATTTTGTTAAAAATACAACAAGGAACCAGAGTGAAAGATTTATTGTTAGATTGACTTTTAAAGAAAGTTTTAAAGATTTAAGCGAATCCGAAAGATCCTCTCTATATTGTTTGTATTCAATCGAAAGACGATTAGCAAAAATTCTGACAATGCAAAGAATTAAGCAATTTTTATGCAAGAATATCAACAACTTGGTCACATGTCTTAAATTTCACACGAGAAATTATTAAAAACACCTGTTTATTATATACCACATCATTATGTAGAAAAACACGACAGTTCAACCACTAAATTAAGAGTGGTTTTTGATGCAAGTTGCAAAACCAGCAACAACATATCATTAAATAACGTTTTAAAAGTAGGACGAACTATACAAAATAACTTGTTTTCTATTATAATTCAATTTAGGATGTATAATATTGCCTTAATCGGAGACTTGGAGAAAATGTATCTTCAAGATGAATGATATTAGATGAATGTAATTTGCAAAGAATTGTTTGGACAGATTTTCCAAATAAAGCAGTCAAGCATTTTTGTTTAAATACGTAACATATGGAACGGATTCAGCATCTTTTTTGGCAACTCAATGTTTATTAAAAATTGCCGATGACAATGTTTATAATTGACCAGAAGAGAGTAAAATAATACAAACTGATTTCTATGTTGACGACCTTCTCACGGGAGCGTCTTCTTAAATTAAAAACAAACATTTCAAAAATCTTAATAAGTTATGGTTTTAATTTAAGAAAACTTCAATCCAACAAACAAAAGATTCTTAACACTAATGATCAAAATCCACAATTCCAAAAGTATTTAATTTCACACTGTTCTAATGTAAAAACACTGGGTGTTTCTTAGATACCAGATCTTGATTGTTTTGAATATAATTCGCAAACCATTTCTGTAGAGAACAAAAAAGTAACAAAAAGAACAATTTTGACATTTGTCTCAAAAATATTTGATTCACTCGGCATATTAGGTCTATTATCAATCAGAGCTAAATGAATTATACAGAAACTATGGCAATTACATATAGAATAAGATGATAAAATTCTAGATGATTTAATGAGTGAATGGTTACAGTTACAAAGTGAACTTTTACATGTCGGTCAAATGCATGTACTACGTCACGTTTTAGTTACAGAACTAAAATTGTTTGAAATTCATGGATTTTCTGACCCAAGCGAAAAAGCTTACGTGTGTTGTATTTTTCTGCGCTCGGTTGATTCAAATATGTAATCATATTGAAAGTCACTTATTGTGTGTCAAATCAAAAGTAAGTCCATTGAAAAAGTTGTCGTTACCAAGACTTGAATTATTATAACTGTTTAAAACCTAATTTTGCAAGAAATAGTTTAAACTGCCCAACTTTTTTGTAATTTTTGCGACCTTGCATCTTTTACCGTTTTCAAGATTTCCATGCTGTTCATTCTTACCTTGGATACAGTGTATAGTGTTAAACAAAACAATTACAGTTTAGAAACAACTGAAAGAAAAACAAATAATTCAAAAACGCAATATTATATATTGGTATGAAATTTATAATAGTGAGCTTAGGTTTTGTCAGTGTTCATCGGTAACTGGTATATTTCGGTTAGCGATAAAAGTATTTACAATGTTAGTTATTCAACCGAATAAAGAATGGAATATCATGAATTATAAAATTAAAAATAAACAAGAAACATCCATGAAATTTTTTTTATAAAAACCTATACGAAAAGTTTGGACGCCGCCGCCACCTTATCTCGAACCGAAAATAAAGAATCTTCTGATGTGTCGTTGCGGCATTAAATAAAACTTTTACAACAACACAAATAACGTGCACGATTTTGTTGCAAAACTACTTGAGCGCTTTAAAAGTTATATTACTAACACGAACTCAGTAAACTCTAAAGTGGTCAGTAAATAAAGTTGCACTTACGCTTATGCAATAAAATGTGAAATGTAAATTCAAACTTTTTCCTATTTTTCGTGCACCACGTACCTGTACTTTCAGATGAATGGATATCTGGACACGCTTGATAACTTAATAGAAGCCTGCTATCTTCAGTGCAAGTGTCAATACTAGAAACGGGCGATCTGCATTCTCCATATCCCCTATTATACGCAAACGTGAAGGGTCCCCGAAACGGACATGGAATTGAAGCTGCATTTTCACGAAACATTGAGTATAATAGAGCATCGCCCGTGATCGAACTACAAAGCGTTAGTAAAGATTCCTTCCCGTAGCAATAAGCTGAAAAAAAGAAAATCGTGAATTTAGTAAGTCAAAATTGCACATAAAAACAAATGTTGGCCATATCATTTACCTAGTTTGACGTACATAGTATATTTATTTTATTTACTACCATGTCGTGAATGTAAAAGTGAATAACAGATGGTATAAATACACTCTGACGTACAAGTTTCTTTGAAAGTCACTAAAAATACATAACATATAGGATTCAGAGAGATAATAAATTGAAAATGCCCTAATAACTTTCAAATAATGATGACAGTTGTTGTTATTATTTTTAATTATTACTGAAAGAAAATATCCTAAAGCTTTAAACAAATAAAAAAGATTGTTACCAAACTTCTAATTTTACCACCTTTTTTTGAAAGAATCCATGTAGATAATTTTTACAGTTAGATTTTACATTTTTTTTCAATAGAAACCCATCAATTTCTTTATTTCTGTTCGATGGAGGTTTAGTTTAGATTTTACTAGACTAGTAGGCTGTGAAAATGAAAGATGCAATGTCATTTTTACTCAAATAAAATAATTTATCAATAGAAGGCTTTTTCATTTAAGGTTTCAAAATACGACATAGCCGACAAGCAATAATATTTGTTTTATTAATATCTTCGGTTAGAAAAAGACAGAAATTTCATCGTCTATCGAACTATATAAATGAAACTATAGCGTCCCATTTAAATAGCGCCTCTAGCTGATGCGGTAAGAGTGATTCAGACAAAGTTTTTTTGCAAATAATTTAGTAGAAAAAGATCTTTTGAAGAAGAATTATTGGCATTTGCAAAAAAATGTTTGACTTTCCCCCACCACTTTATTTCATGAAACAGATCAAAATACCTCAATCAAAAGAAATTGCAAATTTTATAACAATCCGAATGGCGTTATTTGAAATATCTCTTAATTGCATTTTTCTTAAAAAAAACCCCTTTTTGATTGGGTAAGAGAATGGCGCCACCTGGCGGCCATTTTTGAACTCGAAAATAATTTCCAGTAATTTTGCTTGGCTTATTTACCAATAATTTTTTTTCTGCAGGACTAATGGTTACCAAGATGTGGCCTTAGTTGGTCACCCTGTACATGTATATATACAGGATGGCTTACCAAAAACGAAACAAACCATTTTTAGAACTATCTTACACTTTTGTTTGGGGGGAGACACCTTCCTAAAGCAAAGTTAACCCCGAAATATCAATGGCCCCGGACAAGTACCTTATATAAAAGCTCTTGTAATTCTCTGTACAGTTATATTAATCTTATTTTGGTCAGCCCTATTTTTGAAAATATCAAATTTACCCTGACAACTGAACAGGGTGCTCCGACAGTCTATATCTCAAAAATCTCAGGCAAATGCAAAAAATTGCTGAACTAGTTGGTAAGATCAATTTAGGTTTAAAGTGGACTTCTCGAATAGAAGAAATTACTCTGTAGATGCTAACAAGGGCAACCCCTGTCTTAAAAATGTTAATTGGAATGGGGGTGGAGTGACACCTCATATGTAAGATTTTGTTTAATCCTTTGCAATCACAGACATTATGTGCTAATCAAACTTAATGCTGGGGTTAAAGAAAGAAGGATTCCGAGGGTTTTTTTTTTCTCCAAAAAACGGTCTGTTTTGTTTTCGGTGGGCTATCTATTTCTCTTTCTAGTTCTCGGTGTTTGTTTGCAATTGTACAATTTTTTTTGCAATTTTACACCATTATTTACAGCTAATGCTTAGTTGGCATGAATCCTCAAAGAATTGATTTTTTGAAACTGCGTATACAAACTCTATTGATAAATAATGAAGATTAAGCCGTACATCAACAGAAACTCAGTTCCGTTTATAGCACTAACAAAATATTTTTAGGTAAAAACTAAGAAACCAAACTAAAGAAAATAATTTTCAAAGACGTTTACACTTTGACACCAGCTGCAAACATTTATTTATTTATGATGATTATAATAACAATATGAAGAAAAATTTTTCCGAAACTATAAACCTAATTGTTTCCATTATTTGGCCAAAACATGGAAAAGTGCTTCATTTTGTATAAGAAATTAATGTTGATTCCGGGCAAAAGCGTAAGAGTACAATAATCATAAATAACATAAAAATCTGTAGAGCAGTTGTCTGGGAGCTTAATTTACACAATCAACTAAATTTGTAAGTAAACCAATTTACTAATAAACACACGTAAGTATTAAAAATTAATCTTTTTGTTGTACCAGTGTTTTAATAAAATTACTATAGTAACATTTACTAAGTAAAATAGCTATTTAGCGTTGTGTGCTGTGTTGTAGTGTTTGCTACTTTACCAGCCAATTGTAAAGATGCCTCAAGGTACGTTGTTGGTTGCGTGTAAGTGTAGGTAGCGCCCGGAACTAATATTCTTCCGTTTATCCAAAGAAAAATCGTCATGACATCGGGTCTTTTTCTATAATATTGTGAAACTCTAACTGGCAAGTAGCTGTACGGCTCTTTTAAATTAAGTTATAAAATGAGTGTGCCGGTATATTATTCCAGAACTTTTCATGCAATATAAACCGTGAGTTTCCGATCCAAATCGGCAAGTGTGCATTGCGCCTGTATCAGAACCCTATCTCAATGCAACGGTGGCAATTCTGAAAGAGTTCCTATTGACGTAACCAACCACCACTTTAAGGTTTCAAGGAGGCAAGAAATCACGAAGAGAATTAAATGTTAAATATGCGTCAGGATACCATAACTAAATTTTTTTAAGATTTGAGTCCGTCAGAATAACCAAAAATACATCTCATCTTGAATTCAATACATCAAGTTTATTTATTCGTATGGTACATTATTTTTCATTGCTGTATTGTGATGTATGGTGCCACGAAGATCAATCAGTATAAACCTGTATAGTGTGGAGACAAAACATTTGATGAGTGTAATGACGCCCGACAGAAACGTTGGGTTTACCAAATCTTTAACTTTTCGGATACCTAGTTTGCTTAATCTGTTAGGAGCTTCCTCAAAGTGCGCTTACTCTTTGATGTTTGTAATGAATTGGGGGCTCTCTTATTTTCCTATCAATGACATGTAATACGTCACAGGTACACGCCATGTAAGCGCTGGGCAAATAAAATACTTTGGCAAAATTAAATGAGATTTCTAATAACCGACCTAAATTTATTTTAAGAAAGTAATTAAAAATATTTCATGTAAATAAAATTTCATTTAGTAGCAATGAAAAACTTTATAGGCGTATAAATTAGTATAGTATTGTTTATGAATTCATATCAGTTTTGATAAAAGGAATGTTAAGACACAAAGTCTGTATACGTAATAAAATGTGCAAATTTAATTTGGAGACTTAGAGGTGCCGGAAGATGATAAAATTATTAACGCCATTTTTAATGTACGGTTGCATTTATACATATTACAAGTGACTTACAATTATAATTAACAATTTTGTTCTACATATAATTTATAAAAATCACATATTATAAATAACTTATGCTTAAATTCTATGAAAATAATAATATCTAGGTTTGAATCACAAAACTTAAATCAAATGTAAGTTAATGAGATTGTTTTTTTTTTGACTAATTGGTGAATGATAACCTAAACCAAAAGTAATAATTATGTAATTTATAACACTTGTTTTCATAGTTCTGGTCATATACGTTCAGTGTTTGTTTGTCCATCATCTATTTATTTATATACCGTGTGTCCCAGGGAGAATGCAACATAGGATTTTTATTAAGGCAAAATATAGAACGAATCTACTTGTGCTATGACATTTTTCACAGTCGCGATACGACGTAATATGTAAGTGTCAGTTAAAGTAAGAAAGAGCGGTTTGTGTGTGTAACGATTGTCATGTCTACCACAACTGTAATTTTCCTTTTGACATTTTTTAACCTAAAAATTGATTATTTTGTTTTTTGCCAAAAATTTTAATTGTTTAGTCGCTTTGATCTGATCGCTTTCTCAAGTAAGTACAACTAATCCTTTTACATAATTACGCATAATTACTTTTGTAAATTAATTTTAGGTTATAAACAAAAAGTACATTGTGGTGCTTAGTATTATAAAGAATATTAAGCTGATTTAAGATGCAGTTATATCAATATGATTAAAAGTGCCTATGAAAGTATAATTATGTAAACGGATTTAGGTTTCATTTTTATACAGCATGTTAAGAACTTCACGATATAAGACCGATACTTGTGTAAAACACGATGAAGGAAGAAAGTTTCATAGGCAAGGAATATTATTATTTTAGTACCTACCTAAAAAGTGATTTAACTTGGAATATTATTTGCAGGAGTCGTACAAGCTAAATGTAGGTAAACAAAATGTTGTGATTATTTGAGAATGCCAAATAGTAAACAGCTTTGAATGTTTGAACCTCGGTTTGAACTCACAAAAAAGAATAAAGTTTGTATTTTAAATTATTTTCTTTGTTTCATAATCTCTGCAAATGCACATATGAGATCTATGCACACAATCGCCGAACCTTTGTAAAATAAATTTAAATTATGTTTATTAATAAAATTGATTTTCTTTGAAAGTTGTGTAAAATTCTTTTTTGTGATTTTTTGGTGGTCCTGAAAAGGACCATTTTGGTTTTTGGGTAGGTGTGCTGAAGTGAAAGCTACATTTGATTTAAGCCAGCAACTGCTTATATTAAATGCTCGAACTGCTGTCCATTTAATGCTAAACAATGCCCTAATCGATTATAAAAATTGCGTTGCACATTAGAGATTACGTTTGCCGGAACATTAAAGCAAACTTCTACAATTCTGTCCTTTAATGACTCGACAGTGATGTGTGGTCGATCTGAATACACTTTAGAGGCAATGTATAACCATAAGAAAAAGTCATTAGGAGACAAATCTGGTGATCTCGGTGGCCAAGCAATTTCACCACTTCTTCCAATCCAAGTTCTGGGCAACGCATCATTTAAAAGGCCTTTTACCAGATTAGTACTATGAGCTGGACACCTATCGTGCTAATACCAAACAACAGTATCCTCTTCAGCAACTTCGTGCAATGCTGGTAGCACATGCTCAATTAATAGGTCACGGTACTTAACATCAGTAAGTGTACCCTCAATAAAAAAAGGACCTATTACGGTATTGGAAAATAAGCCCAAACATTTACTGATTGGGGATATTGGGTGTGAGCTGGTATAAACAGATGAGGGTTTTCTGTGCTCCAAAAATGGTAATTTTGAATGTTTGGTGTTCCATTTAATGTAAAAGTGCATTCATCAGTAAAACACAGATTTTTAATAAAGTTATCGTCATTATTAGATTTTTCCATTAAAATTTCACAAAATTCTTGTCTTTTTCAGCATCCGTTCTGAAAAGCTCTTGATGTTGAGAATAATGGTAGGACTTATACTTGTGTTTCTTTAGTATTCTATGTATACAACTTTTAATTAGACCGCAGTCAACACTTAGTTGTCAAACACTTATGATCGGATTATGCTGAACTGCTGCTAGTAGATCAATCTGGTCGTTGTTGTTGTTAGGCCTGACAAGCTGCACCAGCTTTGGCCGTTTGTAAACACTGCCAATATACTCTTGAAATACTCGCATGACTGTACTAGCACTTAGAAACGGTCGATCTTGAAAAAGTGCAGCAAATAATGCTAAACACTTTCTATAGCTTTCACCACTGCATACCCATTTAACCATTTGAACTTTTTCAGCAGTTGTATACACACTCATTATTGCAGAAAGTTATAAAAGTAGCGCTCATAATTCAAATTTAAGTTGGTTGTTGCAACTTCAGAGCAATCAAAATGACACATACCGACGTCGCATTGGTTGAAAATTTCAAAGCACTAGTAGATCCATTCTATATTTTGCCTTAATAAAAGTCCTATGTTGCGTTCTCCATGGGACACACGGTATATGTACTAATGTGTGTTTTTTATTTGACAATAAACAGTAGTTTAGTTTAAAGTACTCACTTTGAGTACGAAACGTCGCCAAACTCATAGAATAGTTTTGTTTAATAGCAACAATAAAAAGTAAATCTATCTTTTTTTATTGTAAATACATTCGGCAAGTATAAACTTTTTCATCAAAATAATATTATATTCTTTGACATACCCCCACCGTTTCACTTTTGAACACAAAAGAAAAAGCCAAACTAATTAGTACCAAATCCCTAAATCTAGCAGTCTTCTTTCATGACCGAATCTCGTAACAACTTTCTCCTCTACTTGTTCCTGCTTCGGCTTCACTCTTGTTCTTCAGTGGTATCCAATGGTCGGTTTTATTGACTATAGCCACCTCCAATGGGTATACTCGTTAAAACCGCTGGGTGTACACGCATACTTTTGTTTTTAATGTAACTGTTTGTATTATGCCATCAACTTCTAAAATTCCAGCAAGCGGGAAAAGAATTTGTTTTTTTCTCCTGTTCCACCATGACAAGATCTCCGACTTTTACTTGACCACTGGTTTTTTTCTGACGGTTATGCACAAGAGCACCCAGGTACTCATTCCGGAAATAATTTTTAAAGTGCTTGTTTACGATATAAGTGGACTGTTTAATTATATTATTAATAAAACGAATAATTTGACTTACCCGATTTTCTCGGCCTCACAAACACTAGCCCTAGATTTAAGGGGAACTGTGGATAGTAATAAGGAAAAAGGGACTCCTTAATTCTAGTTTTGAATAATTAATAATCACGGCGCGATACACGTAGTTTCGATTCAAAATTTGCACCACAATTGACTTATCCTTATCTAGTATATACATATATTAATTAAAAAATAAATAGAAACCTTTTAAACATGCTATCTAACGACTAAATGAAATAAAAATGGAAGTTTCCTACTGCCGATTGTTTTCCAAGCGCGGCAGCTCAAATTAGGGTAAAATAAATCAAATTGGCGTAAACAGTGCTCGAGTACCTTCTGTCCCTTCTTGTACTCCTCCCTAAATTGATATTGAGTCCAATTTAATAATTGCGGGGTTCCTTCCGTTTTGATGCCGCAATGTAACATTTTAGGGATGAACGGTGTCAAACTGTTGGGTCATCTAAGAAGTAAGTAAGTGATATTGGGTTGATTACACTTTTTGCGTTTAAATAAAATTGTCTGTATTTTCTCAAAATGAACTAGAGTCGTCTGTAGCAGTCACACCAAAAATTTCTTCACCATCCCTACTTTCTTTTCATACCATCCAGCTTACCAAAGCGCTGCCGGTGGTAAGAGCTTCTAGTCCATTGGCACCTTTTTTTTTAAGAATTCGTTGCGTGTTCCCGTTACCAGAATAGATAATGGCTGGACACTTCCTTCGAGCGACGAACCTCTTTATTGCTGCAACCAGGTTCGGTGTAGACAACGACGTGACCAGTTCTAAGTGCACAGCACGATACACAACACATGCGAAGACAACAAACCAATACTTCAGCTCATCCTTAAAGTTCAACGGTTCTCCCTTTTAACTTTTTGCTTACATTGTCTGTTCCAATAAGAAGATTAAAATGAAACGAATCTTCCCCGACGTCTGACAGTCAAATTTTACGTCTTAATAGGTTTATCAACCATGGCCCTTCCGGTATCCGAGGAACACTTCTACAAATTTTATCTTGACTCAGCATTTCCATATTAATGGAAAAGTGATTGTTAATTGCTGTAACTGTGACTTTATAAACACCATGCTTTTGTTTCTTTAATGTAGAACGACCAAGCAAATTATGTTCTAATTGAGTCTTTCCCTTCTAAGCCAAACTCAACAAATTTAGAGCTTTGTTGGTAATGTAATTTCTGTGCGACCCGGAATCCACAATTGCAAGCACTATAAGATTGACGTTGTTACCCTTCAGCTTCATTAGTAACGTTGGTAGAAAAGAATTTCCTATAATGTAGTTTGTCAAGTTCACATCCTTTTCAGTCCCTTTACTTCCACCAGACTTCTCGGGGAAATGACGACGGGAGCAATTTCTGTGTACTATGGCACTTTATTTGCAGATGTCTAGGTATGAGGCAAATAAAACAAAATTTTCTTTTGATCATAATATCTCGTTTCTGTTCGTATGTCATACTTTGTGCATTGTTACAATTTTCACTTAGATGATTTTCTTAAAAAAAAATGCAGAACCTGTTAGATGAGTTGTTGACCAAGTCCATAGCGGTGTGTTGGTTTCTCGACCATTCCTTTTTCTTCGTTTCGCTGTTCTTTGATAGTATTGAAACCCTATTTTGCAACAAAAATTCCATCGACCGAGTCAGCTTGTCTCATTTTAATTTTACAAAGCACTTGACTTTGTAGGGGTTCCCAGGTAACCAAAATCTCTTCAAGAAAGCATGATTCTAACAGTGGGTATAACATTGCCCTATATTTGTCACGAATTATGCCCATGGTCTCCAAAGTTCTCAAGCGTGTCTCCAATTTATCGTAAAGTGAAACGATTGACACTTTCTCTTTTCCACGATTATTGTTACCCAAATCGAGTTTACTCCAGCACTTTGTCGTAATTTTCTCTGCTTGGAGGAAAACTGTCAACTACTTCTCGTGCTGATGATTTCTCCGCGGTAGCATAGAAAAGGTACTAAAGTTTCTGTTCCCGTGATTCGTCATCGTTAACAATACGAAACTGACTCCAAATAGTTAACTACTTGCGGGAAACGCCATTGAACTTTTCCACTTTAGTTCGGGAAACCGGTACTTTCTTTTTAATCGCCAGGTGAGTTGGATTCACTTGTTTTTCTAGAAGTCATGCTCGAGTTTTTTGTATTTAATTTCGTGAACTTCTCTTCCAATTCCGTTACTCGATCCTAGTACCCCGTCACCTTGTCATATTTCTTAGCGAGGTCGTCTTTCGATGCTCCCGCAGTTCACTTCAGATGATGTGGTCTAATCCCGTTAACTTTTGTGTCTGAGTCAGCACTCTCTTGTAAATAATTTCCGCACTCGTTAAATCAACAGCAGCACTTGAAATTTCCATATTAAACTCGTTATAAACCTTCGTACATTAACTTGTGGTACGTAACAACTTCGTAGTGTTCATTGTGAATTAACGTTTACCCTTTCTGCGATTTTCCAAAGATAAATAATCTTACCGACTGCGCCAAAATATTAGAAATCGCGATAAATTACTAAATTAGACAAATTAATTCAATGGCACACGAGAACGTAAATTTATTCTTGTTTTTTGTCATCAACTTTCCGTATTTATTTTACACAAAAATATAGGATTACGTTCCCGTGTGTCATTAAATTAATTTGTTTAATTTAGTAATTTATCGCGATTTATGTATTATGTTTCACTTATAATAAAATTCAATAATTTGTTTATTAATGTGATTTTTGTTAGTAATTAATTCAACAGTTCCCAAAACCAACAACACCCACCCAGGCCATGATTCATTATAAATTAAATTTTCAAATACAAAACAATTTCAATTTTGATCAACGTAACAAACATCTCCTATTCAGTTAATTTTATTGGAAAATACAGTTACAACACTAATAAATGCATTTAATTAAAATTTAAATTATAAAATTAGAAAAAAAATTCTACATGTACATTTAGCTCATACATTAAACAATGGGTAAAATTTAATACGTTACTATTTGGTGTTTATTGTTTATATTGAAACGCGTATTTAATTGATCGAGTTTATCTTTTCACTTCCTGCACAAAACATCAACTTATTATAAACATACAAGTAACAACATAAAATAAAACTTTTCTTCAAGTTTTGTTCGAGTTCTAAGTTGAAGCGTTTACATATTGTTTTACAGAAAGTTTATTATAAAACCAAGTAATAAAAATAAACAATCAAGCAAACTTCAACCACTTACAAAAGCTGTTAGCAATAAAAATTACAAAACAAAATATGTAAAAATCGCTATCGTAATGCGTACGAAAATTTTTGATCGTTAAAAACTGCCGTATTTTAATGTTACGCAGTTTTAATGTAACATCGTTAGAGTGAAAGACTTATTTTGGCATAAAATGTTTCGCATAAAATGGATTCACGGTAATTATAGCATTAATGTATACAGTTTTTTTAAACTCCGTTTCGTAACACATACTGGTAATGTGCTTTTGTTTTAATAATTTTAAAGCAGAAAGTTTTCATTGTCATAATTTATTGAATATATCACAGATAATAAAATAATTAATTTGCACCACGACAGGACAGGAATGGTCATTTATGAAAAAAATATAAATTAAATTTTGATTTATGACTGGAATTATAATAAAAATATTGTGCGGCTTGAAACATTTTTAATTGCTTTTCTCATTAAAACCTAATAATTAAAAAATATAAATAAAAATTATTTACGCTTTAAGCAAACCAATATTAGTATTTGTTTATTATTTATTACTAGTTTTAAAATAACTAATTATAATAGACAAATTTTAGATAAATTAGAAATAATATACATTAAAATAACAAATCCAAATTTAATAATCAATGATCAAACAAATTTTGACGATCTTACATTAAATTATCAAACAGAATTTTTATGTCCTTAATATGTTTAATTAACTCCAGATTCAAACATTTTACACACCTAGATTATATTTTTTTAAACCAACCTTTATTACAAACCAATTTATGTTTTTCTAAATTTTCATGGAAAACCAACTGTCATATTTAACGTTTGTAGAAAAATATTTTTTAATTCTGATGTGATGACTCACAATAATTTTTGAGTTGAAACTAGTAATAAATAATAAATAAATACAAATATTGGATTGCTTAAAGCGTAAATAATTTATATATATATATATATATATATATATATATATATATATATATACATATATATATATATATATACATATGTATAAATAACTAATATAATAATGGATCCTATACTCATACATAAAAAATATAAGCCTTTTCAAAAATACATAAGTTGTGATGAAGTTTGCAGTGGTAATCGTTAATTAAAGACAAAGTTTTTTTGGGAAAATATAATGTACAAAATTAATCCGCATTGGGTTCAACATTGCCATTGATCAGTATGTACAAGTATATATAATTCTGTATCAAGCTTTTTTTAATAATGACGACAGATTTCTCTCTAAAGGATTATAATTTTATTAGTTAATTAATACAACAATAATAATATTTACCTAAAGGAAATAGGTTTTAAATATGTCATTACTTAGTTCAGATAAATTAAATTAAAAAAAAACAATAACTTGTCAAAATTGAAATAATACTAACTTATCAAACTTGAATAAAAATACAATTAAGAACAATTAAATAATAATCTAAAACTAAAAAAATGGTAACATTTTCCGATATTGTAAAATTTAAAAGGTACTTTACTCTTGAGTAAAATTCATATTTTTTGACAAACCTCGTATACGACTGAAAAATTGATATTTAATGATTGTATTTTAGATGCAGAAATTTTTATAAAGAATAACTCTTTCCTAAAATTAATAATAAAAAGTTTTTCATATGATTCAACTTAGGGGACATATTGTATACATTGTAAATGCGGTATATTGTATTTATTACAACGTACGGGTTTTTGAAACGCAACGGGTAATATATTTTTAAACCGATTCAGAAGTAATTTTTTTTTGTATTAGGTCAATCTTTTTAAATAATACAAAATGCTTACTTTACCGCACTGGTGTTGTAAAGTGCATACTGGTTAACTTAACTTCGGTAAAAAAGATATTAAGATGTTATAAATGTTAAGTTTTTTATTCATTATAATGTTGTTTTAAAAACATTATAGCACAGATAAATACAATTTACAGATAGACCATACAATAGGATATATTGGCAGTTATCACAGATACACAAATTAACCTTTCCTTTAAAAATATTTATTACGCCAAGTGTTGAAAATAGATACCTCTGTAGGTAAAAAGCACGCCGAAGTTGGTACACTACTGCATAACAGATGGTACTGTCGTAAAACATTATTTTTATGAAACCACATTTAAATACAGGTATATTTTTGTTGTCATGAATCATCATAAAGCGTTGATTGACGTTTCTTTGCATTTTTGCTCTTGTTTTCGTTCATGAAAAAATTTGCATGGCTTTTTATTTATGTTTATATTTTAAATCATTAGTTTAATACAATTTTACATTTACTTTTCTATTTGTAGATTATACCATTTGTCTCTGGCAAGATGCAACATAGGATTTGTACTATAAACAAAATTTGATTTGGTCTACTAATGCTATGAAAATTTCTGAATTGTTGTATACCCTATACGTTACGGCATTTTGTTGATGTAAGAAAGAGAGCAAGTGTAGAATGTCTAATCTTCCTTCAAATGTAAATATTATTCTTTAAGTTTGTAAAAAATAAGTATTTAGTATTTTGTGGTTTTACAAAAATTCTAATCAATGTTCAGTTGTTTTTATATTTTAATATAGCTATTGAAGCAAGCATAATGAAGTACTTTTGCATAAAACCTGTTTGTATTGAATTTTGAGGTTAAATTGTGTGTAAACTATTAGACATAATACTTGCATCTTGCAAGAATATGAAGGTACACTCATGAAATTTAAAACTTGGACACCATAATTTCTGTAAACAAAAGTTTGCACATTGTGAAGCGGGCTTGGGGTATCATTTACAATTCTAACAGCAGGTAGTCTCAGCAGGGGTTATCTTATAGAAGGACTGTAGAATGAATTATTACACTAAGCACGTTTTAGAAAATGGGTAATTTACGTTGCTTACTTAATTTTTTTCTTTAAAGAATATATTTGAAGGTATCGCTAATTAAACACCATAGCTCGATTAATTATCGAATCCATATTTTTGTTTAGGAAATGTTTACAAAATAAAATTAGAAATAATTTTGATTTGAAAAACGTCTACAAGCAATACTTTTAAATTAAATCAAAAACTAAACATGGTTATTTGGGTTGACTGATTATTTTTAAATAAATCTAACCTACTAATTATTGTAAGTTATTAAAAAAAATCATTAAACTCTCTATTCATAATATTTAGTCCTTACAAAATGTATATTTTATGACGTTTCATTTTTTTCTGTAGTTAATATAAAAGTGAAAATAAAAACTAAGGCAATTCTTATTGTCAACGTATATATTTAGTTTTTTGACAAGAATTTATTACATAATTATAATTAAGATACCAAGTTATAGTTTAAAATTAAATAAAAACTTTTTTTAAATAAAGGTATTACTATATAAATAAATATAAGAAATCAATAATGGGTGTGACCTCCATTATTATTGATACATTCTTGGAGGCGTCTGCTCATTGACGCTATCAAGGTATCAATATAATTAATATTAATCGTTTCCCATGCGGTATCAATGGCTGCAATTAGTGCATTACGGTTTACTGGTATAAAATTTGGCCCTTGTTGTCTTCGGATAACAGCAAGTATTCGAGCCCAAACATTTTCGATAATGTTAAAATCTGGGCTTTTTGCTGGCCAGGGTAACAGCTCCAAGTTATTTGCTTGTATCCAGTTGCGCACAACCTGCGAAGTATAGGGTCATCATATCCCGATAGTTAATTATCGAATGTTCCAAGAAAATATGTGTAAATAGTAAATGGAATCTACTAACGTAACGTTAAGTCGTTAATTATAGTTACATAACTCTCCTTTCATAAGATATAGTTCATATTAATATGCTTATTGTAAAGCTTCGTACACACCTGAACAACAAACCGAGGAACAAACAGAACAACGAACCGAACGGCAATCGGAACATTAATTTGGACGGTGCTACGTACGAATTTTAGAACAGATTCGCAAGTCCTGATTGTTCCACGAACGGTTTGCGGCGTTCCCGCAACTTGTCGGTATTTTCTCCGACATCAAAGAAAATGCGCGCGAATGCGTTTGCAGGTTTGGACGAATCTAAACAAAACGGCGAACAAACTTATGCGGGAGAATTAAATTATTTATTTTTGTCCTCCCTTTTGTGGGTTTGTTGTGTTTTAGGTAATATTATGGAGTTGACAGAAGAAAAATGTTTTAAATTAATCAGTGTTTAAGAATGCAAGAAAAATGATGTCCCTATTAGCATCATTTGAGCGGGAAATTTTCAAAATAAAAAAAGTGAATTAAAATTATAATTTTTTACTCTTCTTTGTGCGTAAAAATTTGGTTGGCACTATCTTCTTGTTTTCCGCAATTTTCTCTTCTCAATAATAAATATATATGAACTGAAAACTACTGAAAATAATTATGGGAACAGCACAAACGTTCAGTTTGTTGTTTGGATTGTGGAAATCATAAAAGACCTTTCGAAAGTTTATAAGTCCTCTATTGTAATCTTAATACTTGAAAGAAAATTCTGTCCATTAGCATTAGCATTAGCAGAAAATGGCTTTTACTTTATGAATAAGTTTCAATAACGATAGAATATCCTTGCTTGTTTAATTTACTTCCTTTGAGTCATATTGCTCTAAGGGTTGTTACATTGGTCATAAGAAGTATGTAATAAATAAACAATTACCTACGGTTTGAGAAGGTGTAGTGTGAACCAATAAATAAAGTAAAAAATGTAAATTCCATTTTAGTTTAAAATTTCAAGTGTTGTGAAAATGCCACCTCATCTCGGTGCTGATTTGACAGCGCGGATTGTTTCGGAATTAGCGGCGGGCCGTAGCGTGCGTGAAATTTCACGTATGTTAGATATACCAAAATCACGTAACAGAACAACAATTTACTACATACTCCAGGGCTATAGCAGATACACATTTTCCCGGATGCCGTATAACTGCACAAAAAAGATTAAAGGAGATGGGAATAAAGAAGTATAATGCTGCTGCGAACGAAAGTTCTCAGTAACAAAAATATGAGACGTCGTCTGGAATTTGCAAGGCGATATGTGAACGAACCTTTGGAATTTTGGAATCGAGTGATTTTTAGCGACGAAAAAACGTTCAATAGCCGCAACAATAATCACATATGGTTATTTTCTGTGAATGTGTGGGGTTGGGTTAGCGCGCGGGGTCCAGGAGTTTGTTGGGCTATCGATGGACGTCTTGATTCTGCTGCGTATTTAGATATTTTGGAAACTATTATGAAACCTTCAGTCGAAGTGTTTTATCCAGACGAAGATTATATTTTCCAACAATTTCTCCAAAAAATAGTTCGGGATCTGTTGAATTAACATTTTCATAATGTATTTCTGTTGTTAAAGGACAACGCCCCTATTCATACTTCGCGGGTTGTGCGCAATTGGATACGAGAAAATAATTTGGAGCTGTTACCCTGGCCAGCAAAAAGCCCAGATTTTAACATTATCGAAAATGTTTGGGCTCGAATACTTGCTGTTATCCGAAGACAACAAGGGCCAAATTTTATACCAGTAAACCGTAATGCACTAATTGCAGCCATTGATACCGCATGGGAAACGATTAATATTAATTATATTGATACCTTGATAGCGTCAATGAGCAGACGCCTCCAAGAATGTATCAATAATAATGGAGGTCACACCCATTATTGATTTCTTATATTTATTTATATAGTAATAACTTTATTTAAAAAAAAAAGTTTTTATTTAATTTTAAACTATAACTTGGTATCTTAATTATAATTATGTAATAAATTCTTGTCAAAAAACTAAATATATACGTTGACAATAAGAATTGCCTTAGTTTTTATTTTCACTTTTATATTAACTACAGAAAAAATGAAACGTCATAAAATATACATTTTGTAAGGACTAAATATTATGAATAGAGAGTTTAATGATTTTTTTAATAACTTACAATAATTAGTAGGTTAGATTTATTTAAAAATAAGTAATAATCAGTCAACCCAAATAACCATGTTTAGTTTTTTGATTTAATTTAAAAGTTATTGCTTGTAGACGTTTTTAAATCAAAATTATTTCTAATTTTATTTTGTAAACATTTCCTAAACAAAATTTTGATTCGATAATTAATCGAGCTATGGTGTTTAATTAGCGATACCTTCAAATATATTCTTTAAAGAAAAAATTAAGTAAGCAACGTAAATTACCTATTTTCTAAAACGTGCTTAATGTAATGATTCATTCTACAGTCCTTCTATAAGATAACCCCTGCTGAGACTACCTGGTGTTAGAATTGTAAATGATACCCTTAAGCCCGCTTCACAATGTGCAAAATTTTGTTTACAGAAATTGTGGTGTCCAAGTTTTAAATTTCATGAGTGTACTCTAAAGCTAACAGTTTATTTTAAATCAACACAGTTGTTATTATAGATTAGACAGATATTTCGATTAGTATGGACCGAGTTGTTTGTCTCTACCACAGGTTTCTACCAACAAACAAAAGTTGGTGTTCTAAAGACTTTATTCGGAATCAGCAAAGTAAAGTATAACCTAGAATTAGATGTGTTATACATTCTTAGCTTCTTGATCGTAAACAATTTGAAACTCATGGGATTGATGAAGATTTTTAGAAAATGCCCGATTAAGGTTTTTAATGCTATGAATAATGAGAGTGTAAAGGTTTGTGATTTAAATTATTTAATTGGCTATTTCTCTTTTGACTTTCAATTTCAGGTTTTTACTAGAATCAACAAACAAGATAACAAGATTATTATTTTAAAACCATCCAAGAACAATTGTAAGAAATGTTGTAATTTCAAATACGGTTTTTTTATTAAAAGTGATTGTAGTTTTAAGTTTTAATTACATCGTATTAAAATTCTTCTCTATAAATGTGTTAGTGGTCTTGAAAAGGACCGATTTGTTTGTGAATATGCAGAAGTGAAAGTTAATAGGTATTACATGCGAAGTGCTTGGCTTATAGCAACTGTTCAAAATGCTGTCCAGTTACTGTTAAACAATGCCGCAAATAGAAGTTTCGTTGCACATTTGCAATCATATTTGCTGGTATGTTGAATCAAACTTCCACAATTTTATCTTTTAAAGACTCAATTGTGTCGTGAGTTCTGTCGGTATAAACCTTCGGAGAAGTCGTTGGGAGACAAGCCTGGTGATCTTGGTGGCCAAGTAAGTTCCTCACCTCTTCCAATCCAGGTTCTAGGAAGTGCTTCATTCAAAAGTTGTTTTATTTGATTCGCATTATGTGCTAGACACCTATCATGCTGATACAAACTACATTTACATTGAACAAACATTCATCGATGAAACAAATATTTTTAACAAAATTCATATCATTATTACGTATCTCCATTAATGTTTCACAAAATTCTTGCCTTTTGTCAGCATCGGTTTATGCTTTTAAAATTTTATGAACTCGACACCTATTTACACCACAGTTGATACTTAGTTGTCGAATACTAATATTAGAGTTAAATTGCACAACACGGAGTACATTGATTTCTTCATCGTTGTCTATCTTCTGGTTTTGTTGAACCCGCTTCGGACGCTTGTGTACACTGCGGTTTCTTTGCCGATCCGGAAAATGTGCAGCAAACAAAGCAGAAGTGTTTCTATAGCTTTCACCTCTGTATACCCCCTTAACCATTTGAACTTTCTCAGAGATTGTATACACACTCATTTTCAAAATTACATTAGAGAATATTACAACAAGGAACACGCAATAACATTTAATTGTAACGCATACGTCAATACGAAAATTTCATAGCCTTAGTGGATCAATCAAATTTTTTCTATGGTGAAATTCCTATGTTGCGTTTTGCCAGAACACCTGGTATATGTAACGGCGAGTAAATCGTCCACCAAATTTTTAACTCAACCTTCGAGGGAATTTCTACTTACACGACTCAATTCTTTGCAGGTGTTTCGAATCTAAATACAGTACAACTTAAAATCTTGACTAAAACCTTTATGTACCTATAATAATAATTCAGTGATCAGAAGAATTATTCTAATAGTATATTATACACCAAGGTTGTGAAGTCTGTCATTATTGCCTTAGCACCAGTTTAGGTGCGTAGGCAATAATGGACTTCACAACCATGGTGTATATACTATTTTTTCCACTACTAGCCAAATTTAAGCCAAAAATAAAAAATAAACATTTTTCTTGTAAAAATCAAGTAGCACAGGAATGCAAATAAATCAAAAAGCATTAAAAGCTACATATGTTGATAAACCAACTGCAACTGATTCACTAAACACTTGTGTGGTATATTTCACCTTCATTTTCTGAAAATTATTCGGAGTAATATGTAAATTAGTTGATTTAGGAACCAATCGCAGCGGTTTAGATTTGTCTGACATGTAGAAGTTTTTAATGTCTTTCCAAGATGCTTTTTGTTATTAAAGATTATATCGTATTTAATCAAGTTATTTTGCACCGACTTCAATAAATAGGAGACATTGAAGAAATAATAGATTTTCTTATCGTTTACGAGAAGGTATGGTTTTTCTGGTGATACATCTATTCTTTTAATTAGGTTTAGAAAATTTTACTACTGCCCTAACATTGGCACTGCATTGTAGTTGTAGCTTTTCTATGCAGTTTAATACTATCGACTTCAATTTGTCACCTTTGCATATAGTATTTGAAAGATGTAGCACAAGGGTTGTTTAACTTTTTATATATAACTCTAACCATGATCACGTAGGAGTTTGAGTTGGCAAAAAAATTTAAAACCTACTTTAAAATTAACATTTTGGGGCTCGTAAAATATAATTTTAGTGAAAATTGTTTGTATTCCTCTATTTATCTCCTGCTTCTTAGTGGTTTATTTTTAAGTCCACTTCGGCTGTCACAATTTGTGCTCTGCTTTCGGGAAGTAATCGTTGGGAGATGTTAACTTTAATTGAAGTGCTCTCTTTTCACGTTGCAATTTAAGAATGTTCCTCCATAATTTTCTTTACCTAAGAGTATTTGAGCTGCAAGCTTGAGTAGTTTTGGTATAGCTAGAGATGTTAACGGGCATTTATTGTTTCGCCAATATACCTTGCATCATTTGAATATTGGGTTTCAGAAATTGACACTTGTAATTCATTTAGGAATGGCAAGTGTTCGCCACATACCTCGTTAAGTTTTTAGAGTCGACATTTTTATGCAACAGATCGGACCTTCCAGATTCTGTTAACCATTCAAAACACCTACAACCAAATGTTTGTAATTTACTTAAAATTTTTGATGTAACTTAACTCGCCTGGTTAAATCTCCTTTGGGAAACCTAAAAAAACTGATTTTACCATCATATTTAATAAATAAATAAATTCAGGTTATGTATTTGCGGTTATGGGATGGGGGCGCGAATTTTAAACTAATGGCATTTTTTATTCAAATAATTTTATTGTGTTAGGTAATTTTAAGCAGCAAATACGTTAAAGATAATCTCCTGGATATACAAAATTATGTTTCACTAATTTTTGTTAAACAACTATTCTTAGATTCTCATAAAATTTGAAATTGTCCATTATTAACCTAGGTCAACAATAGAAAAAATTATTAACCACTAATAGAGAAATTCAACTTCTCAGTTGGCTAAGAGACGCAATAATTGTCCACTTCACAGCTAGTAGTGGAAAAATTAATTAAAATAATTATCTAATGTAAGTATAAAATAAAAAAAAATAAATTTTAAAAAAAAAAAAAAAAAAAAAAAAATTTAAAAAAGGGAATTAAAAAAAAAAAAATAAAGAAAAAAAAATTATTCAAAAAAAAAAAATTTTTAAAAAATAAAAAAATTTAATATTGGGATAAAAAGGGGGGAGAAATTTAAAAAAGAAAAAGGGGGTGGGTGTTCCAAAAAAAAAAAAATTTTTAAAAATATAAATAAACTTGTTTGAATAATTGTAATTAAATAATATGAAATAATTCTTTATGTTCTAAGAATTAATTGTTAAATAATACCTAAATGCAAGAGTTAATTGAACTAATACTAAATAGTTTTAATTAATTTCAAAATAATTCTTATGATGACTGTTTTATAATTACATATTTACGGGTGTATCATGATAAGATTTCATTAAAGTTTATGGGGAAGTAGTCCGAATTCAACTATAAAAATTGTCGTGACTAGGTTTCGACATAACCTTAACTGAAAAAAATTTTGGTTCTTTTTTGGCGGATCCGGTTGTACTGTAACCATCAACTTGTTTTTCATTAGCCGTTTTCATTATTCATGTTTTTCTGAAAAGTCTCTTAAAGCAAATTGTTTCTTGTGTTTTTAAATATGTGAGGTACGTCATCTGCTGCTAATACTTTTGTTTTTAAAGTAAAAAGGTTTATCTGTTGTACACCCAACTGCTTAAAAGCAAGAGCATTTGGTGACCCTTGATCTTAAACTAAAATTTTTAGGATATAATCCACATTACATAGTTTTTCTATGGCAATTTTAATGTACTAACTAAGTTATTAGATGAAACAGCGGCATGAGATTTAAAATAACCAAATGGTAACTTCCAGTACAAACCATAAACATTAAAACTTTTTAGCCACTTTCGTACTTCTTCCTAAAAATTCCTAGATCTTCAAACTCTTCAATGAAATCCATGGCATTAGAATATTCCAATAAACTTTTGATGTTCATTTCATCAAAACAGACAACACACTACGTTTTTTGTGTAGTCATACCATAAACTTTTAGTCAAATTTGATGTAATAGGTACTAAACCCCGGTCTGAACTAAGATGAAGCAATCTATTGCCTAATACTGCTATTGCTGGGCAAAAATATACTTTGTTTTCTTAAAAATTTATATGTTGTATGGGATTTGTAATACAAAAATCTATTCCATCGTTTAACCATTTTGATTTTTTTGATGTTGGAGCTGCATTCTTTAGAGCACGTCGTTGTGGAAACGGAATGTTATTAATAAGCTAATATCATTAAAATGGGTAATCGCTTTATTTTTAATATTTTGTTTTTAATTTAGAAATTTGTGAGTTTTGTTTTTATCATTTTGTTTTTAGTTTCTAATAAACGTCTTAATTTTTTCCTCGGAGAATCAATCTCGATCCATAAAGGTTTCTTTTTTATGTTTTAATGATGACAATGGTAACAATGCTACATCAATTAACCAGTATTGGGTTTGTGGACTAACCGTAGGAGTTTCATTATCGTATGATTTTTTAAATTCTCGTTTCGATTGAGAGGAGGGAGATGAAGTTAGAAAAGTTGGTGTATAAACTTTCTTAGGAGTAATGACTTTTAAAACTATAGGTAAAATTCGGATGATACATTTTGGGATTTGTGCGGTAATGGCACGGAAAATGTAAGCAATCGTTTCTTGTCCGGTTTTGTGAATGCATCAGTTGTAAGTGACATTTACAAACATAATGGTTTCTTAAAGTCTTTGGATCTAAAATTGCAAGTTTTGCGTTTCCTAAAAATTATATTTTTAAATTATAATATTGTGCACAAACGATCGCACATCGTTTAATATTGTTTTGTCACTTTTCTTATTTTATTGATGCTCAGAAGCCAATGATTGACGTCCGTGAAGTTAGTACCTCATTTCTCAAAATATTTTATTTTAAAATTTGTTACTGATGGTTCTTGCTTTGTACTACATTGCTCCAAAGTAACACTGTTTCAACTCAAATAGTTTCCGAATAAAAGAGAAAAACAGTTTTCCACTGAGACCCTTTTTTCAAAATCTAAAATTTTGATACTGTTAATGTAGAACAGCATCAAAATTTTCCATATTCAAAAGTTCAAAAATTGTTCTCTTAATTTGAGACCTTAAACTTTAAATTATAGGTATGTCTGTTTGGACAATGTTTAGAACCACTACAACAAATTACAAAAGTATCCAATTTTTGTTATTAAAGAAATGGGTACCAACTCAAACTTTTTTTGTGGGCTTAAGCTAGAGTTACAGATTTCTTCTTTTTGCAACAATGTTTAGAACACTTAGAACAATGTAGAACAGAATCGAAATTTCTCATATTTAAAAAATTGTTTTTTTAATTTGCAACTTTATAATTTAAATTATGAACTTGTAGACTTTTGGAACAACTAGAACAAAGCCTGTTCAAAAGTAGTTTTTTTACTTTATTCAAAAACTATTTGTGTTGAAACATGTTACTCTGGAATAATGTAGTGCAAGTGATAACAATCAGTAACAACTTTTAAAATTAAATATTTTGAGAAAGAGGGAGCAAACTTCATGGATATGTAATAGTTGCTCAAGAGTAATAATTAATCTCAAAATTAAATTTCACTTATTTAAAAGCAAAACCTTGAAACTTAAAGAAAAACATTTTTTAATGTAAGTATACTTGCCTTTTCTGTCTTAGATTTTCTAAATTTACCTTTTAAAGGTCTATGTTCTTATCTTGACAAATGTAAAAATATTTATATTTTTAATTGAATAAACTATTATTAATAGTTAACACTAGTCGACACTAGGTGTCGCAAAACTTATTATTATAATTAATATTATTATTATTAATTCTAATTTGTTAAAAAAACTTTTAAAAACAATCATATACAACCTACGATATTGATACAATTTACAATACACCCGAATTAGTGATCCATTTTTGTAATTAGTTGTTGGAAATTGGTAAAATTTAAACCGGATGACTTCTAGCTGATTTTCGACAGTTAATATATTGGCACATATTTCCACAAAGTCATGATAAAAGTGTTCGCAAGCTAACTTATTATTTCGAAAATGATACTTTTTCTAATAACACTGAGATGTCAGAACTAACTAACATGTATAATGCACTAGTGGCATCTGATATAAGATACGGTGTGTGTTTCTAGGGAACATCATCAGCTGCTTCCCGAGTATTCATTTGCCAAAAAAGAATTATTAAAATTATAGCTGGTGTGCCTAATACTCAGTCCTGTATGGAGCTTTTTAAAAATTTAAATTTTTAACCCTGACGGAAATATATATTTTTGAAACGTGTAATATACATTTTACTAATATCTTTAATCTCAAGGAAAATAGAGATTTATATAATTACAACTCCCCCAAAGGAATTTATACAGAGTCCCTTTCAGAATATTTAAAATAGGACAAAATTGTCCATTGACAATTAGTATTAAAATATTTAACCATTTACCACAATACTTAAGATCTATTGAGAATTTTAATATATATTTTAAAAAAGACTGAATGATTATCTAGTCAATTTGTGTTTGTACAATATAAACGAATTTTATTATAAATGATTGTAAAGGCTTTAGTATTTTTATCTTTACCATGTGTAATGTAAATCAAATGTACTAATGTTTGTTAATGTATTTGACGTATTCTATACATGTATGTGTCGACAGGAAATAAAGAGCATAATATTAGTATTAGTAACTATAGTAACTGGACTTACAAGTCGTATCTTCTATATAAATACTGCATCCTTAAATGTTCTTAAGTTTATTTACTTGTTAATAAATTCATTTTATTTTACTATACTATCTAATCTAATCACTAATGAAGAATCTGGCCCAGGACGTAAAAGTAATCAAAAATGAACAACGAAATATCAATGAAGAAACAAAGAAGCTACAAGAAAGATAAGATGTTTAAGAAAAGAACAAAGGAATTCAACGAAGAAATAAAAGAACTAAAGGGAACAAATAAACAAGCTATGAAGGAAATTGAAGGATCTGAAAAGGGAAGTAGAGAGAGCAAATGAAAGAATGGAGAAAATAGAGGGAGAAAAGAGGAGAAAAACATAGTCATGCAAGGACTAAGGGGTCTTCAACAAACTTAAAAATGCTAAAGGAGGAAATAGAAAGATTTATAGAGAATGGATTGGGTGTGTCCCTAAAGTGGAGATGGTTAGAAAGTAAGAGAAGACGTGTGTCTGGTTGAACTGAATAGTAAAAATGATAAGAGAATGATAATGTAAGAATAAGCTAAGCGAAAAGTGTATATAAACGACGACCTAACGCAAAATGAAAGAAACATCCAAAATACAATTAGGAGACAAGCAAAGGAAGAAGCAGCAAAAGGAAAAACGGTCAAGGTGGGATACCAGAAGATAATATGCAATCAGGAGTTGTGGACCTGAAATGAGAAATTGGGTAAATTGGAAAAAACACAACAACAAGCAAAACGATCAAGACTAAACAAGAGCAAAAACTAATAAAAAACAAGGCAGGAAAAAGCGACGACAAAGTAATGGAAACAAGGACAAACGATTACTCATGGTATTGAATAGGAACATGGAATATCAGAAGCCTAAATGGTAAAGAGAAAAGCTAATTCAGGAAACCAAGAGGAATAAAATGAAAGTAGTGGCGATCACAGAGACAAAGAGGATAAGAGTAAGAAAATTATTGATAGAAAATTACGGACTGTTATACAGTAGAATAAATAAACAAAAAGAGCTGCGGTAGGAGTAGAGTGTTTGATAAGCCTGAAGTACCTAAATAAATTAGTAAGTGGAAAACAGTGAGCAAAAGGACAATAAATGTAACCTTTGCAAGATGAAATCAAGAGAAGTAATAATGGCATATGGGCCAAGAGAAACTGATGCAAGAAAGAAAAAGAACAATTCTAGCATGATTTACACATGCTGTACAAAGAATCTGACAACTCGACTATAATGCTGAGATTTTAACGCAAAATTGTAAATGAAACTAAAGGGAGGCAGGGAGTAATGGAAAGGCACGGAGAGACTACCTGCAATACGAAAGAAAGAACTAATTGATTTCTGTATACAGAATGGTTAAGTAATTCAAAACTCTGTATATCAGCATAAGGACTACCACAAATTCACCACAGAAGAACCAGGAAGAAATGAAAAATCAATTATCGACTATATAATAACGGATGCAACTAATAGAAGAAAGATAAAGGAAGTGAGAGTGTTCAGGGGAACAGAAATATCATCAGACCACCATCTACTAATAGCAAAAATGGGAAACCAAAAAGAAAATAATGAAGATATACTATCGGAAAGCAAAAGACACAAAGAAATAAGAACTATTAAGACACTGAATTACAAGACCAACGAATAAGAGAGAGTATACAGAGCAGATTAAGAAGGAAATACAAACTGTGGAAAAAGAGATAATAGAAATGAATATCGAAGAAATGTGAAAAAATTCAAAGATATCATCTACAAGGCAGGAACAAAGGCCTGCGGGCTAACTATAACTAGAGACAAAAAGAAGAGAACAAGTTGGTGGAGTGAAGAAATCAAAGAAATCATTAAAATAAAATAGAAAACGTGAAAAAATTATATACAAATTAAGAGCAATGAAGCGTACAAGAGATATAAGGAAGCAAGGAAAATAGTAAAGGATATGGTCAAAATAACTAAAGCCAAGAATGGAAAGAATTTGGTACCAAGATAGAAAAAGATAAAGGGGAGTCAAAAACTATTTATAGGACCCTAAGAGCATAAGAAATAAAGAAAGAAAAATTGGGACAAAGCAGGTTATGGACAGGGAGGGAAGAATACTAATAGAGGAGGACAAAGTTATGGAAAATAGAAGCAATATTTTCAGGATATGTTAGATAGCAAAGAAGTAACCGAGGAGAAAGCGGAAGAAGAAATAAATAAAATGTTGAGAAACTAGAAAAGGAGAGAGAGAAAAACAGGTGAACTAAACAAGCAATGTGATCAAGGTAGAAGATATTAAGAAGGCAGTAAGAAAACTAAGAAATCGCAAAGCTCCAGGAGTAAATGAAATAAAATCAAATTATTGAAAGGAATGGGTAAAGAAAAATGGTGTTATTACATAGGGTTATAAAGAAAGCATGGTCAACACAAGCAGTACCTATGAAATGGAAAATTGCGGTGATAGTTCCTATTTTCAAGAAAGGTAATAAGAAGAACTATCCAAACTATAGAGGGATATCGCTATTATGCACAACGTGTAAAGTATATAAGATGATCTTGGAGGAAGGTTAAGAAAGGAAGTGGAAGAAATGTTTCATAAAGCACAAAGTGGTTTCAGGTCAGGGTACTGCACTCAAGATCACATATTTACACTAAAAAATATAATAGAGAAAATGCTACCGTATAAGAAAGAAATATATTTACGCTGAGTGGATATGGAAAAACTTTTGATAAAGTGGGAGAAAGAATATATGGGACATATTGGAGAAAAATGGTACAACAAACATCTGACAGAAGCTATAAAGACACTATACAGTAACATAGAGAACATAGTAAGAAGAATAATTTGGAAACCAAAAAATTTAGGACCACAAAAGGAGTGAGACAGGGTGGAAACTTGAGGTTCACTGCTCTTTATCATTTTATGAATGATATACTTAATCAAAAAAGTAAGCAGTAAAAACAAGAAACTGACGGTAGGGTATTATAAAATGAAACCAGTGGAAGTGAGTGGATGCATGTTTGCAGACGATATTGCAATATTGACAGATACAGCAAAAATGTTACAATTTAACGTAGACCTATGGGTAAAAGAGTTAGACAAGCAAGGAATAAAGTAAACTATACACAAAATAAAGGTAATAGTGGTAAAAAAATAACAATGGGCGAGAAATAAGCACAAAATAAATAATCAGAAAAATAGAACAGTAAAAGTTTAAAGTACTTAAGAGTAACTGTTAAAAAACAAGAAATCAAGAAGAAGAAATAAATAATAGAATAACAGCAACAACAAAAGTTCTTCCATAGCATAAAAAAAGAATTTATTAACAAAGCCAAAACAGCATTAAAACAAAAATATCAATTAATAAAACTATATATACTGACTTCCAGAAAAATTGCAATATTTAGAAGTTGTCCGAACGATTTTAATGAAATTTTCAGGAAACGTCTATTTTATTAAACAAAGTGATGATTAAAATTTGAATAAAATATTATTGGTATGAGAGAGGCCGGACTTTCGCTAAGAGAAATTGCTCGTCGTGTAAACCAAAATGTTTCATCGGTATTGAGATGTTGGTTCAAATGGTCCGAGGAAAGGGTTCAACATCGTCGCCGTGAATCTGGACGTCCTCGAAGGACTACAGATTCCGAAGAACGTCGCTTAAGAGTTTTGGTCACAAGAGATAGATTTTCAATAACTCGATCAATAGCGTTGTCCTTTGTAAGACAAGGATAATTAAAAGAGATGGTTTGTTCTACCAATCTAGGGATTTTAAAGTAACTGTTGGTTAGATCAATAAGTCACTCAGAAGACACCAAAACTAAATCATAAAAATCACTAAAAATGTAGAATCCTCTATTTAGTTTTGTTTCTTATGGGTGTCTTACTGATCTAACTAACAGTTACTTCTTAAATCCCTAGATTGGTAGAACAAACCATCTCTTTTAATTATCCTTGTCTTACAAGGACAACGCTAATACAAATGGGATGAGAGGTACAGGACTTAGGATGTCAATGTCATCTGTTTATCGCCGGATCAAGATTTTATGGGTTGCGTTCATATCGTCCATTTTATGTCTTCCTCTTACACCACTTCACCGTCTACGCAGACTAGAGTGGGGCAACGAAAGGGTTAATTGGGCGCAAGAATAGCATCAAATTGTGTTTAGTGACGAGTCCTGATTTTGCTTGTGGTCTTACGATGGTCGTAGGAGGGTCAGACGGATGCGTGAAGAACGTAAAATTCCAATATTTTTGTGGAACGCAACACAGCCCTCACTCAAGGAGTTATGATATGGGGTGCAATATGTTATGGTAACAGATCACCCTTGGTCTTTATTGACAGCAACCTTAACGCAGTTGGTTACATTGTTAATGTGCTACCTTCAATATCTTTAGGAGCTGCAAAATCCCATTTTTCAGCAGGATAATGCGCGCTCTCATACGGCAAGGGCTACAACACGGTTTTGGAAGAGTCTACATTGCCGTCCTTCCACGGCCTGCTTGGTCGCCCTGATTTGTCGCCAATTGAACATTTATGGGATATGATTGGTAATTTACACGATCTTCAACAACGGATTCCAGAAGCAAGGGATGATATACCACAAGCAGCTATAGATCACTTGCATTGATGGCATGCCAAACCGTCTAGATGGGTGCAAAAAAACTTTTAAGCTTTTGTTCTTTTGTTTTAAATTTTAATCATCACTTTGTTTAATAAAAATAGACGTTTCCTGAAAATTTCATTAAAATCGTTCAACAACTTCTAGGTCTTGCAATTTTTTAGAAGTCAGTATAACTGCCGACGCTGCTATATTAAAGAAAAACCTGGGTACTAACAGAGACAATCCAAAAAAGATACAAGTTTTAGAAATGAAGTATCTTAGAAAAGTAACTAAAGTCACAACAATGGATAAAATAGAAAACGAAGAGATATGAAAAAGATTGAATACTGAAAGTGCCAGAAAGATCATTGAGAAGATCTAGTTAAGGTGGCAGGGGGCACATGAAAGAAGACTGAGTGAAGAAAGACAAGTTAGAAAGTATGGGAGGAAAAACCTATTGGGTAGTGAAAGAAAAGTATACCAAAGATGACGTAAGATGGAGAGGTGGCGAATATAATAAAGGCGAGAGGAATATCATAGAAGCAGGCTGAAACAACAGCAAGAGACAGGGTCAGATGGAGATTAATGATAAAATAATGAAAAAAAGCAAGCGAGAAAGTGGGAAATAAGTGTGTGTGAAAGATTGTCTAAGTGTACTTTATTAGTGAGAAGGTGATAAAATAAAGAAAAGACATGGGGAGTAAACAAAGACAGAGACAAAGAAAAATAAAAATAAAATAGGCTCCAAAACAAATAATGTAATAATATACAGTAGAACTTCGTTAAGTCGAACCTCGATAAGTTCAAAACCTCCAAATCTCGAAAAAATATTTTGTTCCCTTCACTTCAAACACCAAAACCTTCATTATTCGAAATATTAACCCTCTATTAGTCGAAATAACAAGTGAGTTCCACCAAGCTATTTTGGTACATCTTTTTCCTCCAAAACTCATAAATATTAAAATGGACCTCGGTATCTCGAAAATGTTTTATTTTACAACTTCCCCTATATTTCCAAGAAACATAAACATTAATAGTTTTCCGGCAATGTAAGTATATAATTGTTTCTTAGAAAACAATTTAGGAGTATACAATAAATTGGATTACCACGAATTTATGACTCACGTTAACACGTGTTTACTTGTTCAGTGCCAGGTGTTTAATTTTATTATGTAGTAGCTGTCCCGGCGCGCTTTGCTACACCAAATAAAATAATTGTTAGCAGTTATATGTTAGATCACTTAGGTATTCTGAATTTTTGACTTAATTTTTTTAAGTAATAAGTAAGAAAACACGTAAAACAAATGAAATCAAAATATTTACAATTGATTGTGTGACATTCTGATTTAAAAAAAAAAATTAAATAGTGCTATTAAATAATTTAAAGTCTATTGAGTGAATTAATTCTATTAAAATTGATTAAGAATTCAAAAACTTCGCATAAAACATAATAGAAATTGGATTTGATCAACGTCTCATTTATCTGATTTTAACCCATTTCCTCCCCAAGAGAAGCGTTAAAGCATCACTGATTTTCAAAAATCATATCTCCGAAAGTACGAGGATGTATTGATATCTAGTTAGCCTAGACCAGTTCCTTGCATAAACAAAATATTGCGTTACCATAGCAGCAAACAATAACTTATTAGAAGTGTCAGTGTAAAGTTTGACGTCAAAAAGTAAACCAGAGTCACGCAATAAATTAAATGAAAAAGATGTCCACCGAAATTGTGAAAATTGAAAAATTGGAGTATTGAGCCATCATCAAGTATCCGTATTTAAAAGGGTTAAGAGGTAAGCAGATTTACGAAGATATTATTAATACCCTTGGTGATCAATGTCCTTTGTATGCGACCGTCAAAAATTGGAATGCAAGCTTCAAAAGAAGTAAATTTTCCATTGAAGATGATGACCGATCAGGAAAGCCAGTTTCTGTGTCAGTCCCCGAAAATATCGATGCAGTTCATGACATCATTTTATCAGACCGTCGAATTGGGCTAAAACGGATATCTGAAGCACTGAATATTTTTAAGAACGCGTTCATCATATGGTTCACGTCAATTTGGACATGAGAAAAATTGCTGCAAAATGGATCTCCATATGTTTGAATTTTGACCAAAAGCGTGCAAGGGTAGAAGCATCGCGTTCGATCTGTGCTCAATTTGAAAACGATGTAGACTTCTTAAACCGAATTGTTACTATGGATGAAACTTGGGTACATTTCTACGATCCAGAAACAAAGCAACAATCGATGGAATGGCGACACTCCGGTTCTCCAAGACCTAAAGTGTCGTGTCCAAAAATCTGCTGGAAAAGTTCTTGCTTCAGTTTTTTGGGATTGCCATGAAGTAATCATGATTGATTTTTTGGATAAGGGTAGAACAATAACTGGAGATTACTATTTGACATTACTGACCACTCTACGAGAACATATTAAAGAAAAGACGCGGAAAACTATCCAAAGGTGTTTTGTTTTTGCAGAACCACGCTCCTGCACACAAATCTCATGTTGCCATGCAAAAATTCGTGATTTAGGGTTGAATTACTAGAACACCCCCTTATTCATCCGATTTGACTCCGTCCGACTATCACCTCTTTCCTCAACTGAAAAAAGTTTAAAAGGTCGTACATTTTCTTCTAACAAGGAGGTTATAGAAGCTGTGGAGGTCTGGTTTGCAAAGCAAGAAGAAACATTTTTTTTGAAAGGTCTAGAGACGTTGCAGGTTCGTTGTAATAAATGTATCCAATTAAGAGGAGAATATGTTGAGTAATAAAATATTTTGACATTGAAATTTTGTTTGGTTCTGTAGTAGGCTAAGAATTTTCAATATATCCTCGTATGCGTCTGATTGCAAATCGCAAAGGTACATCTTTTGGCTACCTTCACTTCATACATTTCGATGTCTTTAAAAACACGCACACCCACTGTGCGACAAAAATGGCTAAAAATCAAACGTTCGTTACCTATTCTTGATCGACCTGAAAAAGTGTGTAAAATTACAGGTTCCAATCGGATTAACGGTTTAGGAAGAGTTCAAGGACAAACAAAACACACACACATTCATTTTTATATATTAGATATTAGAAGATGCTTTTCAGAAGTAGTTTGATTCTACTGCATCAATTTGTGTAACAGTTTACAATAAAATTGTTAAAAGATGAGTGCTGTGAAACGTTCAACTGAAAACATTGAGTCTTGCTGAAAAATTAGAAGTGCTCGAAGCTGTGAAGAGCTGTCACAAGAAGAAATATGTTGCTGAACAATTTGGTCTTCAATTGAGTACTCTGTCAACAATAATAAAAATGAATCAAGTATCATAAGAAAAATAAAAAAACGGTCACAGTTTGTCCTGCAAAAACAGGGCTTGGAGCAGTGTCGGAGCAAAAATGTCATTGTTAGGGGACCAATGTTACAAAAAAAAAAGCCAGAATTATTCTCCAAATCATTTGGAACTCGCTAATTTCATGGGCAAATAATTCAAAATAGACAAACTTGTTCTTAAAAAGTTTGTGGGGAAAATGACAAGTGTCAACATTGAAACCTGTAACAAATGGAAAAGTAAATTGCAAGATTTGTTACATGGTTACAAACATGATAATATCTTTAATGCTGACAAAACGAGGCTGTTTTTCAAATGTCTTCCTAATAAGACTCTAACTTTTAAAAATGGTAAGTGCCATGGTGCGAAACATGGCAAGGAACGTTTGACTAGTCTGCTGGCAGCAAACATTTTGGGCACAAACAAACTCTCACCACATTGATAACATCTGCAATTTTCCAAAAAATTGGGTCATAGTTATTCATAAGAAAATGGCAAAGAAAAAGATAAATCTTGTTATTTTTGATAATTTGTACAACCCATAATGACATTCCATAAATTAAAACTGTTAAAATCCAATATCTGCTTGTCAATACCACATCAAAATACAGCCTATGGATCAAGGTATCATTAAAAACTTCCAAGTCACTATATCCAAAAGAAGTTTTCAGGCTAATATGGAAGAAAAAAAATTACTACAAATGTATTACAACCACGACAATGGTTGATAAAGCTTAGCGAAATATAACTGCGGCTACTAAATTGAGTTCTAGTTGTTTTGTATTAAAAGATTGCTGCCAATTATTGAGTGTAGAAGCAACAGTTTTATATTATCATTCACATATTGAGTCAGTATTACGATATGGTATTGTTGCTGGGGCAATAGCTGTTCCGTCAATCGCTTATTTGTGTTTGTTGTATGTTTGGACTAAATTGGAACGAATCATGCTTCGAAGTTTTTAAGAAAAGTAAAATAATGACATTACCCAGTCTATACATATTCGAAATGTTATCGTTTGAATATGGTAATTACAGTAATCCACAAAAGCCCAGATTTTAACATTATCGAAAAGTTTGGGCTCGAATACTTGCTGTTATCCGAAGACAACAAGGCCCAAATTTTATACCCAGTAAACCGTAATGCACTAATTGCAGCCATTGATATCGCATGGGAAACGATTAATATTAATTATATTGATACCTTGATAGCGTCAATGAGCAGACGCCTCCAAGAATGTATCAATAATAATGGAGGTCACACCCATTATTGATTTCTTATATTTATTTATATAGTAATACTTTTATTAAAAAAAGTTTTCATTTAATTTTAAGCTATAACTTGGTATCTTAATTGTAATTATGTAATAAATTCTTGTCAAAAACTAAATAAATACGTTGACAATAAGAATTGCCTTAGTTTTTATTTTCACTTTTATATTAACTACAAAAAAAAAAATGAAACGTTATAAAATATACATTTTGTAACGACTAAATATTATGAATAGAGAGTTTAATAATTGTTTTTAATAACTTACTATAATTAGTAGGTCAGATTTATTTAAAAATAAGTAATAATCAGTCAACCCAAATAACCATGTTTAGTTTTTTGATTTAATTTAAAAGTTATTGCTTGTAGACGTTTTTTAAAATCAAAATTATTTCTAATTTAATTTTGTAAACATTTCTAAACAAAATTTTTGATTCGATAATTAATCGAGCTATGGTGTTTAATTAGCGATACCTTCAAATATATTCTTTAAAGAAAAAATTAAGTAAGCAACGTAAATTACCTATTTTCCAAAACGTGTTTAGTGTAATGATTCATTCTACAGTCCTTCTATAAGATAACCCCCCTGCTGAGACTACCTGCTGTTAGAATTGTAAATGATACCCTTAAGCCCGCTTCACAATGTGCAAACTTTTGTTTACAGAAATTGTGGTGTCCAAGTTTTAAATTTCATGAGTGTACACTGTGGTTTTTATCGTCGTCGATAGATGAAGCTGAAACCAAAAGATATTACTTTTTCATCTTCTGCAGATTGGAATACAGTGGTGACTAAATCAGGAATATCCTTTGATGACCTAATTACGTACGATGATGAAGTTGTGACCTCTGGGACATTATCTGACGACAAAATTATCGATTCAGTAGCTCAGCTACCGATACGCTCTATGCGTATTTTACAGAGAAATATAGAGCAAACCAACAACTCTAAAGAACAAGAATTTTCTGCTCTTTATACCTTAGATCTAAAGCAAAAAAAATTACTGAATTTTTTTAACGCCATATTTGTTTATATGTATGTATTAAGGATGTTTTGAAATAATATTGATTTATAATAAACAAATATGTTTGTCACCTCAACAACTTGAATTCTTATTTATTTTACATCTCTAACTCAAAATTTACAAGAATGTGTCTCAACTCTCGACTTCTATAAGTCGAATCAAAATCCCCTAAGTCGAAATCCTACATAAGTCGAAATCTGTATAACTCGAATTTTTTGGCGTTCTTTGATGTTCCTAGTGTATTTGGAATAATTTAATTAATGAAGAATCACATGAATTAATGTTTTATAGCGTATGTGCCTATTGTAAATTTTGTTGGAAAAATAAACTTTACTTTACATTTGAATTATATTTAAGCATTTGAATTCGTTTGGAGGAACTCGTGCTTTTAAAAATCTTTGAAGGAAATAATGAAACTCGTAAAGTACGCTTAAAGTCTTATCGACACCAAGCGTCGAAAAAGGTGTTTACCTTGATGTTGTCATTCCGATAGACTCCTCCACTCTTTAGCAAGGTAAGTGAAAGATAAAATGCTATAAAAAGCCAACCACTAACGATTGCAATCAAATTGAAGACTCTTGTCAAATTTTTATTTGGTAGATAAGTTTAATGTTTTACTTTCACAACTCTCCCAAATAGGTTTTTATTGACTTTTCGTTAGTTAATTAGGTATTAATAAAACCAGAAAATACATCATCTCCCCGGAATGTAGAACGTCCCATAGATACAAGCAGTAGATTCTCTATACGTGTTGAGTGTTTCTTTCAGTCACCGATAGATGGCGTTATGCGTTGGTTTTCCGGTTATATTTCATCAAAGATGGCTGCGCGTTGTAATACCCGAAATAATGTTACCACACGGCGGAACAAAGCAATAATTTAAAATAGATTTTTTAAAAGTTTTTAATATTTTATTTGTACAAATATTACTAGGATATACTATTCAGTTTGTTTAAATTAGTCTTTGATTTTAAATTGATTGTTAGATGTGTAATAAGAAGAAACTAAAATGTTATAATAATGTAACACGTATCGCCACTTATCGGCAACTTATGGTAAACGTTTTAAAAGTTCCTAGTTATGAATTTACTCAAGTAAAAACATACCTAATACTTCATTTAAGATTCACGTCCGGTAATGCTGAATTAACTAAGTACTTTATAAATCTGAGGTATGTTTAATTTTCAAGCTAGCCTCAAGCATTATTATTGAATTTCCTCTTAGGTTACTATTTCTCCTCAAATTCGCATCTTAGTTTTGCCCTGTAATCAATTTTATTGACACGTATTATCCACGATTTTATTAATATTCCAATATTAGTCAAATTTGTTAATCGCACCCATAAAGACGAACTATTAGCTAAAATTTGTGTTCTTAATTAAACACCTTCTTTTACCAGAACAGCATAGTTTTATAAAATGTAGATCTGTGGAAACTAATTTACTTGAATACACTAACTTTGTTAGTAATGCCATGGACAATGGTACTCAAGTCGATTCCATTTATACGGACTTCTCTAAAGCTTTCGACAAAATTAATCATGATCTTAAACGCAAATTGTTGAAAATAGGTATTAATGGGAATCTTTATCGCTGGTTTATTTCATATGTAGAAAATCGCAGTCAAGCAGTCGTTATAAATGGGTACTATTCTAATTACATACGCATACTGTATGGAGTGCCACAAGGATCACTTTAGAGCCTTTACTGTTTAACATTTATTTAAATATTTTAAATGATATTAGCAATAGTTTTATTCCCAGCAAAGTCTTGCTGTACTCAGATGACCTAAAAGTATTTTCCGCCAGATCTAACACCATAGACTCTCTGGTCTGCAAGATGATTTAAATCGACAGTGAAAAGGCCTAACTTTAAACTAAATGTAACACAATCACATTTACACATAAATGTAATTATGTTTATAGTAATTATAAACTACATAATCATACACTAACATAAAAGATTTAGGAATAGTTTTTGACTTCAAGCTTTTATTTCACTGCCATGTTGATAAAATTACTAATACCGCATTTCAGTCTTTAGGATTTAAATTTCGTATTATGCCTATGTACTCAGTAAATTAAATTATGCTTCATCTGTTTGCAACCCGCATTCAGTCTGAGATATAAGTACATTAATTTTGACTACTAATCTAATTCATCAAGATGAACAACTTTTCTATGTGTCATTGTTTAGAAATTTCAAGTTTGTTTTTAATTTTCTTCCTATAAATTAACAAGTCCTTTATCAACTGTTTACATTAAAAATACCAACAATAGGCAACGTTTCCTAGCACCAAATAAGATATCTTTTTGTTCTACTATTACTATTTTTAATTACAACAGTACATAGAGGACTCGTTAATTTATGGGCTGAAGGGGAATTAAAAACAAACTTAAGATTTCGAAAAAATAGCACATAGAAAAGTTGTTCATCTTGATGAGTTGGATAGTGGTTAAAATTAATGTACTTATTTCTGAGACCAAATCAAAAAAGGACAAAAGTTTTTCTTAAGTTTCTATGTTACTCATTTAGTGTTAACTTTACAAACTATATACTGGTTTGTGCTCACTTTAAATTTAGAAATGACATCTAAGTTTTATATAAAATTGTAAATAGTCTATATGATCACTTTAATTTCTTGTCTTCTATAGTACTTAATGTTTCTTCTCATAATACGTTGTACCTACCAGCTGTTCTCACTACCTCTGACAAGAACAATCATATATCAATATTCGCCAATTCCTCGCCTATGTTCTACTTATACTCAAAATGTACCAATTGTAATTAATCTAGTTAATGCTGGTTTCGCATCATTTAGAAAAATTTTTTGAATATTGTGTAGATCTTTCTCTTTTCTTTTCTTTCTCTCTTTTTTCTAACTTTTTTTGCTTTTAGTATTACTAAGTATATTATATTTTTTGTGTTAAATATGTAATTGTAAATTTTTGGTATATCCTGTATACAACTCCTTATTCAAATAAATAAAATAAATAAATGAACCCCTATAAACCATGCTCCCTTTACTATTGACCTACTTGAGATACATTTTATTCTATTAGCCAGTCAATAGAGCTAAAAAACTGTTTGTGAGAAAAAACTAATAGGAAGAGACATGTGCCAGCATATCAAGGACAATGCGTAGATTAATTTAAACATAAAGCTAACACGCGATTGTCATTAATTAATTGTGATTAACAAATTAGTGCAAAAAGTTTTTCGTTCCTAGCTAAATACTAATAAACTAATGTTAATGGAGTAAAAAAAAGATTGTAGAGAATTAAAATACAAACAAAATGAGCGCATACACGACTCGATCGGTTTCTATTTTCCGAAAAAACAAAAAACTAGCAATTTTTGTTTTTCGGTAAAATGAATTAAGCTGCTATTTTTGAGCTGGTGAACAGCTTCCGGACATAATAGGTTTTGATAAATACTTTGTTTGTGCAAAAACCTGGAGCTGTCGGATGATTAATTTTGTATCAATTTGAATTTATGTTAGCATTATTTTTGCCAAAGCCTGAATACTCGGGAGATCGTTTTACGGTTTTTCTCGAAAAATAAAAATTTGATCGAGTAGTGTGTGTGCTCATTTTGTTGATATTTTAATTTTATACAACGTTTATTTTTACTCCATTAACATTGGTGTTACAATTAAATTACGGTAAACCACAAGAAAATTATGGTTTTATTCAACTAAGAAATACACGATGTTTTATATAACACGTTAACATTTGACAATTGTTTAAAATTGTTATTTCAAAGTTTACTACATTCACTCTTCCCCCTTCTAAATTGATAGAGTCATTTTTAATGTTAAGGCTTATAACGACCTGGTGGTCGACGTTCTCGTACAGGTCGACCACTCACATAAGTCGTAAATTGTTTTCCAATTGCTGAATGAGACGTATTAAAAAAGCTTGGTTGATCTTCTTGTAGGATATAAACGGAAGGATTGTCTATATTTTCAGTAGGGTCACTTTGACTATCGACAGGTGGATCTACTGGCGCGGGGCCAAGTTTCTTTTGATACTGTGGTCTCTCTTCCATCTGAGAGACAAACGTAAGAGTACGTTGGATTCACTTGTGTTATTTCGGCTTCTTCTACTACGGGTCGTATTTTGAAATGCGGTTGTGTTTCTTCACCAGTACTAGTCCTGGTTTAAGCCAAGAAGGTACAGACACTTCGTTAGCAGTCCTTCTAGGATGCGTAAACATCTTTTTGTGGGGAGTAGCGTTGATTGCAGTGCATAGTAGTGATGGTATTGTGTGAAAGGCACTATAAAGAACCTATTCCCACTCGGAGATTTGCAAATTTTTTTAGAGAGTTCCATTAAAACGTTCAATTTGGCCGTTACCTTCTGGATTATGCGCAGTGGTACGACTGCAAGCTATTCCAAGTAATGTAAGAAATGTTTTGAGTTCTTCCATTCCAATTTTATCATTATTAAGATAATAATAGTGGTAGCCACAAAAAGTCTGCTTTTACAGTGGCAGAACTCACTAAGTCCACAGACTGATATATTAAACACTGCCAGAGTTGACAATTCTCACTAAGTCACAAAAGACAATTGTCTGACAGACAAAAGTAACTAACTGGACTTAATGACTTTTGTAGGTGTAAATGTATAAATACAAAAGTCACTCGACGGACTTAATGAGTTCTGTGCTTCTTGTTGCCAGTATTAGTGCGTACAAGTCCTGTGTTAAATGTTGACAATAATGAATGGTAGCAGAGGTAAACGTATACTGGAACTTGCTGTTAGGTCTAATAACACTGCAAATTCACCTGCACTAGTAGAAAATCGTAATGAGTTCGCTGTGCCAGCAGTTTCAAATGAGGTAAGAATTTTATTTCGTTGTAGTCTACAGTGATTTTCATGAAACTTTAAATGTGTATTTTAGGCGACAGAGGAAAATGATTCTGAACAATTTGATGACAGTGATGCTGATAAAGATTTTAATCCAAATGATGAATTAGATTCTGATACTAGTGATGTGGCCCCAGAAGAAATTTCAGAAGCTGGTAAGATCTTTAAAATTATGTTAATTGGATAAAATGTGTACTATGTATCTGCACTTTCAGAAGCAGAATTTGGACAACGTAAAAAAGAAGTCGTTGGAATAAATCAGATGAATCAAGGTGGTCTCGTAATGTGACAAAAAGTGTAGAAATTTAGGACAAGCATACAAAAAAGGACCAAAACTGGCCAAGGTTCCCCAATATATAAATTGCAATAATTGCAAATTTAAATGCTCCCAGCATTTTAACGAACAGTCAAGAATCGATTTATGCTCAAGTTACTGGCAGTTAGAAACATTTTGTCGCAAAAAGATTTTATACTTCAAAATGTCAAATCACATATCCCACAAAGACAACGATTTTGAAAAGTGGATGGTAAAGCACGAACAAATGCGAAGCAATTCTACTTCCTTAAAAATAATACCCCTACCAGAGTTTGTCAGAAGTTCTTCCTAAAAACTCTTGCTATCAGCAATGGGCCTCTCAATACTGCATTTATCGATAGCCAAAATGTATTCCTTTGTACCAAAATAGTGTGTGCCGAAAGTGGCGAAATTCCCCGCAGTATGACAACATACAAGAGAGTTTTTGTCAGGAATACAACTACTCGTTCTTTAAGCCAAGAAAAGATCAGTGTTCACTATGTATGAGATACCAGTTGGCAGCAGAAGTACAAAAGTTGCACTACAGTCATCGTATGATGATCACAAGCAACGTGAAACTGATGCAAATAATTCTAAAATGCATGACAAGGACCGGGCAACTAATGATCCAAGTTTCGTCACTGTGACATTCGACTTACAAAGTGTTCTTCAATTGCCGTGCAGTGATGTATCACCCATGTATTACAGTAGCAAACTGTGCTGCTACAACTTAACAATCTACGAAGGAGCCCCCCTAATAACGCTTCCTGCTTTACATGGGCAGAAATTAATGGAGCTAGGGGTAGTCTCAAAATTGGTACCTGCTTATATCTATATTTAAGTAATCTACCGAAAGAAGTAACGGAATTATCACTTTTCTCGGACACTTGTGGCGGTCAGAACCGCAACCAAAATGTTCTTGCAATGTTGTACTATTTTGTTCATTATAAGAACAGTAATGTTGAAATAATTGAACAGAAATTTCTTGAATCAGGGCACTCCATGATGGAGTACAATGAACGAATGGATAAATATTTTTAGAATGGCTAGATCGAAGAGAGGCAAGAAGAAGAATGACCAGTATTTTGTGAAAGAACTAAGATTTGCAGATTTTTATGATTTAAAAAAGCTATCACAGCATCTTTTGAAAACAGAACAGTCAATACTGTTGGTGAGAGAGTAAACTGGCTTAAAATCAAAAGTTTCCGAATAGAAAAGCTAATCCCAACATAATCAAATACAGATATAATTACTCTGGAGATTATTTTAACATAAACATACACGGAAAGGGTTGACCTTCTGCTCCACCTACACTTGAAAAAGCATACTCTGAAATGTTACTAATAGCCGAAAAAATATGCGGACTTGCAAAGTTATGTGCCAGCAAAGATATTCCTGAAGAATTTCACGCTTGGGATTCATCTCTGCCACATTCCAAATCAGTGCGGAACAAAAATCCCGAAACTGCTATAGGAAGTGACAGCGAAACCGGGAAGACGATTGAAATTATTCAATGCCATATCTTTAGCGACAAAATGTAACCACGTGTCTTAGTTTGTAAGAGTTCTAATTTGCTGTTTTAATTAATGTTTTGTGTAAGTGGTAAAATAAAACTTTTCATTAAGTTCCTATAATGGTTTTTTTGTCGGTCAAAATCACTAAGTCCATCAAATGTCATTTTGCAGCAGTGGGAGTAGTTATTCCTTTTTGAAATATGTCATTATAAGGTATATCTTCCGGGTTGAGCCGTGTTCGTCCTTCCTTCCTACGTTCTCTGCTTGACGTTTTGCTAACCATGCTGTTAGCTTCTTCAGAAGTTACTCTAAAGACTGATGTTGTTGTCTTCGCTCCTCGTTATATACCTATATTCCGTTACGGTTGGTAGTTGTCGATCAGTGACGGGGCATTGGTCTTTCTATGATTGGTTGATCTTTTGTTTGATGTCGACTAATTTTGTGGCGAGAAGAGATTAGTAAGTGAAAAGGTCAATCAGAAAGCTTCCAGTTGAAGAAGCAGAGGAATACGCCAACGAGACTTGCCGGATTTTACAACGTTCTAAAGCTCCAGTAGGAACATCACTCGCGCAGAAGAAATTGCATTAAAAGAACTCAGAAGCAATCAAGAAATCATGGTGACACGCGCAGATAAAGGCAACGCTACAGTAGTCATGAACACCGAAGACTACAAAATGAAAATCAAATTGCTACTGGATCCACAACTTTACACACAAGCTAAAAGAGATCCAACCAACAAAATTGAAAAACAAACGAGAGCCGCAATCAAACATTCAGCTATACCAGTCGATCAACATCGTCAACTGCTACCTTCCGGGACCAGACCACCTAGACTATATGGATTACCAAAAATTCACAAATTTGGTAACCCCCTAAGGCCAATGTCAGCACATGTGGATCTCCAACTTATGAACTGGCCCGTTACGTGGCTAAGTTTCTACAACCGTACGTGGGAAGAACTGAATCTTTTGTGAAGAACTCCGAACACTTCGTCGAATTACTGATGACTCTGGAAGTAACCAATGACGATATACTAGTTAGTTTTGATGTAGAATCGCTATTCACTAACGTACCAGTCGACGATACACATAACATCATAAAACAACTGTGCACAACCCATGGGTTAAGAGAAGACATACCAGAGCTAGCAAGAATATGTCTGAATACAACTTACTTTCTATGGAACGGAGATTTCTACGAACAAAAATCAGGTGCAGCCATGGGATCACCATTATCACCGGTTATTGCGAATATCTTTATGGAAGCATTCGAGCAAGAAGCCATTCAATCCAGCGAAAAGAAACCGAAATGCTGGTTCAGATACGTGGACGATACCTTTGTCATATGGCCTCATGGGAAAGAAGCACTTACTGTATTTCTTAACCACCTCAACCATGGAGACAGAAGAGAATAAGGAGCTTCCCTTCCTGGATGTTCTAGTGAAACGAGGGGATAACAACAAGTTGGCTCATAGTGTATATCGTAAAAGACACACACCGACCGATACCTCCATGCCACATCACACCATCATCCACAGCAGAAGCGGTCTCTAATCAAAACTTTATTGCATAGAGCTAACAAGATTCCTGACGAGGTTCACAAGGCAGAAGAACTTCGACACGTCCAACAAGCCCTAATGAAGAACGGCTATACCAGAAAGAAATAAGAGCCGCCTGTCGCAGGAAATCCGAAAAGAGAAGGAACAGGTCACCACCTACGCTCGTTTGCCATTCATTGCTGGAGTAACTGACAAATTAAGAAAATCATTGGAGAAGAAGAATATCGGTGTCAGGTTTGGAACGGTTAGAAAAATCCAGCAACTACTACCTTCTAATAAAGATAACCTGCCGAAACTCTCAACAAAAGGGGTCTACCAAATTGATTGTTCATGTGGAAAGGTCTACATTGGTCAAACCGGACGCAACATAAAATGTAGATTAAAGAACATCACCGAGACGCCAAGTCCAGAGCGGTAGATAAATCAGCAATCGCAGAACATCTACACGAAAAAGGAAAACACATCATCAACTTCGAGGAAGCTAAAGTTCTATCAAGGACTAACAACTACTATCCAAGGATAATCAGAGAATCCTTAGAAATTATGAAAAATAAAAACAACTTCAATCGAGAAGATGGTTACCGATTAAGCAACACGTGGAAACTAACTCTTCACAAAAACAAAGAAAACAAATGTCGCCACAAAATTAGTCGATACCAAACAGAAGATCAACCAACCATCGAAAACCAACCACCCGTCACTGATCGACATCAACCAACCGTAACGGAACATAGGTATATAACGAGGAGCAGAAGACAACAACATCAGTCTTTAGAGTAACTTCTGAAGAAGCTAACAGCATGGTTAGCAAAACGTCAAGCAGAGAACGAAGGAAAGAAGGACGAACACGGCTCAACCAGGAAGATAATAATCTTAAGAAGAACCTAATTACGAATAAAAAAAATAACTTATTATAATTTGTATATCAATAATCATCTCAATGAACTAAGAATGTCAATCACAAATAGACGTGGATTATGCTTACTGGGGCCACCACTTAAAAAACTCATCTTGTACTCTACCTCAAAGGTGGTGTGGAAAGGAGTGTATCTACGTTTCATGAGAAACATAAACATTACAACCTTTTAAATCAAATTTTCTCGAAAACTATTAGTTTTACAGAAAAAAGAATAGTATGAGGACTTTTGGGATTTTATTTAAAATTACAAAAGGAAGGTTCATGCAAAAATCTAGCTTTCCCCTAATTTCTTCCAAGTTCAGTCTTTTTTTTTTGTTTTTATTCACTGCACAATGATACGATACTATTATTTAATTATTGGTAATTAGACTTCGGTAACGTTGCCGAAATGAACAATTGAATGATTTTTGGTGCTCCTCCTTCAAGAAGTCTAACTACCAATCATTAGTTATATTAAAAAGGAAATAATTACTTAACAAATATTATTTAACGTTTAGGGATTCAAGGTACTGAAGTTACTGAGAAATAAAAACGTTTGTTTTTTGCAAATTACCCAAATATTCAGTTTCCCCGTTTAACTTCTTTGATGAAAATGGGCATCATAGCCGTATGCACAATCAACTATTCCAGATGACACTCCGGCACAAAATAATAGTTTCACGACTCCAGGATTTATGAAGTAAAAAAACTCAAAAGTAATTAAACTGTTAATATTATTTAAAATTTATCAAATAATTTTGTTTCTTCATGATTCATGCGCATCATTATTTAAAAATTATAATACCTAAATTCACATTTAGAATTTACATTAATTTTTATTTGCTTCGTCTTAAAGACAGAAATATTTGACACCTTAAAAAAATGTTTTCGTCAATTTAGCACATTCAAGAATTAATTTGATCCTATACCAAAATATTTTCACACTATTCCAAAATTTTAATGTAAGCAACCGTCTCTTCTGCTATGTAGTCTACGAAAAACTGATTATTATGCAAATTTCCATGTAACAATATGCAAGCATTACACCGAAACATTCCTTAACGTAAACGCAAAAATAAGTTCAGAGTTGTTAATTTTATTTTTTAAATCTAGAATCTAAATTAGATTTTGAAATTTTGTAAATATTTCGGTGTTAAATTAATAGAAGAAGAAAAAATGCGTTCAATTTTTTTTACAGTGAAAACTCCGTTTTGTCCCAATAATCACATTATTCCTCATTTAAATATTTACGAGCGTATCATATTGTATAAAATATTTATTGAATCTGGCCAAAACTTCAAAAACGGCGACCGTTTGGTCAATTAAGAATTTAAATTGACCTATTATAAAGGTTCGTAATTAATTCTCATACCTTTATAACCATTACGGCAATAAAAATTGTTTGTTTTGTGGTTGAAACGTAATAAATCGTTTGTTGTGACCGATCGACCGACAGTTTGAACGAATGTTTAGAAAATTGTTTATAGTCTGTTTTGATCGTGCTTCATGAGTCATTAAAATGTTACCTTTTTTTAAAATAAAAGTGTACTATCAAAATATTACCATCTCTATGGACGCAATTTTTTCAATGTTGTTGATTTTATGTTTATAGTTTGTTTATAACTATTGCAGACAAAAATCGAAGATTGCAAATTTCGAAAGCGGTTCAAGCTAGTTGAAAACTAGTATATTGGCAGAAAATTGCATAAATAATGTTCATAAAATTTCATTCAACCGACAATGAGGATTGTTCACTTGCTTTCATTTACAATTTTAAATTAAAAAGTATACAATTGCATTTGAATTAATAAATAATAACAAAGCTGGTGTCCAAATCAAAATGTATTCAATCGTAAGAAAAAAGTTTTCTTAAAAAATTAACCACAATCATTTCATCGTTCAATCGATTATTCATTGGTCCTTCGAGCCGGATAACAAATTTGCAAGTACATTTATCTACATCAAAATTTGTTCTATTGGGTTTTAATTCGATTGTTGGGTTTGTCGTTGCTGCTTTTCGTTTTGTTGATGTGGCGGACATGTTGTCGTTAACGGGCGTGTTATCGGGCGGCGGTTGGGGCGGCAGCAAACGTAGCGGGCCCAGTAAAGGTCGGTATATAAAAAATTTTGCGATTATACCTGATGTTGTTGCCGTGTTGCTCCTCGTTGAATTTTTGTCTTTCTCTTATTTGATCACGTCGGGGGTCACCACTGTGGCGTTTAGGGTGTTTACTCTAGACGCCGGGTTGAATCAGAAAAAGAATTTGGACGAGTCGGGTTTTGTAGTGTTTATTATTAGACATACCGTGATCGAGCTATACTATTTACATTTAGAATGAAGACGGTGTATGTCAGCACATAGTAATTGGCGTACTATATGCGGTGCAGGGATACCTGATCGTGGTATCATGTGTCGAGCTGAAGATCCGAGGCCGGGTTGAATTGGACCGATGGATTCGAAGCTGAACTGATGATTTGACTGGACTCGTACTGATGAATTGCGGACCGAACTAAACTGAACTGGTGCCTTGAACTGTGTGTTGAACTCAACTTCAAACTCTCTCCTGTTATCGTACCTACTTCGTTAATGATTATAATAAATTTTATGAAGTTCTAGAAATTAACCAAAACAAATTACGATTAAACGACTATATGTTGATAATTGGAGATTTCAATTTGCCATATTTTAGTGCAGAGGTTCAAGATAAATTTAATGAGAAAAATATTACACTACAAAATTTCTTAGATCAATATAAATTAAAACAGATCAATGAAGTTCAAAATAGCTTAAACCGTGTTCTTGATTTGGTAATAACAAATTTGAAAAACATTAGTGTTGAAAGAGACGAATGGCCACTAGTAAAGGAAGATAGTTATCATCCAGTATCGTTGCTGAATTTAGCATAATTGTTAAAACCAAAACACTTGATTATAAACCAATTTTGAATTTCAAAAAGCAGATTTTCTTAAGATGTATTATGATTTTAATAAGGTTGATTGGGGCTGAAGTTTTATCGTCGTCAGATATTGATAATGGTGTAGATATGTTCTATGAAGTTATTAACTCTGTTTTTAAGAATTGCGTTCCACTAACTAGGAATATGTACAACAAGCATAAGTATCCTTCATGGTTCACTAAGCCAATTATCAACAAACTGAAAATTAAAAAAAAGTTCCATCGTAAATTTAAAACTACTGGAAATCACTTTTATCAACATAAATTTAAGGAACTCAGAAGAGAATGTAAATACGAGATTAAACAAGCTTATAGTGAATATATAAAAACTTCGGAGGAGGATATCAATGAAAATCCTGCAAAATTCTGAAACTTTATCAACAGAAAGAATCAGAATTTGGGAATACCGAATGAAATGTTCTTGAACGATACAAAGTTAGAAACCGGTAGTAGTATTGTCAATGGTTTTGCAACATACTTTAAATCTGTATATAATGATTCGAGTGAAATAGACATTAATCAAGTGCTGTCAACAAGGAGTGAGTCAAATAACGTAAACATTTTTAATGTGGAAAATAGTGAAGTAGCTGCTGCTATAAAAAAATTAAAAACTAAGAGATCTGTTGGACCTGATAACTTACCAGACTATGTGGTAAAAGGTTGTTCTGATTGTTTTATTGTTCCTCTTACGTTTCTATTCAACCTAGCGTTACAGTCTAATAAGTTTCCAACAATATGGAAGAATTCGAGGATATGCCCGGTGTTTAAAAAAGGTGATCGTGCTAACATAACAAATTACAGACCTGTGTCAATTATTTGTGCGCCCCAAAGTGTTTGAAATTATATTATATAATAGAATCTTCCATGGTATATGTAAGCATTTTAGTATATACCAACACGGATTTTTACCAAAACGATCAACTTTGTCAAATCTACTTAACTTAACTGAATATGTTTACAAAGCTTTCAATGAGAGTCATCAAGTTGATGTTATATACACAGATTTTGAAAAGCTTTTGACAAGGTAGATCATGGTGTACTTATTAAGAAATTGCATTTGAGCGGTATTAGTGATTCATCGGTAAAGTTTATTTATTCTTATTTAACCAATAGGCAGCAGTATGTATCTTGTAATGGTTATATCTCCTATAGCTTTGGAGCTACGTCTGGAGTGCCACAGGGTTCTAATTTAGGCCCTTTACTGTTTTTAATTTTTGTGAATGATCTGATGGAATGTGTAAAGTATTCTCAGAAGTTGATTTTTGCGGATGACCTCAAAATATATTTGAGAGTTGAACATCATAATGACTGTAACTTACTGCAATATGATATAGATAATGTTATTAAATGGTGTGATGTTAACAAATTATGTCTTAATATAAATAAGTGATCTATTGTTAGTTTTAGTAAAAAAATAATTATGGAACACTATTACATAAACTCACGCGTAGACATGAAATAATTGACTTGGGAGTTACATTTGACAAAAGGTTTAGTTTTAATTCTCATATCTATAACGTTGTAAGCAAATCAAATAAAATTGTAGGGTGTGTTAAACGCTACTCAAGGTCATTTCATAATGTAAATACTTTACTAAAATTGTACTGTGCGTTAATAAGACCTATTCTTGAATATGCAATGTTGGTGTGGAGTCCAAGGCAGAAATACCATAACAAATCATTAGAAACTGTTCAAATCAAATTTGGAAAATATGTCTGTTTCAAAGCAACTGATGTTTATCCTGCAAGAGATTTATTTGATTATAATCATTTTTGTAAATGTTATAATATTTCCACTTTATTAGAAAGACGTGTTCATAGTGATGTAGTGTATCTTCATAAAATCTTTAACAACCTTATTGATAACCCTGAAGTACTAAAAATAATCAATATTAACATATCAAAATTGGATTGAGAAATAGTAACAGTTTTCATTTACCATTGAGAACAACCAATTATGAAATGAACTCTATAGAATGTGCCATATATACAACTTAATAAGTAGAGAAACAGATATAGATATTTTTGCAACGGATTGTAATATATTTAAAAAGACTTTGCGTAATGTTAACATTGGAAAATTAATTGATTTATAAAATTATTTGTAGAATTTGTGCTATACCTAATTTGATTTATTTTGTTTGCATTTGCTGTTATTTTCTTTTATGTGTGTTCTGGCGTTAAGATAAATTATAATTAAGTTGACCGGTTAATGGTTTTTTTTATATAGCTGTTGGTCAATAAATATTATTATTATTATTATTTATACGCGCGAAGTAGGTTAGTTTGCTTAGTAAGCAAGGCCGTTGCTGACGGCGCTTGCTTACTTGCAATAGTATGTTTTGATTTCCGCGTTTCCTACGTAATACGCGGTTGTAGAATTTGTGTTGATTGGGATGGGGTTGAGACGTCAACCCCACAAATTAATTTATGGTGAAAATTATGGAACCGTTAGTACGCCGAAAAGGAGTTATATAACGTAATTTAACTCATTTTGTTAGTTGTATTGGTGGCAACAACAATTTAGGCAACAGCATAATTAATGCTTAATAAGGTGGCACCCGTTAATTTGCAAGATGTGTCTATTTTAACTCAGATTGACGGAATTCCAAATGCTACAATTATTAACCTTTAAAATAAAAGTTATCCAATCAAAATTTAAGAAAGATTATGAATGTTTCTTAAAATTTAAGGATAGCTTTGAGTCATTTGATACATAAAAATAATTCAGTTAACAATTTCTTTAGTCTTTAGTCGCGAGCTTCGCTCAAAGGTGAGGCAGACAGAATTATTCATTTTCTTGAATTTTTTGAATAATGATCTTGTACGTTTAGGATATTCTTTGAACTAGGTTCAACAATTACCAGTACATACGAGGACTGTATGACGGCGGTATCCGCAAAACGAATACCTTAGCATAGACTACAAAATTTTAAAGGCCTAATCTGCAAATTTCATTCCAATCAGTGAATTAGTTTACATTTTACAGCCACAGAAAGAATACAGTTTTTTGTTGTTTCGTAAATATCCAGAAACGTATTTTGTGTTTTAATTAAACATTATTTTTACAGAAAAAAAACTATGAAAGAAACTTTGGAAAATATACGAAAATATTACGACGAATCTGCATTGAATGGTTTCGGAGTGGTTTAATTCATTTAAAACTGACCATATAAGCACTGATGATGGCGAACGCACATGACCCTCACAAACGGTCACTACCAAGGAAATCGTTCAAAAATCCATGATTTAGTAATTGCTGACTGATGACTGAAGATGTGCATCTCAATCAAACGGGTGCACAATATTTTACATGAGCATTTGCATATGTAAAAGGTTTTGGTAAGATAGGTGCCGCAATTACTCACAGTGGCCAAATGAAAACTCGTATTTAACTTTCAAAGCAACGTTTGGCCATGTTGCAACGTAATCTGGTCCAGTTTTTTCGCCGAAATGTAACTGTTGATGAAACATGCATCTACCACCATACTCCATACCCAAGAACCAATCAAAACAATACTCGACAAAACTGCACCAAAAAAAGCCAAAGTTGGTCACCCGGTGAATAAGATTATGGCGACTATTTTTGGGATTATAAAGGCATAATCCATATTGATCATTTGGAAAGGGGTAAAACAATAACTGGTCAATATTATGCCAATTATTGACCCGTTTTGATGTCAAATTAAAGAAAAAATTGTCACATTTGGCACGTTCAGGATAACGCCCTTCGAATTGCGACCGTTAAATTAGTACAATTACGCTACGCATTGCTTTCCCATCTATCATATACCAGATGTGGCACCATGCGATTTCTTTTTATTCCTCAACTTAGAGGAACGTTACTGCTGCAACCGAGGCATATTTTGACGAGTTGCCAAAAGAATATCTTTCGGGCGACTTAAAGAAATTGTAAGACAGTTTGACTAAGTGTGTAGTCCTCAATTGGAACTATTTTGAAAATAAAAAAAAAGATACTATTTCTTGAATTTCCTATTCTAAAGGAAGATACTGCTGCAAGTATTCGAAATACAAGTGCTATTTTTTCAAGATCCGATAAATCTCTAAAAGATAGCTTTGGGGAAAACCCAATAGCTCTGTACGCAGAATGTTTTGCGCGGTGTTTTTAGTTGGCCTGTGGATTGCGTCGATTTGCAGTTGTAGTCTCCCGACAAAACTTCGTACAACGTGACCTACCTATAGCGTTTTGAGTGCAAAGTTTCTGATCACCCACCATACATCCTGACTTGGTTCTCTTAGATTTTCTTCTCTTTGCCTACCTGAAAGGCTGGTTAGGAGAACAGGTATTTGTTACACACAACGAGCTGCAGACCAGTGCACAGAATTCGCTGAAAACATAGGCCGTTGTTTTCTATGATGAAGAGATTGGAAAATTGGTACCACAGATTGGTAGTTTAATGTTATATCACATTGTTCCATATAAAATTTTCTTGATCACTGTGATTTTCATTTAGCGATCAATCGGTCATTGACACAGTTGCTGAATATTTATATGCAGTTGAAACATTTATTATTTTTCTTATAACAATGGAATTTGACAAGACTTCAGCCCAAGAGTGGAAAAAATAAAAATTTCACTTCAAAATGCAACTGAAACCGAAATTCTTTTTTTCTTAATGTTAAAAATCTTTGATCCATTAGGTCTAATAAGTCCTTGCATCAGTATTATCAAAATAATTATTCAATAATTATGGACGCTAAAATTAGAATAGGATGAACAAATCAGAATTAATTTTGCTAAATAAAGTGTTGATCGATTGATAAGTTTATTGATCTTCTTGATTTTTGTGGTGTGTCATTAGCTACATATGGTACGTATTTATATCTAAAAAAACGTAAACGCATCAAAAAACAGTAAGGTACTTCTATACTTCTATTAGGTTCAAAAACAAAAATAACTCCATTAACTATTCCTAGACTTGAATTCTAGGTGCACTGTTACTTGCAAAGTTAGTTCTCCTATTCAGTGTAAGTTGTTTTGCTGGACTGATTTAAAAATGGTTCTGGCGTTGTTACATGACTAACATAGTTTCACAAACACAATCACTTACTTATGTGGCTTGTTGAAGACACATATGAAATAGAAATAATCCTGCAGATATTACGGATCAGACCTGTTCTTTTACAGTGTCATTTGTGGGGGCATGGACCAAATTGGCTATTAAATATCGGTTGATTGTTCTAATAGAGATCCCAGAGGTTAAAAAACAAGTATTCTTGTAGAAAAGAAATACTCTTCTCACAAGTTATCTAGTTTTACAAAAAGCTTACAATGGCGTAACGCATAAGATTTATTTTTAACTGTCGTCACAAAACTTCTTCATTAACATTAAACTAATCAAATTTGAGTCTTAAAATGCTGAAGCTTTTCTTCAGAGATTCCAACTCTATCTTTAGATAGAAGTAATCTTCAAAGTCTGTGTGTCTTTTTTGGCAAAGATGGTTTGCTGCAAATCGACGATCGATTAAAACATTATCAGTTGAGTTACAATCCGAAAGGTAATCATCGATTATCAACTTTAATTTTAATCCATCAGCATTTGCAATTTTTGACTGTTTCCAATATAAGTATTTGAGGACAAATCAATCATGTATAAAAATAGCAAGTAGGGTAATGTGGTGAAATCTTAGCCCCTTAAGCAAATTAACTTGTCAAACATTTATTACCGACAAAGTATACCAGCCTCCAGACGTACATTGAAACGAATATTAAGAAACATAAACATAAATCATTATAATTACATTAACAAAAATATATTTAAAAATGTTCTGTGGAGCCCATTTTTTCCCACAAGATTGGGAATAACGAGCCGGTGGCCTACATTACTCCGTCAATGGGTAACGATCAAAACAATATGAAACAGAATGTTTATCCGCAGAAATCACAAATAAAGACCTGCTTTCTAGATACGACAGCGCACGCACTATGAGCTCATTTGCCACATTGAACGCAGTTAAGTCACATCATTCCGTTTATGCCAAATTCCCTGCACACTAGACATAAATCTTCTTCCACAATATCCTCATCGGAAGAATCATTTGAATTTTCTACATGAGTTTGAGTACATTGACTATCCTCCTTATCGTCTGTTTTTGCAAAAACCACTTTCTTGACTCTAGCTACTACTTTATTTTCTGTAATTGCCGCTTTTTTTTGCTTTCTGTGCGCTTTCTCGATAAAATGAGCTATATTGGGTGTGGAAGATATTATTTCAAAGTGCTGCCTCTTTTTAGATGTTTTCTTAGTTATAGTCTCTCTACAGTTTGCTCAATACGCAACTCTTCTGGCAGGAAATCTTCTTCGATAAAGAGATCAATATTATAAGGTCAAACATCTGTTTTTGAAAATCTTTGACGCCTTTTTCTGGAGTAGATATTCGCATATTAGCTTTATCAAACAGTTCAGTTATTTGAAATGGTGTTATGCTTTAAAGAGGGTGGGATTTCAAAAATTTATTACATTCGTCATTGTAAACTCTTTTTAATGGGCCAACAAAGGTGACGTTTAACGGCTGCAACTTGTGCTTAATGTGGAGAGGGATTGTAAGGAGAACAATTCCATTATTTTTGCAGAATTCATAGACTTCTAGAGTGCAATGAGTGGAATGATTGTTGGTTATTAGAACATTCGTAAATTGCTCCAGCAGGACTTCGTTGCAGTTGTGGATTTATTTGTTTTCGTGGATAAATTAACATTACCTGGATATAATAACCTGCTGCACTGGAAATGCACACAACAGTTACGGTTTTACCTCTCTCAGCACTGGTTATAAAACCAACGTGTACTGCACCCTTCTGTTCTAGAACTTTGCTAGGTTTTTGAACCGTTGTTATACCGGTTTCATCCCCATTTTATATTTTGGTAGCGCTGAAGTTATATTTCTCTAACGAAGATTCTAGGTTGCGGAAAAATAGTTCAACTTCTTCCCATACTCGTAGCCTCTGGCTGTCTTAGGGAGGTTAAAGAATTCCTTTTCCGAAAGCCATATAACCAATAAAAATCAGCATATTTATTTTTTCAGTAAAATAATTTCGAAAAATGAATAGTAGCGACGAGAATGAGGTTGTGATCGCCTAAAGGATTCATGTTGATTTGCTTCACGATGCGAAGGCAGCAATTGACAGTTTACTACCCACAAAGTCATAAGCGGTTTATGAAAAACATATTCTTCATTTAAAGACTGGTGCCTGGAAAAGAAGGTCCATGGAATTACAGAAAATGTGATGTTAGCATACCTAGAACAAAAATTGAGGCTAGTAAACCCACCTACAATTTGGTCTACTTTTTCAATGTTAAAGAACACATTACATGTAAAGGAAAATATAAATTTTGGACAGTTTCCAAAATTGATCTCTTACTTAAAAAGTAAGAGTGTCGACTATCTTGGGAAAAAATCTGCTATTTTGACGAAGGATGACATCGAAAAATTTGTGACTAAAGCAGACGATAAGAATTATTTGTTGAAGAAGGTAAAAATCCTTTTAATAAGACTACCGCCACACTTATTATATTTATTTGTTTGCAGACGGTTTTGATTTTGGGAGTCTACGACGCTTGTCGGAAAATGAAACTGACAAACATGGCAGTAGATAACGTAGAGGATCTAGGGCACACATTAGTTGTCAAAGTTGTCGATACCAAAACTCACAGTGATCGCCGTCCTCCGTAGCGAAGAGATACATTGAAAAATCTCTAAATAACAAGATTGAAATTGCAAATAAAATATTGAACACGCCGAACACAAACAAGGAAGATTACCTCAAAACAAGAAGAAATGATAAAATCCCACTTCATAGATAAGTTTTCGTTATCCAACAGGTGTTGCCTGGAAGACCACTCTAGAGGCACCTTCTCAAAAAAAGTAAATTTGTTTGATTATTCTACAATAAAATTCATGTCACCATGTACAAGATCTAATTTAATTTATGCATGTACTGTGTGTTTCATTGCAAGGAGCAATGTGAACATCAAAGTCCGATTTTTGTTGAAGAAGAAAACCCGGACGAAAACAATCAACTGGCTCGAAGAAATATTGTCTTTTGCAAAAATCTTTGGCTTTTTCAGACTTCGTTCTAGAGAAACGGAAGAATAAGAAAAGGTGCTGAAAATGGGTCTAGATGGAGGTCGAGTCATTTTCAAAGAATGTTTAAACATTCCAGTTCGAAAAAGAACCATTGATCTGGAGCAAAAGGATTCCAAAAATAACTTTACTTTCATTGGTAGTTTAACAAAAGGTGTTTTAACAAAAAAATAACCTGCTTCAAATCTGAACTAGAAAAGCATTTATTAACTCAATTCAACGAAAAAAAGTTGTAATATTTTCCAAGGCAACATTTTCAATTTCATTTTCGCTATCTGCGTTCAGCAGAAATTTTACGTAGTCAACACGTAGAACGACAGTTGTTGGCATCTAAACAGTAACTGGCGCTTAAGAAAGTAATTTGTTTGGTTAGTATAGTGGTAAATATGTTTTTGTGACCATTAATATAACACTTCTTTCACGTGACCAAATATCTCTGTTCAAACAAGTTGCAAATATTCGCTGAATGTGTTACGGTTTTATTTTCCGAATGTAGGACGTATGTCGAGAGCCGTCTTGAAACGTGTGTCGCGAGTAATATGTTACGACGAAAGTCGTATTCGGCGCGCATTTTGCTAATTTGCTATTGTCGGAAAATAAAATCCGACTAAGATTCCTAGACGAACAACGGACATCTTCTTTTTCTTTCCGTACGTACGGGTGATTTGGCGTACTTCTTGAAGTTGAAATTAACAGAAAAATTATTAATGTGTGATTCAAGATTTCCAATTCAAATTGGTGGTTAAGTTTAAATCCGGCTAAATTCACCATGGGTACACTTTGCTTTGTTTTCTTTCCTGTTTGTATTAACTCTAATTGCTACATATGCTTTTAGCATAGGGTTACCTAACATCCCGAACTGTCGATATCGTCGCTAGCAGGAAACTTTCATTTTCGGAACTGCATCCTACCGATTACAGCTAAGTTTTCTTATTTAAATAACTTATTTAGTGATAATGGGTATGAAGCTCAAGTACATATAACATAGAACGGTTTCATCTCTAGTATTTAAGTAAATTTTTATTCGGTGTACGCTCCACAACCGAACGTTTTTTAACCAGCTCAATACGGGCTCGGACGCTTTACTTAGAGCGGTTGACGCGAAAACATAAGACCTTTTGGGTTTGCGGGAGGTACTTACCCCTTTAATCCTAGTTTAAGTTAGTTTAAATCGCCGTGTGCAAGTGATAGTGTACGCAGAGCCTTCTTAGTAGCCAATGCTCAATTGGAACGTTAACTTTAATTTGGGTGTAACTAAAGATTATTTGGAATCCGACACCTTAATTGCGAGCCTTATGTATTGTTAAGCGAGGCTGCTGCTACACGCACGTAACTATATGCGACAATCTCTATTTCTGTCACATTCTCCTAGTACTTTAAGATTTGTTTGTTGTATTGAATGGTCTGTCTTTCTCTTTTGTTTGTGTTCGAGTAAGCGTATTAGGCTTTAAGTAAAACCTGTTGATCTCCTGTTGGTCGGTTTTATTTCTTTCTTTTAACCAGCAGGTGGGGCCTTGTTAGACATCAGTCTAATTTCTTATAGTTCTTTAGAGACCTTCACGACTCTCCGACGAAGCCGGACGCTGCTGCTCTAACTATTATAAATACTTTATCCTCCACTAACTTAGTGCGCTACATCGAGCCGAATTTCCTTTGGTTGTTTTTTTTAGGTCGTTCCTCTAAATTCGTCGCTTTTTTTGTTATTTTAACTCTACAAACGAGTCTCAGAAGAGTGTAATTTCTTCCAGTGTCTAAAGGGTGGAAACTGAGAAAAAGCGATAATGGTTGGATGACCGCCCAATTACTTTCTGAATACATTGGAAATGTTTTTCATCCATACCTTATTCACAACAAAATCACTTTTCCTGTCCTACTTTTCGTTGATGGTCATAGTATACACCTGACTTATCATCTGAGTCAACTTTGCACACAACTGAACATTATTTTGGTGGCGTTGTATCCGAATTCTACCAGAATTTTGCAACCTATCAATGTGTCGGCGTTCAAACCGATCAAGTCTGTTGGAAACGGGGCTCATTTAAAATGGAACAGAGCTAACCCTAAACAAGCCGTAACTAGAAAGAAGTTTGCTGGTGTACTGAAAACTGTAATAGATGAAGTACAGTCAGAAACTCTTCAAAATGGTTTTTGCACTTGCGGTCTATTTCCGTGGAACCCTGATGCGATAAATTTTACAAAATGTTTAGGGACTTGAACTAAGACGGATCCCAAAAGCAATGATGCCTCAGCGTAATAACACAATTGATTTGATAATGTTTGCAAATATTTAGGAATAGAAATAATAAATTGTCACCTAAAAATAGTAAGAATATAAGAAATTACTTATCGTGGCTTGGCACTCCACAGAGAAAAGGGAAAAGAAATACAGAAAAGGAAAAATTCATCTCATCTTCAAGCTGGAAACGAATTAAGCAGAAAAATATGCATACAAAAAAAAGAAACAGAGCGGAAGGAACAGGCAAAAAAGTTGAAGACTATTGAAAGGAAAAATGTTACCAGGCAAAAGAAGTTCGAAGAGGAAGAAGAAAACACAAAACACTACGAAGTTGAACGCTCATAAAAAAAGTAATATTAAAGAATTTCCTGAGTACAAAACTCACGTTGAAAATGATTGTAAAGAAAATAAAATAGTTTTGGCTGACCCAAGTCACAAGAGACAGACAGAAAATACTGAGGAAAAAAATTCTGGACCATTGATTTTTAAAAATAATCCATAAGTTAACATAGGGGAGAGTAGTACTCAGTGAGACAAAAAAAAGTTTTGAGTGATCAGAATATTAACACCAGTTAATGTATTACATTGAAGTAAGTATTTCTACGTATTTCTGAAAATATTACAAAGCTTTAATTATAACGAAAAATAGAAAAGAAAATAATTTACAACCGTCACAAAGTGTCTCACTGTGTACCTGCCTGGGTACACTGTTAGACAAATACAAAAATACAAATGATCGTAAAAGTACGATTTCGAAAGCTTAATGCAAACAAGGTATAAGAAAATAATATAGTGGACAAACATTATCGAACATCAACATTTTTAAAACTAATATCAAATTTATGATAGTTAGCAAACCGTTTGTTATTGAGGGATGTTGGCTGAGGAAGCCCCCACTTTATATCGTTTTGTTTTCAATGCAGCCATGTCTGCTATCTGTGAAAATAAGAAGCAACCTCCTAATGTATCGCTCTTCCGTAAACAACTGACTTCATATTCACCAGAATCGTCAATATTTGTCACGATTTTAACCACGTAATAAATTGCATTGGGAAATGCGACTAAAACAAAATCATTCTTTACTGGTTTTTTAAAATAATCAGGCTCTTCATCCACTTCTGGTAGCCAGTTTTCCTTGAGTTACTTTCACTGTCCGAGTCATGAATCTTGCTAGAAACACTACTCTTTATTTTCTTTACAGATCTTCCATGATTAACTAGGACACGAGTTGCATTTTTAATGCCTGTTGCTTCTTTCTTGCTACATTTGCCTTTCTTTGATCTTCCAAGTCTATTAACAATCTTTTTTCGGGAGTGTCCGTTAAAATTTTACTTTTTCAATTTGTCTTGGTTTGCGATTTGTTTTTCTAGGAAGTGCTTTTGGATAGGTTTCAGGGGATATCAGTGGTGTACTTTTTAGGGCGATGTTCCTTGAGCATCTAAACCTACCGGTCGATCGGTTACCGAAGATATTACAAAATCTGCTTCAGTAAAGATTGATACATTCAGGGAAAATATTCCGCTGCGCTTGAAGCCAGTCATGATATTCACTGGTGTGAATGCTTTTGAGTGAGCTTCCCTACACATTGTGCCACTTGATAGATTGTCATTGGAATTCAGGGATTTTGAACATCCACGAATCTATAGCAGTATTATAGTATACTTTAAACGGCCCAAGTACACTAATATCAAGTGGCTGTAACCTATGGCTGCAGTGTGGCGGCAGTGTCAATATAGAAACACGTGCCTTCTTAGCCTTTTGCACAATAGCCACCGAGATATGACTTTCATGGTTGTCATAAATTAACAGCGACGGATTTTCTGGTGTGCTGTTGATATATTTGATAAAGTGGTCCATTACGTCACTAAAAAGGTCACTCGTCATCCATCCACTAGTATTGACTAAGCCAAGAGATCCAGGTGGAGCACCAACCATCATGTGGGCTTTAAAATTTTTTCCAGGAAAAATTAAGACAGCTGGGAGATACGTTCCATTAAAACACATCTTTCAGCACTTGTGCATTTATTTACTTGTTTACAACCCTTTACTGGAAGTATTTTTTGCTATTGGACTGTAGTTGTACCAGATTCGTCCAAATTAAAGACACGAGTTCCATTGGCCAACTGTGGTTTGCGCTTAAGAATTTCTTCTAAATTGTCAATGAACATTTTTACATTATGTGTGTTACAAGAAGTCAAACAGCTCACACTGCATGCTTCTGGTTCTCTAATACTTAAATTGCTACGTCGTTTCAAAAAGTACCTCATCCATTCCAAACCAGCCATGTTAGTGGTTTTAATTTAATTTAATTTAATCGTATGGTACATTTTAAATATTGTATTGTGATGTAAGTGTTATGTATAGTGCCTTAGAAGATCAGCATAAACCTGTATAGTGTGGTGACAAAACCGTGCGCAATAGTGGATTGGTTCGTCTTGGCAAAGCATTTACTTCAAGGTTTAGGAAAACCACTAAAACCTAAACATGCCAACCCTTACCCACCCTAGTATTCACATGTAATAATATTAATCAAGTGTGTAATGTGATTGTGTTTTTGTGAAATTGTGTTGTACATTTGTTCCTAATTATCCGGGAGGGTCTTGATGACCAGTGGTATGCCTTGCATTTGGTACATGTACATTGTTCTGCATCGCCATATCAAACGCAATTTTTCTGCATTCTTTTGTTAACAAGCCGTATGCCATCTTGCTATAAGTTGTTATGTATTTCCCTAATAGTGTCTCTTGATCATCAGTAAATACACAGCGAACAGAATAATTGGGGGTCATATCTTTGATTGGTTAAATTAAGATTTATTTTTATTCAGATATCTGTGCAGCGTTTGAGATTTTATACCAAAAGTTTCTGTAGCAGTACGCATTGATACATCTTCCTCAATCACCATATTGACAGCTGCAGACATTTGCTCTGCGGTAGTTTCTCCCCCTTTTCCTCTCCTTTTTTTGTCGGACTATCTAAATAACAGGGTGGTCCAAATTGATTGTAAAAAACTTAAAGGGTGGAAAGTACATCAAAAATAAAGGCCGAAGTGTCATATAAACTATGGACTAAAAGTTAACCCCCTGCCGGGGAGATGTAAAAAATGCATTGATGCCATTGGCATGCACTTTGAACAAGCGTTGTGATAATTCAGTTTAAAATTAATTTAATTCTGATTTTTTTCATTTCATTCTTTGTAATTTTAAAGTTAAAAAAAAAATTTGGTTTCTAACGCAATTTTTTTCATCATGTATGTAATGTAAACGTCAAGAGAAGCTTTTCTAAGGAAAAAGTATGGGGTATGATATGAGCTACATCAGAATATCCTAAAGTTACAGCTTAACAAAATTTAAACTTGTCAAACTTTTTGAACGGCCCCCGTATCTGTCCAGATTTTTTTTTAAATTGAAAAAATTCCTAAATGACCACTTCGAAATGGTGAACATGTCTACCAAACTTGATTTAAAAAACTTTTTTCGTTTAGGAATTAAAAATAAAAAACTGGTTTTTGGGGAGCACCTTTAGGGGTCGCTAGCTCCGCTAAGGGGCACTTTTCGACCAAAGTTTATATGACACTTTGCCCTTTATTTTTGATGTACTTTTCATTCTTTAAGTTTCCTACAATCAATTCGAACTACCCTGTAAATAAATCGTACACAGTCGGACAGTCTCACTGTGTACTATTGATCGCTGTCTCACTGTGTACTAGATGTTACATTTATAAACAATTTTTGAAAATTTCATATGGACTAATCTTTACGCCATATCGGATTTTGAGGTTATGATAGAAACACTAAAATAGCAAACTCTTGCGCAAATTGTATACTTGTAGTTAAAATTAACTTATGAAACTTTTTACCTTAAAAACAGTTTTCTTTACACAATTTCGACAATAACGAACACAATCACTTGCAACTACGTATACAAAACAAGCAGTACATATAGTCCAGTTCAATTAGGTTTTTTGACCAAAAAACAGGCTGTGATCGGTAAAAAAGTTTAGTTCGGGGTATAACTAATACGTAAAAAATAAATGTAACAAAAAATGAGTGGAACTATGAAAATGGGGTGGGTTTCTAGGAGTGGAAAATGTAATTTAGGCAGGAAATGACTCTCTAGCGCAAAATGTTTTACAGAGAAGTTGTAGATAATAAAAATTAACAACTCCTGTACGGAATATTTTTCAACATAACCTCAAATTAATGGTGAAAATCGCGAAAACCCGTTTTTTTGGTTTTTGATTTTTTCTGTCGCAAGAAAAATGCAATTTGCATGAAACTTAGTGAAAGTTTATCTTTATTTATACTACATAAGCACGATTTTTTTTGCACAACCAAAAAAAATTAGTTTCCGAGATATTTAAAATTTTCCGGGAAAAATAATTTTCAAAAAAAAATTCCAGATAAAATTTCGATTTTCAAACTCTGCACCCGCTATTTTCTTCGTTGGAATTTCTACTTTAATATGGTCTATCTATGTTGGGGTTCAATTTTGCAATAAACCCCTTAAAATTCAAAAAAACCAAAAAAAAACACTTTTCGGTATACGTATTTTTTAATATGTATTTATATGTATTATTTTCAATTTTTTTATTACTTAAGTATTATTAAATAAAAAAAAAAAAAGATTTTTTGCAGTATGAAATTGCTCCATTCCCTGTCATTATTTACAGAAAATGGAATGAAAAAAAAAAAATCAGAGATGTACCGGGTGACCCAATAAGACTGTTTCTCGGACATATCTCGGGAACCGTTCGTCGTATGACTTTGGTGTAAAAAAAATATTGGGTAAATCGGCCATGAAGAATCGCAGGAAAATATTTTCAAGTTTTAAAAATGACCACCAGAGGGCGTAACTGCCATCTTAAATTTTTAAATTGCATTTTCTATAAATTTCGCATAATAAACAAAAATTTTTTTTTCACATTTGTAAAGAGAACCAGTTTATCTATCATTTTGTAAAAACAAAAGTTCAGTTATTTCAAAAACAATTGTTTTTGCAATAACCTGCTTTATTAACTTCTTAACGGTTTGACCGATTTGAACAAATTTGGTATCGTTGAAAAGAGCATTCCTTAAGCAATAAGAATCAACCAAAATATAGTTAATTTAGTTGAATCCTTCTCTGCCAGGGGGCTAGTTTTGACACCATGACCCAAACTAAAAAAATCAAATGGAATAATATGACTTTTTCTTTATGATAAAATAGTCAAATAACATCCAAATAGGCCAGTAAAAACCATTTTTCAAAATCTCGTTCCTAACCTCAAATATTGGGAAAATGAGAATAATGGATGTTTGAAGATCGAGGACCGCGGGGTAAATTTTCTAAAACTATTAAAAATTTAGCACAAAATGAATAAGATGTTAAAGAGACAATTGTGAGTCTAAATAGAATATATATATATAAAAATATAAAAGATGTGGTTCTTACTACATAAAGTTGTATGACAGAAAAATGACACTATAGACGAAATTGTAAATAAATATTTAAAGTATGTTAAATGTCATTATACAGTAAATAGCTATATTACGTTTGATGGTTATCCCTACGCAGACGCAACTTCAAGTTCATGAATGAATTGCCATGAGAACTGCACTAATAGAGAAGAGATAATTTTTAAAGACGAAAATGATGAGCAGATTGTTGAAGAGCCACCACCTTGTCATAATGAAGACGAACGACTGAAAGTAGATGGAACTAATCCAGATTCAGATAATGAAAGTTGTATTGAAGAAGATGCATCAGTTTAATCTAATACATTTTTAATATCAATATTTTTCTAAGGTGAACCAGTGTTAATTTGTAAATAAGAAAAATACATTGTTTTAAATTAATTACTATAAATTGAAATTATTTTATTAAAGTATACCTCTAACAGAATTATTTTTTTACGTAAGTAATTAAAAAAATTGAAAAATCAATTTTTGTTTTTTTTTAATTTTAAAGGGTTTAATGCAAAATTCGACTCCAACATAGATAGACCATACCAAAGTAGACATTCCAACAAAGAAAATACGCGGGTGCAGAGTTCGAAAATCCAAAATTTGACTAAAAGAATTTTTTTTTGAAAATTTTATTTTTTTTCAGAAAATCTTGTGAAAAAAATCGCGCTTATGTAGTATAAAAAAGGTGTACTTTCATCAAGTTTCATGCAAATTGCATTTTTTTTTGCCAGAAAAAATTCAAAAACTAAAAAAACGGTTTTTCACGATTTTCACCTTGAATTATGCTTAAAAATGTTCTCTACAGAAGTTGTTCATTTTTTTATTATCGACAACTTTTCTGTAGAACATTTTGCGCTAGAGAGTCATTTTCTGCCTGAAAATTGCAAAAGTACATTTTCCACCTCTAGAAACCCACTCCATTTCCATAGTTCCATTAATTTTTTGTTACATTTATTTTTTATGTATTAGTTATACCCCAAACTAAACTTTTTACCGGTCGCAGCCTGTTAAAACTTTTGGATTTTGACCACTTTTTTCCGTAAGTGCACTGGACTTATAGCACACGTAGTGCTGCAGTTCTGTCTAATATTAAAGCGCTAAATTTTAAAATACTACAATTATCTCACTGGGTACTACTCTTCTCTACTCTCTGATGTAAGAATCCCTCGTAAAGAAAGTTATGTAAGGTTTTTATTTAAGGATGAGTAGCGGAAAACAAACCTGATTCAGTGGATGGTTTCAAAGACAATAAGAGAGGTTTGACTGGCCTATGTTACATTTGCATTAACAATATAAACGAAAAAAATTTTGGGATAAACTGTCTCTACTGTCCTAGAACTTATTATCCGCAATGCATAAGAAAACATAATAATATGCCTCCTATTGTGACCAAGCGAGAATTTCTCAGTAATTAAATAAAATTAGTCAATCACTAAGGATACTTAAAGGCAATCACTGTATGTTGCTATGCCAATCAATACAGATAATTTTCTTGATTGAAATTACAAAACAAATAATAAACAAGTATTTACAATTATAACAAAGTTGGTGTTGTTTAGAAGCTTAATTTCGATTAAGATCTAATGAACTACCCTGTCACCTTAAATTACATCTTAAGGTGCCAATAACTGTCTAGTTTACCTTAGTGTTTAGTAATGTATTTTTTTAAAATTTTGTTTCTTTTGTTTTATATTTTCGAACGTACACGACAAGAAATTTTAGTCTCTATTTTAAAAAAGATTTAAATCTTCCACGTCTTTTTTACTCGACTACAAAAACCACATCCGGGAGGGTCTTGATGACCAGGTTTGGAAACCAAAGTGGTGATTCTCAGGAACAACATGTTTTTCTTGTTGACCATGGAGTACTGTAAGGTACTGTTCACCTTTCATATTTTATATTTGTACCAAAAATCCCTAAAAAAACAGACACAAAAAAAACTAATTATTTTTTTGGGTTGGCATGTTTAGGTTTTGGTGGTTTCCCTAAACCTTGAAGCAAATGCTTTGCCAAGACAAACCAATCCACAATTGCACACGGTTTTGTCACCACACTGTACAGGTTTATACTGATCTTCTGGAGTACCATACATAACACTTACATCACAATACAATATTTGGAGTGTATCATACGATTAAATAAATAAATAAACTGCACTTTATATGTGACCTCATTACAAATAAAGTCATCTGAGGTGCATTTTCAACTTTCAGATATTTTTTTATTTCGAACAGTTTTAACAAAATTGTAATCATTATACAGCATCGTTAATTAATTTTTTTAAAAATTCATCCAAACAACACATTTGTAACGTATTTTTTTAATTAGCACCTCGTGAATTTGGGCATGTAATAATACATCCTTCATAATTTCATTATTGTTATCGTTTTGTTAATCTATCCTATGAGTCAATTAGACTACAATTTATTATCATAATTTATTTATTAACTTCCAGTTTACACCTAATTAGCGTTAAATACACATTGCATATACTTACAACAACTGTGTCAATAACTTTAAGGAAAAAAGTGTGTGAAATTACTAACGTTTTGTTTCTTAAACAAATCTAATTTATAGGTATCCGACCAGATGTCTACATAAATTTTAATTTTGTCAGTAATTAAACGTCGCGTCGTTTGCATTTGGTATCTGAATTAATTATGGTAAATACTTTTTTTGCTTACACACAGCAAAATTGATGTAATAATTTTAAAAACTTTTAAATTGTTTAGCAACAAAATAGTTGCGTTTCCTTCCTGTTGGTTATATAGGTAACAGAAGAAATAAATTTTGAAGTTTCTTGCATGTTATTTTTTTGACACTTAAATTCACAACGCGAAAACGATTAATATGTTAATGACATGCCAAAGAATGCATTTGATTCGAACAATCTTATCTTGTACAGTGATTTTTATTTAAATCATGCTTCAAAGCTCATCAAAAAAACTTCTTTAATTGCCAAACATAAGCTAAATTACGATATAATTTAAAATTTAGATAAAGGACAAGCGAGTTTTTAGCATTATAAATTATTCTTACGTATAAAACAACATAATAATTATAATAAAAATGAAAGTTTCACGGCAAAAGTTTGTGCAACATCGAGAAGTCTCACCATGGTATGTTGGACCCAATTTTTCAAAACGTTTTGCAAAAGAGTATTGGGTACATATAAAAAATCCATTTTATGACCAAAATACGTAAAGCGTATCCAAAAGAACTTGAAAACTATTTTACCCCATTGCGACAACTTTCTTTATTTATTTTCCTGTATCTCAGAAACTATATCTTGTATTTACTGGTACGTTGTTGGTCATTTTCATAGTCATTGTTTAGATTTAGATGTCTATGGTCATTTCCCTCGTCAGACCAAGCCATCACCGTTTCGGTTAAAATTCTTAATAATTTAGTTTTGGGTTAGCACTAAGAATTTGTTTATATTTTTTGTTTGTTAGAGGTTTCAAAACCAAAGTAAATATACTGGATGTCAGTTCTTACCAAATAGAAAAACCTGTCCTTTCAGGACTGTTGAAGACGTAGATACTATTTTTGATGCGTTCGAAGAAAGTTCTAAAAACGTTAGACGCCGTTGTAGCATTTGCTAAAAGACGCTATTTTATATAATCAGTTCTAAAATTATTGATATAGATGGTAATCACAATGTAAGGTAGTAGTAATAATATACCAGTTTGTATTATATTATATACTAATTAAATCTGTTGTTTAGTAAATTCTCCTGATTGATTAAAGTTCGCTGATTGGCTAACAAATAGTTAAGGGTTTGTTTTACGATTTATGCAACCGGGTTTAAGGGTTATAACATGATCCATTAGTACACACGATTTAGACAATAAGAAATCATGGAGATAACGACATTTCCACTGAACTGTGAAAAAAGAATAAAGAAGAGTTATGTTAAGCTATGGTATCAGAAGATCACACCGATGAAAGTAAAAAATAGAAGAAAATTACGAAATCTAACCGCCTTGTTTAGCTACGACATTTCGAATTTTCTTCCCACAATAATGGAAGACATTACACTTGTTATAAGCGTGTGCTGGCGGTAAATGTCAACAAAAAAATGCAATGTTTATTTAAATGACATACACGATGACAAATAAAAAGATAACACCGCTATGAGAGGCTATTATGCTGTAACAACAAAAATTTGTAGCTTTTAAAAAATATTTCAATTCTGATGTCAATGAAGCATCCTTTAAAGAAATGGAAAGCTTTTGAGATTCAATTTAAAAAAAAAACAAATTAAATTAACCTATTGTATGAATAGATCTGAACTCAAAATTCCTTCCTACGATTTTATAATTTTATTGCGCAAACTCTGTAGAAGTGGTGTTAACAAGTAGTTGGCAATTTAAGAAAAATAACCAATATCAGGTTATCCATTGTTAATAAATTGAAAATGAATCATAATACAAAACTAAAAAGGTTACAAAAACTAGGAAAGTACTGTATAAACTGGATACTATGAGCAACCGTAAACTATGGGTTCGTGATTGGCTCTTACGAAGAGATGATTCAAATTTAGGTGCTTGTTCCTCTGTTGCAAATAAACTTTTATAAAAGATCACGAATATTACAAACATTGGTTAAGAAATTGCATAGTTTAATAAAAATGCCAATAAAAAAGAAAGATGCACAATTTCGTCAAAGTATCTGGTCACAATTTAGATTAATGAGTACCTTGAGGTACCTTGACACTGACGAATCCTTTAAAAGCTTGTCATATAGCACAATAATTACACATCTACTATGTCTTAACTTGTCCCTGAAGTTTTGAAGGCAATTTATGAAGAGTTAAAGGGGACAAAGTATGCACAATCGTATCAAACTGATACAATACTCTATAATTAAATTTTAGATGCCATCTACAGCAAAATAATGGAAAAAAGGAGCAGATAAATTTTATACTATGTGGAACGTTCCAAATACAGTAGGTGCACTAAATGGAAAACACATCGCTTTTAGAACAGCTCGAAGTGCAGGATCTCATTATTATAATTATAAGGGCTAGCATAGCATTGTTCTATTAGCCATTGCTGATGCTAATTATGATTTTATCTATGAAGATGTTGGTACTAATGGACGTATAACTGATAATGGTAAACACCTTGTAGTCACTTAAAACTATTAGTCACTTTTCAGGTGTATTTGACGGTTATGATTTTTCACAGACACTAAAAGCTGGTAACTTAAATTTACCAAACGATAAACCACATCCACGAAGAAATAAACTAGTACCATATGTTATTTAGCCGATGCAGGTTTCCCATTAAAACGCCACATAATGAAACCATTTTCTTCTAAAAATATGACCAAGGAATAAATAATTTTTAATTACTGATTAGGGGAAGGTTTCTGGACAAAAAAGGGTTGAGGCAGGCCTCTCCATTAAGTCCAAACCTCTTTGCGATATACATACAGGACATGGAAAAAGAAATACGAAGGCATCAAAAGGGAGGAGTAGTGATAGGGAAGATAAAGGTGACGATATTGCCATACGCGGATGACATAGTGGTTCTAGCAAAAAACGAACAAGAAATGAAAGGGGTATCACAGGTAGTAAAAAATATTTGGAAAAAAAGAATCTATACGTGAATGTATAATTTTTCAAAAAAGAAGAGGAAGGAGGAATATGGTAAAATGGTGGTGGGGAGAAAGGAATTAGAAAGCATAGACAAATGGAAATATTTATGATATAAGTTAAGATACGATAACAAGGACGACAGTCATATAAGAGAGCTAGAGAAAAAAAGGAAATGGTATAGTAGGATAGGTATGGGGAATGGGAGAGATAGTGTTTGGAAACGATATAAAGAAGAGAAGGTGGATTTTTGATAACCTGGTTAGAAGTGTTATGATTTACGGAGCAGAAATATGGAGATGGAAAGAGTGGGAAAATCTTGAGAAAATACAAGAAAAACATTGGAAATGGACAATGGGGCTGGACAGAGAGACACCCGGATATATAGTGGAGGAAAAATAAATATTGAGAAAATAAGAGTGCAGACGGAAAAGATAACCGTGAGGTATGCAGAATGAATAAGAAAATGTAGACAAAACGAAATCTTAACTGAGTGCTGGAAGGAAGTAAGGAATCAAAACATAAACACGGACAGAATGAGAGGAGACAATACTACGAAAGGGGAGGATATGCGAGGGAAGAAGTAGAAAGAATAAGAGAAGAAGGAAGGAGTGTAGAAGAGGAAATAATGATACGAGATAGAGACACACAGATACAAGAAAGAAGAACAAAAATAAGAGAAAACCGATACAACGAAAAATATATTAATTAGCTACAGAAGAATTACCAAGATATATTTTAGAAGGAAAAAGTTTAAAAAAAAATAATAGCAAGGTTTAGGTGTGGTAATGAGGAGAAAGAGAACAAATATTGGATAAAAGATGACAAGAGGCAATGTAGGTTGTGTGGAGAGAGGTGGGAAAATATAAGGCATCTAAAAGAAGAGTGTGGGGAATTAAGGAAGGAAGAAAGGGAAGATTAGGTATTATTGGGGAGGGAGGAGAAGAGGTGAATTGGATGAAGGCGGTGATAGAGGGGGAATTGAAAAGACTGAAAAATTAACGTAATTTTTATAGAGTGAGGGTTTTCAATAGGGGAAGAAGTGTCAAATTTTTTTTTTATTTTGTTTATGTTTGTTAAGTTTATTAGATAATTTTTGAAAACCGAATCATTTTGTTAATTTGTAAAATAACAAAAAAAAATAAATACATAATACATAATTACCGATTAAGCCGGGGAAGGTAAGTTATCAAAATGCATTTGGTATACTTACCAATAGATACAGAATTTTATTAATTAATTAACAATTAATTTATCACGGAATAAAGTAGTGTTAATTACACAGATGAGATTAATGCAGTTTTAAATGCAGGTGACAACACCCCTTCACTATCGATTGTGTATATTCCCTCGGATAAATTGTCTGCAGAAAACTACACAATGATTACTTTAAACATCTTTTAAAAAAACAAATTTTTAACTTTAAAGTTAGGGGAAGTTCGTCTAAAATGACATATACGGACAAAACAACACATTAGCAATATTTAAAAATTAGCGCGGTTTAAACTGTCAAAAATAAGCAAAATAAGAAGCGCCTACACCGGAAATATACCATTGGATTTCTGAGAGACGTTTGAAATACACATTTGTGTTTTGAGGTTAGAAAGAAATTTGTTAGTGGTCGTTGGTTTTTTGTTTTTCGGTAAATTTTGTTTTATTATTTAACTGTTTGATAGTTTTATATTTTCAAGCATTTTGTGATCGTGGTGATCGTGTAGAATTTACAACATTATTGTCACTGCGATTATTCTTTAAATCGTAACATTTTTGAGGCTATGTGCAAAATGACATACAACCACTATGGACAAAACAACATATTGCAGTGATTGTATGATGTCATAACTGTATTGTATAGATGTAAATATATAGGTATAAGGTCTAGTAGTAAGATAAAACAGATGTATCTAGCATGTAAAGAAGATATATCGATTTTTGTGCGTACGTGATCAAGTGTAGTGAAAGTGGGGAAAAGGGAGACGATCTCGGGCAGTAGAGTACGATGGACGTGAAAATTTGAGTCCGGGAAATAAACAATAAATGCGCAATGTTCTTCGTCAATTTAAAAGAAGTGTTGTGTTTATAAATAAATTAACCCAGTTATTAACAAAGAGTATCAATATAAAAACGAGTTAAATACTGCGTACCGTTGATAAAACCTGCGTACCGTTGTAAGCCTGCAAAGTAGTATAGACAATTAAACGAAACTTGGAACAGTAAAGAACAGTTAAGGAAGCAGTCGAGTTTTGACAGGTCATTTCCCGAGATCTGTACAAGGTCGCACGTACACGCACACGTCGAATAGTTAGCAGGTTAGTTAAGTTAGCATATAATATTTGTATAAAAATTAAATTAGATTGTAACGAGAGATAAATATCGCAAAATCGTGCACGCAACGATATTTATGTGTATATTGTATTTGTAAGAATTATATTTTATTATTTTTTTATAAATTAAAATTTTGTTAAATCTTAAACCACGTTGTTGTTCATTAAGAATCCAAGTCTTTTGAGATGTTATCCACCAAAGAATAAAACAAAGTAAGTTCATGCTCACATTTAATATAAAATTATATTTCTCCACATAAAATGCATCACCGCAATATGTGTCATTTTGTCCGTAGAGATGGCGAATAATAAAAATATCTAAATCTACATAAATCTCTTTAATTTACAGGATGTAATATGCCACGGAATTATAAAAGGACAAGTAATCGGCAATCATAGAGTCCAGAAGCTATTGAACCTATAAAGGGGAAAAAATGAGTTGACTTCTGGCTTCTAACACCTTCAAAGTGCCACAAGCTACACTAAGGCGGCATGCTTTAGAACAAAATAAAACAATCTGCAGCAAAAGCTTTGAGCCGATTTCAGCTAACATTTCCTTTTGAAATCGAGAGATAATTTGTTGTCTCTCATGTTTGGATTAACGCCTACAATCGTCCAAGAACTCGCTTTCGAATTGGCTGAAAAGAATGGCTTTGTGTACAGTTTTAATAAAGATAAGGGTAAAACTGGCCAGAATGGCTAGATGGATTTTTAAAACGCTATAAAGACATATCCTTACGTAAACCTGAGCCTACCTCCGCAGCCATAACCCAAGGTAAAAAAGGTTTTTTGATAACTATCCGCTACCGCTGGCAGGAAGCAAGTAGGTGCCATTACAAGCGCGGAGCGGGGATCCAATGTGACAATAGAAGAAAAATATGAACAACGAGTTCGTGCATGAAACAGTAGCTCAAGAAAACTGGTGGATCACCATTGAAATATTCGTGAAGTGACTCCAGTATTTTCAAAGATTTGTAAAAGCTAGTCATGATGATAAAGTCATTTTTATTTTTTTGATGGCCATGCGTTCCATCAGTCATTCGGAGCTTTGAACTTTGCGAAGGAGAATGGAATCGAAATTGCTTTTATGGATCGCTCAATACATATTTTAATCAAGAGATTTCTGTCCGGCTAAGAAATCATCCAGGAAGAGTGGTGACAGAAGTGGCAAAAAACACACTTTTTTGTTATGATCGCCTAAAAAATATATTCTAGTCAAAATGTCAATCGCGCGAATGTCAATTAAATCTATTATTAACACAACCGTTTACTCTCTACTAATTTTAAATATCGCCTTCTCAAATGTGAGCAATGATTGAAACTCTGCCCTTGTGAAAACAAATCGAACAACCAAGAGGATTGATCCTCTGCGAAGGATGCTGGACGTGGTTTCATGCTACTTGTGCCGGCCTTGCTCAAGACCAAGTTCACGTTTTTGGCTTATCCAGTGATCCGTGGCTGTTTGTGCCCTTTCTTTCTGCACCCAAAATGTAGCTTCTGTTGATAATTCTTCAGTTCCCTGCCCCGTTTGCGACGAACGGAAGATCTTCAAAAATCAAAAAGGGTTGAAGACTCATGTCTCCCGAGTCGACCATGATCGTTTGGACGAATTCGCTCTGATGAATTCGCAATTCTCCCCGACCCCATTCTGCTCATTTAGGAAAGAAATAGGCTATTACAAACGATAGATACACGTGATTAAACGCATTCCTAAAGGAGCAAGACTTGTAGCTGCTAGTCGCCTCACCAAGATCATTGAGAATTGTATCTCGTTAAATGACCTCATTTCATGGGAAACTCTTTTGACATTCTCGTATAGAGCTTTTCGTATTCACACATCATCACCGTTTTCGAAATGGATGTCAACTTTGCCATATGATCATTTCCCTATGGTTCTGCTTCAGGAATAGATGAGATGCAACCGCAGCATTTGAAGGATCTCTGTTCAACTCTCAGTGGGGAGGCCGGGAGAAAACTACTTGTAACTATAACCCAGTTGTGCAACTTTATGCTAGCCGGTCGAGTAAACCCAACCATTACGGAAATACTTTGCGGAGCATCTCTTTGCGCTCTTTCCAAGTAAGATGGAGATATTAGACTAATACCTGCTGGAAAATGTCTACGAAGACTTGTATCAAGGCTCGAATGTAAGTCTGTAAGTGAAAAACTAAGAGAGCTACTTCGTCCACATTAGCTTGGATTTGAAACCAAAGGGGAAGCGAAGCGGCAGTTCATGCTACAAGGACGTTCGTGTAGCACAACAGAGGGTCCTCCAAAGTTCTTTTGAAAATTGATTTCAAAAATGCTTTTAACTCCATCGAACGAGACTTTTTGCTACAAGAGATTCCAGATAACGCCCTAGCCTCTACAGTTACGCGTGGCAATGCTACTCCAATCCTTCGTGCCTTTTCTTCCCGTCACGTTTCATTTCTTTCAGTGTGGAAGCACAACAAGGTGATCCAATTGGCTCTTTGGCATTTAGTGTGGAATTCATTCCTTCATCCAAGATCTCTATCAAATCTAAATATCTGGTATCTCAATGGCGGGCAATTGCTGGAGAGTCTGAAGTCGTTTTGAAAGACTTTTAATGCCTTCTTGGGAGATGTATCCACTTGGGTCAAACAAGCATTGTTGCGGAGCAATGGAAGATTCAGTTGTGGCCCGGTTTGAAACAATATGTCCTGGAGTGAAGCTAGTTCCAGAGGAAAAGCTGACTCTGCTTGGTGCTCCAATAACTGATACAGCATTGTCACAACCCCTCTCCTCGAAATATGACGAGCTACGATTGATGTTCTAACGACTCCATGAACTACATTCACATGTAGCATACTTTTTGCTGCGCAACTTTTTAGCAATTCCTAAGCTAACCTACCTTCTACGGACAAGTCCATCATGGAAATGTCATAATATTCTTCATGACATTGAACAAGAAATTAAAACAAGTTTTGAGAGCATTTCTAACTTTTCCTTTTCCAAGCAACAATGATCTCTTGCTTCACTTCCGTTCAACCTGGGTGATCTTGGAATAAGAAAACCAAGTGACATTGCGATTAAAGCCTTCCACCATACTTTCGAGCAAACAATTGGAGTTCCTTAACTTCACATCAAACCATGCGAATGCTCTCTTCCTTGCCTCTCACCGAAAGAAAAGCAATGCCTGGTTAACAGTTATCCCATCTAGAACAATAGGCACCCTTTTAGATGGCAACACGTTCCACACATGTGAGTGTGGTGCAATTGTTGACGGCTCAGTTCCCGTCAGCTCTGGAGCCTGTAGGGGTCTCGAGAGATGATGTCAAAAGACCTGATGGGATGACTCTAGTGCGGTGGTCCCGTGGTCAACCACTTGTATGGGATGCGACCTGTAGTGACTCCCTTGCAAAAACCCACATTTACGGATCTGCCAAAGTCGCTGGGCATACGGCTCATTTGGCAGCACAGAGAAACAATACTAAATATAAAGACGTGCTAAACCAAGACTTTCATTTCATGCCGTTTCGCTGTAGCGACTCTTGGCCCTTGGTGTGTTAATGCTCTGAAGTTTACAGAAAACCTTGAGAAAAAGATGTGTTTAGTGACTGGCGAACAACGCTCGAAGGTGTACTTTACCCAACGGGTCAGCCTTGCCATTCAGATCGGAAATGCGGCAAGTATTTTGTAGACTTTTCCACCCGAGGAAATTTTTTAATTTTAAGTTGAACAAATTTCTTAATTTAATGTGTTTGCCTTATAAATAAATATTTACTTCTAGTCCACTACTGCAGTAAAAGAAAAATTAAATCTGCGATCTGAGAAATCTGAGAAAAGTTATTCAGTCATGTGATGTATCGTGTAAATGTTATATAATGTGAACATTATTTAACTTTTACTTGATACATCACATAGCCGATTGTCATTTTGTGTTGTCATTGTCAAAATTCTAAAGTAATTAATTCTTATCACTCAAAATTAGAATATATTTTCTTACCGCTTTTTCACAAACAAGAATTGAATGGTACTGAAATTTTGTAAATATTCATTGTTTGTTCTTGTGTGGAGTCTAATGTTAACAATTCGATTTTTATGGCCAATTTATTCAGGGTAATGTTATCGTAAATATTAGATCATGAGTAATTTATCTATAGTTTTGTATTTAATAGGTGCGAAATTACGCGATAGATGCAATAAAAATGGAAACATATCAGCTTGTTGAACCTCGACCAAGCATAAATGAATTTGCACGAAAATAGAAAACTGAAATTTCGGTTTAAATTCATTTGTTGTTACAAGTTTATAATGTAATCGTTTTTTTTAATTTTTACTGCTCTGTTACTGACCATGTTTTTTAATATCAGACCTTGAACGGTTGTTTGTTATTTTATTACTGAAAAAAAATTGGGTTGTTTCATTCCTCTCGAAGAGAGGAGAAACAGACTAACTTTCCCTCTCCTCGGGGTGTTCTAGCATTTGGTAGCTACTTCAGCCGGAAACGGATGTACGTATATTATGCATGTACAAACAGTGACATATTAAATGACCCTCTACAAAACAACCTATAATACACCAATCGATTTGGTCTTTTTTTCCATTACGTTTTAAAGTTGCAAATGTTGAGTTCCAATCACAATTGTTATCAGAAAAGGAATTTCTCCTCAGGCGGTTGTAGATAATTATAGAATGTTAACATCATGGTAAATAGAGGGAAACGTAAATAATGTTGAAATGAGCATTATGTTAAATCGATACTTGGTGACAAAAAGAAATAATTGGGAATTTATTCAAACATTTATTTCTTACAGTGGACAAGTTATCATCACGCAGCGGTTATCTAAAAATCATGTGGTGGTGCAAAAAAATTACATTGCAATTAGTTCTTATGTGGCTTCAGGTTGTGATTGTGGAAAAGTCTAAATTAGGTTTTAGGGAATTAAAAAAAGGTAAATAGCAATAACAAATAATTCCATTTATAAAAAAGGTGAACTTTACCTTCTCAACATTTTTCTATATAGTACCTACTACCAATACTACCTTCCGTGCAGAGTGCACCATAAAACCTCATTTGAAATTTTACATTGACAATATAAAAATAAAATGGGGTCTGAAAACTTTATCAAACGACCATCTAGGCAGTTAATTAAGCTCAAGTGTAAATAAGTATATTGTCCGTTATTTAAGTATTTTAAATTAGTAAATTTTTGAATTACACCTTTCAAGCAAACTTACCTTCAAACCGATATTAAGCGATAACGCAAAATGTCACATAAAGGATTACGATAATTATGATTTGAATGTAAACTTCATGACGGGATGTATAGAAGAAAATACAACAAACAATATTAATGTATTGTTGGTTACTTTAAAGACGGTCATTTACTAAGTCACTGTTTGTACCATGCCTTTTTACACCGAGAGTATGCCTGAAGGGTGGAGAAATTAAGGAGTGGATGACGAACAGAGGAAGTAACTGGTCCAGCATTTGCCTGCTCATAAATTTATACTTATAATTGGCGTAAAAAAGATCGACCGACTTGGGGATCGAACCCGAATCTCCATAATAGCAAGTGTTCGTGGGTAGGAGACTTATATAGACGGTTGTACCAATACGACTTAAACTTAGGCTATACTTAAAAACAATCGTTGCTATAATTTTAACAGCTCTATCTAAGTTTTTAAGTATCACCTAAGTTTGAGTTGCGTTGGTGCAACCGGTCGTTATACCACTTGAACTATAAAATGATTTAAAAATGAAAAGAATCGATTTCATAAAATTCAGATGGTGATGCTGAGAGCAATTTTTTACCGACTGCTCTGTTACTGACCATGGATTATGGTATCAGACCTTGAACAAATGTTTGCTATTTTATTACTAAGACTAATTTTTAATTATTTTGGTTGATCTTGGACTAACCAACTATAAAATAATTTTTAAATGATAAGAAATTCATCGATTGCATAAAATTGATGGTTATCAAAAGTATCTTATGTTATGTTTTTACAAAGCCCGGTTCAAATTTGACAAAATCTTTGTCCTTTCGAAATATGGGGGATTCAATTTCAAGTACTTGGGTAATCATTTGATTTAAACGAAACTTTGGTTTTATCGGACTAGCCTATAAAGATAAACATTATGGGCAAAAACTGTATCTAAAAATACCTTAAATAATAGGAATTACAAAGACAACTATGGTGTAATTGTAATTTTCATTGTATTCCAACGATATCCATTTACCAATTTTTTGACTTGTCACCAATTTTAATGAAAATCTGACATGTAAAATCGATTTACGTTTACTTAATTTTTACGTGTGGTTTTATCACCAATATGAAGAATAAGAGAAGGAATTTAGATCTTCCTGGATTAAGGAATAAGCAAAAGGCAAAATGGCGCTTTTATCAAAAAATAATTAAGTACTGAATCGGCCAACAATTCCAAAGCTGTTTGGAATACAGTAAATTCTGCCGTGGGTAAAACTTTTCCAAAGAAAGAAAATAATTCCATTGCAATTTGAAATGATATCATCCAAAGTCCCACTCAAGTTGCACAAAACTTCAACGTTTTTTTCACAAATATTGCATCACAAACGACAAATAATAAATAACATTCGAAATGATACTTATAATCAACTTCAAACAAATACTTTATGTCAATAATTCGCATTATTTCCTTTTACAGGGCCAGAATTATCAAATATTTAAAAAAACAAACTAAAAGGAAATTTTCGTCAGGTCCTGATAACATACCATCCTCACTAGTTATTGATATACATTTAGCTATATGTAAGCCCTTGAACTTATCTTTTAAACAAGGTATTTTGCCAGAAATCTTAAAACCTAGCGTTGTTAGGCCTCTATACAAAAAAGATGATCCTCTCAACATGTCAAACTGTAGACCAATTGTAATGACTTCTGTTTTTTTCGAAAACATTTGAATACTGCATGTCACTTATTCAAAGATATAAAAATTTTATCAAACAATCAGTATGGTTTCAAACCAATAAATCTACTATTGATGCTGTCTATTCATTTTATTATGATATTATTAGTTGTATGGAAGCTGGAGAGTAGTGTTAATTTTAACATATACTAAGTGACATAGAAAGAAGAACACCCAGTAATAATGAATTTATTTGAACAATTTTGGTATACTAGTGTATACGAATTAGATTAGTATACGATCACAATTTGATAAAATTAAACTGTTAACTTCTTCAAAAAAGTTAATAATATGTTGCTCCACCACGATGTCTTGTGCACTCATAAACACATCTGGGCATACTTCTAATGGGGTGATCGATTTCTTCTTGAGGTATCTCATCCCATGCTATCTGTAACTGATGCTGCAAAGCCGCTACAGTTTGTGCAGGGTGAGGTCAATTGAGTAATCTTCTTCCCATAATATCCCAGACGTGCTCGATGGGCGAAAGATCGGGAGATCTTGGTGGCCAAGACAACAAACCAATTTAAATGGCCTCAAAATAAGCCAAAAAAACCCTAGCAACATGAGGTCGTGCGTTGTCTTGTTGCAATGTGCTGTTGCGGATGGTCTGAACATATATATATATATATATATATATATATATATATATATATATATATATATATATATATCACAACTCTTCTACCCTTAGGGTGTAGAGTATACAATTTGTTTACATGGACTTGTTTCAAATATTGATTGATCTAAATCCAAATTAAAATTAAAAATAAAAGCACACCAAAAAATCAATATAGGTATATATCTACATTAACAAAATTAAAAGTCTTTTCCATATTTAACCAAACCGCAACTTTTTCCCTAAATACAAAACTAACCATCACTTTTCTTTAGAAAATTAGTCCATTCTTTTCTGTCCCCTGCGATCGCTTCTGCTTCCTTGTACGTTTTGCCTTTTTGTCTAGGATTTTGATTACAGCATTATCCCACGTTTGTGCTGGCCTTCCTCTAGGTTTTCTTCCGGGTGTTCTTACTTTCCAAATCTTTTTGTTGGCATGTTGTTATCCATTCTTTGTAGATGACCCCACCATCCTAGTTGTTTCTTCTCTATATACTCTAATATGGACTCTATTTGTAGATCTTTTCTTATGCTTTCGTTTCTAATTTTATCAATTCTTCTTACACTTTTTACTTTTCGTAGGTATTTCATTTCTACTGCCTGAATCCTTTCTTTGTCCCGTTTTGTAAGAACCCATGTCTCACTTCCGTACGTTAATATCGGTTTGAAAATGGCTTGGTATACTTTTATTTTGTTTCTTGTTTGACTTCCTTTTTGCTATAAAACTCTTATTTAGCGCGTAGAATACGTTATTTGCCTTTGAGATTCGGTGGTTTATTTCCGCATCTTGTCTTCCGTTGTTCTCTAGCAGAACTCCCAGATATTTAAAAGTATCGACTTGTTCTATTTTTGTGTCTTCTATTTTTATTTCGATGTTTTTCTTTTCCTTTCCTACTGCCATTACTTTAGTCTTTTCCAAGTTCATCTTCATTCCATTTTTCTTCAATATTTCATTCCATTTTGTTAATTTACTTTTCAGTTCTAGTACAGTGTGAGCCGTGATTGCAACATCATCTGCAAATACGCTTTCAGAATGTTCCACTGGTTGTAGGTTATAGAATCCTAGATGTGTCGCCTTTGTTTGTTGCTGAACTTGTTTAATTATTTTATCCATAAAATAATAAAAAGCAATGGACTCATGCCGCTTCCTTGTCTTAAACCCTCTTTAGTGTTAAATATATCGGATTGAAGGTTTTTCTTAATAATGCAATTGTCAGTATTTTTGTATAGACTTTGTGTTACTCTGATTATTTTGGCATTTATTTTACATTCTTCCAGACATTTCCATATACTTGTTCGTATTATCCTATCAAAGGCTTTTTCTAAATCTATGAAAGCCATATATATTGTTTTTCCGTTTGTAAGAGTTCTTCTTATTATTTCTCGTAGTATAAATATATGGTCTTGTACACTTTTGCCCTTTCTGAAACCGCTTTGTGTTGGTATTAGCTGTGGTTCTACTTCTGTTCTTAGTCTTGCTTCTATTATTTGTTCATACACTTTCCTTACTGTACTTAATAACGTAATTCCTCTATAACAACTACAGTTTTGTTATCTCCACCTTTGAATATAGGTACGATCAAACCTAATTCCCATTCTTTTGGTATTTTTCTTCTTCCCAAGCTTTTCTAAAAATTTTTCTAACAATGTTGTTCCAGTTTTTCCCATGTTTTTAACCATTTCTGTTGTTATTTTGTCAATTCCTGGAGCTTTTCCGTATTTTAGTTTTTTTATTGAAATTTCTATTTCTTCTTTCTTTATTGTTTCTATGTTTTCTAAATGATTTCCTTGTATATTAGCTATGCACTGTTCTTCATTTTTTCTTTTATTTCACCATGTTCACTTGCATTTAGTAAATCTTGAAAGTAAGTTTTCCACCTGTCCATTACTTTTCCTTCTTCTGTCAAAACTTCTCCATTATTACTTTTTATTGCAATGCTTTGTTCTTGTTTGTTTGTTCTAATCGTTTTAAGTGTTTTGTAAAATAGCTTTTGGTTTCCTTTGCTGTCTTGTTCGAGTTTTTCTCCAAAGTCCTTCCAATTTTCTCGTTTGGCTTCGGTTACAGTTTCTTTTACTTTTTTCCTTTGCGTTTTATAGTCGTCATACGTTTTTTTTGTTTTATTTTGTAAATAGATTTTCCACAGTTGTTTTTTAATTTTATTTCTGTTCGGATTTCTCTAGTCCACCATTTTGTTTGTTTTTTTACTTTTATTGACTTTTGATATTCCACATATACGTATCGCGGACTCTTTAACTACGTATTTAAAGATTTCCCATAGTTCTTCTAGATTTTTTTGTTCCATGTCTTCTTTATTTTCATTTAATAACTTAGATACTTCCTTTTCGTATTGTTTTGCAACTATTTTTTCTTTTAACTTGTACACTTTTATGTTTTCATGTGGTTTTGTGGTTTGTTTGTTTCTCTTCTTAGCGTGCCGTTATTATCAGTTATTTTAATTCTTGCTATTACTAGGTAGTGATCACTGCTTATTTCACTTCCTCTTTTAACTCTTACATCTAGTACTAATTTTTTGTTTTTCCGTTCCACCAGTATATAATCTATTATCGACCTTTCGTTTCGTCCGGGTTCTTCTCTTGTGAATTTGTGTATGTCTTTATGTTTGTAAAAGGTGTTGGTTACTATTAAATCGTGGTTTTGACAAAATTCTAATAATCTGATACCATTCGCACTTCTTTTATCCTCTCCATATTTCCCAAGTGTTGTTGAATATATGTTATTTTTCGTACCTACTCTTGCGTTTAGATCGCCTAATATATAAATTGATCCTTTTGAGTTTTCTACTGTAAGAGACAACGCTTCCCAAAATTCTTCTTTTTCTCTTTTATTTCATCTTCGTTAGGTCCGTAAGCCACTATGATTGTTTGAACGTGATTGTCTTTTTTAATTCTATTGATAAAATTCTTTTAGAAATGGGTTCCCATCTGTTTAGATACTTTTCGTGTTTTTTTGTGTATTATACAACCTACTCCAGCTGTTGCTCTCTCTTCCTTTGTTACTCCACTCCATACTAAGATATGATCGTTATTCAGTTTAGTGATTCCATTTTCCCTTTTTTGTTTCACATAACGCCAATAATTCTAAGTTAGCTTTCTCAAATTCTTCACTTAATTCTAATTCTTTGCCATTTAAACTTCTTATGTTCCAAGTTCCCCATATAACTTCATTTTTTGTTTGTGTTTTTTTATTTTTGTTTTTCTTTTGCTTGATTGCTTTCAATTTCCCAGTTCGTTTCCGTGTTCATAGCTATGGTCATTTTTGTGTTTCGTCCCTGATGTGTATTTTTCAGTTTTTGATTTTGTGAGATCGCCTTCTTCTTCATCCCATAAGTATTTGCAGCCGTTGACTTCTAGTTTTTATATCCTATTTTGACTCTATTCCCTTTGGTTTTTCTACATATGCCATTTCCCGTATTTTGCTTGTACCATTAGTTCGTCTGAGGTTAGGTCATTGTCAATGTATGTGTTTTTCCTTTCAGCTTGTATTTATTTCTCATTACTTCTATTTTGTGTTCGAAGCTGCTTAGTTTTGCAACGATCAATTTTGCTTTTCTTTTCTGGTTATTTATCACTGAGACCGAGTCCACTTCTATATTAATTTCCAATTCTTTATTTAGATATTCTTGTGCCCATTGTTTTATATCTTCTTTTTCTGGTTCTATTCCTTTAATAACAATATTATTTTTCTTTTTTCCTTTTTCTTGTAGTTCTAGTTTCTTTTTCACTACTTTCAATTCTTGTTCTAGTTTGTTTTTTCCGCTTGCCATTTTGTATCCTTTCTGTTCAACTCGCTTCTAGAGCCTTTATTTCCTCGCCTTGCCGCATCATTTGATCATTTGCATTTCTTACTTCTATCCGTGTGTTTTGAATTTCCTCCTTAATTTCCCTCATTTGTAAAGCCATTTCAGCCATAATTTGTTCTAATCTACCCATGTTGGTACTATTTTCTGATGTGTTTGTCGATTCTGCGGTTGCAGGTGGCGGTGTTCTCTGCATTATTTTTATTTTTTTTCTCTATTTCTTTTTGTTCCGTATTTTCACTTTTCTGATCTCGCTTTCTTTTAACTAGATACTCTTCTATAGATTGGGCGCTGTATTTTCGTGTAATGTTATTTTTGTGTTGGTTCATTTATTGTACTTATCGTATGCAGTTAAATATCAGTATGATATTTGATTTTACGTGTCTACTTAATTTATAATGATTACCTATTTGCATAAATGGAAATCCACACTTTGTTGACGTATTCGTACTGATAATCGCGCAAGGTTACTTACCCGGACTATCTCCTCGAGGTCAATTAACCTTTTAGTCGAAATTTACGTTTTAATTTCTACCTAATCACTTATTTTTGAATTTATCGGTATATATGTATTGCTTTAATCACTAGCTATAAGTTTTATTGCTCGTAAACTTCCAGTATTTTGGCTTTATTTACGGAGCACTCACTAAACACACACGTTTAACTTTCGTAATAGCGTAATAAAGGTCTGAACATAAGGTACAATATGGGGGGTCTACGACCTCCTGGATGTAGCGCGCATCGGTCATGTTACCTCTAATGAAGACCAAAGGTGACCTACTTTCAATAGCAATAGCTCCCCATACCATAACTCCAACTGTGTGGTGCAAATGCCTATTCACAGAAAATTGGAGATCTTGTCTTTCACCGCGCCGTCTTCTCACCCTTGCACAACCGTCATGCATACCCAAACAGAATCTGGATTCATCACTAAAGACAATTGAATTCCATTCTTGGTTCCAATTTGCCCGTTCTCTACACCACGCTAGACGATAACGTCGATGCTCTGGAGTCAGTGGTAGCACAAAAAGGGGACGGTATGAAAAGAGCCCAAAGGTTCTTATCCGTCTATAAACGGTTCGCATCCCAATCGGTTTTCCATGTTCTTCAAACCACTGGTCCGTAATCGCCCGTGTAGAAGAGAAGCGGTCCCATAAAGCCAATAGTTTAAGACGGCGATCTTCGCGTTCTGTGGTTCTTCGACGACGTCCTGTACCTCTCGCTCTTCGTGTACGGCCCTCTTGGTTCCATGCCCGAACACAGACTGGCACAGTGTTTAAACTCCGTTGCGTTCTATCGGCTATATCTCTCATAGACAAACCAGCCTCACGCAATCCCACAATTCTACCCCTATCAAACTTGCTTAATTGACGAAAATTATAGCGTCTTCGCACTGGAGGCATTGTGATTAAATTAAAGAAGCTCTTTGAAATGCAATTTAAATCGCTTAAGTGACAACTGTACTTACAAATGCTTAATTCATTGTTTTAGGGCTACTTAATCGTAAGTGTTTTTGAATGAGGTTAACAAAACAACCGCTAGGGCAATATGGCTGAAAAACTGATCGTTTTTTGTCTTAATATAATCAAATATATTCCCAAAAAAATTTACAAAATATTCATTATTACTGGGTGTTCTTCTTTCAATGTCACTCAGTATATTATTATCAAAACTTGAAAATTATGGCATTAGAGGATTAGCGTTAGACTGGATCTTATCTTTTCTAAAAAGGAGAAAACAATTTGTTTCAATGGTATTGAATCAGAACTTTTAAAAGGTACAGTACGGGTACCTCAAGGATCGGTACTTAGACCAATATTATTTCTTTTTTATATCAATGATTTAAAAAACTCCCTCCCAGACAACGTAAGTTGCACTCTCTATGCCGACGATACATCTTTAGTAATCTCCAGCAAATCAAACACACAGCTCCAGAAAAAATGTGTTAGTACACTTGATATTTTGTCAAAATGGTTCTCTGACAATTCGTTGGTTTTGAATGGTGTGAAATCAAAGCATATTAGATTTCACAGTTATCAAAATACTAATGATCTGTCTTTGAACATAAAAATTAACGATAACACTATTATCAAAGATAACCATATCAACTTGTTAGGAATGCAGATAGATGAAACATTAAACTAGAAAGAGCATTGCCATAAACTTATGAAAAACTAATTTCTCTAGCTGTTTCTGTTTAGAAATTTATAAACTTTATTAAGTTTTCCTCAGTTTGTTAATGTCTGTCATGCCTTAGTAGACTCCGCCTTAAGATATGGGATCATTTTTTGTGGAATGATGTTTTTATCTGTCAAAAAAGAATAATTAGAATAATAGCAAACCTATCTAACTCCCATTCGTGTAGGAATTTTTAAGTTAATTTACAAATTATGTCAATGACTTGTATTCATATATTTGAAATATGTAAACACTTATTTCTTCACTGCAACGATTATCCAAAAAACCATGATATTTACAGTCACAATAAATACTAATATAAATTGCCACATAACAAACTAAATATTACTGAAAAATCACCCTCAGTTATTGGAAGAAGACATTAAGAATTGTAAACAATACAGTAATTTTAAAACTATTCTCTTTTACTAAACTACGCATAGAGGACGTTCTATAATGTACATTCCCTCCTACGTTAAAAAATAATTATAGCCACCAATTTCGAGGTTATGAATCAAGCTTAACAGATGAAAAGTTCCGTTTTTTTGCTAACAAGCGATAGCGAGTAATAAATCCCTCGAACGAAAAAAACGAAATTCATCTCGAATTATTCTAGTATTTTAGGTTAATATAAGTGTAAAGTCAATTCAATACCAACCTCAAAATTAAAAATACCGACATAGATTTTAGTATTCAACCAGACACTTTGCATATTGGAAACCTCTAGCTATGTAGCCGTTGTTAAAAAAATATTGAATGTATTTTGTGCATAAACCTGTTTTTCAACATTACATTAGTTTTTCAAAATTTGTAGAGTGATATAATCAGAAAATGTGATTGCATGTACGGATTGATTTATTCAGATTACATTGATCAGTTCACACGTTTTTATTATTAATATATTTACCCAAATTTTATTAAATACGATGTTCGTATATTTAGCACTAATGAGAAGTATAAACTATGAATTAATGGCGAATTAATGCTAATAAATTAGTGTAAGACGGAATAGCTAGAAAAAGATTTAAAACAATGATAATAATAAAATGTAAAAAGGAGTCGGGTTGATGTTAAACTATTTATAATAACAAACAATTCTTGACCTTAATTAAAAGAAAAATATTAGTAATCAATAATCGAATAAATTTAACACTCTTTACTTTCTCTATTGTGACTTGTTAGTATTGAACCAATTTTTAACATACCATATTAATAAAGTATTAACTTTGGAACATATATAAAATCCGTAATGAATTAGTTAAGATAAGATAAAATATTGTATGATGCCTGCGGCTGGTGGTTAAACTCGTATGTAAAAGCGTTCTTCACACTCTCGTATAGTAAAAATAGCCATCTATGTAAATAACTATTTTTCAAATATTTTTTAAGTCATCGAATACATGGATGATTTTTTAAATTAAACTGGGAACTCGATATTTATTTAAAAATAAGTCGCCACTATTTAGTCACCTGCATCCTGGTATGACCAAAGTTTTATATCCATTTTTTTTGCAAACAAGATGGTGGGTGATGAAAACGCTCTCGAAACTGCTGGCGATATATATTTAAAATGTTGTGATTCTACAAAAATTAATGTTGTGGTATGTGTGTCCTGTGGTTCAGCTTATCACAGAAGTTGTTATATTAAAAGTTACAAGACAAATGATAACGGTGATGCAAGAGTCCAGAAATGTCCCGATTGCTCAAAAACTAGTTTAAATGTTAAAAATCTCCGGCTCAAGCAAGTAGCGGTGTTATTAATCCTTTGGATCATGCTTTGTTATACAAAGAAAATGAATGCTTAAAGCGTGAAAATGAATTATTAAGAAAGTATGTGTTAAACCTAGAAGAATTAGTGCAGTTACAAAAGTTGACCTTAGAACAACATGACGTTGATAAGCAGTCTGTAAGTGCAAATAAAAGATAGTAACATACAGTGATGCGATAAAACATGAAAGCAAAACGAAAACGGTATTTATTAAATCAACTGTTGTCTCAAATACCGACATTGAAAAAGAAATTAAAAAGAAAATCAATCCCGTTTCCTTACAGATTCATCAGACGAAATTGATAAAAAACGGTGTGCTAATTAGATGCGAAGAGAGTGTCGCCGATGATCTAAAACAAAAACTTAAAGAGAATACTGATTCTTCATGCGATATAAGTGAATCAAAAAGTTAAACCCACGCATTATGGTTTCCAATGTTGATATTCAATCTGTAGAAGAAAATGATTTTGTCAAAAATGTGATAACTGCAAATAGATTAGTTTGTAATAACAATGATATTAAATTAATTAAAGTTTTTAAACCACGGCAACTCGAAAAGAATAGATCAAGCGAGACCCAAGTTATTCTAGAACTTACACCGGACTTGTATAGTTGCATTATTAATAAAGGTTTTCTTTTTATTGGTTGGAATAAATGTTGGGTCAAAGAACATATTAGTCTTACAAGATGTTACAAATGCTGGAAAATTGGTCACATTTCGAGGTTCTGTACTAGTGATCATTTCAATTGCTGCAAATGTGCAGGAAATCATGATAGTAGAAATTGTACTTCGGAAACTGTTTCGTGTATAAACTGTAAATCCTATAACACTAAATCAAATGAATCGCTATCATTTAATCATCCAGCAAATGACAAAAACTGCGACTATTATAAACTACAACTCGGAAAACTGAAACAGAATATTTGCTATAAAAAAAACTAAATTTGTATTTCGGGTGCATAAACATTAGGTCGCTAAATAATTGTTTTGTGGAGTTCAGTGAGGCTGTCAGTGAAACTAATCTAGATTTTTAGGAGTATGTGAAACTTGGCTCAATTCCGATTTACCAGACAAATTTATTATGCTCCAGGACTTTAACATTGAAAGAGTCGATCGTACAGGACGTGGCGGTGGCGTCGCGTGTTATGTGAAAAATACGTTTAAGTATAAACGATTTTACGAATCATCTACAAAGGACAATTTAGAACAATTATGGATAATTGTAAGTTTTTTAAAATATAAAATAGCTATAGGGGTATTTTATCGTCCCCAAAATCAAACCTGGAAGTGTGTCTGATTGAATTAACTAATGTACTAGAAAAAGCTTATTTAGAAGCATCTTCAATTGTTTTAATGGGCGATATAAATGTCAACATGCTTAAAACAGATCTCGGTGAAACAAAAAATTTCTGTCTGTTTTGGATATGTTTAATCTGCGTCAAATAGTTAGAGAACCAACTAGAATTACACTAACTTCTGAATCTTTAATTGATGTTATATGTTTGTCAAATAATCTAAGTGAAGTCTGTACTACATGTTTAGATATGTCCATTTGTTCAGATCATAATATGGTCACATGTCAAATTAATGCTGTGGAAGAAAATAAAATAATTGACGAGGTCTCTTCTTACAGAAATTTAAAAATATAGACTTGAATAGTTTTGCACTCGATGCTACATATAATATCCCATGGAATGCAATAAATATTAAACCTAATTTAAGTAGTAAATTAAATTTATTCAATTCTTTTGTAAATGAATTATTTGACAGACACGCTCCTATAAATATTAATACTGTACAAACTTTTAAAAATATCAAACGAAGTAAACCATACATTACTTATAATATAAAACAAATGATCAAACTAAAACAACAAGCATATAAAAACTATTTAAGGGAAAAAATAACTACTCGAAGAACTTACTATATTCAATTACGGAACTATGTAAACAGAGCTATACACAGAGAAAAAAACGCATATATGAGATATATTCTACAAAAAGTGAGAAAAATTCAAAAAACTTGTGGAATCAATTAAAATCCTTTGGTGTAATAAATAACATAAATTCAAATTACAGGTTACCTTTAGACCTTCAAAACCCGAAGAAATTAATAATCATTTTCTCACTGTTTCAAGTTTTGCAAGTGCTGATGATGAAACTTGTAGTTTTACGAAAATAACTTACTAAATAATAATATTAGTTTTAAATTAAAGAAAATAGATAATAACGACGTTATTACAGCGATAAAAGCAATAAAATCAAACGCTCAGGGAACAGATAATATCTCTCTTGCTATGCTTAAAATGGTTACTCCTTATTGCATTGACAGCTTACGAAATATGTTTAATAATTCTATTGAAAAAGGTATTTTCCCAGAAGAATGGAAGACTTCCAAAGTTTTACCTCTTCCAAAAACAAAAAATCCATGCAGTTTTGATGAACTTCGACCTATCAGTATCCTACCAATATGTTCCAAGGTACTTGAAAAGATAGTAGGTAAACAATTAAAAGAATATCTTGAAAAGTACAATATTTTGCCTTTAAAACAATCTGGTTTTCGCACTCACCATGGAACACATACTGCATTAATGGACGTTACAAATTATTTAGCTCGATCTGCTGATAAATCTCTTTCTTCAATCCTAGTATTATTAGATCAAAGTAAAGCTTTTGATCTTGTCAGTCATAAACTTATTATAGCTAAATTAAGGTACATAGGTCTTGACAAAAAGCCTTAAACTGGTTTGAAACATATTTAGTGGGAAGACAACAAAAGGTAGTAATAAACCATCATCTACAGTCAACATTAAAGTTAATAAAAACGGGAGTGCCCCAGGGCAGTGTTCTTGGGCCCATTTTATTTTTAATTTACATTTTCGACATCACTAAGTGCTTATCAAAGTGTTCGGCGCATATGTATGCTGATGATATTCAACTTTTTACTCATTCCCTATTCATGATTTACCCAATAGTATTCTGGCCATTAATAAAGATCTTGAAAATATTCAGTGCTACTCCCGTAGACACGGATTGAAATTGAACACAAAAAAAACTGTCGCTGTTGCCATTGGGAATGAAAATCAACGAAAAATAATTTATACTCAGCATACATTAACGCTGTGTAGTGAACCTGTAAAATGGGAAAAGAGTGCACGAAACTTAGGAGTTGTCATTGATTACAAATTTTCTTTTAATGAGCATGTTCAACATATATACAAAACGTCAATGGTTAAATTGAAAAGTATATACAAATTTAAATCACAGCTATCGCAAAATATTAAGTTACAATTGGTAAAGGCATTCATATATCCACACATTGATTACTGCTCCACGGTGTATTATTATTTTCTTACACAGCAAAACAAAAATAAGTTACAGAGACTGCAAAACTCATGTATACGTTTCAGTTGTAATGCGGGTTTTAGGGAACATATCACTCCATATTTGTATAATTTAAATGAGTTAAATGTCGAAAAAAGGATTTTACTGTTGTATTTGAAGTTCTTGTATAATTTACTAGATACAAGCTCACCTTATTATTTAAGTCAACTGTTGGTAAAAAGATCAGACGTTCACAATGTAAATGTAAGAGTTAATAATTACACAGTTCCCCAGCATGAGATTTGAGGGATGTTTTTTGTATACTGCTCCAATAACATTAAATAACTTTTTGAAATACTTGTATATGCCAACTAGTGCATTTGTAAATGCTGTCAGGGGAGTGCTGCTTTACAAAAAACAGAACTGAATTTTTTGCGCTTATAAAATTGTAGTGGTAATGTTATGATTGTTTCCGTAAATAGTGCATAGTAAAATTTTTAACATTGTAGATTTGTGTTGTATGTATTGGGAGTAGTGGAAGATAGCTAAAAAGGCTAACTATCTCCTTTTGTATTTGTATTTGTATTGAAATACTACATACAATAAATTTTTGTATTTGTATTTGTATTTTTTGTACATACAGTGCGTTTTTGAAAACAGGGGCCACTTTTGCAATTTTCAAAAACAGATGTCGTTGTTTGGTAGGAATTCACTGGATTTTTGGAATAATATGACAACGTTTAATTAATCTATATGAAACGTAAAAAATTTGACTGTCATTTTCGACATTTTCCAAAATGAATTTAAATTTAGAGCAGAAAATCAACATTGTAAAATGGTTTTACTTGTACAAACTTGGCAACTCAGATAGATTTGCAGCAGCGCGAGTTCAGAATAAGTGGCAGCAGACATACGACAGACCTGCACCTTCAAGAAAAAATGTTATGCAAGTCATCAAAAAATTTAATGTGTATGAAGAAGTTACAGATCATCGCAAGAAAAGCGGACGATAAGCTACAGTTGTATCGGTAGAGAATTGCACTGATGTTCATGATTTATTGTTAAATGAGTCATCCACGTCACAGAGACAACTTGCCGTTGAGTTTCAAATCTCAGCAGCATCTACTAATAGGATTATTAAAAAAATTGGCTTAAAATGTTACGTGCCCCGGTTAATACATCCATTGAGCGAAGATGTTCCTGACAGGCGTTTACAATTTTGTGAACAATTTGAGAATATGCTAAATTATGAGGAAAACCCAAATAACTTATTGGATAGAATTTTGTGGTCAGATTAATCCAAATTTCACTTAAATGGACGGGTGAATCGCCATAATTTTGTATATTATTCGGATGAAAATCCACATGTCACCCTCGAGAAAGACTACCATTCACCATCTATTAATATGTGGATTGGAATTTGGTCGGGAGGAATCATCGGTCCATTTTTTATAAAGGAAAATATTACAGGTGGCATTTATCTGAATCTTTTGCGGCAACAGATTATGCCAGAAATTTTGGAACGATGTCATTTGGACATAATATATCAACATGATGGGGCCCCGCTTCATTTTGAAGGAAATGTAAAAGAGTTTTTGGACGATGCTTTTCCTGGCTCTTGGATAGGAAGAAGAGGAGCGTTAGAGTGGCCTTCCAGGTCATGTGATTTATCTCCTCCAAATTTTTCTCTTTGGGGCAATGTCAGGACATTGAAACACTGAAAGTCTTTTAACAGAAGCTTTTAGAACATTATTTCCACCCGAAACTTAAACCCATATTTCCAGACAAGTACATAGAAGAGTTCAATTGAACATGGAGGAAGAGAATTTGAGAATTTTATGTAATAAATAATAGTTTAATTTGTTTGTACTTTATTTTAATGATAATTTGAATTGTTATCGGCACTATGCTGATTTATAAGGTAATTCTAGTAGACAACTGGGGTTTGGTTCAATGTTTAAACAAACTCATTAGATGCAAAAACCGTTCGAAAGAGAGCTGGCATGTAGTATCAAGGTATGTATTTGAGTAGTAATTGAAAAACATGTCCCTGTGAAAGCAGCTAGGCAACTTCATTTACATTTAGATACAAGAAATGGCAGCGTTGCCACATGCAAAATCCCTAATCTGCGGCACCTGTTACGCCATCTATTGAGTCTAATAGAAAAAGTGGCCCCCATTTTCAGAAACCCACTGTATATTAAAAACAAATTTAAAGTTAATGAAACTTTTAGATGTTGTTCGTGTTACATCTAATTTATTCCAAAAGAAAATTCTGTTAACTTTTGAGTAGAAGTAAATAATACCAAAAATTTTGAATTTATTTCGGTTTTTTTCAAAATAATTTGAGAGCGGTTGATTTTATTAGACAAAAAATTGTAAAGGATTAAATTAATCTCTTTAATATGTCTGATATCCCTCTAAATTAATGCCAATGCAGCTCTATGAAGTGTCTTTACGCCCACTCTCCAAGTTTTTCAGTAATTTTTTTGTTTTAATTTTTCATCAATAACCTAAACAATATTTATTTGTTGATCAAGCTGCTGAATACGTACTATTAAGTTTTAGATAATTATTCAAATAAAGAACATAGTTCTAATGAATTAATACCTAACCCCACTCATACCCAACATCGTTGTGAAACCTAAAACTAACCAATTTAACCTCTAAACAAGTTTGATTAAATTTTGGGTTACTAGTTTTAAGTTTTCTATTACTTTTGCAATTGCTTACAGAATCAAGAGACAACTATTAAATAAGAGGAGAGGCAGGTATTAGAAATTTGATATGATCATGATTTCAGCTTTAATGTATCCTTTGATCTTTATTGTACAAAACGTCATGCATGGGTGCGGGGGTGCCCAAAAGGAAACTAAGCTTTTTGAATAAACAAAAGATCAATAGTAAAAACAAAATCAGGAATACATTACGAGAATTTGTTCAGCCCGCTTAAATAAATTATTTTACAGAGATTGAATTTGATTAACATTAAAGTAAGAAAATTTGGATATTATCACGAGCGAAGAAACCCAGAGTTTTAAATATTGGGTTCCTTAGAACAATTGATTACTACATAAATTAAAACAATATTATCACCAGAAAACACTGGCTGCTAGACCTAGTAACTGTTTGATGTGCCCACCTCGTAACTGAAGGATTTTATATTCAGCAGATAGAAGAATCAATTCTGTTGGATATGCAATCATTTTGAAGACGAGGAGTCTTCGTGCGCTTCCTAACCCTCAAAGTAAATGATTGTCTATGACAAAACAATCCATCATTGTCCTTGGTTCCGACATCACATTACACATATTTATACTAATCATTGAGGACACAATATTGCATTAAAATCTGCTTAGCTTTTTTGCAATGTTGAAGAATTTATAAATGGCACCGAATATACTACGGATTTTTAAAAATTATTTTAGCTTGATGAATCTTAGTACATGGCAACTGTCCATGAGGTGGCAACACTGCTATCGCTTGGTTATCAGAGTGGTGTTAGTTACGTATGGACTCTCCAACTCCTTCTAAGGGTTTTCCAATAAGAGGTGTTATTTTCATATTCAAAGATAAATGGCATTTTTTAGATAAATAATCGGATGTTTATTTCATTATAAAGAGGAAGGTACGCCGTTAATAATGGAAAATAACTTTAGTCAAATGGCCACCACGACCATGCTTACTGGACCATATACTTTTCATGAAATTTTCCATAACCAAATTGCAAAGTGGCTGCCCTATGTCCTCGACAGCCTCACAAATTCTATCTTTGAAGTCTTGAATCGACGCTGGACTGTTGGCGTAGACTTTATCTTTCACGTGGCCTCAAAGGAAGAAGTCGCAAGGAGTTAAATCACAGAATCTCGGTGGCCAATTGTGATCACCTCTTCGAGAGATACAAATGTTTTAGATTTACGAACCGTCTCAGCCAAATTTTCACCATTTTTATAGTCAATTTTAATAATTTCAATGCGTTGTTGAAGCGTGTATCGTTCCATTTTTATTAATGACGTAGTTTCTACTTGTCAAATGTCAAAAAATGACAGCTTCAAAAGTGACATCTGCCGAAATAGCGGGCTATTCAAAATAACATATCTTATTTGAAAACCCTTTATAAAACCCAGTAATGTATAGTTACTATTGCAGATCTTTTCAAAACCGAAATATGTTCAAGCAAAGTTTTAGTGTTCTTGTAATCAAATTTTTCGACTAAACTCAATGCACACTATTCATTGAGCACCAAGAATTACAGACCTTAGGATCATAAGCTAGGTTACAAATAATAAAGTTCCCTATAATTGTTTTGGGAAACTGACGATTCTTTCTTCAGAAGAAGACTTCTACTAAATCAAGTTTTGCAAATGCTTTGGGAAAAAAACAACTAAACAATATGAACTTGCTTTCTTTCTGCTATTTAGTTGCGTAAATGACCCAAATTTGTATGGTTTAACAAACAGTTTATGAATAAAGAATTTTTTTCGTGAAAATAAAAACCTAATATGTGAAATAGTGACAAACCACTCCATCCACAAGCAGTCTTCAAATAATGACTAACTACAAACTTTATAGTACAGTAAATAGAGATATATTTTTGACAAAAATAATAGTAGGATACCGCATCTGCCATGTAATTGTAAAGATTAGAAAGTACCTTATATTCATGTTTTATACCGAAAATGAATTGTCATTATATTGGTAATTAACATTTAAATGCAAAAAAAATGTTTTTCTCAACTATTTTTTCCTGAGTGAAAAAAATGAACCAACATTAATAGTGTCAAAAGAAAAGTTGTAGAGAATAAAAATACGAATAAAATGAGCACCAATTCGACTCGATCAGGTAATAAATTTCCGAGAAAAATCGGAAAAAGTGAAATATTTGGGTACAGTCAGAAATATAAAAGTAGATGAGAATGAACATTTTTTTTGTAAGAGGCAAGTAAAATTCTTGCAACGCATATGAGTATACAGCATAAACATTTCTTTCCTTTTTAAATTAATTAAGATAGAAAACAAAAGTAAAACGTAGTTAGAGTAATTATATTTTGTAAGATAAAGATCAAGTCACATAAAAAATTAAGAGGAAGTCGTTTAGGAAAAACGTTGATATTTTTCTGTTACCAATTTTTTTAAAGAAATTATATTCAATGATGTTTAGCACTAATTAAAAGTAAACTGAATAGTAACCGATTCATCTCGCATACAAATAGTTTTAATTAATAATTAATGTATGTTAATGAATTATAATCTAATTGAGTAGATTTCAGAAAAGATAGTGAAAGTCAAGGTGTTGACGAATGGATGGTACCTATAAATTGATAGATGTCATTTTCAAATGTAGAGGCGTGTGAGCATTCATGATATAGTTGTTGGTTAATTAGAATTTGTAAGGGAATTTGTAACAGTAGTAAATGGAGTTTTGATGTTTAACCATGTAGATTAAATTTATGGTTATACCGCATATTTCACAAATGTATAATTTAATTTCTGTACATTATATTTTGTGGCCCATGTCTAGAAAGCTCTTGTTCGTATTTGAAAGTTCCAACATTTTGCTTCGGCCAACAACTCATACTCGCACTTGTAAATATGCTTGTGATCCACATAACTATTGTTTACTTCTCCAAATCGCTATTAGTATGGTAATCCATATCTTCACTGTCGGTTAGTAATTATTATAAAAATCCAAGGTTATTTTTTACGTCTTTTTTTTTTAATTAAAAATTTCAAGTGTAAGTGAACTAATAATTCTTACACTAACCTAATATAATAGTAGTAAAAGATGTTAAGATGATTTTTTAAACAAACAATAAAGAATAATTATAATTATACTGAGCTTACATTTGAACTCTATAATAAATAGCTGAAAACGAGGGCTTTAATATGTCTACCAAATGTATGTAACATTATTTTTGACAAATAGTAGGTGCAACGTCTAGTTGAGAATATTTTTGTTCCTTCTAGCGAAAAATGAACTTATGGCCTTTGTTTTTCATAAAAATGCCGACGTTTCGCTTTAACAAGCGATGGCTTGGTCAAGGTTAATTTTATTTAAACACGTTTTTACAAAAAACAAAAAGTTCTTTTTTATATACATCCACCTAAAATTAATTGTAAGAAAATAATATTCTCAACTTACATGTTATAATTAACAAGAAAAAAGCGTGCAAATGTATCCTCAGTAATGATAGATAACCAAATTTTTTGCTTTTCGGTTTACATCAAACTAAACAAATATACATACAAAATATTAATCGATTTTTTATTATTTTTTCTCTTTCTTTCCTTTAGCCATCTTCTTCTTTCTATCACTTTCTTCATCCACTCTGCCCCTTCCCTTTTTCCCCGTGTAGGGTCCTCTTCCCTCTTGCTTCCCTATTTAGCTCTCCGCATTCTTCCGTTAGATGTACATATTGCACCATATTTCTTCCTCTCTTCTCCAATATTTGTTCTCGTTCTCCTCATTTCCCATTCTAAATCTTGCTACTGTCTTCTTTTCCCCTATACTTTTCCCCTTCCTATGATACTGCATCTACTATTAAATTGTAATATCTGTTGTTACATCTTCCTTTTTATCTTCGTCTGTGGGTCCTGCCTCTGCCTATCCTTATCTCTTAATACTTCCTCTTCTTCCATTTTTCTTCCTTCTCGTTTATCTTTGTTATTTCCTTCCTTACATACTATCTCCTTTCATAATATGCTTTTCTGTCCACTCCTCAAATCTCAACGTTTTTCTCCCTGCCTGTATCCTTACCTTCTCCAGTTTCAACTTTTCTTCTATTATATACCCTGGTGTTATCTAATCCTAGCGTTCATGTACAATATTTTCCTTGAATTTTATCCCGTTTTTTTCATCCCCAGATCTCCGCTCCGTACATTCATCACGCTTTTATCAATTTTATGGAACACCCACCTTCTCTTGCCAAATATCCCTATGCTTGTCCAACGATTCTATTTCTTTTTCGTCTAAGTCTCTTATCTGGCCTGCATCCTTGTTTTCATACCTGAGGGTTGTATCCCCTTTTCTATGTCTTTATCCCTTTCCTCTACTTTTCTTTTTCGTGAATTCGATGATTTTATTTTTCTTACATTAGCTTCCAGTTTTTTTTCTCTAGCTATTTCCTTGTTGCTCTTATTATCTCCCCCTTTATCTTCCTCTTTCTTCGCTAGAATCACTATGTCGTATGCATACGCTAACAATGGTATGACTTTGCATCCTATCTTTATTCCTCCTAACTAGTTGTACACCTTGTATATGTACCAAAATTTACCAACCGTGTCAATAACATTTTAATTTTTGGTAATATTCCACAAAAGATACTGTTTTTGAAAAACTTGTTTATATCCTATTCCTTCGGTCCATTTTCCGTCAACATCTATTTCAACTTTAGTTTTACAATTAACAATCTTCATTACCCCTCCATGCTAGCTCAAAAGCACATGAGTGAAAACATATTTTCTGCAGATCTTCTGGGATTGCTTCGTCCCATGCATTTGCCATGAGTTCAATATTTCTTCAATAAAGAGTTTGCGAATTTACTTTTATCGGCATATTACTGTAGACTTTTGCATCACTCGCTTTTTTGCAGATTTAAAAACAATATCTGAAAATGGATCAATTCTGCGTCCGTATTCATTTAAATACTTCACTTGTATCTTTTTGCGAAATTGGCACCATATAGACGAAAAAGGGGTATTGTAAGGAATTCCTTCTCCGATAGCATTTTGAATGTCTACCATTAATTTTTTCCAAGTCGCTACATTTTTAACAACAAAATTTTTACGTTTTTTGACAAAATAAACAACAGTTGCTATTAAAATAATAATGAAACGTCAAAATTATTACATTTATTAAAACTCATTTGGCAACAAAAATCTCATAGTCTATTGGATAGAATAACCGGAAAATTTAATTAAACCTTTTGTTTTTCGTTGGAATACACCGTATCTAAGAAAAATAATATATTCTTATTGGTTTAAAACGTTATGTCATTCTTTAAACGCATTGCCATTGGTCAATGCTCGTATAAATTTATTAATTTATTACTTGAAAAAATAATCGTATACAAATCAAACAACCCATATTACGAGTATGTTATTTATACGAGAAGTGACGACACATCTGGGCGACCTGTTTCTACGCCAATTTTCAATATTTCAATTAAATACTATTTTCCGTCGACCGTGCATTTATGACTTACAATAACGTAAACAAAATCGTTCATTAATGACCCTTATTAATGAACGATTTTAGTATAGGCAACTAAGCATACATGTATATACCTAAAGTTGCCATTTTATCTGTCAATCTATTACAATATGAAAATGTAAATAAAAATCTGTCATAATTTGTAACAAAGCAAATTCTAATAATAACAAATCAACATTAATTTACAGCTATAATAAATCTTCAATTTGTTTACATGCAACGTAGAGATGTACTCGGGCTTCTTGTATCATTTTTCAAACATTGTCAACCATTTCTGGTTTGGTCTTTGTAGGTGCATCACTATTTTGAATAAGCACCAATCCGTTCTCACAAAAATGATTTATACACTTTGTTTTGCTGGAATGAAAACTATTGTACTTCGGCGCAATAATTTAAATTCAGTACCTCAATTCTCCATCAACTTAGTGACCTTAATTAAAATACTGTTGTCAAGTAGCCATACAAAAGACGAAAAGACTAAAAGAATAATCAAATACAAAGCTCACAAAAAGTAGAAACAATGAAGTTAGGTTATGTTATACATTTAAAAAATTGTGGTGAGTTCACAAAACGGTACTTTCTAAAGGTGCGTTCACAATAGCATATCTTTTCTAAAGTTATTAAATTATAATTTTATTAAAATTACAAAGTACGGTCGACAGAAAAGTTGTGTAATTAAATAACTATTAAAAAGTAACAAAAGAAACACCTGTTCTCATATTTTATAACATTCCATGGAACTTTTGATATACACTGTGTCCAAGATTAAATAGGCTAAAAGTTGGGCCCTCAAAGGCCCAAAAAAATGGCGTCAGACATCATCAAAAATTTTATTTATTTTATATTCAAAATATTTGATTTTTCGAGTTTACATTTTATTTTTCTGGTCTTAATAGTAGAGCTACATCAATTCCAAGAACACTTCTCCACAACAACTTTTTATTTTGTTTAACACATTGTTACTAATTTTTGAAACCGACGTTTCGTTTTTGTGGAACCATAATCAACTTTTTTTTAAATACGGTTTTTATTTTTTGACATCATATTCTGAAAGCCCTTTTTATTCAAAATTTGTGGGTGTATCGCACTTTGCCGGTTAATACCATTTAAATATTTTTCGAGTTTAATAAAGAATTTTCCTATTACGGACTTGTATGTAACATTTAAAGTAAATACTAAACAACTATCTATATAATGCCTTCTACCTTCTGTTATAATTGTGATGACCAATTACAATTTTAAATAGGCACAACAGTAGTTGACCTTTAGATAATTTTCAATGTTAATTTTCGGTAATCCGTGTTACACACTGTATACGACAATAAGTTATTTAAAGTATACCAACATAAACAACTGCAATACATATATTAATTACTTTATGTTAATCGACAGATCGAAGAAAAAACTAACAGCGTGCCAATAAAAATGAAATATTGCAGGGAGTGGTCATAAGCTCTGAAGGTTCTGTTGGTGATACGCAAGTTAAAACCCTTGAGCGTTTGAATAAATTGTCAAGATAATTGGTTTACATTTGAAAAAATAACATGTCTAATAATCTTTCACGATCTTTTAAGAAGCGCTTACATGTTTACTTAAAGGGTCTTGTAGATATAATCAACTGAATGTATTTTTATTACTTACTTACCATCTACTCCTGAATGTTTTCCTCAATTCTTAAGATATTTGTTTTGGTTTGATTATTCTCGATTTGCAACTTCTCTTCAGTTTTCCATACAAATCAATATTTTTTTTATTGCAGCTAATAATAATAATAAAATAATAATATTTATTGTGTTAATACAATGAAAATTGTTTAGACGAGTCCAAAATCTTGAGCATCACTGCACAAGAATATGTCCACTTTGTCTGATGATTGACTTTTATCACGTGATGTTTACTAATTTGACGTGTGTTAATTTGCTTGTAATTAAGCAAATATTAAGTCTTCTTAATATAATTTGATATGGCATCGTCAAGAAGGGTCTGTGTTAATGATCCAAATCCTTTTTGATTCATTTAAAGAATACCATTTGAATTTGACAGCGATCGTGATTGAGGCTTACAAAAATTACTTTGGTCACACACTGGAAATGAAAGGCAAGTCTTGGATTCCGCAAAAATTTCGGCTTTAACTGAAAAAATCGAGTTAATGGAAATATCATTTCATATGGTCGTGTTTTGAGTTCTTAAATATCACTTGAACCTCAAGCTGATGCTTCACAGGATGAGCCTATGCATTTTGAGGCGAAAACTGACAGTAGTGATAGTGACTTTGAATGTGACCTGAAAGCGCCAAAACTATTGTCAAACCTTGTCAAAGATCTGGGACTGTCAAAGGCTGCTTCAGAAATTTTGGTTTCTAGGCTAAAACAAAGAACCTTAGTAACAAAGAAAAGTTCTTATTACCGCACAAGAGAACAAATTGTCTTCAAATATTTTGCTGAAGAAAATGATTCCGTATTTTGTAAAGATATACCTGGTTTAATGGCCGCAATGGGACTTCAAAATTACGTTTCTAGTGACTGACGTCATATTCATAGACTCATCAAAACTTAGTCTAAATTGCGTTCTCTTACACAATGAGAATAAATTAGGCCCGTTGCCTATTGCTTATTTCACAAACGTAAATGAAGAATATACAGTTGAGTGTATTTTTTTCCCTCCAATTGAGTTTCTAATTTTAAAGTTCCTAACCTTCTAGGTGGAGGTAGGGTTGAAAATAACAATTGTGACCAAGACGGTTTTCAATTTAGTTTTTTAGCCTCGATAAAGCCCTCGCAGTTGTAGGCGAAACGTCTGCCTTTTATGTAACCTAAGACCGTTATTTTCAACCCTACCTCCACCTAGAAGGTTAAGAACTTTAAAATAAGAAGAATATAATTATTGCTCTAGATTTAGACAAATAAATGAATCGGGTCGCTTTCTTATATGAAAATAGAACTCGTGGTAATAACGCTAAAATCGTTCCTATGAACCAAATATATGTTGATATAGGAATTATAAATGGAGTGATAAGCTGACCGGCTTCACAGATCACACACGTATTAATAGGTGTTACAGTACATAACAAGCATTACTACTGCCCTTTTAAACATTACCTATGATATATTAAGACCTCGTGATCAAAACCTGATATGTTCTCTTACCTTACTTGATTTTAGTAAGACCTTTGATATGACCCATCACAATATTTTATCTTTGCTGAAACATATAGGATTTTCTCATTATGCAACTTTGTTAATAAAAGTTAAAAAATGTAACCATAATAAATGAAAAATCAAACATACGTGCTATAAATCGAGGAGTTCCTCAAGGGTCAATTTTAGGGCCATTGTTATAATCTTAATAACTGCTGACCTCAAAGGTAATAACACTATTAAACAATCTAGTTTTATTCTTGATCCTTCTAAATTTGTTATTTACTGATTTATTTATTCGTGTGGTATATTTTCATTATTGTATTATGATGTAGGTGTTATGTATGGTGCCCCAGAAGATCAATATAAACCTGTATAGTGTGGTGACGAAACCGTGTGCAACTGTGGTAAGTAATAATCAGTCAACCCAAGTAACCATGTTTAGTTTTTTGATCTAATTTAAAAGTTATTGCTTGTAGACGTTTTTTAAATCAAAATTATTTCTAATTTTATTTTGTAAACATTTCCTAAACAAAATTTTGATTCGATAATTAATCGAGCTATGGTGTTTAATTAGCGCTACCTTCAAATATATTCTTTAAAGAAAAAAATTAAGTAAGCAACGTAAATTACCTATTTTCTAAAACGTGCTTAGTGTAATGATTCATTCTACAGTCCTTCTATAAGATAACCCCTGCTGAGACTACCTACTGTTAGAATTGTAAATGATACCCTTAAGCCCGCTTCACAATGTGCAAACTTTTGCTTACAGAAATTGTGGTGTCCAACTTTTAAATTTCATGAGTGTACAACAAGGTATCATTTAGATCAGATGTACAATCTTTGACCTTTTCGGTCACGTTCTAGTTTTAATTGATAACGACGTTTAGATAACGATTTGCAATTCAAACATTCAATCATCGTTACAGTTATCTGTTGGCATTGCTTAGTTTATACTATTTATACGTGTCCCTTATTACACGAGATGTCGTTAGACACACATTTCACTTGAAATCATTTATGTTGCTTTGCTTAATAGTTTGAAAACGAACTCCACTTTGCTAAAGGTTGTGTAGTTTCCTATGTTTTATTTTTTTGATATTCTTCTCAAGGGCATTTCAACTTTATTTTTATGACAAGAACAACCCTTTCAGTTTTTAAACTAATTTAAGGATAGGTACTATGTATTTTTAATTTTCGTATTACAAAATAAAAAATGAGAATCTAAAATTTTGGAATATAACGATGAAGAACCAATTTCAGTTTTATAAAACAATTTGAAATTTGCCGGGAATTTGTCTTTAAGAAAGAGATCAAAACGGTATTATAAATTGCTAACTAATTAAAATAAGAAACATTAAGAACAGCACATGAAAAAATATTACCTACACGTTAACGCTGTTACGATAAAAGTAAAACAACAATTAAATAATATCGATAAGAATACAACATTCTATTCTTAGCAACAGTGAGTGAACATTAATTTATATTTTATCACTTTTACACAAATACACCAAAACGCGCCTATTATTATACCCATTTCGTTTTGTTGCCAAAATCAATTCGAATTACATTGTAAGTTTAGTTGCCTAAGGTGTCCATTTTCTTTTTTTGCCGATTGTAGAATTTACAGCTACTGTTTCTTGATGCCAAATCTGTCTAACCTCCTCACTAAGCCGCTGATATTTCTCCTGTCTCTCAGAGTAATAAGCTTTGATGTTATGACTATTCGGTACTCCTATAATCAATCAGTAATGTCTTCTTGGCGTTCTTATCAATGAATATGACGACTGGTCTATTATGAGTGATAGTCCGATCGGTCAAAACAGAGCTGTCCCAATATAATTTTTGGGTGTTATTTTCCAGAACTGGACAGGGAGTATACTGATAATAAGGCAGTTCGTCAGTCATTAGGCCATGCTTCAGTGCTAGATCTTGATGTACAATTTTTGTTACCTGATTATGTCTAGAGAGGTATTCTGTGGTCACAAGAGCTTGGCACCCACCTGTGATGTATTGAATATTCTTGCTTTGTTGATGACATTTTCGGCACTTGTCATCTTCTATTTCCGCTCTAACGACATACTTCAAGTAGTTTCTAGTGGCGATTACTTGATCTTGAATTGCGATGTCATTATTTTCTTGTTTGATTTCGTTGGCATGTCTTCCATGTAGTGCTTTTGATGCCCATTCTACCGCCTTTTGTTGATTGTATGTTGCGTCTGAATAATATTCGCATTTAGTATCATGGAGGAGATCTAATGGAGTGTACTTATTGTCCAATTTTTTGATGGCTTGATGTAAGGTGGTGTTTTGTGTTGCCAAATATTCCCGGAGGGTCTAAATTTGCTTCTAATGTCTACGAGACCGCGTAATCCTTGGCAGCGTGGAAGTGTGATTCGCTGTAAAGCTGACTTAGGATAGTGTACCCACTCAATGTTTTGTCAGCAAAACGTGTAGCTCTTCCCAGTTTCCCAAGCTCAGTTTGCGACCATTTCACCACACCGAAAGTATACGTGAGAACAGGAATTGCATAGGTGTTGAGCACCCTGAACATGTTTTTCCCAATGAGCCCAGTTTGGAGGATATTCTCCATTCTCTGAGTATACAGTTTCCGCACATGATTGCGAATGTCGGCGTGTTCTATTCGTCTGCTCTATTGAAGACCAAGATATTCATATGTCTCGCCGGAGGTCATTATTTTTATTTTTTTTTTATTATTTAAGGAAGCATCAACTACTAGGGTTATTAGCTCCCATCTACGGTATCGAAGTAGTATTATAATATAGGTAGGTACACTCTACATATTTTTGTACATACTAATGCTTTTTAGGAATGTCAGTGTATTTCGTATTCTTTGTAGGTTAGGTAAATTTTCTTTAATTTATGGCTTTATATCGTACAGTCTGCGTTGGACATTGAACTGGGGACAATCACAAAGTATGTGGGTAACGGTAAAATTTATATTACACATATGGCATTTAGGACAATTCTCTTTTTTCAGCAGGTGCTGTGGGTAATCACTGTTTCTTGCCTGGAGACTTTAAGTACAAGATAAGTAGATCTCACGTCTGGTTTTATCGCGGTGACTTGGATATTAGTTCTAGACCATCGTTCTTCCAATTATCTATAATCTTGTCCTTGATGGTATGTTTCAGGTCTTTTTGTTTCAGAGACTTTACATCTACTACTAGTTGTAGCTTTATCGGCCTCTTCATTACCCATGACACCTATGTGACCTGGAGTTCATATAAATGTTATTTGGCATTTATAGGATGTAGGTATAAATATTTCTCAATGCTAACAGAACACTCATCGAGTCTGTGACTACGACATATCTCCCAGCATTTACACATATTAAATAGTAGAGGAGAGCTTGCCAGATGGCGTACTGTTCCGCCCTATATATAAATGTGTTCTTGTCCAGCGTTCACGAGTGAGATATATATTATTTTCAAAGAAGGCACAGCCCACATCCTCTTCAGTTTTGGAACCGTCTATATAAATAAATGTTGCCTCCCGATATTTGTAGCAGAGTTCATTAAAAACCTGGTGGTATGACGTTTCTGGCAGATGTTGCAGGTTAAGTATTATATGTACATCGGGCATTGTCCACGGCGGTATTTCGTTCCTAATTAATTAATTTAGGGATACGTATATCTAGCGAGTTCATACATTCCCAAAAACGTACACCACTAGGTCGGGTTATAGTCGGTGTCAGCAAATATCCGTTTCGAGTCTTGAACAGACACCTATAGTTTGAATGATCGGGGTGTGCCCGTATCCCTGACATGTAACCTGCAATTAAGGTGGCCCTTCTCTGGTTCAACGACATTAATCCCGTTTCGCAATATAGGCTCTCCACCGGACTAGCAGGAAAAGCTCTTATGCAATGACGCAGTCCCAGGTGGTGTACAGTATTTAAACTCCGGTAATAAGCTGCTACGCAGCGACAGTATACTACGCATCCATAGTCTAATCGTGATAATACGATAGCCCTATAGATGCGTATAAAGCACTTTGGTTCTGCTCCCCATTTTGTATGAGCTAAAATTTTAATTACGTTCATCGATCGACAACATTTATCCTTTAACAAGGATATGTGCGAAGCCCACGTTAGTTTGTCATCAAACGTCATACCCAAAAATTTTGTATGACGCAGACATCTAATGACACGGCCTTTTATCAACAGTATTGGATCATAGTGCGGAGTTCTAAGCCTACAGAAGTGCATGGAGCTAGTTTTTCTTCAGAAATATAAAGCCCAGGTTTTCTCCATTTTTAATTATTTTATTTACAGACTCCTGCAGTTTGCGTGTTATTTCTCCTACACTTTTACCCAAATACATGATCGCAAGGTCATCTACATATAGACATTTATAAACACACATGTTTACATCTGCAGCCAAGTCGTTAACAGCAATAGCAAACAAGGTACAGGAACCTTCCATTTTTCAGGATACGAGAAGAAGACATTATTATTATTATTTTTTTTTTTTTATTTTCCGTAGATACATTATGTTTTCACAACCAAAGCAGTATAGAAATTTGGGGTTTTCAGTTTTCTTCAATTTTAGTACGGAAAATTTTAAACATAGATGACTTGATTTTCGTATTCAAGCGCATGTATTTTATTCTACATAATTCAATTTCTCTGAAATCTAAAAACTCTACTTGATTAATAGTAACAATTTTGTGCATACCTGGCTACACATAAATGTGTCAAATTAGTGTATGATGTTAATTACCGTGTTTGAGCAACTTACCGTTGTCACCTACTTTCCTTAATTTATTTCCAAAACCGTAAAAAACGCTACCGTCGCAATATAAACAAATTTTTATGATAGATGAGCCAATTTAGAAAAAAAACTGTATCTAATAATTCTACTATAACTAATTCGGATAGAATGAAATTACTGTTAATTAGTGAAAAAACTATTTAAAATTCATCAAAACATCTGGTCACATAAAATTTGGACAATTCGTTTAAAATACAAAACGTTGACAGTTTCGTACACATATTTACGTTATGTTTATTGACACAGTTACCGATATACAATGTAATTATATTCCATATTTATATATTTTGGGCTAATTAGAAGTAAGCTGTGAGTTAATGACGAATTAATGTTAATTATTAACAAAATGAATAGGTAGATGAAGAAGATTAAATAAATGATAATAATAAGGATTAAATACTTAGTGAAGGGTGCGGTTGTAGGTATGGAGAAAGAAATTTGCCCTAGGGTCGCTTAATTAACATTAATGGTACCTGAATAATTTTGATTAAAATCCACAAAACTTGTAATGATCATAAGTTTTGGCTAAAAATGTATGTAATTGTCTTGTTCAATAATTTTTCAATGCTTAGTATCTAAGTTGTTCTACATTTGAGTAAAATTTGGCAAATAAATTATTCTCAGTTTTTCTCATTTTTGATTACAATAAATTCGAAGATTTATTGGTAAGTGTATGATTAGGTACGTATTTTCAATATTTCATGAGGATATAGATGTTAAATACATAGAATGACAATCACATTTTGTAATATTGTGAACCTGACACCATGGTATCACAATCAGTCTAACAAATTTAATTGTTCACAAAATGTCAACGCCAACTTTGATTCCGAATTATGGCAAACCTTTGGTAGCAACAGTTGAATAAAAATTATTGTAAATAAATTAAGCGTTATTTTCACAAACTAAGATTAATAAAAAAGATGTGAGTTTTTGATTTGTTCTTCGTTGAGGAGGGGCGCCAAAAAACTACTATGTCATTTTTTCAGGCAACGTTTCGTGCAGCAGAATGTGCACTTCTTCAGGCCTTTAAAACAGTTTGTTTGTTTCTACGTATAGAGTGTGTGTTTTATTAGAGATATTTATTTACATTTAATTGTTAATTTGTTTTCTGTTTTAAAGGCCTGAAGAGTGCACATTCTGCTGCACGAAACGCTGCCTGAAAACTTTGACATAGTGGTTTTTTGGTGCCCCTCCTCAACGAAGAACAAATCAATTACTGATAACTTATAGGAGGAAATATCTACCTTTCATGTGAGTTTTTATGAACACTATACTGGTTATTTATATTTTAAAAAATACAGAATTTTTGTAATATTCAAAACTGTGTACTATCTATATTTATTTATTTAGTTCATAACTTTCTAACGTACTTACCACAATATGAGTAGAACTGGTGCGCAATACATACTCTCGAAATTATAAATCGTAACGGAAATTCTGAAAAAAATTTATAGGTATTACTGATGCAGATTGTGCAATAAACAAATAAATATAACAGCTATGAAAAATTTAGTGAATCAGCAACCCTTGACCGTCAATGACCGCCATTCGTAACATAAAATCTATCAACGTGCCAAAAATCTCCTTAACTTCGACATTTATAGTTACAATAAAGAGAGCTTTGTATCCTTTACAGTAGAAAACTGAAAATTAGATTTAGGGTATGCTACAAAATGTTTACGTATGTAGTACCACGTCAGTGTCTATATGCCTCGCTTCCTCATCTAATAGCCTCCCGCTCATTCGATAAAGAATCACTTTACTGACTTTGAACATGAATACTGTTAATGAATAAAGTTCCAATTTGATTTTCGAAGCGTGAAGACGTGTGCTCTGTAATTCGATAAGTCAAGTGCCGCGCTATAAGATTGTGTTGGTAGTGATTAGTGGCGGCAAAACCGTCGAAAACAAAATAAACGTTTTTAGAAAAAATCGATTAATCGGTAACTTCGCAAAAATCATTTAATAAAATCGATTAAATAGGATTTGTAAAATCGGTTCTTAAAATCGGTTTACCCTTATTTTTTATTTGATTCTACCTTAACTTTTAATCCCAGTTTGTTAAGATCTTTAAATTCAGGTCCATTTAGTTTTAAAATGTTTAAAAATATTTGAACCTCTACCCTGACGGCGTTAGTGCGTAAACACAACCATGTTTTCACAATTGCAGAAAATAAACTTTTCTTGAGTTGTAGAAAAATAGAATGTACAGATAAATTACCCACTCCTTATTATCGTTATTATTGCTCGTAGAAAAAAAGTTATACATGAAAGTTGTATGGTTCTAACTGAATTTTCTTAAATGCTGGGCGCAACAAAAATATGAGGAATTTTTTATGTAACACCCTGTATTTAATGACATTTCTGAAGAGATCTTTTTTTTTCTGATTTAAAAAATATATCATATGTTGTCTTTATCTTGAGCCGTTACACAGTTACTTTATACGGAGTTGTTAATATTTTCCAAGTAAGCCATGTAAATTGTAACGGTATTATCTACCAACAAACGAAAATTCGTAATTAAAAATTGATATGTTAATCAAAATCTCTCTAGAGTATAGACAACTGTGTTTACACTTATGCAGTGGAAAGAAACTCTTCCAATTTTGTGTTATGAATTTTTCTAGTGACTGTTATTAACTCGAGATTGCCGGATGGGAAAAATTTCCCCATTAGGCGGTCGAAAAGACGTATTTCTTTCTTCTTGACCTGTCTGTTAAAGGTGCTACATTAACATCATCTGAAATTCGAACAGCTACACATGTAGTAATTATTTAGTATAAACCTAAGTAACAGCATCCCGTACAACAAGGGAATAAGTTTTCACCTCCTGTTCGTGTACACCTTCTTTTTCGGTTTCTCCTGTGGGTCTTTCTTGATGGTTGCTATGCTGGCGTATTGATAATAATCCGAAAATTACTAAACATAACGAAGCTGGGTCTGGATATTATTAGTGAAGGTCGCCAGCATTGGAATTTAAATCTACGTTGGAGCCCTTCGTTGTCAAGGACACCACCCAAGATAATACTGTTATTTGGTTGATTGTGAGCACGTCCAGCAACTGTTAACAATTCGTAGTCCGTCTTGTCTTCTCTTCTTCGCTGGAAACTTAATACTGTCTGATTTGGATACGAGATCTGTCACACATATCTATTAACGTTTGAACACCGTAAACTTCCTATGTACAAGCTAATTGCTTAATTCTTTTTATGCATTCAGTACTACGACTGTGAATTTAACAACATACCGTTTGCGCTGTGTTAAAGAATCTCTGTAAACTTGAAAGATCTTTCGAAGAATTGCTCAATCGTGTTGCGCTTTGAAACTATTTAGATAATCGGCCAAGGTCCGGTACCTTACGTAATTTGTTTTGTAAATTAATGATAACGATAATTGCCACGCGAAATTAGTGGCTCGCTTGCAAGAAACGATCGGTGCTATTACTGTCAAAATTTTATGGTACACTACTACAGCTACCTATTCGGGTGCTCGTGCCTAAATTTTCACTTAATTCTTAACTCGCTCTCCTTTTATTATTATTTTGTAACTGAATATTGTGCATTTCTGTAAACCGTATTATATTTTGTGTCTAAAGTCTCTATACTATTGGCGCGGAGTAATAAATCATAATTGCTTGAAATAATTCTTTATTTTCTTGTGAAAGCGGTACTTCTACGGTTAAGTAAAACCAATAAATTCTAACCAAAATACGATCATTGTGCCGCTCTTGCAGCATATCGACCCATCTAGGGTCTGAGAACAATAGTTTAATCTGTGTAAACACGTTGCCATCAGCCCAGGTACTGACAAAACGAGAATCATAGCCGTAGATGTGGGTATTATACCAAGATACTAAAATAATGGTATATAATACGTAAGAAGTAAAATTTGTAATGTGATCTACTATACAAATAAAATAAATAACATATAAATAATATATGACATAAATATAAAATAAAATAGTAATGCAGATATCGTCAGTACATTTATTACAATTACAATTAATTTGCGGGGACCGATTTTAGGCATCAAAAAGTAAATTTGGCTCAATTATAAAATTATGTGGTTGTCATGGAAACTTATCAAAATGAATAGATAAAAGTAACAGGCATAAAATGTTCATTTAAATAACAAGACATTAGTAGGTAAAATAGGTATATTTAAAAATAACTGACAATACTCACTCATGGTTACAATAAATGGTGTTTAGAGAGTAGAACACTGTTTCAGGCACATTACGCTTGGTCATTTAACTTTCTTCCTCGTCTGAAATTTCCATTTCGGAATCAGAATCGCTGTCTTGTGTGTTTACTGATATAATAATTGGCTCCAATGTTATCTCTACTAAATTATCCAGTTGCCAACATTTGTCTTCTTCCTTAACGACATGAGATACACAGTTCTTCCATCTTTCAGGTGTTACTTTGTTTAATGCATTTTCCAGAAGTTTTTTCACGTCGTCGAGTTTAAAAGTGGTATTGTTACGAGCGACGTCACCTTTTACTTGAGCCCAAACCAACTCTATAGGATTCAGCTCACAATGGTAAGGTGGTAAACGCAGTACTTCAATGCCCCGATTCTTTGCCATTTCGTCAATAACATGACGTATATACTTATTCTTATGAACTTTAACAATATCCAATAATTCTCTTTTCACCATGTCATCCTCAAAAGTTATATTCTTAACAGATAACCAATCTATAATTTCTGCTTTCCTCCAAGCGCTGGTAGGTAAATTTTCGTATCTTCGTGAGTGGTAGCTGGCGTTGTCCATAACTATTATAGATCCTTGGGGTATCAAATCTAGCATCTGCTCAAAATATTCTTCAAACACATTAGCATTCATGTCTTCGTGGTAGTCGCCAGTTTTCTTTGATTCGAATTCTAACAAACCACCATCTACAAAGCCATCTTCATTGCCAATATGAGTAATAATTAACCGTGTTCCTTTCCCAGAAGGCGGTCGAAATCCTGTCGATAGCCCTTCTATAAATCCTTGTCGAGCACTCGTAACGGTATTATCATGCCATGTTTTTTTTACGGTATGTCCTGCATTGATCCAGGTTTCATCCAAATAGAATATACGCCTGCCTTCACGCCTATATTTTCTTATTTCCCGAAGATAATTTCTCCTCCATGTAATAATCTCGTTTTTCAATTAAAACGGATCTTCTATTTATCTTCTCCAAAGTAAACTTCAACTTGCGAAGAAGTTTCCACAGTGTTCTACGACTCATTTGGGGTAGATTTTCATCCTCATTTACTGCTAGTAAAATCTTATCGATTGTAGGAATCTCTTTCCGTAAGTAGAACGAGTGAACCTTTCTACGGACAGAATTCCTCATTGCATCATCTAATTCCATCGGGCGCCGACCAGGAGATGGAAGTGGGTGAAGCACTTGTCCCAAATTTTTCTTTCCCTCACTAGTTTATAAATGGTGGATTTTGATATTCCCGTCATTGCAGAACATAATCCTACAATATCATCGACACTTTTTGCAGGGTGTTGACATCGAACAGCGTCATGCACATTTAAAATTATAATTTTTCATTAGCAGATAACGCACCACTTTTAACACGTTTTGCTGGTGAAAAGTTTTCCATTTCAAAATTATTTGCACTAACACACAAACAAACAAACAAGCCGATTCATTGCTAATAACAAACTAAACATATTTTTCATTTAGAAAGTATACGAAGCCCTTCGGTCAAACAACTAATTATCTGTAATCTTTCGCAGAAATTACAACCCGTCTGCCGTAATGACTGCGCTAACGACCCCACTTTACCTGATGATAGATAATCCAACACACATTTTGACGCTAAAGAATAATTGTTTTAAAATTACTTTATTTAGCTATATCGATTCTTAATTGTAATAATAAGAAACAAACCACATAATAGTAAATAATTTTTTTGAAATATTCCACAGTTTAATAAGATACAAATAGATTCATAACTTTTGTAAAACTCAGTATACGTACCTATATAAAATTAAAATTTAAAATAGACAAATTGAGAAACGACACATTTGTCATTTATCGATTTTAGAGTTTAATTTTATATTCAAATACTGTGTTTTTACAAAAGTTTTGTATCTATTTATATCTTATTAAACGGTGGAATATTGCTGAATTAAATTATTTACTATGAAAAATAGATTCCACAAAGTAAGGATTGAAACAATAAAAGAAACCACATAATAATTCATATCAAGGTAGATTTTACTATTATAATATGATAAAATTATGATTTTCCAAACGTATCAGGTACCTACGCCACTGCAATACGGGAGATTCGATAATTCTGACAGGTTTATTACTCCGCGCCAATAGTATACTGAGTATATGTATTTCTATGTGCGTTGTGATTGAAGTCTAGTCGCTATAATTATATATTTCTACCAACCTACGGTTTGTTTCTTGTGTCTACGAGTTCCTAGTGGTTCTAGACGACCTCTTATACGCAATACTAGGTGGCACCTTATAAATTATTTGTGCAGTGTAAAAGTCTTCGTTCTAACGATTCTAAATAAGCAGACTACTGGAGCTGCAGGCAAGGTTTTCTAACACTGTTATCCCATTATTTAGTTTGTTTACAAATAAACAGTAACAAAATGACAAATGTTGTGTTTCATAATTGACATGTCATTAATTAAATCACTAAAATCGTTTAAAACTTCCTACATTTACCTGTCATATTCAAAACAATAAAATTTGGGTAATTTATAGTGAATAACCCTGTACAATGCCTTTCTGAGGTATTATTTTGTCCTAAGGGAAAGGTACCTAACGACGCCGATGTCTCAATAAACAGAAAATCTCGTTATTTTTTTACATTTTTAGTTACAATGGATCATAAACAGCTTAAAATTGAAGTTGTAAAGTGAAACTTTCCGAGAAACATATATTCAAGCGGGATTAGTATTATAAATACATATCACAATTTCCTGTACTTTAAAAGTTTAAAATACAATGCAATGATTATAGTTTGAAATTTTCATGTAGATGGGTAAAAAGATTTAAAAGCTATTTTCAGCTATTTTTACGTATTAAGGAAAATTGTAATTAATCATTTGGTAAAATTATTATTATGTACATTTTATTGAATTTTGATCATTGAAAATAGATTCTAAGTGAAATTGTTTTTCAAAAATCGTGTGATGTTTCTATGCGATGATTTGTCCATGCAGTTATGTTTAAAATAAATAATAAATTATCAGAAAACGAAAAAAAAAAATACTTTTCTAAATCTATTCATTAGGACAGATTCTGGTATTTTCATTGTATAGCCAAAAATAAGTTTTAATAAAGTAAAAACACTTTTAGCACACATGCATACCTCTTTTTTCTACAAAAATAATAAAAGTACTAATCAACGTATCCTGGCGTTAGAGATGGAAAATATGGACAATTGCTCTAAGCGTTAAATTTGAAGGCGCTGTGCGTCAACATTAACATAAATACAGTAGAGTTAAAGTGATGAAAAAAGTAGTAAAAACGTGGTTTGTAAGTTTTTCTCGTTATATATATATATATATTTCTTTGTAAAAGACTTCCTTTTTACAGTTTTTACGTTTACCAAAATTGACAATGCATACAGGGTGGGCAAATTTTGACGTTTATATAGGGTATCTCGGTAACCAAAAGAGATAGAAAAAAATGAATGTGGGTGTCTGTTTTTTCGAGGTAAACTCATTGGTGAAAACTAGAATCCGCTATCGTCTTTTGTTTTCGAGTTACAGCCAAAAGATTGGATTTTTCTATACTTTGAAAAGTATCTATATCCTAATTGTTTATTAAGTTATCTACATTTGTTTACGAGTTATGAAATATATTTTTTTAATAGAAACCATTTAATAACGGATGTCATGTATGTATGCTGCCTCTAATTACGTTCCTACATCTTTATTCTTAAAATTTAAACGTTTATTATTATTGATATCTTGATAGCGTCAATGAGCAGACGCCTCCAAGAATGTATCAATAATAATGGAGGTCACACCCATTATTGATTTCTTATATTTATTCATATAGTAATACCTTTATTTAAAAAAAGTTTTCATTTAATTTTTAAACTATAACTTGGTATCTTAATTATAATTATGTAATAAATTCTTGTCAAAAACTAAATATATACGTTGACAATAAGAATTGCCTTAGTTTTTATTTTCACTTTTTATATTAATTACAGAAAAAATGAAACGTCATAAAATATACATTTTGTAAGGACTAAATATTATGAATAGAGAGTTTAATGATTTTTTTTTAATAACTTACAATAATTAGTAGGTTAGATTTATTTAAAAATAAGTAATAATCAGTCAACCCAAATAACCATGTTTAGTTTTTGATTTAATTTAAAAGTTATTGCTTGTAGACGTTTTTAAATCAAAATTATTTCTAATTTTATTTTGTAAACATTTCCTAAACAAAATTTTGATTCGATAATTAATCGAGCTATGGTGTTTAATTAGCAATCCCTTCAAATATATTCTTTAAAGAAAAAATTAAGTAAGCAACATAAATTACCTATTTTCTAAAACGTGCTTAGTGTAATGATTCATTCTACAGTCCTGCTATAAGATAACCCCTGCTGAGACTACCTGCTGTTAGAATTGTAAATGATACCCTTAAGCCCGCTTCACAATGTGCAAACTTTTGTTTACAGAAATTGTGGTGTCCAAGTTTTAAAAAGTGTACATTATGTACATTTTAGAATTGATGACAGGGTGCTTTTTACTTCTCAATTCATACTGGTGTTGTAAAACTTTGCTTTCCAACTTTACATTTATCCGGTAATAATGTTCTTGTTCAATAATATATCGTTATTTGTTACGATAAACATTCACGTTTATTAGAATTTACTTTTCTAATGTTAAAATTTCCCTTAATACGTGTTACTTTCCTTATTACGGCTCTGGCTACTTTCGCTGTGAGTTTAATAGGACAAGGTCAACTTCTAAATCCAATTCTCTCTCTTGGTGATTGACGTGCAACGAGTACAGTTCGATGTTTGTAAAAAGAAACTGCAAAATGGAATTTTAAAAGTTGTTGATATGGAGTAAACCATAATATTTGTAATCTTCCGTTTATTGGGGATTTTATGTAGATTTTATCATATACATGATGTGTACAAACTAAGATTAAATAATGACGTGTTTTGAACCACAATAACTTGCTTAATTTAAATGGAACACCCTGTATTTTATATGAACAACAAATGTAAAATGTAATTACCTATCAAACAATACTATGGTAGCCTATAGCTAAATGTTCAGGTTGTCATGGAAAATGCAAATTTTCATAATGAAGACTGACATTTTAATACATGAATTTAATAATGCTAGACTCCGCGTGCATGTAAGTTGATCCCATTATTCTCTGAATAGTGTTAAACCTATGGCGGACGGAGATCTCTTGGTCCCGCCCCTGTATGGAAATTTCTGGTTTTCGGATTTTTCTCGTTGGTTTTAAGGCAAGTTTCAAGTCTCTATGACGTCTGGAAGTACCCGTTTAATTTCGGAGACAGACATAAAAAAAATAGGCGCTTTATTTTAGCAAATGTTTTTTGTATTTTACCAGTATGTTTTACAATATTGTAAACAGCTTAGGATTTGATCCGTGGAGCAGATAATTCATTAGAAGAAATATTATTATGAAGTAAATTTGTACGATTATTAGATTTTGTAAACTCTATACATATTTATTTCTCTCAAAATTTAATACAGTTGATGAAATGTACACAATGCAAATCTTCTGCTTCTTACAAATACATAATATTTACTTGTCAAAGTTGTATAGCTTATGATGAAAGGTAAATATTTCCTCCTATAAATGATCAACTAATTGGATTGTTCTTCGTTGAGGAGGGGCACCAAAAAACCATTAAGACGTTTTTCCAGGCAACGTTTCGTGCAGCCGAATGTGCACTTCTTCAGGCCTTTAAAACAAATAAATGGTCCGCCACTTGAATAAGTGTAAAAAACACATAGATATTAAACAAACACAAAATAAATTAACAATTAAATGTAAATAAATATCTCTAATAAAACACACACTCTATACGTAGAAACGAACAAACATGAATTTAAAGGCCTGAAGAAGTGCACATTCTACTGCACGAAACGTTGCCTGAAAAAACGTCTTAATGGTTTTTGGTGCCCCTCCTCAACGAAGAACAATCCAATTAGTTGTATAGCTTACTTGATAAATATTAAAATTGTTACAACTCAGTCTTCATTATGAAAATTTGCATTTTTCATTACAACATGAACATTTAGCTATAGGACACTATAGTATTGTTTGATAGGTAATTACATTTTACATTTGTTGTTGATATAAAATACAGGGTGTTCCATTTAAAATAAGCAAGTAATTGCGGTTCAAAACATGTCATTAATTAATCTTATTTTGTACACATCCTGTACATGGTAGTTCTACATAAAATCTAATCAATTCATAAACTCCAGTGCAAATTTAGTTTGGAAAAAGATATTAGTTGCTGAGATATGAATCGGTAAAATTGTGACGACTTTTTCATAAAATACAAAATATTTAAAAAACTTTTAGGTTTAAGTAAGGAAAACCTCTATAAAATCCATTCTTATTTTGAACGTAGAAACTAAAAATGTATTAATATACAGGGCATTTCATAAGAAAAAACACAACTTTAATACGTTCTGTGTATTTTGGGACACCTGTATATTTTGAAAGTAACTTTAAAATATTACTCCTATAGGTCTCTATCAATCCCAGATATATTTTCCCAATTTTATTAAATAGTTTGGTTGTAATATTCCGTGTCGTATACCGTGAATAACCCTGTATATACAGGGTGTCCCACGTTGAATAACCGCTATCGATTTCTCGGAAACTAGACGTTTGATCATTCTCAAAACTTCGTCACATGCTAATATCAACAGGGCCAACTCAGCTAAAATATTTTTAAGATGGTGGTACTTTCGGTTACACCGGAAGTAAATATCAACTTTGTTATTTTAAATAGAACACCCTCTATATTCTTGCATTTTTAGATTTTACGACAAATTTTGAACATTTTCTATGTATAATGTTCTATACCTAAGTCTAGCCGTTGCTGACTTATTCAAGATTTTATGTCAAAAATGACATTTACAGGCCAACACAGAAGTATCAATTTTACCTATACGGGAACTCGTATTATTTAATTTGACGTGACTTGAGAAAGAATTACTTTAACAGATTCTTTATACCAATATGATAAATAATAATACAGGGTGGTCAAACAAGGAAGGTAAAAATTTTATTGAAAAAACTCGTCAAAAATCGATTTTTTTAAATGGAAATGCCCTATTTTTATAATCTTATCTCGTTTATCATAAAAAATAACAGTGACTCCATGTAAGGTAGTTTATTCCAAAAATTTGTAGTTTTTGAAATATTCGCAATTTTACAATTTCATCAATAGAAACACAGGTATCAATTATCAAGGTCAGCCACAGAATAGTGTCAAGTGCTCAAGAAACGTCAATTAGTCACTTGTTCCTTGTAATTTGACAGCTATCAACAATTATGTCGGGGCGAATGAATAATACGCAAGAAGATTATTTAAATGTTAGAAAGTTTCATCAAGAACATGCGAAATATTTGCTTGTAGATATCCTGATAAACAGAAACCTTCACCCAACAGTATTAAATGATTTATACAAAACTTTGAAAACATTTCTATACCACTTCATTCTATTCTGTGACTGGCCTTGCTAACTGATACCTATGTTTCTATTGATGAAATTGTAAAATTGCGAGTATTTCAAAAACTACAAATTTTTGGAATAAACTACCTTACATGAAATCACTGTTATTTTTTATGATAAACGACATAAGATTATAAAAATAGGGCGTTTCCATTTAAAAAAATCGATTTTAATGATTATTAATTATAATAAGTAACAGAAACACTGATGGTGCTTATGTTTTTTAAACACATTGTTTCGGGTGTCCTTACGGAAAAGTTGACATACGTATTTACTATGTTAAACTAAAAATTGACGTATATCTTGTTTTGGCACAATTTGAACACAATATAACAACATACTATGTTTGATAGATAAAATAAAACAAATTGAATATTCAAAGCGTATGTTACTAAGAAATCACTAATATAAATCATTTTTGGAAAATTTTATTTATTAACCGAATGAATTTTCATTTATTCTTGGAGGAATTAGTTAATTTGTTGCATAGAAATTTTCTGCACTTTCTAACTAGGGTTCGATTCCGATTAGAGGATGTTTTTTTTATTAACTATATGACCATTATAGTAAGACAATTTTATAAAGTGAAAATAATTTGAAAAAAATATTAAACTCATTTTATAATAATTGTATTAATAATATAATAAACATTGACTAGAACAGATACCGACTGTAAATACAAAATTTATTGCAATAGTACCTACAATAATCTTCCGTCAATAATAAAACTTATTTGGAAAATAATGCTAGTATTAGATGTGTAAATGTCGTTAGTGAGTTGTTTTAGTTGTTGTTATATACAGTGTGTCCCCGATTGTTTGGTCGTCCCTTGAAAAACACAAATAGATTTCCGTGTCACAACGCATTATGTTGCCGTACTATTGGTGTACACTGCAAAAATAATTAAATTCCATGGCCACCTTAGCCCAGTTATTTATTTGAACAGTCGTTATTATATTTTAATGCGTTCAAACGTAAATAAATTTTAAATTAATTATTCTTGTTTAAAATAAACACAATAAAATACAAAATGAATGGATTTAGTCTACAATAAACATTTTTGCTTCATACTGTTAATAAGTGTTTAAGATTTCATTGTTTTGTAGGTAGTATATGCGTTATAATTTAAAACACATTTTGATAGATGCTTAGGATTGATTGATGACGTTTAGCAGACCAAACAGTTATTTATTCAATATTCATAATTAATTTAATTTAATAGTATTCAAAGTCGTATACTACCAACGCTTCACTAAGTAATAAATAAATTACGTTATACATACTTGTAATAAATTTAAAATGGTTAATTTCAATAATTTAATTTAATATATTATGGTTAATTTAGAATTGACGTCAGTTAACAGAAAAAATAAGTGCCATGGTGGACAACCAACATTACTTAGAGAATATATCAAGTCTAGTTGAATTATATAACACATTCATTATGCTTTTAATTAATTTAATACGTATGAATGCGTAAGCTATTCATTATCAATATAATTAACCTTATTTTTTAAAAATATTTTTAATTTTAATATCAAAACTAGTTCCACCAATGTTAGAATTAGAAAAAAATGCGACATTGAGGTACTAACTAGTACGTGAAAGTATGAAGTATTTGACATTCGACTAAGTAGTTTTAATGCAACCAATCGCAGAATATGTTGAATACTTAAGTATGTATCTATTAACTAATTAACGCCCCCCTCTACTATTTCTAACATCAATGAATTACCATTTGCAAAACTAGATAAATAAAAGGTAATCATTTTTACTATACCTATTAGTACCAGAAATTTCAACATAATTCAAAATTGTATATTACTTGCACCTCTATATACTTCTTCTACACTCACAAATTGTAGCATGTTTTTTGTGCATACAAAATAATTTTGCAGTATGGAGTAACGCTTTTGCTGAATTTTCATTGAAATGTTTTGGATGGCGTCAAAAATAAGGTTGTAAACAAAGCATGTGTAGTGTCCTACAATACAATTTTTTACTTGCATGTTTTAACCTAATTTGTAAAGAATTATACCGTGTGTCCCACGGAAAAGTTGACATTTAAATATAGATATTAACGTATACGTTTTTTCTGGCATAATTCGAAAACAATGTAATAATATATTATGTGGGATAGATAAAATAGAACAAATTTATGTGATAATAATGAGTATTCAAAGCGTATTCTACTAAAAAATCGTTAAATCAATTTATTTTTTATGACATTTTATTTATTAACCTAATGAAGTTCTCTAACCAGGGTTCAATCCCGATTGAAGTATGCATTTTTTTTATTAATCTTATTATCGATGTATATATAATACAAGTTTGTAAAGTGAATTTAACATTTTGGAAAAACATTAAATTCGTCTTATAAAAATTGTATTAAAAATAATCTATAATTTTATTAATAAAAAAAATTACCGCAATTGGAATTGAACCCAGATTTAGTGGCGTAAATTGTTATAAAATTCTCGTCGGTCCATAGCTCCCTTATTATCAAAAATACAAAAATTTGATGTATACAAAAGTTGCTTTAACTGACCTTGGCCATAACTTAAAAAGTGGGCGTCACTATAAGCTAGATACAGGACCGTACTCGATTTTTTTTTTAAATAGGACACCCTGTACATTCTTTTATATTTAAATTAAATTAAATTTGGGATATAACTTATTAACGTAGAATTTCTATAAAATAATTATTTTTTGAGATATCAGCCGATTTGTGAAAATTTTGTCACCTGCAATGTTCTAGAAAACCTTTAATTTCTTAGAAATGAAAGGAAATCAGTAAACAAAATAGTTTGAACATAGACAGACTGTCAAACATAGTGCTTGAATTTTTTTTTATATACCGGGTGTGCGAATTTTCGCGCAACTTTTCAGGTAGGTATTTATATCTAACCGCTACTAGAAATGTTTACCTGTGCATAATAATAATACAACATTTAAACTCAATAATGGAGATTTATAAAACAAATTGAATGTTTATAGAGAGATATGTCAAATATTATTGAAATTATACGTATTTCAAGCTTAAAAATTTTACGTTTCAACGAAGTGTTAAAAAAATTCTAAATTGAAAGGTTAATATTTTCCCCCCTTATAAACGTGTCCAGTTTGGTTTTAATAAGATGAAAAAGGAGTTGTTAGAAAAAAAAATTGCAAAATAAATAGTTACTTTATTAATTATTAAAATAATTATGTATAAACCAAAATTTGCAAAAATAAAACGTACAAAGCTTAATTTCAAAGTTAATCTTAGCTTTCAAAAATACTTCAAATCTTTAGAAAAATGTTATTCACTAAAAATTAGGATTTCTATAATAGTATTGATTTAGTAATTATCAGTACTATATTTATATCTGATGTTATTAATCAAAAAGTGAATATTTGAAATATCAGGAAAACTGTACTGCGTTGCGCATGCGCAGTAGTCAAAATACTTTTTTAAAAATCGGTTATAAAAAATTTTTAAACAAAAGTTGTAAGTAAGATCTTAAACTACAACTTTCGTTTGAAACTTTTAATATCTTTTAACCCTTGTTACGCAATATACTATTAAAAAATGCATATTTCCTGAAATTCAAATTTATTTTTTACTCCTCTTTTTTGCAATGACGTCATCAATACTTTTTTTTAATGGCACTATCTAATTTTGTTGCACCGTTCTCGAGATATTAATTTTTAAAGCAAACAAAAACTAGAGATTTTTTTCAAACAAAAATAAAAAATGTTTGTAAGTCACTTTACAGTTGGTAACAATATTTTTTTTTACCTTTACCTTGAAGAAGATGGTTTGTTATTCGTAATAAAGGATTGTTACCAACTGACCAAAAAGGACTTGGAGAAAATTTTTATCACTTTTTTCAAAAATACTTGTAAAATATCTCTAGTTTTTGTTTTAGTTTAAAACATCTTGGGAACTCTCAACGTCCATGACAAAAAAACAAAAAATTAGGTAGTGCCATTTAAAAAAACTATCGATGACGTCATTGCAAAAAGTAGGAGAGGTAAAACATTAATTTGAATTTCAAGAAATATTAGCTTTAAAAAACAAACCAATCAATTATTCCAGACTAAACGTTGACACTGTATATGTCATACACAGCGGCGCGACTGCTCTCGGCAGTTTTACCTCATCTTCCACTTCTCTGTTATAAATACAGGTAACATTGGTTATGTTCTCACTAGGGTAATACAGGGAAACATGACGCGGCGGGAGAGACGACGCAATCCGATAATTCGCGATTTCGGTGCACGCGGCGCCAGTTGCCCAAGAAATGTGCATAAAGATAAAAAGATGGCTGGTGCTGATTGTCTCAAGCTATTTTTAAAAAGAAATCCCATTTTAAGCATTCGAAAGGCCAAAAGTGTGTCCATGTCCCGAGTCGAAGGTATGAACAAAGAAGAGGTGCATACATATTTTGAGCTTTTGACAAAAATACTCACAAAGAATGACCTTCTTGATAAACCTCTAAACATTTTCAATATGGACGAATCAGGGTGTCAATTAAACAATGTACCTGGTACAGTTGTAACTGTGAAATGCAGAAAAGACGTTCACGTAGTTACATCGCAAGAATGGACTAGTTTCTAACCCATTTTTTACCAAGAAAGCCTGTAGGAAAATGCCTCTTAATCTTAGATGGCCATGGATCGCATATAAACTCTTACGAGATGTTGGAGACTGCGGTTTAAAATGACGTTATATTGCTGTGTTTACCCAGTCACACAACACACTTTCTCCCAAAACATATTTTAAAAATGCATGTGATGAATTCATTAGTGCCAATCCCCAAAAGAAGATTGAGCGTAGACATTTTCGTGCCCTGCTTGCTACAGCGTGGACGCGAGCAGCAACTAGCCAGACTGGAACTTTAGGGTTTTTCTTTGAAACCCTCAGCAGTTCCTGAACGTGCCTTTCTATCAAGAAATAACCTTAACCAAAATCCAGAAAGCATGATAGAAGAACAAGGTAAAATAGCAGAGATTTTCCGAGAATCAGAGGAATTAGAATCAGCACCTTCACCAACTCGTTTTGCACCTCGACATTCGACAATCGCATTTTGGACACCTAGTAAAATTCTGGATGAAATTTTGCCAGTTCCAGTCCTCAAAACCAACAAGCAAACTAAACGAAGAAAACAGTCTGCACAAAACTTGAGTGATTCATCATTTATTGCAGATAAGAATGAAAAAAGATTGAACATGGAAAAAAGTAGAAAACCATAAGAAGAATAAAATTCCAGAAAAAACAATTAGAAAAAAAGGCAAACAAAAACATACTCAAGAAGTTGATGACAAACAACCTTGCTACAATAAACTCTGCAAAACGACGTTTGGTAACTTCCTGCTCTGAAGAAGATAGTGCGTTTTCTACAAACGATTCCACAGACGACTAAACTTTTGACGAAAATGGATGCGTGGAATGTTTGGAGCGCTACGAGAATACCAAATCGGCAGCGGAATGGATTCAGTGCGTGGAGTGCTGCAGGTGGTCTCATGACACGTGCACATCCTTTAAAATCTACAGTATGCCCTGTGGGAAGAAAACAATTGCCAAAAAATAACCATGTTATGTTGAGCCCCTATTACACTGGTTTACAAAATCACACTTTTTGTAAGTTGCATAAAGTTTTTTAACTATTTTTTACTAATTCGACCCTATTGATATTGAATCTATCCCCACATCTAGTAGCTCGAGTTTGTAGAATGTCATGTGCCCACTAGATTTTCATTTATTAATCAGATAATTTTTCCGAGCGGTGAAAAATAGTAACCAGATTTCCTAAATCTATCAGGATGTCGTCCTCAAGAAGAACATGTGCAAACAATCCAAACAGCTTTTGTTTTATTTGTGGCCAGTACATGTTTAAAGAATGTCGTTTGAATGTATATGACTTGGTGAAACAAGCCTAGAGGGGACTACTTTGGGAAGCCATTAAAAATAGGTATCAAACTGTAGATGTGTAACAGCTGTGTTAAGTCCTTACGTTTGTGGGCAAATAAAGAGAGACCTGACTTGCAATCTGCTATTAGACTTGTTCTCAATTATAATTATAAGTTATTACTGTTTATTGTTATAAAGTATTAAATTAAACGACAGTGTCGAAAACCTGACCCGCCAACTCTATCAGTCGAAGAGGGATCGGGGGTCAGCACCACAGTTCCAATCCACTACGTTCGGTATAACATCGCAAGAACCTTACCACATACAAATATCTCTGTTTATCGTAGATGTGAAAGAAATTTACTACCTTTCTTTTCTGAAGACGATGATTTTGCAATGGGATTACACAACATGATTGGCGTATATTTGTAGACTCGTCAAAATGCAGTCTTAATTGTGTTCTCTTGCGTGATGGTTCCCTACCTATTGCACATTTAACCAGACTTAAAAAAGAATATCCTACAGTATTGTTAGTTGTGGAGAAAATAAAATACAAAAAACCATAATTAGGTTATATGCGTAGATCTAAAAATGGTAAATTTTCTGTTAGGTCAGCAAGAACGGTACACGAAATATTTTGTTTTATATGCTTATGGGACAACAAAGCTGAGACTAAGAAAAAATAGCTTGTTCCGGGAATGCCGAATGTGATAAATGTTCCACTAGTATCAAGAGACCGTATAATATTGCCTCCTTTGCATATTAAATTAGAACTAATGAAATGGTATGTAAAAGCTCTTAACAAATATGTGGAATGTATAAAAGTACATTTCAAGAATGTTTCCAAGACTGAGTACTGAAAAGATAAAATCTGGTATTTTTGATGGTCCTCAGATTAGAAAATTAATAAATGGTCCAGTACTATGATCGTTGCTGAAAAATCTGCGTGTAATGAGTTTGTCTGTTTAGTGAAGAATTTCTTGGAAAATAAAAAGTCGACTGGCTACCAATAACATATTGAGAAATTAATGCAAAATTTCTAGAGACTTGGACACAATATGAGCGTTAAGCTACATTTCTTCTTCAGCCATTACGAGGATATATTGAAAAATTCTTAGCCTACTATAGAACCAAACAAAATTTCAATGTCAAAATATTTTATTACTCAACATATTCTCCTCTTAATTGGATACATTTATTACAGCGAACCTGCAACGTCTCTAGACCTTTAAAAAAAATGTTTCTTCTTGCTCTGCAAACCAGACCTCCACAGCTTCTATTACTTCCTTGTTGGAAGAAAATTTACGACATTTTAAACTTTTTTTCAGTTGAGGAAAGAGGTGATAGTCGAACGGAGCCAAATCGGGTGAATAAGGGGGGTGTTCTAGTAACTCAAACCCTAAATCACGAATTTTTTGCATGGCAACATGAGATTTGTGTGCAGGGGCGTTGTCCTGCAAAAACAAAACACCTTTGAATAGCTTTCCGCATCTTTTTCTCTTTAATATTTTCCGTAGAGTGGTCAGTAATGTCGAATAGTAATCTCCAGTTATTGTTCTACCCTTATTCAAAAAATCAATCATGATTACTCCATGGCAATCCCAAAAACTGAAACAAGAACTTTTTCAGCAGATTTTGGACACGAAACATCTTAGGTCTTGGAGAACCAGAGTGTCGCCATTCCATCGATTGTTGCTTTGTTTCTGGATTGTAGAAATGTACCCAAGTCTCATCCATAGTAACAATTCGGTTTAAGAAGTCTACATCGTTTTCAAATCAATTTTTGAAATGGAAGGGTTATCATTTTTTTAGATCAAATAATAGTAAATTTAATTCTCTTTCAGAAATATATTATAGGCACTCCCTATTCCTAAAATGCATATTTTTGTGTATTTTGTTTGTTTATTTAAGGCTGTATTTTATGCTCTGCAAAATACAAAGAAAAATACATACCTAAGATCAAGTAGACTGAGTACCTAAACAAAACCTATAAAACAATTCTTTCAAGTTTTGTTATGTTATAAGATATGAGAAATTTTATTGATTTATTTGAAGAATTATGTCTTTAACACAAGCTGAAATGATCGACATGATTTTCGTGTTAGGAGAATAAATTACAATCAAGATTTTATAAAACACGGTATCCAGATAGAAGACATCCTGATGCAAGATCTGTTTTGTGAAGCTTAAAGGAAGATTTGAATGACGTGTGTTACGAAAAACGTAAAAAAGAAAAAACGGCAATAACAGAAGAAAACGAAGAAGTAGCACTAACAGCACTAGTGCAGAATCCGCACATTAGCTCTGTTCAAATTTTGATGTAAGCAAAACTACTGTGCTAAGAATTTTAAAGAAAAAAAAATTTCATGAATTCAAAATTCAGTTACATCCAGAGCAAACACAAAGAGATTTTCAAAATAAAGTTGAGTTTTGTCAGTGGGCTCTGAACAAAATTTTGTGCGAACTATAGACCACCAACAACGATGGTCAATTAATGTGTGGGGTGGCATTTTGGGATATTACGTGCTTGGTGCGTATTTTTTTAAAAGGATATTTAAATGCTTGCAAATATCTTCGCTTTTTACAATTCGATTTAATTGACCTACTATAAAATATTTGTTAAATTGACTTTGAGTATTAATTATTATTTATTTCATATTAATTAGATCACTGATTAATAAAATGTTGTTATTTTTTGTTATTAGAATTTCTTTTTACTCGCTGGAAATGTTGAAACCTTATTAACAATATGTAATAATAATAATAATCTTTATTGTTCAACAGAAAATAATTTCCAATAGACAATGTTACATAAACTTAAAAATAACTAAAAGTATAATCAAAACAAGATAAGATAATATTGCTTTTTACGAATCAAAATTAATATCATTCTGTATATCTAATAAATTAAATTTTTTGACATTATAAAGATAGGCGATTTTCGAAAAATGTTAGTTCTTGGCGTAGGATTGAAAAATGGTACCGAAAGGCTTGAATTTACTCGTGAGACACGGAAGTTAATTTTACTTAATAGGTACGGTGAATCTATTTTATGATGTAGTACATTATGAAGGAATATAATGCTATTATCTGACCGTCTCTTATCCAAGGATGAAATATCAGTTTGTCGTAATAACTGCTCCTAAAAAAACCTCTTTCAGGGTATGAGCCGTGTTTTTTGATATATAAAAATTTTCTCTGGATAGATTCTATAATGGTCTTTTGCGTATCAGAAAGTGGATACCATATTAATGAACAATACTGTAGTTTCAATCTTACTAATGAAAAATAAAGTATTTTTAGGCAATTGGTATTATTAAATGATTTACAGTCTCTAATGATAAATACTAACCTTTTTTTACAGATGAGCAAATGTTGGAATTGAATGAAAGTTTACTGTCAAGTGTTAACTTCAGATCTTTAATTTCATCGCACCTTTTAACAATTGTAGAATCAGTTTTGATAAGCATAAACAGTAAGATTTAGTTTACGAGAGAAATATATTACTTTACATTTATCTAAATTCAAGGAAAGGCCATTTTTGTTACATCAAAGTAAAAGCTTGTCAATGTAATAAGAAACAATCATTAAGTGATGTAATTGACTAAAACATTTTGAGATCATCAGCCAAAAAAGTGTACAACAAGTGAGTATATTGGCTAAGTCGTTGATATAGAACAAAAATAATAATGAACCCAAATGAGATCCTTGGGGTACTCCAGATGATGCAACAAAATGTTTCGATTGATAATTGCATGCGGTCTTTTAAATACGAATTAAAGAATACTTAAAGAGAACTATTGAAACCAAAGCTATGTAATTTATCAATAATAATGTTATGCCCAATGGCATCGAAAGCCTTACAAAAGTCGGTGTAAATCACATCGACTTGACCTCTATTATCCACCACCTCATATACATACTGAGTAAAAGACGCTAAATTAGTGACAGTCGATCGATTCTGCATGAATCCATGTTGTGAAGGTGAAATGATTGACTAAATATGTTCATAAACCTGATTAAAAATTGTTATTTCAAAAACTTTGGGAATATTTGATAGGATGTTTATAAGTCTATAGTTTCTAACATCAGCTACATCACTAGATTCGACAGATTTTCCAGATGTTAGGAAAGACACAACTTTTTAGAGATAAATTGAATAAGAAGGTGAGGGGCTCGATAAAAACAAAATAAGTCTTTTAACAAAAATGACGGTACTTGGTCGAAACCAGAAGTGGTTTTATTTTTAAGTTTTTTTATTGCAACACTAACCTCATCTTCTGAAATATAAGAGACAGTGACATTAGGAATAGAGTTAATATCTGATTCAACCACAGACGATTGTGTATGACTTAGTGTTGAAAATATACTCGAAAAGCTTCAATAATTTGTTCAATAGATGAAAGAATGTCATCATTGAATTTCATTCTACCAGGAATTCTCGAATTTCTATTCTCGAATATTAATATTGATAGATATCAGTAGGGAGTTTACCGTACGTTTGCAATATTAAATTTTTCAAAAATCTTGCATTAGAAGGCCTAATACCTGATACCATATGAACCCTCTTTCAGATTCTCCTATACATTATATCTATCGTTTCAACTGTTGATAAATTCGTAATTCATTAAATACATCAATAACGACTGTCAAAATAAAATCTCACTAACAAATGACAGAATTAATTTATAATTTTCTTTGTGGAATTTATTTAGTGTACTTGATTGTAAGTGTTTTCTTTTGCAGAACAAAAATTCAGTCTTAAATAAACAAACAAAATACACAGAAATATGCATTTTAGGTATAGGAAGTACCTATAATATATTTCTAAAGAGAATTAAATTTACTATTACTTGGTATAAGAAGATTATAATCCTTCTACCTATTTGAAAAATTCAGGTTTCGCCTGTTTTCAAATTCTATAATTTATTTATTTATTGATTATACAAATACATAAATACATTAAATCAGATATTAAAATAGAACCACAGGATAGATCCTAAAACGGTTCTAACAATTACAATATATCTCTGCCATCTAATAACGTTCATAAAAAGAAAAAACAGTACAATTTCAATTCAAAAGTTGAAAAATAAAAAAACAAAGTGTGAAAACAAAGTATACAGAGTGAGTTTTTAACTTGAGACATCAGAATAACTCGGAAAGAGTGAGATATTGCGAAAAAGTTTCAGACAAAAGTTGCAGGGCTTCGAAGGGGACACATGATGATGACCTTTACTTTGACCTTGAGCCCAGTTTTCAAACTTTTCAAACACCTGAAAGTTGATGCAACTTAACAAATCAGGGCTATCAATGACTCCGTTACAGATTTTATATAAAGTTGTTAACAAACATTTATTTCGCCTATCCTCCAACGTATTTACTCCAGCCAAATCCCTCAAACACTGTGTGGGAAATTCCCTAGGACAAAACACCCTTTTCGTTTTATAATAAAAATAACGCAGAAAATTATTTACCGTGACCTCAATCTTCTTGAACTATTTTTTATTTAATGAGTTCCAAATAATTGAACAATACTCAATTTTACTTCTAACAAATGAAATATAAAGAATCTCTTTTGGATCTTTGAAGAATTTGGTTGACCTTTAATTAATTCCATCATTTTATAACACGAAGTTATTACATCATCTATGTAATTATTAAAGTTGAACTTATTATTCATAATAACACCAAAATCATAGATCTGTTCTACTGATTTTAGTTCAAAGCGCCCAATAAAATATTTAAACAACCTTTCTGATTTATTTCTACTTATGGACATACCATTGCACTTATTGATGTTTAAACTAAGCTCATTCAAAATACACCAATCATTAAATCTATTCAAATCATTCTGAAGAATAATTGCATCACTGATGCCATTAATTCTGCGGTACAATTTTACATCATCTACATATAAAAGACAAAAAGAATGAAATATCCCAGGCAAATAATTTATGAAAATTAGAAAAAATTGAGGTCCAAGTTTAGAACCTTGGGGAATTTCTGAATTAGGAATAAAACAGGAAGATGTAAATTTTAGAAAAGAAATACTACATTCTCTGTCCTGAAGATAAGAGGCAAAAAAACGAATGGCCCCACAAGTGACGCCCAATTTACTAAGTTTCTTAAGTAACATATGATGAGAAATCATATGGAAGGTGTTACTGAAATCAGTATAAATTACATCTATTTCACTCCTGTCCTTCAGAACTGTGGAAACAAATTCAGAAAAAACTAACAAATTTGATTCAGTGGACCTTCCTTTATAAAACCCATGCTGATAAGGTGAAATATATTGTTTAACACAGTTCTAACGAATTTTGTAAATAACATTTTCAAATACTTTGCCTGGACTGTTTACTTTTTAAAAACTGGTGTAATTTTCACTAATTTCCATTTTGTGGGGAACACCCTTTGCTGAAGACATAAATTAAAAATATGCAACATCTTACTAGCAAATTCATATTTTAGTTCCTTAAAGAAGAAAGTCGGAATACCATCTAAACCACTACTTTTTTTTGGGTTTTCATTCATCAAAAGCTTCCAATACCACTTTTTGATTTACCGAACCAAAATGAAAATTTAAAAATCATTATCCTGAACTACAAACTCTAAACAGTAGCAAGATTTTTTGGTACTATAGACTGAATTAAAATAATCTGCAAAAGCATTTGAGATAAGTACCTTTACCTTTGAAAACCTGCCCATTCCATCCGATCAAGTAATTTTGATTTAGATTTTAACGAATTCATGTATGTCCAAAACTGTTTTGAGTCATTAACAACAAATTGTTCAACAAATTTAATATAATCATATGCTTTCTGAATACCACCTTTAAGACTTCTGCGGACATCTTAAAACCTAGCCTCAGAATAAAGTGAGACCCTCTTTTTCTTAACCAAACAATTTTTCTTTTTACACAACTTCTCATCAGTAAACCAAAGAGGATATTTACCATCACTTTTAACCCTATTTTTAAGAACAAATACCTGAGAAGTAGCTCGAAAATTTGGACACTCGGTATATGAAAAAAAAATTATTTCAGAGAAACCCTACTTTAATAAAATATATCCCAAACTTAATTAAAAGTTTAAATATAAAATAATATACAGGGTGTTCTATTTAAAATACTCGAGTACGGTCCTGTATCTGACTTATAGTGCAGCCTACTTACAACAAAATATTTTTAAGTATAATGGCCAAGGTCGTTTAAAGCAACTTTTGTATAAAACAATTGTTTCTATTTTTGATAATCAGGGAGCTATGAATCTACGCGCCACTAATGCGCACCCGTATATCTAATCAAATATGTTGATATAACTTAGAAGATGCCTATCTCAACTTTTCCGTGGGATACACAATATAACAGTATAATTAATAAGTCAAAATAGTGAATATCGGTAGATGATAACGTTTTTGTTGAATTAAAGTGACCGAAATTTATTGGTATACAGGGTGGTCTAAAAATATAGGTCACAACTCGTTTTCTTTTAATGTCTGTTTTTCGTTTGATTTAAAAGCAAAATACAAAATTTTAATAAATAATAAGAGGCTTTCTGAATTAAAAAACTGCAATTGTTTTTATGACCGTAGTTAGAGTTTTTATTTCATTTTTATAACATAAATGTTGATAAAATGTTAAAAAGTTCAAAATCATGGCATGTGTGGAGTCACAAGGGCAACATTTTGAGCATAAGATGTAAATGTACCTACTTATTATTAATTATTAAGTTATTTTTTATTGTTGATATTTATTTTTAAATAAATGTATAAAATAAAAAAAAATTAAATTTTGAGTTTTTACACTTGTTTTTCAATGACAATTTTACTATTACAATTTTTGATGCAAAAAAACAGACATTAAGGGGGCAAACTTACATGTTATTTTACAACAAGGCGTAACGTTAATTAAAATCGCGTATAACGTAATGGTTTACCTTCAAATTCATACCAAGTATAAATCAATCTTTATTAACATGACTGTTAATATTTAAGCGCGCAAAAGTTTGCAATTTGTTGAAAAAATAAACAAATAGTCGACGATATGAGTGACAAAGTTCTTATTGTAATTAAGACAAAACCAGTGGCTCAATTTGTTGGTGCTTGTAACATGTTTGAGATATTACTATCTAGGCGATGTAAGTCTTTTGAGAATATTCTAAAAGTAAAATGCAACTGTTATTAATGAACATTTATTATTGCCCATAAGAGTAATATAAATCGTAGTAAAAATTTTGTCAAGAGATAGCGCTTGTGCCTGTAATTTTTAGATGATTTTCTCATAATATCAAAAATACTTTCCATTTTACCACGTGAAATCATTGGTTAAAATCATAATATTTTCTCCTGTTTTAGATTAGCATTTCATGAATAGCACCTTTGTTTTTAATTGATATACCTACTTCAATTTAGGTAGATGTATTATCTTTATATTATTTTTTATTACCGGTTTTGTATTTGTTGATTTTAGTAGAATCGAAAAACTGTAATGAAACACTTGAGCAATCTTCACTAGAACCTGATGTAAATATTTGTCCGTGCGTTATGTCGTAAAAGAGGCTTATCATTCTCGGACATTGTCATAGCCCTAAATCGCAAATATTTTTAGTCGAATTGCAAATTCTGGATTCGACGATATTCACTTCACCAATGAACAATAAACTACACTTTGCTGGTTAAATTGCCACCTCAAACAAATTAAATTTGTAGTAACCTACTAGAAAACAAATTTTAGTACTAGTTTTTCTGTGGTACTAGGTAATTTCGGCGACGTACGTTCACCTATACGGTGTCGGTGTTAACAATGACAGTATTGTTTATGCTACTTCAGTTTCATGCAACTAAATAACTAATTTTAATTTATGTTTTTCTGATAAAGAATAATAACGCGTAATCGAGATTAATCTTGTTTCATGTTTTTGTGATAATTCCGTGGTAGTTTTTACTTTCAAACCGTATTTATTTATTTCGACCTTCAACTATAAATTATAATACAAACAAAACGTTGTATTTATTCTGGAACAAGTGGCTTCCTCTATTTGAATGAACCTCCATGTTACCAAAATTGGTTTCCACTAGTGCAGCACCTCATTTAAGCGGCATTTTTTGCATTCATGTGCCGCCTCTTTGCAATCAGGATCAATTGACGCAAGTGGCATCTGTTGACAGTGAATTAAAGTAAGTTCAATCGCTTGCCCCCTTAAAGAAAACGATTTTTCTCGAAAAATATTATACTAACGAATAAACTGAAAGAACACTTTTTTGTCTGTAATAAACTGCTTATTCCAAAATTCGTACAGCGTGATCAAAATTTCTAAAATTTACAATTTTTTTTAAATAACAACCTCACAGCTACCCCGGTATCTACGCCACTTCTAAAGATCTTTTTTTTTAATAGATTATTAAATTGTGTACCATAATGACATATTTTACAATAGGTATAAATTTTCAGATTATGCAGGGTGTTCAAAAACTCTCCTGACAAACGAAGACCGGAGATTCCTCAGATAATTTTAAGACAATTTAACCCAATTCACCTAGTCTGAAAATGCTTCCTAAGGGAGCTAGAGCTCTTTGAAGATGGCGCATGATAAAGTAAAAAATTATAAGATAAACTTCGCGAACTGACAACAATTTGACAATGAAAAACGTAGATTTTACTTTTGTTGGCAGTTCATAGCCAACTAGTGCAAAAAATATGATTTAATGACGAAAAAAAGAAAAATTTTGAAATCAATTTTTCTAGAAAACGGTGTATCCTAATGACTTAAAGTAAGAACACCTTTTAGTACTAGAATACCTGAAAATTTAATAATCTAGTGTCACAAATGCTTAAAAGTTAAAGACAAAAAAGTTATGCGTTAAAATAACCGTTGACCTACCCAAAACGGACCCCTATGACCGGTACTAAAAATTTGCAATTAATGGAATCGATTCATCTCTGAAGACTAAACAAGCATACCAGTTTTTGCTTTTCTAAGTAGAAGCGTTCTGGAGGTATTTAAAAAAAACTATTTACAGAGCTCTAGCTCCCTTAGGAAGCATTTTCGGACTAGGTGAATTGGATTAAATTGTCTTAAAATTATCTGAGGAACCTCCGGTCTTCGTTTGTCAGGAAAGTTTCTGGACACCCTGTATATTTAACACATTTCTGAGATAATAAGAAAAAAACAAATTTAAATTGAAACAAAAGTTTATAAGAAAAATTTTTATAACTTTTTAGGCTTAGTAGCGTAGTATAGTTTCCGACCTATATTTTTGGACTACCCTATATATGGTTTTGGTTTCATTAAATATTAGAAAATTGGTGGATAGTATTGATGCCAGTTTACGTCATGAAATAACTGTTTAGGTATGTATTCCAATTCACTATGTTATGTTTTACTTTTCAGGTATACCAACTTTGAAACAATAAAATTTGACAGTTTTATTTATTTTTTAAAAAATTGCAACTGCAGTAGATAGGTATGTACTTATAATATACACAACACTTCAATTGAAAGGTTAATAATAAATGACAAAAAAGACAACAGTGAGAAATATCTCTTATTACTTAAAGCAATATCCTTAAAATTACTTTTCAGATTAAGGTTACATATACGTAATATGTGTGCTGTTGTACCAAAATCCATGAAAAAACTTTATCAGTGTTCTTATTCGAGTTTACAGAATTTCACCAACCCTTTAGTTATCGATTATCTAATAACATAGTCATAAAAAGCTGAAATTCTATGAAAATGTTTTATATAATAATAGGTACTTGTTGGAACTTTTTTAAATACAAAATCGACATTAATAGAATATTCGGGTACGACGAAGACGAGAATCATTCAAGGTTAGACTACATAAGCTCTGATTGGCGAAAAAAATTGATAAACTTAACCAAAAAATGTTACAAAGCACTCTACTACGAAAAAATATTTAATTATAAAAAAAATAGGTAATGGATTGTTTTCTAATCTCACAAGTGTACACTCTAATTAATAATAATAATAATAATAATAAATTTATGATAATGAATTATATGAAACAAAATGAATAGACGGAAAGATTTGAAGTAGGTAATGCTAATAAGAACGAAATAATGAAGGGTTCTACTAAACTGACATAAATTGTTAGAAGTCACGCACGCACGACTAAACTGGAATCACAATTAAAATGTAGATTAGCGCAAAGCGTCTGGATCGGCATTAATCTAATTTTAAAAACGACAATCACCGATTTGAAGAAAATCGTTGCTTGCAGACACAAATAGGTAAGTAGATAAAGTATCGATTAACGCGAACACGAACAAGAAGAAGAACAATGAGATTGATGCATACGACTAATTAATAAAAAAGTAGGTAATTACCGTAATAAATGTGATCCGTAACTGTCAAACATAAACGTAATAGGCACTGACTAATTACACAAACACTGTTTAGTTGTCGCTCCTGCCGATAGAGCATAATCGGTGAAGTTTCCGACGGGACAACGCATACAAATGTTTTTAGAGGATCAAGGATGCTGGGGAATACACGCCCAAAAAGGTGTACGCAGGATTGCAACGACACGCCTTGCGATAATTTTGAGTCTCTGCCCAATCAGGTCTGAGTATGGATCATGGAAGTCGGTACCTTATTGGATACAACCAGCACATTATCCTTCGCTTATGGAAATCCTGGAACGTACAGGATTCAATTCAGAATTTTCTTCAATCGTTTACGTACAACGGCTTATGTGTGATTATCTAAACTAAAGACACAATTTTTTTTAGTTGATTTTTGTTGTAACGTTTTATTAAAATATATGCAAAAAAGGTGTTTATGAACGGAATCAATCTGTCGATTATATATTTTATAAAAAAAATTAAGAGGGAGAAGGAGGGGGTTATTAAACCGAATACATTTTGTTTGATCCTTAAGGGTAAAATATTTACTTTACTATGTAATAAAATTATCACTTACATGTTTATCTAAAAATTATTCTACTTTATACCGGGTCACACCTGAAAATGTATACTGTAATTAATTATTTTATTGCTTTAGAATAAACTTTCAGTGTTTAAATAAAATAATTAATTCAATATTTTTTAACAATTTTTGATATTTTAGGTACGTACGTACATATACGGTGGTAAACCGTTTATTATTATTTTTTAAATTAATATTTTGAATTAAATAATAGTGACTTTCATCTCTTTCATTTTAGATTATAATAACCATCAGGAAAGGAAAATTTTTGCTACCGTAGCACACTATAATTTTTTTGTAAAATTTTTGAAACTTAGGTCGTTTAGTATTTAGTACCTTTTTTTTTCAAAAACATATTAGAGCACGAAAATACTATGCAAAGGCTCTTTTCATAATATTGAAATTAAGAGTACGATAGTCTTGGTTGAAATCGGCAGTATTAACGACATTGAAGTAATTTTTTAAGGTCATCAAAAAAAATTGTCTAATGGCCCGAGGTACAAACTGGCCTTGTATCTTGGAATAGTTTGTTTATAATGCTCTTATTTCAGAAAAGGGTTACATTAAAAAAAGTTAATACAGTAAAACCTCTAAATAGCGGTCACTAAAATTTGCTGCAAAACTGACCGGTAGGTATAAGTATGGAGGTGGCCGTTATTGGAAGGAAAAAATTATTTCTATGCTTTGTTTATTAAAATCTTTTAAGTATGGAACATATACGGTTCGCATTAAAAAATAACTATAAATGTGCTGATGCAATATTAAATAATTAGACGATATAATAATGGAAGAGTAGTAGGTACATTCTGAATACATAATACATACATTTACATAATATGTCCCTATTTTCTAATTGCTCGTTATACCTATTACAATAATTAATTACATACATATACATACCATTAAATTACATTTTTGTGAAATATTTTTGTATTGAGGTTTGTTTTACATTTTTAAGTTTAGTTTGTAAAACAGAAGATTCACATTTTGATAAAATTTGAAGTACTTCTACCGCTAGCTCATAAATTTGCACATCTCTTGGTTTTTCACCCAGATCTTTAACGGTTGACGTAAAAACTTCGGATTCTTCTGCATCACTTTCATTGTTCGAATCACTATAGTCTACTTCACTGATTATATCTTGAATATTTAAATTGGGGCTTTCGGTCAAAATATCACAATCAATAGATGCACAATTTTCAAGGCTTACACGTTGATTACCTTCTAGTAATACAGGAAAAAGCTGAGCGTGGAATTTCGTCTTCTTCATCAAAATCTTCTTGCAGGACCTTTTCCGAAAATCCTGCTTTCGCAAACATTTAGCAATTATAATAGGCGAAACTTTTCTCCAGGCTACTGATATTAAAACTAAAGCGCTGGTTAAATTGATACTTCTTTCCGTATCTTCAAAAGGACGTTTGGTATTTGTGAATGTTAGCAGCCTTTTGATTAAAAACTTCCTGTAGGTCATCTTAAAGTTTTGGATAATTCCTAGATCCAGTGGCTGGCAATGGGATGTGGTGTTTGGAGGTAGAAAAACAATGTTCACATTTTCAAGAGTCACTTTGGGATGAGACGTGGCATTATCCAGAAATAATAAGACTTTTCTATTTTCTTTTTTTCATTTTTCATCAAATTTTTTTAGCCAGGAAGTCATCAACTCTCCCGTCATTCCAGCTTTTTTATTAGGTACCCATTCTAACGGCAATTTGTTAATATGAGAGCATCTTGGTTGTTTACTTTTTTCAATGATTAACGGATTTTCCTTATCACCTTCCACATTTGTACAAAATAAAATTGTCAATCTTTGTTTTGCAGCTTTTTTACCACTACATTTAGCGTTTTTTAAAGAAAACGTTTTGTTTGGCATCGCAAGGTAAAAAAGTACGGTCTCATTAGCATTGTAATGATTTTGGGTGAATACTCCTTCAATATTACTGACATCTTTGTTTTCCAAGCTTCAACAGTGTCCAGATTAATATCAGCTGACTCCCCGCAAATTGTTTTGAAGGTTATGTTATGTCTTTGACAAAATTTCTCAAGCCACCCATTTAAAGCTTTAAAATCTGTCATTTTTAAATTTTCCGCAACTTTCAATGCTTTCTCTTTTATTATAGGTCCAGATACAGGGATATTTTTATTCGTAGCTTTACAAAACCAACTCGGTCAATTTCTAAACCTTCAGTTCTAGAAAAATTTTTCTTCTGCTTTGTATTGGAACCTTCTTCAAATACCTTTTTTAAATCACATTTGTTTTTTAAAATATAGTTAACTTGTGTTCTTCCAACACTTAATTTTTCAGACAGCTTTCTAGCAATGGCATTGAACTTTTTACTTTCCACAATTATATCAATTTTTTCTTTAAGAGACAAACGTTTTCTTTTTAGTGACATTGTAATTTTTCTGTACGTCTATATGTAACAGCACTGTCGAACATACTAACTCAAACTATGTACGCAAAGTACGTTTTGTGGGGTGAGCTTAATGAGCCTTTTAATTGCACTTTCTCTGTAATGACTGTCTATTGTAAAGCGAATAAATTGTTTAAATCCGTTCTTAAATACCGGTAGCTACTTAAGTCTCACACAATGGAACAATTATATATTATGCACAACTTGAACGCTAAGCTGTTGTCTACTAATGACCTTACTTAAGAATGGCCGGAAATGAGAGGTAGAATTACATGTATTTTTCCGAGAAAGTTTACAAATAAGTGGCCGTAGCCATTATCGAGAGGGTCGCTATTAGGAGGGTCATTAATATGAATATTTCCGTATAATTGGTTTTTGACTTAGAAAACTTGGCCGGTTTTAGAGGTAGCCGCTTTTAAGAAGTTGCCGAAAATAGAGGTTTTACTGTATAAGAAAAATTAAATCATTGATGGTTTTAATTCAACATGATAAGTGTCAAAATTTATAGAAAGCCTGTCTTGCTGATCCTCCAATACTGATAGGTTTGGGTAACTTCACAATAAAGTCTCTTCCTAAAACCTCATATGTTTTCTTATTTTCATATAGAAATTTGTTAGCAGCATTTTAACCTTTTTTAAATACTTCACTGTAAATTCTTCTTTCTCACTGTCCATTACCTTTGCAACATAATATTGTGTTTTTTCTTTCCGTCTAATTTTGTCAGTCAAAAATCCCTTTTTTATTCCTTCATAACTTATTCATTTTCTTCATCAGTGTCCACAACAGGAGGCCAATCAACGTCATCAGAATCAGACCATTTCGATCCATCAATTTCTTCATCTGACGAGGATGTAGAACTTTCTTTCTAATTAGATTCTCAACTCTTTCCCGTTTTTTGGCAAGTCTCTTCTCATGTTCGTTTTCAATTTCCTGTTTTTTTGGTGTTTCTGTGAACACCTTTGATTTCCCGGGTTTACGTCTACCTCTACCAGATACAGTCAAGGGCCAGCCTTGGGAAATTTACGTATTATTTCAGGAGAGTGAAAAGCGATTAAGTTTGGAGAACGTGTTTGGTATAGAGTTTGAAAAATCTTGTACAATCTTTTCGGGCAAAGTTTTAGATGTTTCTGTAATCGTATCTATGTTTTGCGAAAAATTGGAGTTCGATTTGTTACGCTTGGAGATAAATATTCGTCTTCGCCAAATACATGTTCATTAACTGGCCAGATTCCAGATGCTTTAAAACCCTTGGATAGGCCTTCTGCCACATCATAAATTGTTAGTGGCTTTCCCGGGTGTGACTGCAGCCACTCAGTAGCTGCTGCATTGTAAATTTCTTAAACGGCCCAAAAACGCCTCCATCGAGTGGCTGCAGTTTATGACATGTGTGAGGCGGAAATGTGAACATAACTACTCCAGATCTTTTCGCCATATCTATAGCTTGAACGGAAATGTGGTTTTCATGATTATCCATTAGCAATAGAAAATGGTATTTATCTAATATTTCTTTATATTTATTGAGAAAGGAAGAAACGTTGTGTTTGTTAAAGCTCGTGGCTCTAGACATGCTAGTCGCTTGGGATTTTCTTAATGCTATGTTTTTTATGACGACTCATAATCCGTAATACCATGTTTCTCCAGCCTGGTCTCGCCTCTCCCAAGAAGCTGGACAAGTAATGTTGTTAACCTTTGCAAAATTATATGCCAGTTTTCCAGCCTCTTTTATAGGAACACCATACAACATCTTACTGCAAGTAACTAAATATTGACACAACATCTTTTCGTGTTCTGCGGAAAAAACTTTCCAATTATCGAAGTTAATTATATAAACAAAAAGTTGATCATCTTACTTTTTCTTTAGACGGTTTTGGAGTGTAGTTCTTGACACATTAAATTGTTTAGCAGCGGCTCGTGTAGACGTGTTTTCATTTAAAACTGCATTTACGGCAATGGTCAGGGAATCAATCTTCGCCGTCTTTGCTTCTGGGCATCTGTGAAAAATTAAAAAAATGCAAACGTGTATGTTTGAGGTAAGATGATATAGAAAAAACATTGTTCCTACACCTTGGGCCAGGCCCAAGGTATAAAGTAATTAGTAACCCAAGGTACGAGATTGTACCGATTGGTACTAAAATCGACGTAACTTTTTTGTTCGTGCACTTTAACGTTTAAATTTATTACCACATTTCGTTCACAGTTAGAGCTAATACAAATTTGATTAAAAAATACTACTTACATTACTAATAAAAATCACTTATATTAACAGAAGAATATTTTGTCAACAGACCAGAACAAAGGTAACCTTGAACTAATCGAAACATTGCGCACATTACAGCTAGTTTTGTTGTGTGAAGGAATTGCACAGTGTTGTCATATATTTTTACTTGAGTATCAAGAATTTTAAGTTCTCGGAAGGTTGTCAAATCAAGGTGGCCCAATGTACAATATGGCCCGAAGTACAATACTTTCCCCTACAGTGTGTGGGGACACACTTTGAAATTTTGCACGTTTACTCAGTTTTTCATTCTGAGCAACTTTTCTTAATAAAATTTGTGCGTACCTCGTACCCAAAGAGCACTTTACTGTTGTGCAAACACGTTTCTTAAAAATTTCACGGACACCCTTGATTTTTCGAAACTAAAATTATGTCACAAATTAGATTCCAACCAAGCAGGGCTGATCCCCATAAGCTCAAAATTCAAATCATTTTCAAGAGACGACCAAACAAAACAAAATAGGTAGACCAGAAAAATTCACACTGTGCCCCACGGGTGGGGTAGACTGGCCATAGGTCGAGGGTACAGGAAGTTTACACATAATATCTTCAATGTCAATAACCGATTCATCTCTTACATCTGGCAAAGTGAAATGGTTATTGTGTTTTCTCAAAAAATTCTTAGTGAATTCTCTATTACTGTTAACTGCCACAACATTTCCAATATCATATTTGATAGTATTTTTGGTTGGGAACTTCTCTTGATTTATTGCCATCTTGAGCGCCGATTTTTCTCTTCACTGCATTAATTTTTTTTATTGTTTTTGAGGTTGTACTGTTTTTAAATTTGCTTCAACACCTGAGTGTCAGTTAAAATTGTGGTATGTTTTTTTTTGGCGTGGTTTTCTGTTTTCGTTGACTGAAAATAAATCACATTTTGGGTATGATCTTATTGTTGCCGGAGTTATAATCTCTATGTTGTCAAAGGGTGGCGGCGTTCTGTGTGTCGGAGTAGACGAGCATGATGGTGTTTCATGCAGTTCGTTTTGAATAACAGGAATGTCTGTCACATCAGCAGACATATATTCATGATCTTCAAAAATAGGTCTATTAAAAGGGAGTATCCCTGTACATCGAAAACCAGATATTATATTTGTGGCGTAGAAAAGGCTTTTGGATATGCAATGCCACCTCATATATGAAAATTCTTTTTCCGAGATTATTTAAGAGCCAAGATTTTGCAGCGTCACCGTAACAGTCCTCAAATGGTTTAAAAATAGTACGATCCAGGGGCTGCAATTTATAGCTCGTATGAGGTGGTAGAGTGAGTAAGCTGATTCCATTTTCTTTGGCCAATTTGATCGCTGTAACAGAAACATGTTTACATGTGAAATAAAATAGCGCAGCTAGTCAATAAACATTTCACTAGAACTCCAACCAGTGGGTCATGCAGCTCCTTCGGTACCTGCTGAGCACCATTTAACATGTTTTCCTTGAAATGCACTTTAGGGGAAATCATGCAGGGGGGAATTGCAGTACCAATAGCATTTATTGCTCCTAACACAGTAACAAGACTGCCTCTTTCGGCAGATGTTAGTTGATTCGCCTGTTTCAAATCTATTGGAGCTATAACTGTCATGGGTTTTGCACTGTAGTCGAGGTTTCGTCCATATTTAAAATTGTTTCTAAACCGAACTTATATTTTTCCAGTAATGCTTCGAAATTGGTAAAAAATTGGTTAACAACTACTCTATTGAAACCCATAGCTCTTGCTATTAATGTCGACTGTGGCTTTCTTAGAGATAAATTCTTTTGGCACTTTATAAAAGCAGTCAGCCAATCTTTACCGGCCGCTTTGTTTTTTCCCAACATTCTGGAACTTACTTCTCTCTAGCTTTGGCCAATTCATATGCTAACTGCTTTGCTAATTGTGGAGTCAAACCATCAAATAGTCTCCTTATCAGTTAGACCGATTTGGATTTTCCTTATTCTATTTCGGACCATTTACTGAAAAAAGGCATTTTGATATTATTTCATACACAGTAATCACCCTAAATTTTACTTCGATTAATAGTGACCACTGTTTCCAATATTTTCAAGACTACTGTTCCCGAAAACCACCACTTTGTATTATTTGCCAATAACTAATTCTGCAGTATTTATTTTTCCATAATCCTATTAGATGACAACAACCCTTGATCAATGCATATTAAGAATATTGAAAATAATTACCTGTAACACTTCTGGCGTAAAAACAAAGTTTACCAGTATTGGAATTTTTACTCAGACGCAATATAAACACCCAAGTAAGCACTGATCAACAACTGTACTTCGAGCGCAGTCGGTAACAACGTTAACTTGAAAGCTGTCGGTTCCAAATAAACGTGTTTCTAATTTTTATCAAGCTTCATCTAGGCTTTATTGTTTCAGCTATATTAATTACAGGTGCAAAAAAAGTAATGAAAAGAAACTGCTACAGAATGGATTTTCTACAACTTTTATTTGAACTTAGTATATATAGTGTGTTAATTAAGTATGGGACCAAACCTTAAGATGTTATTTTTACTCAATTTTAAGACAAAAACCTTATATTAACATAGGTCCTAAACGACTGTGTTTTTATTACACATGGTTTAAAAGAAAACGATTAGGTATCATAAATATCTAGAAGACGCAAATTAATATAGGAAGGAGGGAAACTTGGCGACAATTTTTAACGTATACAGAGGATATTTTTAAACCATTATTGGTTTGTATTATTTTATCAGTGGCGTGCACAAAAATAGTGCCTGATTTTTAATTTATAGAAAATTATGGTTTTCATTTTTTTTTTCAAATTTGATGAGTTTAGCAATTAAAACCTCTCAAAATTTATCTCTTGAGCGCCTTAGCCACTTATCAAAAAAAGTTGCTGGTAATCGTTTTCGGTAATTTTTACAAATATCTGTGAAAATATCAGCAACCAATTTTGTTATTTTAAATAGAACACCATATATATTTTGGAAATCTTAAAAGAGCACAAACATTTAAGTGTAAAAACATGTATTGCATTCTATATTAAACCCTAAGGTATCAGAGACTCTAAAGCATAATAAGAAAGCTTTGTAACTTTTTCCATATGGTATGTTAGAATTTAATTTTTGGCATAGCGTTAGTCTTCTGCAATTATGCAAATTATGTAAAATTAAATTATATTTCCTCCGGTATAGCCATTGCACGGATAAAAGTTAGCAGCTTTTGAGATTTTTGCAATTCTCTGCAGAAAAGCGATTTATTAAGATTTTACTTAAAAATTGCATATACAGCTTCATAGATTCTTGATCACACAGGTTATTGAAAAGAAATTTGCATATAATCAAGAACTTCATCTACTCTTCATCGACTTGGAAAAGGCATATAACAGTGTACCCCTGAAAAAACTGTGGGAAGCGCTAAAGAGAAGAAATTTAAATGCTGAACTAATAAAAATTGTGAAAATGCTCTATCAACATTCAAAACAAAACTAAGATAGATGATAAGATTACAGAAGGATTCCCAACACCTAAAGGGCTAAGACAAGGATGCTGTATTGTACCATCATCGTTCAAAATTTACCTCCAATATACATTAAATGAATGGAAATAAAAATATTTGGGACTAAAAGCGGTACTTTGGACGAGGAAATTAAAGAACGCAACGTTCAGGGCTGAAAAGCAATTACTACGTTGAATAGCATTTTATGGAACAAAAGAGGGAAAATATACAACATTAGCCTAAAGAGCTTAATAACATACACTTCGGAAGTTTGGCCAATAAAATATAAAACTATAAAGATACGTAAAAAGGATGCCAGAAACAAGAATTCCAAAACAAATACTACAGTGGAAGCCGGGAGAAAGAACAAAACAAAGAGGACTGTGGGCGAAAATGATAGAGGGGAATTGGCGATTTATATATTGCGCTGAAAGAATTATTTTAAATAATAAAAATATTTTGAATTGATGTATTGATTATTTAGATTTATAGTAAATGTTCTATTCAAATAATATTTTCATTTAGTTCCAATAAAAAGTTGGTAGGCAAACGTTAATCATAAGTGTAAAATAAAATATGTGGTGCAGGTACAGAAACACGATCAGGAATCGTTTCTGATAAGATAGTGCCGAAATCATTAATATAGAGAAACGGAAAACGAGTTTAGTTGATAGGCGCCTGTTCCAAGTGAATCAATTAAACTGAAAGTAACTTCCCAAACCCCTAAAAAATGTTAGGGTAGATTATGTTAGTTTAGGTTTTCTTCACCCATTACTATGGGGCCTACATCCTCTTCCTACTGGCATAAATAATTTTTATTACTTTTTCTAGCGTATAACATGGATCTGGCTGTAATCTACCCTGATAAGGAAAATCCCCAGACTTAGGTAAAACCGAACAAGCATCTAAATTCGCAAAGCAAAGAATCATGACCGAGGAGGATACTATGGCGTTCTCTAAAACCAAAAAAGCATAAGCTCATCGAAGTACAGCCCGGATAGGTCTACATCGCTGCCTTCACTCATCTCTTACAAAAGTTGCAACACCCTCGCATGCGCGAGAAACAAAAGGGAAACCATTGGACTCACCCCAAAACAACCTTACTACACCGCCGAAATTAACCAATCAGGTGGAAGGTGCCATAAAACTCAATCACAACGTCATCATCTCAACTCGGAAAGTAGCTAAAATCTGTGAATTTAAGAACACCAAAACAGAACTCAAAGAAGCTTCCCCAAAAAAAGAACAAGAAGAAGAGGAGCGATATAAACGTATTACAACCCTGCTTGAAAACAAACCACCAGATGAAACCTTCATCCACATACGTGACTCTTTATGGTCCGAGAGACCCTTCAAAGAAACTACCATTACCTACACAATCCCTTCTGACACTAACAGTGCAGCTTATATCGTCCTTTACAACAGGAAAGCTGACCCAATCTGTAACAAAATACTTGACACTCAGACACTACCTATAGAAGAGGTTAATGACAGTCGGCAATCCGCTGATAGGAGTTACCTCTTCCCTGATAAAACACTGTTCAGACTAGGACGCCGATGACAATGACTCCAGACCACTGTGAAACAGTAACATGTACACTAAACTAAGGAAAACTATAAATCGCTGGAAAAACAATCGCAGAAGAGATCTCATCAAATGACCTAAACCCCATCAGACAAACCATTGAATACCTTACCTTTGACCAGACGTACTTTAAAAAGATGTTCATCCACACGAAATCTATCACAAAAGTACTGACTTCTAGTGACATGACACAGACCCTGGCTCTCCGTCCAGAAACTGGCAATTCGTTTGCGGTCCCTGAAAGACATGGTGGACACCACGGGTATAGTAGTAAACAAAATTTCGAGAACCACCAATGGCGATGTCCAGATCAAAATCAGGGGCAATGAAACTAAAGCCCGACTCGATTTCAAAAAAGAGGTAGAAAACAGAATGCAATGCTGGCTCAAGCTGACGCAATTAATAAAAAGAAAACCTTGACTATAATGGATGTAAAGGTATCGACTGCTCCTAAAGAAATTGCAAAAATCTTAGCAACTAAATAACTTGTGTGCTAAGAAATCGGGGTGGTAGAGATGGAGATTCAGGGAAACAGAGCAACTTCTCAGATATTGGCAATAATAAGTCACACCATGGCTCAGGATAACAATAGTCACAGCCCGTACACACATATCTATAGGATAACAGATAAGCTTGTACAAACACCTCTAGTAGTAGATGTTATCATCATTGTAATTATCTGTGGCAGATAATATTACATGTATAGTGGTTACGTTTCAGTTGAACCAAATTTTCTAAAAATGTAATCTTTAAGTTGATTTATTGTATCAGTTTTTGTACAGGCACACTTTATTATTTTGACTGAATGAATGTAACTGACTGAATAGTGTATGAATGTAAGGTTTCGTGGCCGTTGTCACTACGATTTTTTCTTCTCGGTTGAACCGTATTCGTCCTTCCTTCCTTTGTTCTCCGTTTGACGTGTTCCTAACCATGCTGTTAGCTACTCTAAAGAGTGATGTTGTTGCCATCCTCGTTATGTACCTATGTTCTGCTACGGTTGGTCCAGTCAAATTGGTGGTCTCTTTTTGTTGACTGTTTCGGCAGACTGTCTTTATTAGATGGTTTCTATTTTTCACCGAATAAAAGCACAAATTAATTTGAAAACTATTTACAAACACTATAAATGTTTATCAGCAAGTACAAAGAAAGCGGTAGCATTATAATTATTGGCGGGAACTTAAATCCGAAATCAATCATATTTGGAGCAGAAAGAACACATGCAAGGGAAAAGACATTAGAAAAATGGGTAGAAACCAATGACCAAGTACCAATAAACAGAGGAAACACACCAACAATCGCCGTGTAATAAAAAATTGAAAAGTTAAAGATTATGAAGAAAACATGAGTGATTACCACACTATTACCTTGAATCATAAATCAAAAAATTAAGAAAGACTTGAAGGAGACCAGATTATGAATGTGCGGCAAATCATTGAAAAAACGAGAATATGTCAAAACTGCATACTTATGTTTCCTGGATTACAGCAAGGCTTTTGATTGTGTCAACTGGAGGCGACTATGGGATGTCCTGTCGCAGATGGGGACTCCACGGCATCTGATTCACCTACTAAAAGAATTATAAACATAACACTAATAAAGGTGGATAAAAGAACCTCTGAACCTTTCAACGTGGAACGTGGTGTACGATAGGGTTGTATTCTGTCACCCTTGTTGTTTAACCTATATGTACAATATATCATAAGGAAAGCTTTGGACGGCTGGAAAGGAGGAGTTATCATGGGTGGCAGAAGGACAGATAATCTTCGCTACGCTGATGACACTACACTCATCGCCAAAGATGAGCAGGAAATGTCGAGTTTTATTGAGCGAGTAGAGAGATTGAGTTTGGAGTTTGGTCTACAACTGAATCGTCAGAAAACGAAACTTATGCTAATAGATCGCACGCAAAGCACGGAAGAAATGACTAGTATTCAAGACATGGAGAACGTAGAAGAAATAACCTATCTAGGTGCCCACATCAGCAAAAATGGCGGATGAAGTCAAGAAATCAGAAGAAGGATAGCTTTTGCCAAAACGGCTATGACCAAACTTAATAAAATTTGGAAAGATCGGCATATAACAACCACAACAAAATACCAAATAGTAAACACCCTCGTTTTTCCAATTGCGTTATATGCAGCAGAATCCTGACCATAAAAGCTACAGACATCGCCAAATTGGATGCGTTTGAGATGTGAGTTTGGAGAAGACTACTGAGAATTCCCGGACAGCCCGCATAACCAACACATCCATACTAAAACTTAACATCCAAGCCAGATTGTCAACTAAAATCAAACAACTGATTCTAAAATATTTTGGACATGTCAGCAGGAGGAAAGATGATAACCTCAAAAAACTTATGGTCCAATAAAAGTAGAGGAAACGCGGCCTAGAGGACGCTCTCCAAAACGATGGCTGGACCAGATGAAGCAGTTTACTGGAAAATCTTTCCAAAACAACATTAGAAGTACGGCAGATAGAGAGGAATAGAGGGAAACTGCTAAAAACAAAACATAAGACAAACATAAGATCACAACGCTTCAAACATGAAGCTAACGACTAAAGAGAGAGAGAGAGAGAGTGAAGGATAATTCCGAGAACTGAACCTATAAACCAAACATAGATGAATTCATGACAGAAATAAAATAAAAATGTAATACACTATAAAGAAAATAAACACTAATTACATCAAACATCACTGATAGACGGAAAATAGAAGAAAATGTAAGAAAAGCAGTTACATTAAATATCTTTATAATTTCATAAACTATTAAGAAACGGTACCTTCCAATTTACCTCACTTTACAATTTTTAAATATTAGTAGTACAACTATATATCTACACACATACAATCGTGGCCCGGTTTGTCTGTCTGTCTGTATGTATGTTCGTCTTCTCCTCCGAAACGGCTGAACCGATTTTGGAGATCAATACGTCAAATTGTTCAGGAGGTCCAGGCGCTGATATTAGGCGGGGTCACAAGTTGACCTGACCGTTGACCTCTGACCTTGAGCGGTGACCTCACGTCTTTAATTTCAGGTTTGTCTAGATTAGGTCCATTTTCAAATGGGTTTGGTTACTAGTTAATACATATTTACTACATAACTTGATTGGTTTAGGTACAGCAAGCGCCACAGACAATGGCGAACAGCCGACTCCTAACAATAGAACGCGTATTCAATGAACGTGATTTTCAAGGGCGCATTAAAAATGTGATTGCATTAATCCAAAAAGAAACTAAACTATTTTGGATTGCTCTAGCGCGCTCGCCATTAGCCGTGGCGTAAACTGTACCTCATATTATTGGCACAGTTGGCTTGTTGGAACGCTACAACAGAACTCAATCATTTTACAAAACCATATCTAAAAACAACCACCACAATAAAAATTAAAGATATTGCGAAAATTCGATGTAAGTGAACGGTTTTAAAAAAATAACCACTTTATATGTATCGACCATGCTGAGTAATCTGTGAAAGCGGATGTACGTCTATAGACCCTGTCTTGCGGAAGGATTACGATAACTCCATTCAATTTCATTAAATAAAAGATCGCTAATTGGATACCGACTAATGCTACAGATATCCTTTTTGATGCGACATCACCTTGAATAGTGACAAGAAAATCAATTAAGGATTAAATTATGCATTCCATAAATGATCACCCACAATAATTCGTAATTGGAATTGGCAATGGAACATACAAATAATCATTTTTAAACAACTATACATTTAGATGTATAATAAATTTTAAAAACTCGGCTCATTAATATTTATATTGGATGGTTATTTGTTTCTCCTCCTACACATATTAAATGAATATTTTAAAGCGCATAATCGCCAACGATTTATTTATATTATTGTCGAATTTATATTCTTTGATGAGAAATGGCGTTATTATATTTATTTCTCACTCTTAATCGGTTTGAACACACTTAATAGTGTTTTAAACTTTAATTCTGGTGTTGATGCCTCGCTAATTATGTTGGGATTATTTTATTGCATTCCCCATATATATTATATATGTATAGGATGTCGAATTTTATTCATTTATTGCGTTAAAAATTATTTGTGGATGAACATAAATCAAAAACTTCTAAAATAGTGTTTCTGTTCTTGTATTATAATTCATTTATTAGAATTTTACAATCTGTACTACAATGAAATTCATTACGATACAAATTTAGAAACAATAGAATTACGACGTTACATAAGCATCACATGTTTCATAAAACAGAAACAAATTCATTACCAACAGTTGATTATTGCACGTTTTAGTGGACGTTGGCCAACCGAAGTTGATTCAAGTGGCCTAACCTAACTTTAGTGTGTCACCTAATTACTTACACGGTTTTACTTAGTAATTAGTTTTAATTAGTCTTCTGGTTTATTATCCGTTCCTAGTATTTATAGTGTCTTACCATTGATTATTAACTTCGGAAAGATGCGCATCTTATATGGACGAAATACGACACAAAAGTACGACGAAACGTAGATGGGTCAGATTTCTCAGTTTTCCTCTCCTTTATTTTTATGTCAGTTCCAGCGTACCTGTCTCGATGCGTGTTTTTGAATAGGAATATGACAGTGGTTTGTGGTTCGAAGTTAACTGCATTGTTACAAGATACTGCATTGATTATAAAATTAGTTACCGTAATTTTTGTGACATTGAGTAAAATTAACAACTTCTTGTTATTTGTTATTGGAACATTCAAAGTTGTTTTTTATAGGTACTATAAGTTTTGTGTGAAATTAATTAAATTAAATTAAACACAATTGACTCAGCATGTCTTTTATCAGTGAATTTATGCTATTTTTCTTCTTAGAATCAACTTGCGCATCTGAGCAAATTACAACCGAGGACGTCCTTCACGTTTAAAAAAAATCAGCAGATTCATCTTTTCCAACTGGATCCGAAGCGAATAAATTGTTTATGTAAATAATAGCCACAATTACATGCAAATACGTACATAAAAATGATGTTTTTATTAGAACTTGTATTGAAGCAAATACATTTTAGTTCTTACAAATTAAATTGTTGTTTTATTGAAGTTTGAAGCAAAATTTAAAAATTAATTCGTTGCAAGATAAATTAGTTGAGTGCACATTTTTATTGTGCACGTGCAAATTACTTATTTTGCGATAAGAACGAACGGCTTTGGAAACTGCTGAGTTTGATTCTTGAATCATTCACAAATGTAGATGTTGCATTTATGCAAAGCAGTAACAGAACCAATGGTTATAATATTAATCGTTCGTGGCACCACTTTACAAATTAATAGTTTGGAGATCAAGGGTAAAGGGGCATCCGTTGCTTGTGGGAGATGTACTTATGAAAATGCGTATCTTTCCGAAGTTTATAATCAATAGTCTTAGTTCCTACTCAACTACTATATATGCAAACAAATTTGTTAAATTGTGCAATGTTTACTAGTAAATTACCGTAAATGTTAATTTGACATTTGTTATTTAATTCATATGCACTACTATAACTACTACAACTACATTCTACTTTACTTACTTCAGGCAAATACTAACATGTACCTAATCAGCTACCTTCACCTTTTAGTTAATATATTTTCATTCACCTTACTTGGTGTTTTCTATATACGTGTGTTTCATATGGCATTAGGAAGTTCTTCCTGGAATTCCATTTAAGTTCTTCAATTGGTTCTTGTTTTCTTTCTCTTCTTAAATTCTTGATATTTTTATGAGTCATTTTGTTAATTTCTTCGGTCAGTTCGTTTATGATTTCGAAGTCTTCAAGTGTTCTTATTAATGATCAAGTGCTTTTATTTGATAGTTGTAACGTTAGGAATGCAAATTTCACTGAAAAGCAGAATTCGTACACCAGTCGTATAAACAACCTTCCATTGTTTGGTGCAAATACGTTGCATGAAGGATTTTCAAGATTGTTTTTTGCTCTAATTTAAATTTTGGATTGGTAATTGGTTTAAAGGATTCACGAATTAGTTTTTACTGTGACTTAACGTATAAATACAAAAAAAAAAAAACATTGACTTACGGTACAAAACCAGCTACATTAGCAAATAAGAAGCTATATCCTATCGAATGTAAAATTATACAAGGTGACGCAAACTTCTGACATTGAAAGATAACTTCATTGGGAAAAATGGTATAACTTTCAAGATTTGTCACATTTAGTACAGTTATTGAGTGTACATTTTATAAATATTTTTGATTACATAGAGTGTTTGTGACACCATTATATTACATTTTTTTAAATAGATCACCCCATATTATTTTTAAGGTTCGAAAAGATCTCATCAAAAGCTTTAAAAAAATTAAGCATGTCAATGTATTGTACAGTGTATTTTAGAAGATATAGCCAATTATTAGCACCTACTTTAAGGCTCTCTATTTTTATTAACCTGTTATTTCCATATCATTTGTTGTGTTTAATATTAGTCACTTTTATTATCGGTAAGTTCATTATTACAGGGCGAAGCAAATTGAAAACCAAGAAATATCTCAAATGAATCACCTTATATGTTTTATTAGTATTTTTAGTATAGTTGATTCGCTTTTAAACGATACAGGAGCCGTTCCATGCGAAAAGCAACCCGTCCCTCGATTTCAGTTTAAATTAATATTCTTTCTATAAGTAAGTATTCTTCAGTAACCACATTTTACAAAAAAAAGTATAAAACAGCCCATTTTCCTGTCGCTTTATCTCAGTAATTACTTATCGGATCAAGAATAGTTCAAATAAAAGTTATGTATAATTAAATTATAAACAACTTTTATTTGATACAAAAATGTTAAATGTTTGAAATTTTATTTAAAATTAATTCAAAAGTTTTAAATTAAATTTTGACTACAGAGAAAATGCTCAAAATCTTATCAGATCTGCGAAATTATAAATGCCAAAGTCCATGTACAAAGTTTCTTAAAAATCGGACTAATAATTTTCTTGATATCTTGTTTACATACGAATGGATAGCCAGCCGGCCGGCCGTCGGACATAATTTTTTTTGTTTCGTTATAACGTACTAACTCTAATTCGTCGGAAAAAGTAAAAAAAAAGAGGTGCTAAAATGTTTGGTTTGGAAACCGTCGCATAAACTCCCCATCTTATTTCATAAGATGTGGAGTAAACATATTTAAAAAATATATTAAAACAAAAATACTGCAATATTAAGTGAACTTTGACATTGCTGTTAAAAAATAAATTTTTTCAAAATCAGTTTTGACCATTCTTTTAGGTTCTTCAGTTTAAAAAATATTTTCAATTATACGGGGTGTTTCACTTTCATGGACCACTTGTCAACTTTTACAATTTAAATGGAAACATATATTTATTATTTTTTCTGAATCTACGTGAAAAATTATGGTGACTTTATGTATACGAGTTTTCTAAAAAGTGATACTTTTGAGATATCGATTTTTAAACACATTTTTAGGTAAACTTTGAAATATTTCAGGTTTTTCATTATTTACCTTAACTGTCTATAGTTTAAAAGTTGACGTTGCTTATACAAGGTATGAGAAAAAAATGTCCAACTCTGTAATCGAAAATAATCAATAACTTGATAAAATCAAACGGTACACCCTGTATATTTTTTTCCAGGTCAATGTAGAATTTTATTCTGTACAACTTTAGTTTTGATGTCTGTCTACCAACACTCAACCGTTAGCTGTGAAATTCGTTTTCTTATCAAAAATACACGTTTTACTCGAAATTATAAAATAGATCATCAAAATTAAAACGAAATCGCTGAACAGATTATTTTAAATAACCAAAAGAAATATAGGAATAAACTGGAAATGTCAAACACGAGAGAAATTTTTAATAACCGTGTCATCATTCAAAATTTGTTTGGTAAGGTGTTGTACACGATAAGGATGGAATTTGTATTTAAGTAAAACCTTATTTATATTATTTATGGGAGTCTTCAAAGTTCCAACGGTATCTGCAACCGCTAATAACGATAAAGATGCCAAATAGCATATCCTCTTCAGTACAAACATGGTTCTTGGTATTTTTCTCGTAGTTGACAATTGAAGTTTTTGGAACTTATCTCGGGGATATTGTTGTATTTCCTAATTTCTGTTTTATAATTATGAGCTGCTAATAAACAACTTCCATTCGATTTTCCGGTGATTAAATAATACTAACTGTAATTCTGCTGTCGGAAATTCACTCATTGTTACTAACAATACAAAGGTACAATAAAATTGTAATAGATCGTGACAACTTTTAACGTTTGCATTTCATCGCCTACTAAATTTTTCAATGATAATTTTCAACAAAAACGAGTTTTACGGCTAACAGTGGATTTTTGTAGACAAATATGTAGAGCACAATTGTAGAGAATTTAATTTTACATCGATCTGGCAAAAAATATACAGGAATTTATTAAATTTTTTATCATTTCGATTGTAAAGTTTGTCTACTACTAAATTACTTGTATAAAACATTCCAGAATCTACTAAGGCCCATATTTTCAAACCGTATTTTGCTGGTTTATTCGCGATATACTGCCTGAATTTACAGCGACCACGAAAACTTTCCAGCATTTCATCGACAGTGCAGTATTCACCAACTCTTTGGTAGTTCGCTACAAATTGTTATTGTCATATTTCTTTCTTTCCGCTCTGTTATTTATGTAATCAAATCTCAATTTACGCAATGAAAAGTGAAATCTCTCTATAGACATTGTAAGCCTAAAGCTTTCTGGAGCAGTACCATCTTTTCACCAGAGTTGCCGAGTATTTAGATATTGAGCTTCTTTTATACCAACCATATATAATAGACCAATGAGAGCATATAGGTATTTCTGTCTAGTCAGAAGCATTTCTTTACTGACTTTGCATTTTTTGCAATAGATCTGACACCGGGTAAATAACTAACAATATTATGTCTCAGAATGCGTTTGTTTGGACGTGGAGGATGAGTCAACCAGCAGGTTGTTTTATCTTTGCCAATATAACAATGTTCTCCACGAGGCACCGTGTCATATATATTATCATTTTCATCATCATTATCTGATTCTTCTGTACATATATTATGGTCACTGTGTTCACTGGTAGTGTCACTTTCCACGTCATTTTGATTATCTCCCAAAATTTCCAGTTAGTGATCAAAGGTTGGTTGAGGAGCTACCCATGTTGGTTGTGGATTTAATTTTGGAAATTGTTGTCTGGCTAATTCAACAAATTTCAGACTTCTACTCACTGCCATTATACTAAAAATATAACATTTTTGTATGCTCACCATATCATTTCAGTGACATGTTCTCAAAAACGCAAATTGACATATAACTACAGGTCTAGATTTCCTGCAACATTTGAATAATGCACTAATTCACCATTTACTAGGGTTCTTAGGTTTTCTTGTAGATAGTCACGAGATTGCTTAGAACAAAACAACAGGACAGACGATTTACTAGGATTGAGAATAAAATGATTAGATGCTTCATTTAACAAGGTAGACAACTCCATATTAATCTTTATTTGAACACAAGCAACCTCATCGTTAGATAATGTGTAAAGCAGCTGAGAATCATCAGCGTATAGATAGCATCTACAATGCTTTAGACAAACAAAAATATTACTTGTATACATGGTAAAAAGCAAAAGTCCCAATATTGAGTTTTGGGGTACCCGGACATATATGACGTTTGTTTTGGATAACTTGTTATTGAACTTTACTATTTGCGTACGACTTTGTAAGTAGTTATTAAATTCAAGTATTGTTGTCAAAACCATAGTAATGCAATATCGCTGAGAGTAGATCATGGTTAAACATGTCGATTGCTTTAGACAAATCCAACAATTTCAGAACTGCATTTAGGTTGTCATCAAGCGATAGAAGTATATCGTCGACTACAGCAGATACCAGAGTTGAACAACTGTGGTTGCGTCTAAAACCACATTCTACTATCTTCTCAAAAACTTTGGAGAAAGCACTTAAAATGATTATAGGGCGGATGTCCTTCAGCTCGGTATAACTCTTAGACTTAGGAATAAGTAAAACATGCGATTCTTTCCATTGAAAAAGAAAGGACATTTAACTAAACAAGAGTTGATTATGTGTGTTATCATAGGAAGAATGGCCGAGGTGCAAATCTGCAGCATTTGGATAGATAGAGCATTGGGACCCACAGGCTTAGACGTGATGGTAAAGACAGTATCTCCCACTTTTTCCACTGTGACAGTTGAAACACTTTACTTTTCAGATACTTTTCTGCTTGTATTATTTGAACAAAGTTTTAAAGTATTAGGTGAACAGAGTTTCAAATGCTTATGACTAGAAATAAAATAATCAATTAAGGTAAGTATTTGTCCAAAAATTAAATTTTAAAACAAAAATGGTCTTTTAGTACCCCTTCTTTGTGGAGGTAGGAAAGACAAACAACTCAAAAAGCCGTGATTGCCGACGTTTTGCCCCTCATTGTAAGGGGTTTTTCAAGGCTTTCACAAGTATGAGTTGGACGTCAGTTTAATTAACAATATAACCATCAAAAATTGATGATTACGTCAATTTTAATTTGAGAATGTTTAAAAACTAAAATATGTATAAAAATTTATAAAACACAAATACGACTTGTAACAACGAACGACCATTTTTATTTTATCATTTATAGTCTGTATACTATTGGCCGGAGTAATAAATCATAATTGTTGAAATAATTCTTTATTTTCTTGTGAAAGCGGTACTTCTACGGTTAAGTAAAAACCAACAAATTCTAACAAAAATACGATCATTGTGCCGCTCTTGCAGCATATCGACCCATCTAGGGTCTGAGAACAATAGTTTAATCTGTGTAAACACGTTGCCATCAGCCCAGGTACTGACGAAACGAGAATCATAGCCGTAGATGTGGGTATTATACCAAGATACAAAAATAATGGTATATAATACGTAAGAAGTAAAATTTGTAATGTGATTTACTATACAAATAAAATAAATAACATATAACCACATAATAATTCATATCAAGGTAGATTTTACTATTATAATATATTTACCACTGCAATACGGGAGATTCGATAATTCTGACAGGTTTATTACTCCGCGCCAATAGTATACTGAGTATATCATGGATATGGGTTGGTAAATATGGCAGGTTTTTATGGTTAATACTAAGTTTTTTAAGCCTTTCCAGACTTACTTGCAATGCATTTGGAGATAAGCTCTTTTTTCCCTGCGAATTGACGATGAAACTAAATTACGTAAAGATTTGTAATGTTCAAACGTAGCAGGTTTACGGTTGCATTTATATTTAATAAAAATTAAATAATTTTATATTTTGTCTTATCCATGGAGAATACTTTAAATGGTGAACAATCGATACCATAGGCGCATGAAAATCAAAAAGCTGAGTGACGTAATGATTAAAAAAATTTATTTTGTCATCAACATCATACATACTTTGCCATGGAATAGTCAAAACATCTCGTTGAATTAATTCTCTATCAATATTAGGTAAACTGCGATAACTGTGTGTTTGCCAAGAGATATCTTTAGCAGACTCTTCTACAAATACATAAATTAAACAATGATCACTAAGTTCATGTAACTCAAGAACTCCGTGTTTTATAAATAAAGAAGTATGGGTACAGATAATATGATCTATCAGTGTAGATGTAGATTTAATCCATTCAATGTAGACAAATACCGATCACAATTAGTGCTATCACCAAACAAATTAATATTAATATCTCCTAGACAAATCAATTCGTTGTGCTCCAACATTATGCTGGGAAAATTTTCTTTAATATAGTCTAAAAATAGAGAGATATCAGACGCAGGAGGACGATATACCACCCCAACAGCAATTTTTTTGTCACTTAAGATGATAGATACCCATAATTTGTAACGTTCGAAGTGTAAACGCTCCTCCTGTGTACACACTTCCTTAACCCAATTTCGCGGACATAACTTTGTATTGGTTTACGGCGTTGATAACTCGAAACTGTCCACGATTGGTCCGCTGCATTTTAACGTTTCCGAAAGCTTGTCCTGAATCAACCGTTCACGAGGCAGAAGATAAACCCTCATCTGAGAATTTCCTCGCTTTATGGGGTAATCAGGCTGATGGTAAGAGATTCTGAAACACTTCAACGTTTTAAAAACTTTATTTTGTAGGTAAAACATATGATACCGCATAAAGTCGGATTTTAAAATTTGCTAAAAGATTGTGCTCCACGTGAACCGTTCAATAAGCACGTCCTGCATTCTTCAGGCTAGGGGACGCTTTGCATCAGGTATACGATTGCCCTCTGGGTTTATCTTTCGCTAACATCCCTATGTTTATTCTGGAGAGGGTGGTTTATGTCTCCCTATTAAGAATACATTCTCTTCCGGTTGTTCCTTCGTCAACTTGTACGGCTATTGCGGGTCTACTCATGTCTTTTGGAGGCGCTGTGCCGAAATAGCTACCCACGAATACTCCGTCAGATTCGCAGACTACGGTGGAGGCTCGTCCAGAAACCGTTAGTAATATTGAGAGCAAGAGTAACACTCCTACTGCTGCGTAGAAGGTCAGAGGTTTTAATATCTTTTTAATTGCGCGTGAACCTGCAGTCGACCTATCACTCAAGTAGAAGTCACGCCTTGACACCAACTATCAGGCGCGAACGTATAAAATTTATTACGGATTATTTGTCGCTCGAATGTGTAATTGCATAATATACCTGGAACGTTAACAAGTCTTAGATAAGAGTATTTAATACCTACGTGGTGTATAAGTCGTATAAGAATTTAAAAGTTACGCCCAAATTGAACAATCGTTAAACTTCGCGGTGACTGAATTAGTCTTAAAACTTCCCTTAAACGTCTTCCTTAAATTCATGTAATCTGTAACGTTACTCAGTACTATAAATTCACATACATTCTAGGTTAAGTTCACCATAGGCGTACCTTCAGTACGCGAAATATCAATTGCATATACGAGACAGTGGCGTAGCAGTGGTAAATATTTGGGTAATTCTCTTTACTTTAACTTGTAATTCTATGTAGCTCTAGTCACTTTCGTGTTACCTGAATGTTTAATGATGTACGTTACCCGTTTTAGCTCATGTGTATTCGTAATATAACTGTGTCTATTAAATGCTGTGACCTATCACAAATTCGTTTATGTATCGGGGTGAATAAATTTTGTGTAAAGGTTTGTCTGACTTTACGTCGAATTCTTTCATGATTTGTTTCCCTTTTTCTGTATATTCTGCTGCGGACAGTTAGCTGCTGACCTTTGGTTCTGGGTCAGATTCTTCTCTACAGCGTTACTCGAACCTGGCGCCCTACCTTTTTAATTTTTTTTCTATAGGTTCTAGGAATAACGTTGATCTTCCTAACCCACACCCTACTCTCTACTGAGGGGCATACTTTCCTAACAACTGACCGTAACAAATTGTTCAATAAATGCGTCAATGACAATAAATTCATTAATTATGTTAAAAGGTAATCTATTTTTTACATACAGACCTACACCACCCCCTAATGTGAGACGATATATTCTTATGAAATTGTAACCAGAAATATGTAGTCCATCACCTGCAACATTCGATTTCAGCCAAGTTTCTCACGATATCATGCGAGGATCTCTTCATGTTGTCTCGAAATTTTTCAATGTTTGATATAAATATGAGCCAAGTTCATTTTATACATGATGAGCAAAAACAAATAATTTTTTTAAGTGATAAACATGCTCTTCCTGGAAACTGCAGGAGAAGACTAATTGTTGCTCAGGTTCCATTTATAATTAGAAGTGATATATAAACTCAGTTAGAGGGCGCCCTGCTCCTGTATCTCAATTATGTTTAAAAGTATGGCAATTTCAGCACAAGTGTGAGAGAAATGCTCATAGCACGAGTCAAAACTAAATCGATCAATCAAGGAAAAGTAAAGCAGGCTTTGAAAATAGTGTAAACAACTTTACGTACAAATTTGATGCCCAAATTTCTTATATCTTTCTAATTAACGGAGATATACCATTGGAACAATACTTACATCTGAGACACCCGGTGTACATTGTGGCGCAAACTTCTGACATTGGAGGAAAACTTGGTTAATAAAAAAGGTATAACTTTTAAAATTTGTTACAGTTATTGAGTGCATATTTAAAAAATATTCTTAATTACACAGGGTGTTTCAAAAAGTCGTGGCAGCATAAATTTAATTTTTTAAATGGAACACACCATATCTTTTCAAAGTTCGAAAGATCTCATCAAAAACTTAAAAAAATAAGGTACGTCAATGTATTGTACAAGGTATTTGAATAAGTATAGTAACAGTAAAAAGATGCCCGTAAATCTGCACCCCCATATCACCAATTTTGAAAGAAATTATGTACTTATGTGGTAATTTTGTACCGACTTTAAAAATTTTGTACTCCAAAATTAGTCATATTTTTCGAAGGTCGAAATGTGGGGAGTGTGGCTTGCGTAAAAGCTACACCCCCCATACCAAAAATCATTAAAAGGGTGGTCCAATCGCAAAAACAAAGGTATGGGGAATGAAAACTTTATCGATTCTAATCGTTTCCTTGGGTCATTATTTATTTCATATAATGTTATTTACCTTTTCCCTTTAATAATTATTTTTTTATTTTGTAGGTCAAGGTGTTCATGGTTCCGATGAGTTTTAATGCCAGAATGTCCACACAATCCCTTCAATAATGAATTATTATTATTACCTAGGAGTCAATTTGTAAGACACACGCGGAATTACATTATTACTAATTTCCATTTCTTAGATTTCTACACACTAGGTTGTGGCTTTACCAATACTTTGCACTTCAGGTAACTATGCTAACTACTATTACTATTTTACAAATTTATTTTTTTTAGGGTTGCTAATGTACTACACGGGACTCTCAATAATCTGATATCCAGTTATTTTATGGGAAATTCTTAGTGAGCTTACGACATTCTCTGAATATTCTGCTATTCGCAGTAATGGGATCATCGCAATACATTAAAAACACAGAAAATAGATACATATATACAGGACATGTACTAGAATAAATCAATATACATGCAACTATTTTGAAACAGACGATGGCAGCACACACACAACATTCGAATGCACACAATTCAACAACATAAAAGAAGAAGCAGAAAAATTATGCAAAATAAAAATAGATAAAAACAACGTGGTGAAATTATTATTAGATAAAGAAGAGTACTAGACAGCTATAACAAAATGATAAAAACCATAATTGACATAAAAATTGAAGAAGAAAGAAAAGAAGGAAATAAGAAATAGGAAAACAAAAGGAATAAAATAAGAAAGAGAATAAATCTAGATGACATCAACAACAACAAAATGAGCAGGATCGCAGTCGTGACTATTTGAAGAAATACCGATAAAACGGTGGTACCGAATAGACTTTTAATATGGGATACAGGTGTTTCTTTAGTCGGTCGGCAACAACATCTCGCCAACCACACACTCCTGGTCAAACTGGAGACTTACGTCTGTTAGCAGATTTTTCCCCTCTCAAAAAAGGGTGGGATTAGGTTAGGTTAGGTTGGGTTAATTTAAGTTATTTTTGTTTAGCTAATTTTTCGATACTGTTCTAAAAATATAAAAAAAACGATTTTTTTCGTAGGTTTAACATTGGACATTGAAAGTGCCACAACTTGTTAACGGTGCGTTTAAATGTTTAAACTCAGGAGGCGATTTTTATTCGAATTATATACCGTCTGTCCCACGTAAAAATTGACATAGACATACTATGTTAGATTAAATTCGAACACTTTACAACAACATAATCAAATAGAACAAATTTATGGGATAATAAGTATTCAAAGCGTATATTACTAAATTATGAGTAAAAACTAGTTATTTTTAAGTTTTTGTTTATTAATCGAATGAATGTTCATTTAATAAGCGGCCTTTGGGGACAAATTCGTTAATTTCTCGCCTAGTGATATTTTGCGCTTTCTAACCAGGTTTCGATTCCGATTGGAGTATTATTTTTTAAAATTTTATTAATATAATCCAATTTTAAAAGTGAATTTTATAAAAATTGTATTACGATTTGTTATTCTTCATTCTCGGTAATAAGGGATGTAAAAATTATGTACCCCTGATTTCAAGGTATCATCATGTTCTACTATCGATAAGATATATTTTGGAACTATGTCTGAATTTTGTACCGTAAAAACTCTTGCAGTAGTATGCTCCTAAAGAAGAAAAATCGCGATTTGTTATACTTCATTGTCGGTAATAAGGGATGTAAAAATTATGTACCCCTGATTTCAAAATACCATCATGTTCTACTATCGATAAGCTATCTTTGCACACTATGTCTGAATTTGGTACCGAAAAAACTCTTGCAGTTATATGCTCCGAAAGAGGAAAATTCGAGATTTCTTATACTTCTTTGTCGGTAATAAGGGATGTAAAAATTCAGACATAGTGCCAAAAGATAGTTTATCGATAGTAGAACATGATGACAGCTTGAAATCAGGAGTATATAATTAACTACCTTTACGAATTTTAATTATTTTAGCTTATTTCATTTCGCAAAAATAGGTAAAAAAAATTTTTTCTTCCTCAGAAATTTCATTCCTCTCCCTTCCCCTTGTTACCCGTTTCACCCCTACCTATCTAATTACCTTCAGCATTATTGCTCACCACATTTCACTTCATCACTATATATTCATTACTTGGAGTCGTTAGATCATATCGTATGTACGCTTAGAATCGATAAAGTCTTCATTCCCCATATCTTCTTAGGAGAAGACCTTACCGTGCCAGGTCTTGTCTCATCTCTTAGCACATAAAAAGTACGTAATAAAAAGTATGGGAGTGTAGCTTTTACGCAAGCCACACCCCCCCGTTTCGACCTTCAAGAAATATGACTAATTTTGGAGTACAAAATTTTTAAAGTCGGTACAAAATTAGCACATAAAAAGTATATAATTCCTAGCCCTTCAGTTTCAAAATTGGTGTTATAGGGGGTGCAGCTTTACGGACTTGTAAAAATGACACCTAGTAACTTGTATTAATTTTATTTCAAAATTTGTGCAGAATATTGAAAACTGGTTTAATTTTATAAAATTAAACGAACTAGTTACAATTTTCTGCTGACGGGTGCGTAAAATTATATGAAAGCAATAATGAAATAAAAAAAATCATTTAAAATTGTTTAAATAAAATTCCAATTTTGTTGGCTATAAAGATTTTCGAATTATTAATTAAAGAATAAATATTACTCTTGAAACAAAAACGTCTTTTGGCATTGAATCGTGTCAAAATAGTAATAGTAGTTGTAAACGTTTCGCACGAGACTTCATCAGAGCAAAGGCTCGAATAAAGAATAAAATTTAAACAAATAAAAAGTCTAAAATATTTAACAAAAAGTGATTTTAGTGACGTTTGCTTATCATAAAGTGCAGTTACTAATTTACTTTAAAAAATGGCTATTTTTACCACTGAAGTACAAACCATAATAATGAAAACGAACATATTAAAACTATCAAATATTTTGTCAGTAATCTATTCTTAAAACATAAAAAAAGCTTTATTAAATTTTATTGTTTTAAGTACGAGGCTCTGTTTCAATATTTAAAACACTACCCATGAATAATTCATTCTTAATTATTTCCACCGCAAACTTTGAATAAAATACGAAAACTATAACTTTTAATATCTAATGAATAAATTTTCTGATCATTGAAACGCAACATTGAAATTTATAAATCAAAACGAAACTTAAAACAATTTTGCAGATATCAAAATGTAAATTACCTTATGAAATTTGATACGCCCTCGTAAATAAGAAGTAAAAAAAGAGCGTGATCATAAATTACGGGTCAGGTTGGGTTTCTGATTTCTATCGTGCAATAGTCCGATGTTGTATATTATTATTACTATAGTCAACAACACCTATAAGTCCATAATCAAGATTGATTTAATATTAACTTAAATGTTTCGATGAACATTTCTTAAATATTTTTTGAAACAGTTTTATTGAATTATTTATCGTAGTGACTGAAACAAGCAGTCAATACATTTTTCATACACGAATGGACACTATTAAGATTTTTCATATAAAAAGGAATAAATGTTTCCAAATTTTATTTAAAATTCAGTAGCCACAATAAAAGATTATAAAAGAGTTCGTGCTAACATCTTGTACAGCAATTCCGTTAATTAATTATTGAAATATCTCATTCGAGAAACAACTTTAATTTTTCTTGTTTGCTTAGGAAATTTGTCTACCTAGAACGTTGCAGGTCCAAAGATTCACAAATTCGTTCGTTTCAGCTAGTTATAAATACAAAGGTTTATGTCTGATCAGAATTTGTATATATATACATATATATATATATATATATATATATATATATATATATATATATTAGCAACTTTGCCGACAGGTATGTAAAGCAGTTACATAGTCGATTCTTCAATAATTATAGCCAACATAACAGTTACACTCGAGTTCTCTCACTCCCGAGTCCCAAAAGGACGAAACAGCTGTCGGGTGATTCTCAGTGTTTCTTTGCTATTGTACAACCTCTTGCGTACTTTACTACAGGCGATTCGAAATTTTTATACTTGCCAACTGTTATGTTGGCTATAATTATGGAAGAATCGACTATGTAACTGCTTTACATACCTGTCGGCAAAGTTGCTAACATTTTCGTACGTGAACGCTTTCACGAGTCGACACTAGATGTCGAAAAACTTATCGTTTATATATATAATCAAATCATCCTTCTACCTTTTGGTGTAGAATATAAATACTACATTAGATATTTGTCTTCCATATCTGCTTTACTGGTGCTTTTTCATTTATTCTTACTAGGTGACCCCACCACGACAGTTGCTTCTTCTGTATAAATTTTAGTGTACTTTCTACTTTCAGTTCTTTTCTTATGTCTGTGTTTCGTATTCTATCTCTTTTTGTAATACCTTTTATTTTTCTTAGGTACTTCATTTCGACTGCTTGTATCTTGCTTTTTTTCTTGATTTGTCAGTACCCACGATTCGCTGCCATAAGTTAATATGGGCCTATATATCGATTTGAAAACTTTTGTTTTTGTTTCAACTGAAACTTCTCTTTTACTCAAAAAATAATTTTTCAGTGCATAGAATAATCCATTAGCCTTCTTTATTCTGTTGTTGATATTTGCTTCCTGGGTTCCTTTCTCGTCCAATACTTCTCCTAAATAATGGAAGTACTTTACTTGTTCAATTCTTTCTCCTTCAATCTCAATTTTCATGTTTACTTTTTGTTCTCCGATTGCCATTACCTTTGTTTTACATTTATTAATTTTCATTCTATTCTCTTTCAGTACTAATTTCCAACTATTTAAATTTGTTTGTAAATCTTTCTCACTTTCCGCGATCAATACGACGTTATCCGCGTATATTCCCTCTGATACCTTGATTCTTTGCATTTTGAAATGTCCAATTGTCATCTTTTTACACTCTTCTTACATTTTTTAATTATTTCGTCCATAAATATTAAAATAACAGTGGATTTAAGCTTCCTCCTTGCTTTAATCCTATATTTGTGTTTAATTTATTTGATGTTTTATTGTCTCTCACAACTGTACTTTGGCCATTTTTATAAATTATTTGAATCATTTTTATAAGCTTTGTGCTTACATGTCTTTCCCTTAACAACCTCCACACTGTTCCTCTATGTACCGTATCATACGCTTTCTCTAGATCCAAGAATGCCAAATATACCATCCTTTTTTCATTTCGTGCTTTCTCTGTGATTTGTTTTATTGTAAATATGTGATCCTGGGCGCTTCTTCCTCGTCTGAATCCACTTTGTTCCACTTCCATTGTCTGTTCAGTTACCATTCGAATTCTTTTTTCTATTATTTTTTCTAATATTTTCATACATATACTTAGAAGTGTTACTCTGCTATAATTATTACAGTCTTTTTTATCTCCTTTTTTTGTAATTGGCACGATTAACGCTGTTGTCCAATCTTTTGGTAGTTCTTCATCTATCCACACTTGGTTGTATATACTTAATCGTGTATCTCTGGCTTTTTGTCCTATACTTTTTATTATTTCCGCCGTTATTCTGTCATATCCACCCGCTTTCCCGTATTTTAGATCTTTTATTACTTCTTCAAGTTCTTCCATTCTTATCACATGTTACTTTGTTTCTTTTGCTATTTGTCGTTTTCAGTGTTTTCATAGTTTTGGGGATCATTTAGTAATGTGCTGTTCTCTCCATCTTTCCATTATTTTTATTTCTTCAGTTATAATTTCTCCGCTTTTTCCTTTGATTATTTTTGTATTCAGTATCTTCTCTGTTCTTAAAGTTTTCAATGTTCTATAGAATAGTTTTTGATTTCCTTTTGAGTCTTTTTTCCATTTTTCTCCAAAAATCTTCCATTGGTTTTTTTTTCGAATTTTTGATCAATTGTTTAGTTGTTTCTCGCTCTTGCTTATATTTCTTGTATTTTTCTCCGTTCTTGTCCGATAAGTAACTTTTCCAAGCATCTTTCTTTTTCTTAATTTGAATTTTAATTTTCTCTGTCCACCATGATGTGTGTTTCTTATTATTTTTCTCTCTTGCTTTCCCGCATATCTCTTCCGCTGTGTTTATTACTATGTTTTTAAAGAATGTCAATCCGCATTCAACACTCCTCTCTTTTATTTCATATTCGTATCCTTTCAGTTTCTTGCTTATAACTTCTTCGTATTATCCGCTACGTCTTTCCCCTGAATTTGTAATATTTAATTGTTTCAAACTGTACCACTTCATTATTTCCTGTATTCCTCTGCGTTTTCTTCTTTTGATGTATATTTTCTCAAATTTCCGATCCTCTTTTCGCTCTCGAATCCATTACCGTCCCTCTGCTTTTTGTTTCTATTAATATATAGTCAATTAAAGATCTTTCATTTCTACTTATCCTCTCTCTTGTGAATTTATGAATTTCTTTGTGTGCGAATAATGTATTTGTTATTATTAAATCATTTAGAATACAGAAGTCCAGCATTCTTCTTCCATTACTATTTTTATTTACTTCTCCATACTTTCCTAGTATCGCTTTGTATTTCACATCACTTTTACCGACTCTGCTATTGAAGTCTCCTATTATGTATATTTTTCCTTTTACTTGTCCTATAATTTCTGTTAAATCATTCCAAAATTTGTCTTTATTTTCCTTCTTGTCGTCTTCATTTGGTCCGTATATTACCACCACCGTCTTCCTAATCTTTGTTATCGTCTCTAACAGTTTGACTGCCAATATACGTTCATTATACGCTTTCCAATCATTAATTCGATCTTCTAAATTCTTCTTGATTATACATCCCACTCCGGCTGCTGCTCTTGTTTCTTTTTCTACTCCACTGTAAATTAATATATTGTTATTCTTTAATTTTTCTATTCTCTTCTTTCTCTTCCGTTACTCTAATATATCTACTCCTATTTTTTCGAATTCTTCCTCTAATTCTATTTCTTTTCCTCTTATACTATTAATATTTCATGTTGCTATTTTCCATATTTTACTTTCTAGTTTATTGATTTGCATATTATTGTCTATTGCCGTGTTCGTTACTGCTTTAAACATCACATTGTTTTTCTTTGTCAGTTTTTTAATGTTAGTTTCCCTTCATTTGTTGATTCGTATCTTTTTCCATTTATCGTTAAGCTTTTATAACCTATTTTTACCGTATTTCCCTTCTCCTTTTCTTCTCTTGCCCTTTTTCTGTTTCTGCCTGAATCTTTTTGTTCTTTTTTGTTAAATCGTAGTTTTGTCTCCAAATGAATCCATCTTTGCCTCCACTATACTCTTTTCGCCTTTTTTCCAATGTGCGATGCCGTTTCTACTTTAACCATTACACCAATGTGTGTTTCCAGTACTTGTTCTTGCTGTTTTAACCCTTCTCCTTTCCATTCGACATTTTTAATAATTATTTTATTTTATTATTTAATTTGTATGTCTTTCCAATTTTATAGTTCCTTCTTTATCATTTTGCTTCACACCGTGGTTACATTCGACTACATTTTGCAATTTTCTGACATTTCGCATACTTTTCTAACGACATATTACAACAAAAACTTAAACAACGCTCAAAATAACTCGAGTTTATTTACATTGTAAGTTGACCTTTTAACTCTATCAAATATTAATAAGGTATATCCAAGGTTTTTGAATGAAGAAAAATAGCAAACCACGAAACAATTAATCTACACCCGGTAGAACAATTATTTGAGATAGCGTCGTAGTTCAATAAATACTAGTCGATCAATTAAAATTAAAATATTTATTAAGATCCTGCTTAGTTTCGTATAAAAAGTAAATTTACAGTTCAATGAAAAAAATAAGAAATTCGATGGGAACTAAATCATAAAATAGCAAGGTAATGCATCTAAAAAACATATATCTAATGATTTAATCATAAGTATATTCGATAGTCCAAATTCCAATATATTAATCCAAGAACAATCTATTATGGAATTAAAAAGCAAACGGTTAATTAAAATCCAAAGATGAATGGAAAACCAATTGCTTAATTAACACACAAAGGGCGACTCTAAAAACATACACCTAAAAAAGCACGTGTCTCAAAAGTTTACTTTGACTTTACGTCAAATAGACACTTTTTATCAAGAACCCTTGCTCTTTCCTAATCCAAACACAGTATCACGCAATTATATGGGAACATAAGACCAAAAGGAATGAATAGTATTGACGTATATAATCAAAATGTTAATTTAAGTTACGTAACGGAATTGACCTCACATCTACGGAGAAATTGTCTTAAATATATTACTATTCCGTCAACTATTTACAGTGTAGCAACAGTTGCAGAAAATTACTTCCTTTATGAAGCGTCAATGAGTTAGCTTCAGATGAATACTCTTTACCTTATTATTTTGTGTCTCCAATTTGTAATAGTCGTGTTATCTTCTCGTTTTGTTACTATTTTGTTGTACCATCACCAATCTTTTAGTTTTTACACTGTATGATTTATTTCTTCAGGGAAAAAACAAAAAGTACATCATAAGATAAAAGAAGTTAACGACACTAATTCATTTGGGTATCCAATAAAGCAAGTCATTGGTCGATTATCCATAGTTTCTTGATTATTTCTAATTCAGCTTGGCAATTGTTTTTCCTTATAGTCACTGTCACAACTCTTCGCACTGAGAATTTCCAGGTAAGTTTGATCCTTTGTACATTTTCGGTTTTGCTAATTTCTTTCCAACCTAATATATGGAAGAAATTGTCCGGTTCTCTAAAATTAGTGTCTTCATCCGAATAAATAATTTAGGAGAGTCAAAAATTATTTTGTATCGACACGGTTAATCAATTCTGATCTTAGAACGCTGCTGCAAATCACGTAAAAATAATTGCGTAAATGTTTCCTTGGGACGTTCGTTATTGTTTCAACTGCAGCATGACACTACTATTGATTGTTTTCTCAGATTAAACTTTGAATGTACAAGCTCTCAAGACAACAAAGCAAGTCAACGAAATAGAACATATTTTGTTATTTTGATTTAACATGAATTTTTCCAATTTCATCCTGTCAAGAAAACTACTGTTCTATCGACCAATCCGCTTTCAGATGATCAAATTTTACTTAATGCGGCCAACCACACAATCATTTTCTTGGTCTTACTTAGTTACAGGCTTGTCGCAACAGAGATTTATATATTAAAGCTTTTGAAACGAAAATATAACTGGAATTACTGAATAACCATTGAAACATCACTAATAAATCATTCGATCAATCAAATACTGCAAATTTTCTAATCTGCAAGACTTTTCTGATATATGCAGTGGCTGCAAATGTTTACTTTTAAACAAAATAATAGAATAATATTGATCGATCCTTTCTTCGATCTTTTTCAAATATGAGTTTAATAACTACATAAGTAAGAAGCATCACATACTGGTATGACTGGAGTTGGTCTACTGCTCTAAAAAGAAATTTAATATGGTGAGGTCGGGCGACCTTGGATGCCACGCAATTGAACCATTTCTAGCTATCCACTTTTCTAAGAACACAGAATTTAGCCACTCAGCTACACGTGCTGTCGAATGTGCAGGGCATTCGTCTTGCTGGAAATACATTGCTTGTCTTTCTGTTAGCGGTAAGTCATCTAAGTAGTGTTCCCTGAATTTTTCAAGTAGCTGTAGATAAACATTTTGATTTAACCGTCCCTCTATGAAGTAAGGTCCAATTATGCCAAAACGATATAAAACAGCACACCACACATTCACTTTTTGGTAATACTGTCTTCTACAGTTGATCCGAAAGTTTGAATTTTCTGTAGACCAGTAGCGACAATTTTGAGACGAAACAACGCCATTGGTAGTAAATGTTGCTTCGTCTGAGAATACAATGTTTTTATAAAAATTTCGTTCTTGAAGACATCGCTCCCCGATGGTAAAACAAAATAATAATCTACGACCTTCATCACCTTCTTCGATAGTGTGCACAAATTTTGGTTTGAATGCCTTTACATTGATCGACTTATAAATTCTTTGCAGTTCTGATTTACTAATATCGAGATTACGCGAACGTTCCCTTAATGATAGTCTGGGATGTTCAACCACCGAATCAAGGGCAAGAACAGTTGCGGTATCATTTTCGTCATATTTCTTTCTTTCTTGCTTAACGTTACCAACGCTGCCAGTTGCAAGAAATTTTTTAACTATTCGCATGGCAGTCATACGTGTAAGATTGGTGTTGGGAAATTTTTCGTTAAACCGCTGCACCACTACTCTTAGGGCCGTTGGTCCAAGCCCGTAACACTGAACAAGGTAAATTCTCTGTTGTAACGATAACATAATCTAGCAATAATATACTTTGAACTAAAGGCAGTTACTACAAATTGCAATCTGACAGTACTTGTTATTATACTCAAAGATTGTTTTTTCATGGCCCTCCATTGTTATTTTCTTTATTTCACGCCGTTTGGTGTAAATTCCGAATTCGCAGATAACGCTGAGTAATTTTTAAAAAATGTATCGTACATCAATGATATTATTAAGCTTTGTTAGTTAAATTTGTTGTAAATACTATTTGTTTCGTTCAATGGTCTACAAATAAAAATTTTAATAAATGAATTAGATACCTACAATTTATTTTGTTCAATCTAAAACAGACAGTTTAATAAAAGTAGGTAGATTGTCCTGAAGTTTGGTATACAGCCATGATTTGTCGTTATGAACATTTTTCCATACCGCAAACCAAAAAGGTACTTTACCTGAAAAGAAAATAGTTCTTGCTTCACCGTCACGGCCATTTTGTTTTTCAAAAACCAAAAATTCTTAAAATTCGTTTTACGCCAAGCAAGGCTTAATTCCAGAATCTTGAAATAAAATTCAAAAAATTTTAGTCCATTACACCTCTTGTAACATCAATCCTGGGACATACTGTATACACAAATAAATACAATAAATGCGTAAAAAACAAAATAATTATTGTTTCAATAGAAAACAAAAAAATTAATTTGTTTATAGTTACGTTAACAATAAGAACAATACGAATTTTATCAATCCTTCGACTGCAGATGATTTGAATTCTTCCAATCAATACAATGATAGCAAACAGTACGTAGCGGTAAGAACAACTTCCATTTCTGCTACACAACATTTGGATTGGTTGCAACATCCAGTAACAACGAAATTTCCCAATACGATTTTCTATAACCAAACCTAAAGCTATTAACGATTGAACGAAATTACAATAAATTCTACAAAATTTACAAATGCTTACCATTTTATTTAATTAAAAGGTTTTAGAGTCGGAGAAACATATCATGTTAATTTATATTACGAACGAACAATGAATCAATTAATGATCGCCACCTGCGCATGACGTTTCGCGCTAAAACTTCGTTAACGCAAGAATACAAATTTTCAATAGGCGTATGATTAAATTTCCAATTTCTTTCAGCTTATAAAAAATATGAGATAATATTTTGAAATTATTTCCAAATATAGGTATCATTCAAAACTCCAAATACCGTCCACTACGCTAAAACGTCATTAACGTCAATATTCGCCAGTTTTTTCGACATTTTTTATGCTTTTTAGGACAAATAAAAGTATGGAAGGTGATCAGTACTTTACAGTACTTCATGCTCAACAAGCAAATAATGTTATTTCAGAGAAACACCACTTAGGTTTCCAGACCTGGTCAACAAGACCCTCACGGATCGTAAAAAACCATACAAATAAAGAAATAAAAATAAAAAAACATGGTAATAAGGACTGTGGCTTCCATCTTTCGAAGTTAATCCTGAAACAATAATTATTTATTTATTAAGATTCGGAAGAAATAACTTATACAATTCAACAAGAATTTGTACAATTTTCAAATTTCAGACAACATCAAAAAGCAGGCCAAAGCGGCAATAGTTATAGTTCTGGGCTATAAAACCCGTGATTGCGAGGGATAGCAACTTTGCCCACTATCTTAAACAAACTGATTCGATTCGTTTACAAACTTTCCCTTCATTTTTTATTTATATAACTTATTCTACCTTCAACACCTTCCTCTTTGTTTCTTTTAGCTATCTTCTTCTTTCTACCGCTTCTTCTACCTTTTCCCCAGTAATTTCCCCCTTCATGTATCTTCCATTCTTACTTCACTACATCCCTCTAAAAAATGTTCTATGCTTTCACAGTCTTCCCCACACATTTTGCACATTCCTCTTTCATCCGTCCTTCAATATTTATTTATATTTTCTTCATTTTCTAATCTAAGCCTAGCTATCATTTTCTTTTCATTCATGCTTTTCCCTTCTGTTAAATGCTTTGGTATTCCGTCCTTTATTGAATCGTTGTATTTGTTGTTATATTTTCCTTGTTTAATCCTCCTCTTTCTCTCCTGCATCCGTTATCTGTATTTCTTATTACTATCTCGTCTTCCATATTTCTTCCTTCACCTCTTAGCGTTTTGTTTCCTCACTTGCGAATCCTCCTTTCTGATAATATGCTTTTCTATCTTCTTTGCCATATTTCACTTTTGCCCCTTATCTCTTTCCAACATTCGTATAATATTTGATTCTCTTATCTGTTTTCCATCTTTTCCTCCAGTTTCAATTCCTTTCTTCCGGTTTGAATTCTTATCTTTTCAGTTTTAATTCGTCTTCTATTAGGTATCCTTATCTAATCCTAGAGTCCACCTCCAGTATTTTTCGTATCCTTTCCAATTCTTCCCACACCTTCCACCCTCATATCACCGCCCTGTACATTATTACGCTTTTTACAATTTTTTTAAACACCCATTTTCTCTTAGCAATGTCTTTCCCAAATATCATTTTTCCAAATCCCCATATTTGTCCTAATATTGTGTCTCCTATACAATGTAGTTCTTTTATTTGATCCATATCTTTATTATCGTATCTGATGGTATATCCCAAATACCTAAATATATCTACTTCTTTATCTATTCTTCTCTCCACCACCTTTTCGTTTCTTTCTCTCTTTCCCTTTTCGTTTTTCCTACATTTACCTCTAGCTTTTTCCTTTCTAAATACTCTTTTACAACTCTTATTACCTCTCTCATTCCTTCTTTGTAAAAGTTTAGATATCACCCGCATTATTACCTTTTTCTTTCCTATCTTTATTCCTCTATTTTTCTATATATAGTTCTTCTTCCATGTCTCTTACATACATATTGACTCAAAGGACATCCCTGCTTCAACCCTTTTCTCGTCCAAAACTCGTTCCCTAACTTCCTCTTACCTTTGTCGTTGGAATCCCATTTGCCATTCTGACAATATATTTTTCTCCTCTAATTTTGTTCTTAATATCTCAGCGTAAATTTTATGTCCCACGTTTAATACACCTATTCGTCGATAGTTCTTTAGTTCTCTTTATGTCCGTACTTATAGCATATAGTATATATAGTATATTATGACACCTTTCCATCTTTTCGGAAATCCTTCCTCACTCCATATTTTTTCGAAAGCTTTTCTGATTCTATCCTTCATCTTTTCTCCTGTATTTTTCCATTCTTTAGTTTGAGTCCCATTGGTGCTTTCTGATTTACCTTTTTTCGCATTTTCTATAACTTTATCTGCCTCTCTTTTTTTAGTTTTCTCTCCTTCCCTTGACTTTGCCTTATTCTTTCTTTCTTCTCTCTCCTTTGATTTCTCGTTTTTTCTGCTCACCAACAGTGGTCATTCCATTCCCTTCCGCATATTCTAGCCTTGGTTCATTTTTTTTTCTTCTTTTATTTAGAATTTCCCTCCATTTGCTTAATCCATCTCTACCTTTCTCAATCATTATTCCGCTTTTCTTCTTTTACAATCTTCTTTAAAGTTAAACCTTGCCTTTTATATCAGGGTGGTCCGAATTGATTGTAGGAAACTTAAAAGGTGGAAAGTACATCAAAAATAAAGGCCAAAGTGTCATACAGTGACCGGCAAAGAGTTTGCAACAAAGTCCGTCCTAAAAAAACAATGTTTTTTGTTCTTTACCGTCCATTGGTAGACTAATAAATAAAACTTACTGGATTGTGAAGTTTATTTGTTGGTTTTATTGAGTTTTAAGCAAATCAAACGCAAAAAATTTTGTTTTCTCAATATTTCCGGAAAAAATGCCGGAAAACTGATATTTTTGAAAAGTGGTTATTTTCTTGCACATAGACGTATAATCTAATTCTGAACAACTTTTCTCGTAGGCAGTTTTTAATATCTTGTCATCTAACCTTACTTTTTACATATTTAGAGATATTTTTGAAATTTGCCGTCATGACAGTTGTCACATGACATTTGTCGAAGGGCTTTTTCTTCTCATTTGATATGCTGGATTCATTTGCCAAAAGAAATTTTTGGATATCGTAATTACAAAACTTTTTCCCATTTGATGCAAACTCTTTGCCGGTCACTGTATAAACTATGAACTCAAAGTGCCCCCTAACGGGGAGATGTGAAAAATGCATTGATGCCAGTGGCATCCACTTTGAACAAGCGTTGTGATAATTCAATTTAAAATTAGTTTAATTCTGTCTTTTTTTCATTTCAATTTTTGTAGTTTTAAAGTTAAAAAATAAAATTTGGTTTCTAACGCAATTTTTTTCATCATGTATTAGTTTACAAAAATGACGATATCTCAAAAACTACGCAAAATAAAAAGAAATGTCAAGAGAAGCTTTTCTAAAGAAAAAGTATGGGCTATGATATGAGCTGCATCAAAATATTCTAAAGTTACAGCTTAACAAAATTTAAACTTGTCAAACTTTTTGAATGGTCGCCGTGTCTGTCCAGAATTTGTTCAAAAATTGAAAAAAATCCCAAATGACCACTTCAAAATGATGAACATGTCTACCAAATTTCATTTGAATAACATTTTCGTTAAGGAATTAAAAATAAAAACTGGTTTTGGGGAGCACCTTTAGGGTCGCTGGCTCCGCTAGGGGGCACTTTTCGACCATATCTTATATTACACTTCGGCCTTTATTTTTAATGTACTTTCCACCGTTTAAGTTTCCTACAATCAATTCGGACCACCCTATACTTCAATATCTCCTCTTCCTTTATTCCATTTCCTTCTCTCTCTTCTCATTACTTTTTTGCTTTCTCACACGCTTTCAACATTCCGCTTTTACTTTCTCTTTTTTATTTCTTTTCTTGAACATTCTTCTTCTACTGTCTCCTCCATTTTTTCCTATTCTCTTTAATTCCTCTTCGACCTCTTCTAATATTTCTTCTTCCTCCTCCAATTTTTTTATATCATTCTGTACTTTCTTTCTCCCTTTCTTTTCTTGTTCTTCTTTGTCATCATCTCTATTTCTTATTATGGCTGTTTATCTGATCTTCCTCCGTGATAGATACACTTGTACAATGAAAGTAAAGGTAATCAACTTGAACACTAAACCAGATTCTAAAACTTTTTTAAATAATATTTTATTTTAAAAGAATAAAAGAGGCGTTTATCGCCGAAATCCACATCGCCGTTATACTTTATTTATACTAATAAACTTGTAAACCTTATAGAAAGGGAGACTTTTCTAATGTGTTCTTGAAAATACCGTTAAAACAAAAATAGCACGTGTTTTTGGTTATTTTGGTAATTTTTTTAATGTCATAGCCAACTGTGAGTTATTTTAAAATATTAAAAGTTTACGTCATATTGTCAAGAATATATTATTTTAAAAATCAATACATAATGACCAATAGTTACGATCAAAAACGATCCCCCAAATCAGTTTTAAAATATTTTAATAAAGAGAGAGAAGAATTGTTCTTATTTTTTCCTATATCTAGTAGTAGATACTAGGAATAGTATCTACTACTAGATATAGGAACAATTCGTTAAGTTAAATAATAAAAATATACAGATTGCCTAAACAAACATTTAAATTACACACGAGTATTTATACACCCGCACCGATCTTAAAATTTTGTCATTAAAATTCCTAGGCGCCAACCGTAATGTTCCTATAATATATTGGCGTGGAAGTGGGAGGTTCGGTCACCATAAATCTTCACACATGACAGCAATGATCCGTGCCGACGAAATTATATTCATAATTTCCATATAAAACACTTTCAAATATCCTGCTACAATATTTCACTTTATTATCAATTCCATTACCATTAAGCGAGTAATAAGAAAAATTCTGATCAAATATTTGTTTAAATGAAAAATTTAAAAATATATAATTAAAAAAATTCTTTAGGTATTATTTCTATAATTGAAAGGGGAATAGAGGATTACGGTAATTAATTTTAATTATTTTACTTAATTAATTACCATCCGTTTTGTTTTGCATAGCTCCTGGTTCACATATAATTTAACGCTGATTAATATAAGCGGAAACCATAATAGGAACAAAATCTTCCCAAAAAAGAAACAATTAAGAAAGTAGTCATGTAAAAGTCAATCTCGCATAAGTTACAAAAATACACATAATACAAATCGTATCTAATCTGTTTGGTTAAAAGGAAACAAATTTATGAGTTTCTTTAGGCAACACATTCGTCATATGCTAAAATTTTACTACACCTTTACGATTCATTTTTATTTTGTTTGTTTAAAATAGAATTTCCAATTAAAATAATGTAAACAAAACGTAAGAGAAAAAAATATTTATTACCCGTTACGTATGCTAAACAACTTTTGACGTGCCAATGGAATATAAATCAACTAAATAGATTTTTAATTTAAAATTATTTTTTCGAAAACTTATATGATTAGGTTTTTTTTGAGTTATTTTTATATAAATGATGACTTATTGTTGTATGTTTATTGAATTTAGAAGACAATAACAATCCACCGTTGCGGTTAAAAAATTTTAACTTATTTATATGTGCATGTGATTTTTTTATAAATAATCATTTTTTTTCACACATTTATTTCTCTGCGTTATTTACTATCTGTTAATTTATTAACATTGAGTAAATTTTTTTACTACGTGCTGTTTATGACTTGAGGGAATAATACTCTTTAGTATTTATTTTTTTTTTATTTATTTATTTATTTAACAACAACAATTACAAACTTTATGTTAGAAAATTAGACTACAGGACCGAAGTCCCAAAACAGTCTACATAATAAACTTAAAATTAACAAACAGTTTTTGAAAAATTAAACTAGCCCTAGGTAACATACTCACGCGGTTGTTAGTAATTCAACAATTTTTACTTTGAAAGTTGTTTGACTACTAAATGAAAAAATATCTTTCGATTCTTTTTTAAATAATTTATTATATAGTGTTGCAATACGATTGATAACAAAACATTGGTACCCCTGAGTATTGGTTCTAGCTACATTGAAAAGAGCATGATGTCTAACATTATTGGATCTTGGAACAGACAAGTTAAATAACTCTAGAAGTTGAGGACAGTCTATCATACCATTCATTACTTTAAACAAGAATATTAGGCTGGCGACATCTCTCCTCATCTCCAAGCTCAAAACTCCAGCCACTTCTCTGAGGGCAGATGAGGGAGTATCTCTATCACACCTTACCTTGTTAAGTTTAAAATAAATAAATCTCATAAAATGATTTTGAACTACCTCCAACCTTTTGATCTCCTTCTTAGAGTAAGGCATCCAGACAATTGCGCAGTATTCTAATTTGGATCTTACCAATGCATAGTAAAGAGTTAAAATACCATTAATCCTAGAAAAATCCCTGGTGGTTCTTTTAATAAACCCTATCATTTTGTAAGTTGAGTTTATAATATACTCCAGGTGATCACAAAAGTGAATTTATTATTAAAAACAACTCCCAAATCTTTAAAATTAGTCACTACTTCCAGAGTTCTGCCACACAGAGTATAATTAGGCGTATCAGTCAATTTTTGACGCGTTATTGACATTACTTTGCATTTATTGATATTCAACAAGAGTTTATTTTTGCTACACCACAGCGCAAGTATGTCTAGATCCTTCTGTAAGCAAATTACGTCATAAAAGATTTAATTTCTCTGTATATTTTAACATCATCCGCATAAATTAAGCAAAATACAAACTTAAAAACTGATGGAAGGTCATTAAAAATATCAAAAAGAGCAGAGGGCCCAATTTCGAACCTTGTGGAACACCTGACAAAGGGCAAAAAGGCGCTGAGTCAAAATTTAAGAATCTAACTATACATTTCCTTTTTGACAAGTAGGAACTCAGAAACCTTAGAGTTAGGCCAGACGCCCCCATCAGGTAAAGTTTTTTTAACAGCAAATCATGGTTAACTACATCAAACGCCTTAGACAAATCAGTGTAGACAACATCAACCCTCCCAGTGTTATCAATTACTTTATTAACAAAATTAGAAAAACACGTAAGATTTGTTTCAGTCGACCTCCCCTTAAAAAAGCCATGCTGATATGGACCTATTAGATGTTTAACACTGCTCATAAGTAATTTGTAAATAATATTCTCGAAAACTTTAGCACAACTATTTAAAATGGACACAGGCCTATAATTTGACACATCACATTCAGAACCCGATTTAAAGACCGGTGTTATCTTAGCTTCTTTCCAAATACTCGGGAAAACACCTGACTCTAAAGAAAGGTTAAATATATAGCGTAAATGCGGCGATAATTCATTTTTAATTCCTTAAGTACAAAATTGGGAATCTTGTCTGGGCCACTGCTCCTTTTGTTACATAAATCATCAAAACCATCCAAAACATCTTGAACAGACAGAGTGCCAAAAGTTAAAGGGAACACCCTCCTCAATTCCCTCACAGTCCCCATTCAATGAGTTTAAATCATACGTAGGTACTTCCCTGCTGTGCACTGAACTGAAATATTCAACAAAAAAATTAGGAATCTCGTTCTTAGCGTACGTCCAAAACTTACTGACATCATTACTCACACATTCTTCAACATTCCTAATGTAATCAAAGTAGGCATCATTAATTAATTTCTTAACTTTTTCCTGATTTCCTTAAATCTATTCTCAAAACAAATAGACAATTTTCTTTTTTGCAAGTTTAGATTTTATTTTAATTAACGATATTATTTCATTTGAAAACCAAATCGGATACTTGCTTTCTATCTTAGTGCAATTTCTTGGGACGCAGGTATCAAAAGCTACATACAACAACTTATAAAAATAATTAACAGCTAAATCAACATTTGAAATTAAATATAACTGATCCCAATCTAAGTTGTCTATACATTTTTTTAACACATTAAAATTAGTTTTAGCAAATTGATAGTACGAAGTGACGGACTGGTTTATAGCCGAGGTAACACAATAGTTATTTGTATCACTAGGCCAGAAACTGTAGTTTGCGAGTATGAGTACGTTTTGTGGGCCGAGGCGAAGCCGAGGTCCACAAGTGCGAATACTCGCAAAAAAGTTTCTGGACGTGTGATACACAAATTTTTCGGCCGACAAAATTTTTAAATTAAAATATTAATGATTATTGTTTAAATAGCGTCGGTTTAGAAAATTCATCTTTCTTATGTTGGCGATTCAATTCACCGCTATAGTGATTTGAATTTAAAATAATCTTATTGCGCTTGGTAATTTTATGAATTTTTTTGTGAAAAAACATGAATGAAGAAAAGGTATTAGAAGTACCAGCTCATATTCGAAATGTAGCAGAAGCTGCAATTCAAAATTTACTTCCTGAAAAATCATCCAATCGATATTGGAAAGAATATGAGATACTAAAAAATGGGGTTCTGAAAATGGCGTATCGGTGTATAATGAATATGTTTTGGTTGCATATTTTGAAGAAAAATCTAAGAACTTCAAATCGTCAACGTTATGGTCGATGTATTCGATGCTTAAAACTACCTTAAATATTAAAGACAACATTAATATCGAAAAATATACAAAATTAATAGCTTTGTTAAAGCGCAAACATGACGGATATCGTGCAAAAAATCCAAAATTTTAGAAATGGATGATTTAGAAAAGTTTATTAACGAAGCACCCAATGAAGATTATCTTATGATAAAGGTAGGCATGATTAATTTTTAATCTTTATTTACAAAAATTATTTATAGACAGCATTAATATTTGGCATATGCGGTGCATGCCGAATACATGAATTACGAGACATGAAAATCAAAGATGTCATTGATAAAGGGGATGTTATTATCTTATCCATCCCTCAAACAAAAACTAAAAAACCTCGTACCTGCTGTGTGACCGAACTTCATTGGATGGATATAATTCGCAAATATGTTACGTTAAGGCCCAATACAGAAATTGATAGATTTTTTTATTTTATGCAAAAAATAAATGCTCAAAACAGCCAGTAGGCATTCACTCCTTTGGAAATATGCCTTCTAAAATAGCTGCATATTTAAAATTAGAAAATCCAAAAGGATACACAGGTCACTGCTTTAGGCGAAGTGGTGCTACAGCTCTGGCAGGGAATGGGGTAGATATAACAACCCTGAAGCGCTTTGGCGGATGGAAAAGTACTACAGTCGCAGAACAATATATAGAGGATTCATTGGGTGCTAAAATAAACATTGCCAATAAATTATTGCATCAAAATCGTTCAGAACCTCAGCCCTCGACAAGTACAGGAATCCAGCAAGAAAGTTTACAAGAACCGATTTCATTAAAACCATCTAGTATTCATAATGTGCAACTTAAATTACAAGACACAAATTTGCCGAATATTAATCTCTCCCATCTAGAAAATTGTACGATCAACTTTAATTTTAAATAATTCTTTGAAAATTTACCTCTGATTTTAGTTAGAATTTCCGTTTGGTTGTTTGTTGTTCCTCTATTTTTGTTTCTAAATAAATTATTCAATTCAATTGGATTATTTGAAGTTAATAATTACTGAAAAAATAAACATAACCTAAAAAATGCTTCTTTGAATTTACTGCTTACCTACGGTTGAATTACATAAATCGATTTATGAATATGAAACTGTTTGCGATGAAATCCTTTAAGAACACTGAAATATTTTTTTTAATTTATTAGTTCACATTCCAAACTACACAGTTGTCAATCGGAACTCGTTGTTAATCAAATTGTCAATGCAACCAACTTAAAAATCGATCATGAAAATCCCTCTTTTTATTTTCGTGCCATGACTTGAAAATAAGTGTTTTCAAGACAATTTAAGCGAATAGAAAATCAGTAATTTTAGACGGAGGCCGAAAAAAATTATTAACACATTGAAATGATATTAGCAGGGAAGGATGGTGCAAGTCCTCCATTAAAAGGGGACATGGATTTCTTACCACCGCAACATTGGTAATATTGGATAGGACTAGATCCAAAGTCCTTGAATTTTTGTTAATTACTTGTTAAAACTAGTGAGATCATAAAGAGACATTAGATTCATAATATTCAACAATTTCCTATTATTGGCCCTTATTGAACTGACAGAGTCACTAATCCAACCAAAAAATTCAGGCACATTAAAATCACCTAACAATAAAAAATTATTTAACGACTTAGACGAAGTCAAAATTTCATTGAGAGTTTCATTAAAATCTAAATATACTTGATTACAGTTGTTAGGTTTAAAATATACTAGGCATATGACTACCATTGATATTGAGTGTACATATTATAAAGTCCCTATCATCTGACGACTGATTACATACTAGCTTAGGTTTTAATTAACTTTTAATTGCCAGAAGAACTCCACCTCCCCTCCGCCTCTCCTCACCCAGTCGGTCCGCCCTCCACACAAAGTATCTGCCATCAACCAGCTCACCATCACCAATCCCATCATGGAGCCAAGACTCACTCAGAGAAATAATATCGTAGTCTTCACTCAAAATGGATATATATAAATCTTTAGTTTTAGTTCTAAGACCGCGGACATTCTGGTAATAAACTTTTAAACTTGAACTATTATTAATACACATTGACATGACTAGTGGGAAAAATAGTTTTCAGTTCATTTAAATTAGAACATACTTTTATTTCAGAATTATCCGTCTTCCTCAGAAAAATTTTGCCTGATTTAACCCACACAAATTTCCATTTAAGGTCTCTCTAAGTTTCTGAGCTTTGGAAAGCAGAATCCGCCGCTCCATTGTTAATGCTTCATTGATGTAAATTGGACAGCTTACCTGCATTCCCATATGAGTAGTATTCAAATCTTTAACTAATTTTTTACTCTGCATGAATCTAATCTTATCTATTTTCCTCAAAAATTTGACAACTACAACAGGTGGTTGACTGCCATCACGTTTTTTAATTTGGAAATAACTATCAAGCATAGTTTCATCCAATTGAAAATTTATCACTGCAGCAAGCTTGGACAAAGTAGAGAACAAACTGCCTTTATTATCCACGTGCATGCCATGAATCTCGACCGAGTTCATGCGTGAGTCCTGATGAGCCGAGTCCAACTCATATTTTAGGTTACTTACTTGTTTTTGAGACCAGCATTTTCGCACATTAATTGATCAATTATTTTCTGCTGATTGTCTATTATTTCATTTGTTTCTTTATTAAATCAGAATTTTCATTCAATTTTGAATCGAGGAAATCAGATTTGTTGAAATCTTTTCCAAACTTTTTTGAGATTCAACAACCTTAGCAATCTCAGCTTTTAACTCATTTTTAAACTTACTTAATAAGTCTTTAAACTCATCCATAGTGTTTGAAGTGACTGCAGAACTTGGTTCCAACCTACTTAACCTCCTATCTTTATGACACTTTAGACAAAACCAATTTTCACCCAGAAAGTCAGCTTCAGCACTACTGATGTTAACACACTTCAATGGTACAAAAACAATACTTAGAGCACTCGATTTTCTTTTTCTCCTGCCTGGCAATAGACAAATTACAAAGCCCACACAGGGTCATTCGAAACAATAAGAATTCAAAAAAAAATAAATCTGCAGGTTCCAATACATAAGGCACACAAATACCAATATTTTTATCGTAGTTAAACTTCACAATAAACACTAAATATTATAAATGTAATTTTAATCATCATTATTATAGAAATTTTAAACACTACTGATAAACAATATAACAACCTTGACTCCTACGTCTGTTTAATGTTCCACTTATTTCTTTAATTTACTAATTAATTAATACACTCAATCTCAATTATTATGCACGTTTAATTCTCAGATCTTTTTTATTTTTATTTTATATCTGCCTTGATTTATGCACTTGTTTGAACAAATTTGTAAACTAAAACTAAATCTAAAACTAGACTTAGTTAAATCTATTAACTAGATCTAAAGGATGGTATCTTTTAAGCCAGTTGGGGATATATCTTGGAGCGTCGGTTATCGTTCTAATTATATTGTTCTGAAATCTTTGTAGGATTTTGAGATTGGATGTACTTGCAGTTCCCCAAATTTGTATACCGTACGTCCAGATTGGTTTTACGATAGCTTTATAGAGAAGTACTTTATTTTCTAAGGCTAACCGGGATTTCCGTCCTATTAGCCAATACATTTGACGCAGTTTTTACCGAATTGGATTCGTTTTTTCATTATATGAATCTTCCAGGTTAAACGTCGATCTAAGTAAATTCCTAGATACTTTGCGTTATAATTCTGTGGGAGTGGAATGTTGTTCAGTGTCACTCTTGGGCATGTCTCTCTTCGTAGACTGAAAGTTACGTGAACAGACTTTGAGGATCACTATGTGACCTAATATTGCAGTATTATCTGCATACGTAGCTACTAGTGTCTGAGGAGTTTGATCTTCTATAGTTTGGATGCTTGATTGTGCGTCTTTAAATTTTATTTGGAAGCTTTGTTCAAGTAAGTAATTCCTGAGTAAGTCGTGGTATTCCGTCGGTAGCGCTCTTTTAATCTTATATAGTAAACCCGTATGCCAGACCTTATCGAAGGCCTGGCTTATGTCAAGAAACACGGAAGTGCAATACCTTTTTAGGTGCAGGTCGTGATTGATTTTCGTGACTACTCTATGTATTTGTTCTATTGTGCCATGTCCTTCACGAAAACCAAATTGGTGGTCTGGAATGATGTTTCGTTCTTTAAGGATCGGCGTGATTTTCTGTAGGAGAAGCTTTTCAAAAACTTTTGATATAACTGGCAATAGGCTGATTGGACGGTACGAAGTTACTTCTTCAGGTTTTTTGCCAGGTTTTGGAAGTATGACTATTTGGGCAACCTTTCACTGCTCTGGGAAAAGTTTCAAACGAAGAACGGCGTTGATTATGTAGGTTATTAATTTCACGGCCTTTTCTGAAAGTTCTTTGAGAATTATTGCAGTTAATAGGTCGTAACCTGGAGCTTTTTTACAGTTTAAGGTTTTTATAACTGCGTTGACCTGATTGACTTTTACTGGTCTTATCGGTGGAATTTGTTCGTCAGTTTCTGCGAGGGTTTGATGGATGCATAATTCTTCTTCTGTGGAGCAGGTTTTTTCGTGTGGGCAAAACGTTGATTTCTTAATTTGGTTAAAAGATTACTTAGTTGCCGGGCAGCTTGATTAAACTTAGTCTTGTTTCTAGGGTTTCTGGTTGTATGCCAAATTCGTCTTAATCTTCGCTTTTCCGCTATCTTTTGTTTAATAGCAATTGGACAAAATTCTGTTATTTTCTGAAATTCGTTGTCTGGTGTAGCGGTCCATGCTAATTATAGAATGAACTGATTAAGGCGTTCGATTGCATCAAATAAATGCTTTTCTGTTTTCAGTGGTACGGTTAATTGTACTTGTTCGGTAACCAATTCTCTAAAGTAGTCCCAGTTTGTATGCCTTGTGGAAAGTGTTGGTGGTTTTTCTATTTGCAATTTGGTGGTCTGAGGACAGGTCCAAGCAAGATTTACATGCTAGATAGTTTGAAGAGACACCCTTGGTTATACAGAAGTCTATTAGGTCTGGAAGTTTGTTGACATCTGTATGTGGGTTCAAATGTAGACAGATATTGTAAATTATATTCTTCTGATGCTTTATGTAGTTCTCTACCGCGTGTTAGTGTTATCCTCGAACCCCATATTTGATTTCTGGCGTTAAAGTCGCCGCCCGCTATAAAACGAGGTCCAAGAGTGTCGAAGTAGGCTGCAAATTGTTCTTTTTTTATGTTATGCCTTGGGGAGCAGTAAACTGCAGAGAATATAATTTTCCTGCTATTTTCGGCTATTGTAATATAAGTAGCTTGTAGATAATCAGTCTGAAAATGTTCTATTTCGTAATGTTTGATCGTAGTTTTTACAATAATGGCTGTTCCTGCATGAGCTGTCCCGTCAGGATGGGGTGTAGCGTACAGACGTACTTTGGTATCTTTATGTAGGTTGTGCCTTTGATATGAGATTCGGATATTAACATTATGTCTATGTTGTGTGTAGTTAAGAATACTTTAATCTCCTGACTATGTTGTGCCAGGCCATTGGCATTCCAGAGTGCGATGCTTAGGATGTTAGGCATTTTGATTCATTTTAGTGACCATTAAGTAGATTAAGCATTAAGTCCATTCTTTCCATAACTTTTGTCATTAATGTTTCTAGTTTGTTGTCTGTTTGGTGTTGCTGTATATCTTGTGAAGGTTGTTGTTTTTTGGTCTGCACTGCGTTGAGCAACTTTTTGGGCGTATGATATTTCTGACTGGACAAATTGAGGGTTGAAATCGGTTTGCCTTGGTCGTAGGGGTGGGTATTTTCTTTTCTGAATTTCTTTGGCTACCATGCGGCCTCTATAATTCACTGGATGATTTCCTTGGCAGTTCACGCATTTCACATCCTGGCTTTTGGTTTTTCTTTGGCAGTCTTTAGTTAAATGACCACCTGCCCATTTGACACACCTTGGTGTTCTGTGACAATAATTTTTTGAATAGCCGTATCTCTGGCTGATTAGGCATTGCATTATTGTTCGTTTAATATGTGGAGCTTCAAACCTTATTTTGGATTTCATTATAAATTAAATATTAAAAATTTCTTTGTTATTGTCCGATTATTCTAATTCCACAAAGAATTACGGGAGAGCAGATTTAGTAACTCGATGTTTAATGTTGTGTATGTTCAGAACCTTATGTCCGTGGCTAGCTAATTCGGTAGCTAGTTCTGTAAGATCTATAGTTGGATACTTATCTCTAAGAACTACTTTATAAAGCTTGTCTTGTTTGAGTTGGAAGGTATGGAAATCTGTGTTTTTGTTCTTCAATATCTTGATGACTGTGCTGTAATATCCAGCTTTGTTTAATTTTATTTTTACTTGTGTGTTGCTAATTAGTTTAACTAGGTAGTTATCTTTTGCTGTTTCTTCTAGCATGTCCGTTAGAAGTTTTAAGTTATTCACGTTATAGACGAATATAGGGGGAGGTTTTATCTCCTCTGTCGCGTCCTCCGTTTCTGAATCGCTGAGGGCTTCGTAACGGTTTGATGTGCTTGGGCCACTAAGTCAGTTATTAGACGTATTTCAAAGTGGTCATTTGGGAATTTTTTCAATTTTTGAAAAAAATCTGGACCGATACGGGGGCCGGTCAAAAAGTTTGACAAATTTAAATTTTGTAAAGCTGTAACTTTAGGATATTCTGATGCAGCTCGTATCACAGTGCATACTTTTCCTTAGAAAAGCTTCTCTGACGTTTCTTTTTATTTTGCGTAGTTTTTGAGATATTGTCATTTTTATAAACTAATACATAATGAAAAAAATTGCGTTAGAAACCCTTCCACCCTTTAAGTTTCCTACAATCAATTCGGACCACCCTGTACATTTAATTTTTTTATTTACTATTTTTCATATTTTATTTTGTTTGATGTATGTTTAGTCTATTGTTATGGTGTACCCCATCTAGTTATACTGTACCCCTATGGCTGTTAAACTGTGCCTCACCTCTGGGACACACTATAACAAATTCGGTATTATTTCAAGTCTAATATGATGGTTAAAGACTGTTAATTGTACAGCAAATAATAAGAAGGGGATATAATAAACGTTTTCTTGACCCTACCTTTGTTTTCCTACAAAAATTGTTTGAATGCAGAGCTGTTATTTCAAATCCACGGTACTGCCACCAATACAATTTCTGATGTCGGCGCTCATTAGATTTATTATAACTCTGCTACAAGGAGAAAAAAATCCAAAGTGATTTCTTTCGTTAAACCCTCGGCTTTCACTTGCAATGAAATATATGGATGTTTCATGACTCAGTGTGTTTTTTCCTTTTTTTTCATAACTCTGCTACGCTGTAACACAGAGCGTCCGAAATTCATGAAAATGTCAGTACATCGATAGTTGAGACATTATTAATTAATTATAAAAGAAAGAAATAGAGAAAGTGGACAATTACAGGTACCTAGGTTATAACATTAGGTATGATAATAAAGATGAAGACCATATAAGAGAACTCAGACAGAAAGGAAACAAAATAGTAGGACAAGTTTGGGTGATAGGTGAAAGGACATTTGGGAAGAATTTAGAGAAAAGACGATGGATTTTCGACAAAATAGTGAAAAGTGTGATGTTATATGGAGCAGAGATTTGGGGATGGAAGGAATGGGAACTATTAGAAAGGACACAGGAGACATATTGGAAGTGGACGTTAGGGCTGGATAAGGAGACACCTGGTTATATAGTGGAAGAAGAAATGAAATTCGAAAAAATACGTATAGAAATTGGAAAGAGAGCGTTGAGATTCGAAGAAAGGATGGAAAACAGGAAGAACTATGAACTTTTATACGAATGTTGGAAAGAAGTGGAGACACAGAAAATTAGTTACGGGGAAGATGAAAGGAAAACATATTATGAAAGGTGTGGATATGCGAGAGAGGAGATAAGAAGTTTGAGACACGAAGGAAGATATATGGAAAAGGAAATAATAACGAGAGATATAGACACGCAAATGCAAGAAAGAAAAGCTAGAATAAAAGAAGGAAAATACAACGAGAAAATGGACAATTAATAAGGAGAAGAGTGCCAAAATACATAATGGAGAGGAAATCGCTGAAAGAAAAAAATGATAGCAAGGTTTAGAACAGGAAATGAGGAAAGGGGAGAATAAATACTGGTTGGAGGATGAAGAGAGGATATGTAGATTGTGCGGATATGGATGGGAAAGCATAATGCACATGAAAGAAGGATGTAGTGAGTTAAGAGTAGAGGAAACGAAGTGGTGGGTGCTATTGGGTGAGAAAGGAGAGGAGTACTATAGATGAAGGAAGTGATGGAGAGAAGAAAAATGATGGACGACAGGAAAAGAAAGATAATGAAGATAAAGGGATAAAGATGAAAGAGAAGAAAAAGAAGATTTTGTTAAGGGAAAGAAGATGAAAGATGTTTAGAAAAGAAGAGGCAGGAGAGTTAATTTTGTTAAATAATAATATTGTTAGTTTGGTAGTTAGAAAATGTACGAGTATGGTTTTAGGTTTATATTTATATAGAAAACTGAATTCTTTTGTTAATTGTGTAAAAGACAAAATAAATAAGATTAAATTCAATTCAATTCAATTATTATTTATCATTGGAGACTAGTAATAAACATCTAAAATTGAATAAAATCTTCCACATACTTCTTACAAGAAAAATAGAATATACGATTTAAAGCTTGTGCCTTGAGCAACACATTGGCATTGTTGCATTTGTATTCTCAGTTGCCTCACAAAGCCAAAATGTAGAATTAGTAAAAAAATCAATTTTTTTTTTAATTAAAACAATATTTTTCAGAACTAAGTAAACATATGAATTAAAACAGGATACATTTCTCTTTTGATTTCAATTATTGATCACACTTCAGAATAGCGTTAATTTGTGGTTCAGCCGTGGGTTAGCCATTATCGCAGAGAATAATTCCGGACGCATGCGCACTACATTTTGGAGTCTTCCTGTGTATTACTTAATTAATGCAGACTTAGTAATCGTAAAGTGTGCTTCTAACCGGTTTGACCCCGGTGACCAGCCTAAACAAATATTTCCAGATTTTGGCCAAAGGGAATAACAAGAAAACATACTATTAATCGACAAGGTGGACCAAAAGAAGTCATCCGATGTTGTTTGGCTCTTTTTTTTTAAATAAAAAACTTTGATTCGGTTTTTTGATTATATTTATTTGAACTTTTAGAATTTTATTGGTAAAGTCGAAAAGATGATATCGGTCAAATGGGCACCGTCACAATTGATTGCCGTACGGGCTCTTTTTATGGCATTTTTCATCACTTCGGCGAGAACTTCGGGCGACAGATTCTCGCACTCGTGTCGAATGTTGTCCTTGAGGGCTTCCAGAGTCTTGGGCTTGTTCACGTAAACACGGAAGTTCAAAAAACCCCACAAGAAAAAGTCTGGAACGGTTAAATCGGGCAATCTTTCGGGCCAGTGCAAATCGCCAAAACGAGAGATGAGGCGACCCGGGAACGCCGCCTTCAGAATATTGGTTGTGACTCGCGCACTGTGTGCCGTTGCTACGTCTTGTTGGAACCACATATCCTCCAGTCCTAATTCACCCAATTGCGGCAGAAAGAACTTGGTCAACATGAACCTATAGCGCGCACCATCCACTGTTGTCGTTTGCCAGCGGCGTTTTCGAACAAAATTGGTCCAATGACTCCTCCAGTGTGAACAGCGCACCATGCAGTCACATTGAGCGCGTGTAATGGCTCCTCGTGCATCACTCGTGGATTTTTGGTGCCCCAGAAGCGATAGTTTTGCTTGTTCACTACCCGCTGAGGTGGAAATGAGCTTCATCGCTCATTATGATTTTGGTCGAAAAATCGTACACTTCTTCCTCAAGATTGAGGATGGCTTGGGCGTAGGTTACGCGCGTTTGGCGGTCGGCAGGCCGCATCTGATGCACGGACTGGACTTTGTACGGAAACATGCGCAGGTTTGACCAAAATTCGCCTTAGGGACGTCCGGCTGATGGCTAATTGTGTGGCACGGCGTCTGGTCGATGTTTCCGGTGACAGCTCGACATCCTCGCCACTCTGGGCAACGTCTTGTGTGGTCCCATTCTCTTTAAGGTTGGTGTTTGCGCAGTGGGTGTCGGACGGCCGGGGAATCGGCGAAGGAATTCGCGCTGCGGCAACACCACAGACGAATTGTTACGCAAAAAATAGACACGATCATTCACCCTTCTTGGGGAGTGTATCGCTCCATGGCTTTTTCACTTGTATTCTAAATCGGTCTAGTCCACAAATGTCAAAACAGATTTGACATTGGCGGCCATTTGCAAAAATGAGAGCATCTTCCAATAGGGTGATTTCTTTTGGCCCACCTATTAGAAGTCTCTGAATATCCTTTATGCCGGAAAAATCTCTTATTCATTCACGTCTTCACGGGTTGTGAAACAACTTCGACGTTTTTTAAAAAAGGGAAAACAGGAATCGCCAAATCTTTTGAGACAAAAAGTGAAAATAAGAAGTTTTTAGTGCAATAGGCGGTTTTGTGGTTTTCAGAATACCAAATCGAACTCAACAAAAAAGTTATGAAGCAAGGTCTATTGATTTGTTAGCTTTATAATTACAATGTTCCAAATCAAAAATACATAATTATTGACAATTATCGTTATATACATCAAGGCTGTGTTGAAACAGCATGCAGACAACTTGACTACTTTCCCACCAACATCTGATACAGCGAGACAGCACTTTCACAGAGTATATTTTCAGGTTCAACAGTGGTTATCCAATGACTCTATCTTCAATATGATATCTTCTATTTCTTTGATCTTCATTATACTTTCTTTTGCTATTTTCCATTTAACTTCATTATTGGTTTCTATTTCTTCACCCACTTGCTCATTTGGTACATCCTCATCTGACTCTGTATTCAATATTCTTTGTTTGGAATTTTTCATTGTCAATTCATTTTCTTCATCTTTATTCATTTTGTTGTTTATTTTCAAATAGGTATTTACTTTCATCCTTAGTGTATTTGCTTCTGTTTCTTCTTCATTTTCTATTCCATATTCTCCATTTTCGTCTGAATTTCCTTTTCAACTTCTTTTATTCTCTTAATATTTAACTTCTTCTTCTATTAATATCATATTCGTATTGGCTTCTTTATAAGTTTGTATTATTTCTTCATGACTTTGCTTCATTTCTTTCAGAATTTCTTGTTTTGTTTTTGCATTATTTTGTTTCATTTCTGCACTATTTTGATCTTGCTTTTGTTTCATTTCTTCTAGCTTTTGATTTGTTTCTGCACTACTTTTATTATTCTTTCAAGAATTGTTTGAATAAATGTTAACATTTTCATTCTTTCGATATTTGTTTCGATTTTGTTGAAAAATTTCTAATCACCCTATACAATATGGACTTACCTTTTGTTTTAACAACCCTGTATATAACATAAATTTAAATCGAAAATATTTTTTTAAATAACAAATAATATCTGTTTATTATTTAAAACAATTATTTGTTTTAACGTGAAAGCAAATTGAATCATTATCATTTACGATCTGTGTTAATTTATTTAAATAATTACTTTATGCAACGTAATGAATGAATTTAAAGCAAATTTTTATTTAATTTAAGTAATTGCATATAAATACTTGCAAAATTTATTTCTTTTTAATGTTGATTACTTTTATTTTTGCAACTACGTTCGAAATATTTAAATGCTTGAAATAGCGTAAATACTACGTTATTGCTTTTGGCCCCACGTTGGGCGCCATTAAATATTATGCGATGATTGTATTTTTGTGTTGAAGAACATAATTTTATATTGAATGTGAGCATGAAACTTTCTTTGTTTAAAATTCTTTGGTTGATAACATCTCTAAGGTTTGGATACTTAATAACAATAACGTGGTTTAAGATTTAACAAAATTTTAATTTTAAAAAAATAATTAAACGTGTAATTCTTACAAATATGAGTATAATCCTAAATAGCATCACGTGCACGGCTTTGCAAAATTTATAATTCGTTACAATCTTATTTCATTTTAATACACACATTTAAATATGCTAAATTAAACTAACCTGGTAAATCTATTCGACGTGTACGTGCGACCTTCTACGGTTCTCGGCAGTGACCTCTCGAACCTAGACTGCTTCCTCAATTTTCCTTATTGTTCCATTTTGATTTTAAATTGATCATGCTTTCTTCATCAACAACTCTATGTACTTATTATTAACACTACTTCGCCGGCTTACAACACTTCGCGGGCTTTTTCAACAATGCGCAGCTTCACCTGGTATTTATTAAACCGTTTTTTTAATAACTGGGTTAATTAATTACATAACCACAACACTTCTCTCAATGATTAGCAAAGAACATTCCGTATTAATTGTTTATTGCACGGACTGAAAATTATACGTCCATCATTCTTTACTGTCCAAGAGCGTCTCCTTCCCCACTTTCACTTTACTCGTTCACGTATGCACAAAAATTAATATATCTTCTTAACATACAAGATACATCTATATCTTACTACTAGACATTATATTTCTATTTACATCTATACATTACAATTATGACAATATATAATCACTGCAAAATGTAACAGTAAAAATAATTGTGCTAGTTAGTGACAGATTAATTGCGGTAGTTGTTCAATTATAGTGACTCTATTATCTTATAATAAATAATAAATAGCACTCAGAAAATAACATGCACACATTTTATAAAAAATGTCTTAAAACAGTTGGCAATAACAACCCCATTAGTCAATTTTATTTTAGTACTAATTAATGATAATCACAGCTCAGTTATAGGTGAGCGTAACGGTTCAAGAAACACAAGTAATTAGTGAAAAACATCACCCCTACAAACTGAAATTGACTACTAGCATATACCTCGGTAGCGAAAGTACTACGTCATTAACAAATTGTAAAGCTAATAACGTAATTTAATGTTGTCGTACTGTGAGAAGGTTAATCTGGTAAATCGGGAGACCGCTAAAAACTGGTTGAATCCGCAGAATGAGAAGCGAGGTATACTTGAATATTGCTTAATTAGGAATTATGAAGTTATTGCTCACGATAGGTACGTAAAATAATACTCGTTCATAAAATACGAATAGGAATACAAGGAACTATAAGATGAGTATCCAATCCAATTTTTAAAAACAAAGGAATGTAACAAAAATTTTCTTTTCAAAGCGATTAATGATTACGTAGAAAATAATCCTAAATGTGAGACAAGAATGGAGAACTAACTAATAAAATGCTACCCCCGAAAAAGTCGACTAAGTCGTACCTCACGAAGAACCTAACTTACTTACTAGGTTATACAACTCAAAAAAGAAGAAGAACCAAAGAAAAGAAGAAAACTTAGGCCAGCACCAAGGACACAATAGTCCTAAAGACTAAATGAAACCCAACTTTAAAAAAGTACAAGAGCAAAAGAGATTAAATCTCCCTAGAAAAAAATGAAAAAAATGTAAATTAACAAAGTCGACGTTACGTATCTAGCATAGACGCGAGGGCACTTTCTAATCCAAACGAAAATGATAGCAGATTAACACTAGTTAACAATGGCACTGTTGGTTTCTCATCTCTTACGCCAATCGGAACCTTGGTATATAAAGAAATTCTTATTTCTTCTCTACTCGTACAATGGTCGATAAAGGAAGAGGGGAACATCAAAATTACTTAAAGAAGAATTTGAAGCAAGGGATGAAAGAAAACGATGAAAGGAGCGTAAAGAGAAAGTCAAGTAAGCGGAATCAGAGAATAGTTATAAAAGTATGTTTTGTTATATGGCTTTGTCGTTAGGGTGCCAGCAATTACACCCAAGATTTACAGCCCCAGTAAGCAAGAATGCAAAAAGAAACAAAGAAGGAGAACTAAATTCAGAAGTAAGAAAAAAGTGTCCTTTTTTCGTTCGATCGAGCAACGGATTAAAGTTTAAATGGTCTATGTGAGGTCCAAGGTATAGGAATATCACAAATACAATTTAAATTTCAACTAACTCAAGGTAATAAGTTAAGGAAAGGAATAAGCAAAGAAAGGACCGTAGAAAAAATTATGTTGAGTAATACTTTAGACTAATTACCAACAATGGCTGACGTGATTTGACGAAAATTGCGATTATTATCTGCTAACTTTTGGTACCAGGTATTACTTAAAAGAGATACATTTATATTAATAATTGAGTTAATTCTCCTGGTGTTCTCCTTCTATACACACCGTGGGGGTGTGCCTGACCTCAAGTTGTGATAGCTAGATTTCTTGGGCATGCCTCCGGACCCAACGACGTCTAATAAAAAACACTTTACCCCACTCATGTGGGTGGGGCCTGGGGAAGCGCCTGTTTTTTAAATACGACCACCCATCGAGTGATACCTTAAAATGACGAGCTGACCAAGACGGTTTCAAATATGCATGACAATTTTTTTTCAAAAGTCCTTATCCTTATAAATAATTGAGTTAATTCTCCTGGTGTTCTCCTTCTATACACACCGTGGGGGTGTGCCTGACCTCAAGTTGTAATAGCTAGATTTCTTGGGCATGCCCCCGGGCCAAACGACGTCTAATAAAAAAACACTTTTCCCCACTAAGGTGGGTGGGGTATGGGGACGCGCGTGTTTTTTAAATACGACCACCCATCGAGTGATACCTTAAAATGACGGGCTGACCAAGATGGTTTCAAATATGCATGACAAAATTTTTTCAAAAATACCTGAAAGGTGTAGTCGTAAAAAAATGACTTTTCATATACTTATTTATATGAAAGGATATTTTTATTAACAGTGCTATATGGGTTCTCAATCAAGTCGTCCGCCGGCCGGCTTTCAACCTTCTAGTAAATCAAAATTTAATCAGCATCATCTGAAATAGGTGGAGTCATTTTTCCAACATTATTGCAAGAATTATCATAAATAGAATTTAAGTGTTTTGATTTGTCTCACCTTTTATCAATTTCTGTTTCTTCAGTTACAAAGTACAACCAAGAAATCTGTTTTTTTTTTTTATTCTTAAAATCAATTTACACTATGGAGAAGGAGGGTAAAGTTTTATTTCACGAGAATTGTTTGTCCACGAAGCGACCTTACGTTTGAGTGGTGTATTTGGTTTTGTTTGATAGCTATAGAGGCCTGGGTTATGCACTTTTTATTTGAAATTATTTTATTAAAATAATAAAGCAATCAATTAGATCGTGTTTGATAGATCACTTAGGCATCATTTCCATAACGATAAAATTGTCAATTAAAAATCTAAATTAGCTTGAGCGAAAATATAAGCAAAAATAAATAAACAAAAGTTAAACCTTCACCAACTAGCAACCTTGGATACCAGGCACTTTCTAAGCAGGTATCGAAGAATGATATTAACAAACCAAACCAAAACCAAACATGATTGTTGTCATCGTTTTGTTATATTCTGAGTATGCTACATATTGATATTGTTATTATGTCTTCATAATTAAAAGCAAGTATTAAAATTAGTATTTGGTAGTATTATTACTATTACTGTAGTATTTGCCACTGCAATTTGTTTAAGTTCCGCAATTGTTTCTTGTTGTATTTATAAAATATTTTACTATATTTGGTCAGCAACAAAAACTGGAACCGATAAAGTTTTTGTAAGACCTCTATGTCGACACCATAAACTTACATTTTAATCTAACCTAAAAACAGAGATCCTAACCTCGAATTAAAATAAAATAAAAATAATATAATCTTAATTTGAAAAATGGATTCATATTTTTTACTGGATAAAATGTGAAGATATCTTATTGAATTTTGTTGTCTTTTCAATATTTAATTATGGTGGAACATGTATATTTTTATCATAATTAAATATTGGAAAGACTACAACATTCTTCAAGATAATCTTAAATTTATTTAGTGTTTTAACTTGGAACACTTATAATCATACAAAAATCTTTGAATGGCAAGTGGACAATGTCGTTGCTGAAGGAGGGTTCAATAATTTTGTGCATTCAGTTCACTTATTTAACTTTTTCTATATTGAACTCTAAAAAATTAAAATGAATAAAAAAAATACCTAAAGTTATTTATACATTGTGTAAATGGCAAAAAAGTTTGAAATACAAATTTCACCTTTTGTAGATCAAGCCTGCTTGATTTGAAACTAAGAAGTTGAAAAAATTATCCCAATTCGTTAAGTGACACGGTGTTTTTGGATTAATTTTTAAAATTGTCAACAGTGAACTTCCTTGTTTTTTATAAATATTAAAACTGTGTACTTACAGTAAGTTCTGGCAGAATGTCAATTGTCATTCGATTGGCCAACTTTGATTTTTCAGTTTTTTTATCTTGCTGTCTTCAAAACAATAGCAAATGTCAATTTTACTGAAGCTAGTCGTATGATGAATTGCTAAAAAAATTCCATGAAACATTTCCCAATGTATACGATCCTCTCATAACTTTTAATTCTGAAATTTATAATAGTTAAAATCAAAATGAAAAGGAATCCTTTGTCAGTTCTAATAGGTGTTTATGATTTAATGCATATTTTCGGTTAGTGCTTCTTGTAAAACCTAAAGTTTGTACACTAATAATTTTTTTATAAATCACTAAGAAGCATTAACGATTGAATATCAAATTTTATTAATGCTTCTAATAAAACAATAATTTGGCGCCTTTTACAATGTTCATTTTTTTGAAAAAGCTGGGAGGGGATTACTTGTTTTATGAAGCACTAATTTTCATTAGTGGTTGGAACTGCGGTAAAATGGCTTCTGTAAAAAGCAGGAGATGGTAATTTAGATAAAACAATTCTAGAATGCTTGAACTGCGGTACATGGTTAGGTTAGGTATTCATTTTTTAGGGAAAATCATACTTTTTCGAGCTGAAAATAATGCGAATTATTTTCAAAGTGCGAAAAAATGTTCTGAACTGTTCTGTAATGATAAAGAGAAAAGAAAGAATATGTTTTGGGTTTATATTCATGACTAAGTTACTTATGGATGAACATAATGGGATCCCCCAATCGAAAAGAATATGGTAAAAAGGTATGCAATTTGAAAATAACATCCCCTTTCGAAACAAGATTGGAAGAAATTGTATAACAATCAAAAGTACATTAGAAAAACAGAAAATTTAGAAAATATACATAAGGTGTATGGTAAATTTTAATATAAAAATATTAGAACAAATTCAAACATCTTCTTCATGTATCTCAACTTCCTCCGGGTTATCAATCCAGTTTTCATTAGAATCGTCATCAATAAGCAGATTGAACTTTTTGCAGGAATCAGAGTTGCAAGATTTACACAGAGTAGTGCATGCTAAACCACTTTACTGACAAGAGCAAGCTTTGCCAACACACCCTTTCATGAATTAACAAAAAATCATTTTCAAGGCTGCTACATCATCTTGGTTGGTACAAGAATGTCTTTGCCGGACCAACCCCAATCTTCCCGGGTCTAGGAAGGAAGTTAATTTGGCATATCGTTGACAGTTCAAAATTGTGTCACGGTATCCGTAAGTTATCGTACTGGTATATGTGATATCTCGTGATCGGAAGAAGTAATTAAGCAGCGATACAGTTATGAAGCAATTGTCAGCATGATCTATAGGTCCAGAATAAGTGAAAACAGAAGTTAATTCATGACTATTGCGACTCCAATATCCCAATCTTAATATCTTTATTCCAACAGCTTCATCCCGTTACTTAATTGCACGGTGACATTTTTTCTTCTGCAAAATGGTTGAAGGTCAGCGAGCGAATTGTAATATTTGTAACGGCTTTGATACTTGTAATGGACAGCCATATTAACAAAAGTATTTTAGTATCTTTATGCAAAAATAACTTTTAGGTTTATTTATTTATTTAATCGTATGGTGCATTTTAAATATTGTATTGTGATGTAAGTGTTATGTATGGTGCTCCAGAAGATTAGTATAAACCTGTACAGTGTGGTGACGAAACCGTGTGCAATTGTGGATTAGTTCGTCTTGGCAAAGCATTTACTTCAAGGTTTAGAAAAACCACTAAAACCTAAACATGCCAACCTTTACCCACCCTAGTATTCACATGTAATAATATTATTAGTATGTGATTGTGTTTTGTGAAATTGTGTTGCACATTTTTTCCTAATTATCCGGGAGAGTCTTGATGACCAGGTCCGGAAACCAAAGTGGTGATTCTCAGGAACAACATTTTTTTTCTTGTTGACCATAGAGTACTGTAAGGTACTGATCACCTTCCATATTATATACTTGCACCAAAAACCCCTAAAAAACACACACGAAAAAAAACTCTAAAGAAAATTGACGTACGTTCTGACGTTTAATTCCGGAAATCAAAGTGGTGATTCTCAGGAACAACATGTTTTTCTTGATGACCATAGAGTACTGTAAGGTACTGATCACCTTCCATATTTTATACTAGACAAAGCCAGCATGCTACGCATGCGTTAAGTTACAAAAATAAATTAGCTTCTAAAGAGCAGACAGTCATGAACAATAATTAGCACTTACATTAACATTCATCAGTTGAGTAATCAATATGAATGCAGAGTATGTACTCCATGTGAATTCGTACAAATGAGTCGAGAGTATTCGGGTGTGCGCTCGCAACGAATCGAGAGTAGATGAGGACGCACAAACGACATAACATATTAATATAGAAGATATGGATGTACTCCGAATAGAAATTATTTATTAAAAAATATTTAGAAGCGGATTTATTGGCTCGACCGCTTTAACGTAATACAACAAAGTTTATTTAGGTGAAATTGACTGTTTGGTTCGCATAACGCTCGCAGTTACGCATGTGTGAGTCATCAAGTTCGTGCATACGAAGATTTTTTTGGGTGAAATTGAATCCTCTACAGTTAAACCATTCGAAAATTTGCAAAATTACGAATATTTTGATTTTTATTCATGTTTTCTCGTAATATGGTTCCGGAGTTATAAAATTACAGTATTCGTATAACAATGTAAAATTCCTTACAAAAAAATTTTTTAAATGATAAATTTTTTAAACATTATGTGATAGGGTCATAAAAGGAACGTTTTTTTTAAATAAATTTTTTTTATCTGTTATAATTTAGAAATTATGGCCGTTTTAGTTTTCGAATGAAATTTTGTCGGAAACGTTTTTCGCTTATAAATTTTGAAAACACGCGAGGTCTAACAAAACTGAAACGGCCAAAAATTTTATTTCTTTATCCGCGTATGATGCTTTTTGAATTTTGAAAATCGGTCCGTAAATAAGCGAGTTGTGGTCAACTTACGGCTCAATTTGTTTGAAATTTTTTGACTATTTTTAACATTTTTTAACCTCGAAGATGCCCTCGTACAAAAAATCTAAATCGAAAAATAAAGACACATTTTTCGTAAACTCGAAACTTTTTCGAAACGAAAATATCTTAAGCCGTTCTAATGTGAGACGAATTTGAAAAAGGTTGATTTTCGTATAGATTTGAAAATGAATCGAGAGTAGGTGTGCGTTCACACTAACGACATAACATATTAATATAAGAATTGCACAAAAAACCCCTAAAAAAAATATACACGAAAAAACTCTAAAGAAAATTGAAAGTGACATCAATGTCAATCAACTCTTTTCTTAGATACCACGGACAATTAAACAGATTTGTACACAGTACTCAAACATAACTAAAAAAATGTTTAAACTTTTGTCTTCTATTGCAATTCAATCGTTGTATTATAGAACATAAAATTAAAGGCTTGATATATATTCCCAATGATAACTTTTAAAACTTCTATCGTTAGTAGTAACTAAAGCTTTTCAATAACTTATTAATTAATATGGTATTGTATGACCCCTTCTTTGTGGAGGTAGGAAGTACAACTCATATCTGTAAAAGCTTTGAAAAAGCCCTCACAATGAGGGACGAAACTTCGGCAATCACAGCCCATTAAGTTGGTTGTCCTTCCTACCTACACTAAGAAACCGACAATTATTTAATACAAATTTTCCGCCGAGATAACGATTATCTCACCGCATAAAATTTACATTCTCAATAGAGACGTCGTGCGCAAAGCCAAACTTAACATTACACCCGTAGAACCGTTGCCCACTCTCCCGCTAGCGATAACGTCCACATTATAAGTGCGAACGCAATGCCGAGAAGGGACTTCATTATTGACTTCTTCAATAATTTTATTCCAATTCTAATACCGAATCCGAAACCAATCCGAATAACCCTAAAACTATACTAAGCTATCCGCTGTACTCGGTCTTCTTGCTTCTATAACGGAGCAGCGATTCAATTCGTTTCGTTCAACCGTAGGTCCAGGGTTTTCACTAACCGTATTTTCAAAGACCACTTCAACTGTTAATTGAATTTGGCACGGGTCGTAGCAACACACCACTAACCGCATTTTCAAAGACCACTTCAACTGCTAATTGAACTTGGCACGGGTCGTGGCAACACAGTACTAATCGCTTAAGAATTACCTAAAAACCCGCCGTTAATAATCCGTATAGCCAGCATATTCTTACCACCGAACCCTATAGTGTGGTCAATACATTCGCTAGCATCTAGTAGTGGGCGTGCTGGTAGAGACGGGCTTATCTGAAGTGCAACTGCAACGAAACCACCACTGAGACAGAAGGTAGACCTTCACGCACGTAAACTGCTCGCATACAAGGTGTCACCGTGAGTGAATGACCATCGTTTATCCGGTGCACCTTAAGACGGACTTCCGTCGTTTATAAAGCCGTAAGCCATAATTGTAACTTCCCTTGCTTATCCTTTAAGAAGCGAGCTCTGTGCGAAGAAGTTCTAACCTATAATATTAATCGTGGTTGTGAAGTACCGTCGCCGACACGTAATCTAACTTACCTGTTTCAGTAACACTCTAGCACAACCCGCAGCAACCCCCGAATCGACAACACTAGAGCACAACGCCAAAATACAACCACCCGAAAGGCACGTGCTAAACAACGGGCTACCGAGTGTAAGCGAACCCGTCACCGTTCGTTGCGACTGGTGAAACATAAATGTGATCCAAGATCACATGTAAATAGTCCGTGTGTAAATATTAATCCTTAAAACTTGTAAATATTGTAATAGACATATGAATTCGAATCCTGGGCTTTATTCTCCTCTGGAAGCTAACTAGGGGTTGTTTGATAAATTTTGTACGTCCCTTTTTATACTCCAGTTGCAATTGAATACTATAGTGTGGAACCTAATAAGGTGCACGTTTACAAGGGGTCCTACAAGACCATATTATTTAATAAATTAATTTTTGGAGGAATACTTATCTCTCTTCAATAACGTTATTAGTAGTAATACTCTTATAGTTATAATGTCAAACTTTGTTATCGGACATGATGAATAACTTGATAAAATCAAATGGAACACCCTGTATATTTTCTGCAAGATCGATGTAGAAGTAAATCCTCTACAACCTAGATTCCCAAAGTGGTCCAGGTGGACCCCAAGGGGTCCACGGGAGCCCGATAGGGGTCTATGCTTGCGTGGAAAAAAAATGGGGGTCCACAACTCGTTAACGGGGGTCTATAAAAATGTATTAGGTGACCCGACTTGACTTCTCCTATGAATAAGGGAGACAATAATATATATAGGCAGACAATATTATAAGAAGCTCAGCAATTGTTTTTGTAAGAACTTGCATATTCCATATTCAGAAAGAGCGTGTCAAGACTCGCCGATGCCGCGCCGCCCGCCCGCCTAGTTAAAGTCGTGTCTGAACTTGCATGAACTTGTTGGATTTTTCTTTAATATAAATACGAATGCGAATGATAAACATTACTCAATTGTTTCCGGAATTTCAAAAAAGAAAGTGTACCTATATAAGTGTTCACCAATGACGGAAGTAGTTTTCAGACTTTTGAAAATTAAAGTGAATTGATATTATTGTTTGCCAGTGTTGGAAAAGTAAGTACCTACCTATCTATTTGTTAGCAACTTGTATCTTAAGAAGCCACTTCTATTATGTTTGTTAAATCATTTTAAGATTACTTAACAAACATTTTTTTCATATTTACAGGTAAGTACATGGCTGAATCTAAGAAGAAGTGTCGACAGGACAGTGTTGAATATTTGAAATTTGGTTTTCTTCCATCAAATACAGACAAGCGATTGCCCATGTGTCTTTTATGCAACAAAGTCTTGAGCAATGACTCTATGAAACCATCGAAGCTGGAAGATCATCTAAGAAGGTGTCATCCTGACAAAATAGGTAAGGATTTGAAATATTTCCAAACATTGAAGGAAAAGTATGAAAAGAGACCCACCGTGCATAGTATGTTCGCTTCAACGTCTGAAAGCAACGACGATGGCTTGCGGGCATCTTACAATATCTCATTACTTATAGCAAAATCTGGGAAACCGCATACCATTGGAGAGGAGTTAATTTTGCCTGCTGTTGAAGAGGTCTTAAAAACTGTCCTGCACAAATCTTCATTTGACATACTTAAAAGAATTCCTTTGAGTAACAACACTGTACAAAGACGTATTGATGAAATGAGCTCTGATGTTGAAAGTTTCTTGTGTAATCATTTGCAAACAACTCATTTTTCTATTCAACTGGACGAGTCAACTTTACCTGGCAATGAAGCATTATTATTGGCATATGTTCGATTTATCAAAGGCAAACAAATGTTTGAAGAGTTACTATTCGCGAAAACTTTGAAGACTGACACTAAAGGTGAATCAATTTTTAATGTTCTGAATGATTTTTTTACGGAAAAATCAATTGCATTCACAAACATTATTTCGGTGGCAACAGATGGAGCTCCTGCCATGGTCGGGCGATATCGTGGGTTTATAAGTCATCTTAAAAGGATTATACCAGAGGTAATTGCAATTCACTGTGTCATCCACCGACAAGATCTAGTAGCGAAAAAATTGAGTGATAGATTGCACCAAGCGCTTCAATTTGTGATTAATGCAGTTAACAAAATAAGAAGCAATGCATTAAATACGCGCTTATTTGCACAGTTGTGCGAAGAAAATGATGAGGACTTCCAACGATTGCTGCTACATACCGAAGTACGCTGGTTGTCGAACGGTGCATGTGTTTTTCGACTCTGTTTTAGAGTTTCTGAACACTAAAGATCTTGTTTTAAAAGAAAACCTCATGAATATCAAAGCAGACATTGCGTATTTGACAGATTTGTTCAAAAATTCAATGACCTCAACCTACAGTTACAAGGGACAGCCTCAATTTGATAAAAACAAAGAGTGAAATTTCAGCTTTTCTTGGTAAACTGAAACTTATAAAGCAAAATATTGGTCGACGTGAATTTTCCCAGTTTCCAAATTTATCGCAGGTAGAATGCCTCGACGAAGATATTCAGACGTATGTTCAACATTTGATTGCCCTGTATGATGATTTTAAAATCAGATTTGAAGACATTCTGTCGATGGATATACCACCATGGATAATAAATCCATATGATGAAACTGAAGTGGAAAATGTGGTACTGCAAGAAGAGCTACTCGAGCTTAGCACTAATGAGGAGCTCAAAGTAGCATTCAAAAGAGGGTATCAATCATTTTGGCTGCAGGCACAAATACCTGAAAAATATCCAGGACTGTGGGGAATTGTGCAAAATTTCTCATAGCGTTTCCTTCGTCATATCTTGTCGAACGCAGTTTTAGTGCCGTAACAAACTTGTTGACAAAAAACGGAGCAGATTAAATATTACAGAGCGAGGAGATTTACGGTTATACTTAACTAAACTCAAGCCAAATATTGATAATTTGCTGTCAATTCACCAAGTACATCCCTCCCATTAAAATTATAACTTTTATCTCAGATTACAATGGTAATCTGAGATAAAGTTAACATCAAAACTAATATATAAATAATCATTATTAGTTTTGATGTTAAATTTTGATTCTACTAAGACTGTTATAACAACATAATTAAAAGTGTAGTAATTTTTGTGTTTGAATAAATAGCTACAAAACAAGAAAATATTTATTTTTACTTTTACCACTCCGAAGTGGGAGATTATTGGTTTCTTGTACTGTGAGTCAATCTTAGAATACAAAAAGTAAAGTAGGAATCCAACTGTTGGATGAAGACGCAAAATGTTTAAAGTGGTCTATGAGAAAAAAAAGTATGGGAACCTCTGCTCTACAACTTTGCTTATCATCCACTCGTTTTTTTAAATCAAAAATACACGTTCCATCAAAACAGTTAATTACTTTCTTGAGTCCATGTTACAACTAAATACATTCAGTACTACACTGGTAATACGAAAACAGTCAAGAAATCAATAAATTTTTTTGTAAAGTTTCTACTAGTTCTGGCAAATTAAGCAAAAAATTGACTAATAAATTGGTATAGGTAAGTTTCCTCCAATGATTATTTCTTAATAAGCACACTCTTCTAAGTGAAGGGAGAAGGGCCCAATAATAGTACCTACACTTATCAACAATTGACTAAGGTATTTAAATTATGAGGTGCCAGCTTCACAAACCTCAAACAAAACATAAAACTAATTATGATTATTTTAAGTTGTTATTGAAACTAAAAAACCTTGTTTTCAATCCGTTATTGTAAAAATTTTGTCACAACTTACACAAGATTTCATTAATTAAACTGCATTTTAACTCAATTTTACTTAACATAATTCACACCGATTAATGTTCGATTTTCCAGAGCACCCTGTAAAATAACGGATAGAAACTATGTATGTAAATGCAATATGTGTGAAGGAAATTTTATTAGCAAACAAGATTTATGAATACTTCGGAGGTAGCTGTGCTCGACTTTCAAAATGTTCTCTGAATATTCCAAATATTTGTGGTACTTCACACTAATGTCTATATTATGCAGTACTACTACATAATGAGTGCCTTAACCCGAGTTACAATTATTTTTGCGCTTCACACGTGATTCAGAAATTCTTTTGTTGTCTAACGAAAAAAGAATTTGTATATAAACAATTTCATTTTGGATGGGTCCTGTTAACTACAAACAACCGTTAAATTTTTTAAATACTACGATCTCAAGAAAGGCCAAACTAACGTGTGAAATACAATAGCGGGTACTATTAGTGCATATTATAACTGCTAGGTTAAGCGCATCCATCACCAAAACAAGATGTGTCCGGATTCTGTACCAAAAAAAAAATAAATTATTTTTGTATTATTAACGACACTGTCACGTAAAATGTTACCAACTGTTGCGGGAAAACCTAAAAATTTGTGCTTATAAATTATTTAAACACATTTCGGGTGTTATAACATGTTTTATTACCATCGCATCGCATGTCTTCCGTATTTGGACTTCTTCAACATTATTCAAATTAAACAAAAACTTTTACGATTATTTAGTGTTATTTGATTGAAAAATTATAGCACTGGATTTGTTTTAATAGCCATTTGTTGCTACCTATAAACGCTTTTATTAATGTTTATATTTATTTTATCTTTGAAATTGTGCGTTAATTTCAAATGTATAACAGCTTGATACTTTTAAATTGATCTTTGATTAAATTTTATTTCTAATTTAATTCTTAAAAAAAAGGACCTTTTTAAACAAACTCGTCGTAATTAAACTGTGTTTTTATTTTGATCAACTCCTGTTTAAGAGAAAAAAACATTAAGTCTACGTAGAAACGTTAAACTTATGCACATCTGAAAGTTTGTGACAGTTATATTTGGACGTATATGAAATAAAATAAAATTATGAGCGAGTCACGTATTATACCAAAAGTATTTTTTGTATAAAAATATTCCTAGGTGGAACATAAACTGATGGGATGCTATTATTACACTTGCATCTTGTCATCTGATAAGAACACCTTCGGGTGAAAGGTTGTGTGTGTAACAAAAATTCGTTATTTTTTACACGACAAAATGTAATCACAACATTTCTAATTGGTTTTTGTTATACCTATGAGTCTCTTGGCGTTTTAAAACATATTTTTTACACTCCCGTATAAATAGTGAAAGTTTGCACATCGATTAAAATGTGTGAAGTGTGATTTCTTATAATGATGCGTGTATGCGCTCTGAACAATTTATAGATAGTTCTCCTTTAGGAATAATTTTTATTTTGACATGTGAAACTTCAAACTCGTAATAGTTATTAACATTAGAGTGTGGAAAGTAGAATTTTACTCGTAAAATCACTTTACACACGAAATTTGTATAATATTTTTGGACGACGATCATCATCAAAAAGTAAAAAAAATAACAAAATTGTTTCTACTATGTTTAAGTTTAACTAATTTGACATACACCACCTAATATGTGTCAGTTCATTTGTTTAACTGACGTATAGATGGCACCATCAATATCGTTATCAATAAAAAAATTAAATAAGCATTTATTCTGTACATTATCGTGTCAAGTAAGATGTAAAGTATAATTTTAAAATCAATTTATCGGATTTTATACTTAGTTTATTTTAAAACGTTCCCAAATAGCAGATAAATCCGCCATACTACTTTACCGCATATTAGCAATACTTTACCGCATGGTAACCGTACTTTACCGCATTCTGTGTAAAAATCAAGTTTCAAGTCAGTATGACCAACTGAAAATGTGCTTTACAGTTCAGGAGGCTAAAACAATTATTTACATTAGAGTGTAGAAAGTAGGATTACACGGAGCGTAAAATTACTTTACACACAAAATTTGTATAATATTTTTTAGCCAACGATCATCATTAAAAAGTAAAAAAAAAAGAACAAAATTAATTCTACTGATTTTAAGCAAGCCTGGCTGTTTAACCAATTTGACATACACCACCTAATATGTGTCAGTTCATTTGTTTAACTGACGTATAGATGGCGCCATCAATATAATCATTAATAAAAAATTAAATGCACCTTTATTCTGTACATTATCGTGTCAAGTAAGGTGTAAAGTAAATTTTTAAAATTAATTTATCGGATTTTATACTTAGTTTATTTTAAAACCTTCCCGAATAGCAGATAAATCCGCAATACTACTTTACCGCGTATTAGCAATACTTTACCGCATAGTAACCGTACTTTACCGCATTGTGTGTAAAAATCAAGTTTCAAGACAGTATGAACAATTGAAAAATGTGCTTTCCAGTTCAGGAGGCTAAAACAATTATTTACATTAGAGTGTAGAAAGTAGGATTACACGGAGCGTAAAATTACTTTACACACAAAATTTATATAATATTTTTTAGCCAACGATCACCATTAAAAAGTAAAAAAAAGAACAAAATTAATTCTACTGATTTTAAGCAGGCCTGGCTGTTTAACCAATTTGACATACACCACCTAATATGTGTCAGTTCATTTGTTTAACTGACGTATAGATGGCACCATCAATATCATTATCAATAAAAAAATTAAATAAATCTTTATCAATAAAAAAATTAAATAAGCCTTTATTCTGTACATTATCGTGTCAAGTAAGGTGTAAAGTATATTTTTTAAAATCAATTTATCGGATTTTATACTTAGTTTATTTTTAAAACGTTCCCAAATAGCAGATAAATCCGACATACTACTTTACCGCATATTAGCAATACTTTACCGCATAGTAACCGTACTTTACCGCATTGTGTGTAAAAATCAAGTTTCAAGACAGTACGAACAACTGAAAAATGTGCTTTACAGTTCAGGAGGCTAAAACAATTATTTACATTAGAGTGTAGAAAGTAGGATTACACGGAGCGTAAAATTACTTTACACACAAAATTTGTATAATATTGTTTAGCCAACGATCATCATTAAAACGTAAAAAAAAGAACAAAATTATTTCTACTGATTTTAAGCAGACCTGGCTGTTTAACCAATTTGACATACACCACCTAATATGTGTCAGTTCATTTGTTTAACTGACATATAGATGGCGCCATCAATATCATCATTAATAGAAAAATTAAATGCACCTTTATTCTGTACATTATCGTGTCAAGTAAGGTGTAAAGTAAATTTTTTAAAATTAATTTATCGGATTTTATACTTAGTTTATTTTTAAAACCTTCCCGAATAGCAGATAAATCCGCAATACTACTTTACCGCGTATTAGCAATACTTTACCGCATAGTAACCGTACTTCACCACATTGTGTGTAAAAATCAAGTTTCAAAACAGTATGAACAACTGAAAAATGTGCTTTCCAGTTCAGGAGGCTAAAACAATTATTTACATTAGAGTGTAGAAAGTAGGATTACACGGAGCGTAAAATTACTTTACACACAAAATTTGTATAATATTTTTAGCTAACGATCATCATTAAAAAGTAAAAAAAAGAACAAAATTATTTCTACTGATTTTAAGCAGGCCTAGCTCTGTTTAACCAATTTTACATACACCACCTAATATGTGTCAGTTCATTTGTTTAACTGACGTATAGATGGCACCATCAATATCATTATCAATAAAAAAATTAAATAAGCCTTTATTCTGTACATTATCGTGTCAAGTAAGGTGTAAAGTAAATTTTTTAAAATCAATTTATCGGATTTTATACTTAGTTTATTTTAAAACGTTCCCAAACAATTACATTTCAAAGTACTATAGACATGTTTAAATTAGTTGATCATAATGTAACGGGCAAAGCAACGAGAAAAACCTCACATAGTGCTACTGCAATTGACTATATCGTTTCAAATGTGGAATGCACCGATTTTATTATAAAAAATGTAAACTTAGCAGATCACAGAGCTCAAGTATTAAAATGTAATATAAAAACGGATATGAACGCAAGGAAAGAAAAAGTATGTTTAATAAGCGCTCTTTCACAGAAGCGAATATGGGTACTTTCAAACGTTTATTGAAGCATGAAAACTGCTAAAAACAGTGAAACTTTTCTAGATATAAATATTATGTATGCAAAATTTTGGAACAGATTTGAACATAATTTTGAAATCAGTTTTCCATCAACAAAAAACATGAAACGCTTAACGAAAAATCAAAACTAGCTTGGTATAATAAAGATTTAAGAAATTATGCTACAGATATGAGAAATGTTCATTTGTTATATAAAATTACACTAAATCTTGATTTGTATAATAAGTACAAAAAAATGAGACTCATATATAAGCAAAAACTTGAACATGCAAAAATTGAATATTATTCAAATTCACTTCAAAAATGTTCAAATAAAATAAAATTTACTTGGCAACTTGTTAATGCACACAAAAAAATGGTAAAAACAAAACAAAACTCTAAAGAAATTTATGTACAGGGAGAAGTAATTACAGAATCGGTGGAGATTGCTAATCATTTTGGCAGTTTCTTTTCAACTAACGCTGAAAGTTTAAGAAATAGCAAACTCACAAATATATCTAAAAATTGTACTATTGATAATATCAACCATAAAACATTGTTTTTGCAACCTATAACAGAGTGCGATATTAAGGATGTAATTTATAATTTAAAGAGTAAAAAATCGGTTGGAATAGATTGTGTGTCAGTAGATTTATTAAAAAGTTGTATAGATGAATTATCACCGGTACTAGCTGTAATATTAAACAGATCTATGCAATTAGGCCAATTTCCGGATGCGTTAAAAATATCAAAAATTGTACCTTTATTTAAAAAGATGATGCAAAATGTTTGAATAATTATCGACCTATTTCACTGCTAAGTAACATATCGAAAGTATTTGAGAAAATTGTTTTTAAACAAATTATGTGTTTTTGAGTAAATGTAATAAAATAACAACATATCAACATGGATACAGGGAAAACTATCAACAGAAACTGCTATAATACACATTACACAATTCATTCATGATAGTTTAGACAAAAATTACAAAGTAGTAGCGGTGTTTTTGATTTAACTTCAGCGTTTGATACGTTAGACTATAGATTTATAGGTGATAAGATTGAAGCCCTAGGTATACGAGGAATTTCCAAAATTGGTTAATGTCGTATCTGGAAAATAGAAAAATTATTGTGCAGTATAATGATTGTAAATCGAAAATATATAATTTAGACTTAGGTGTGCCTCAAGGAAGTGTCCTTGGGCCACTACTTTTATGCTATTCATTAACGATTTACCAAACTATATACTACAAAATACTTTTGATACAGACATGTGTATATTTGCAGATGACACTACCATTGCCTTAAAATCAAAAACATCAACTATTTGTAATCAAAGAATGAATGAAGTATTGTTTAAATTTCAAACATGGTGTATTAATAATAATCTTATTGTAAACACCAACAAAACGAAATGTATGGAATTTTATAATAAACATAACGTTGCCAGTCCGCTAAACTTGATTATAAATAATGAAAATATAGAAATTGTATTAAAAACTAAGTTTTTAGGTGTAACTATTGATTGTAATTTGGGATGGGAGGATCAAGTATTTAATGTAAATTCTAAACTTAATTCTGCATTTTATGCAATATGTAGTTTAAAAACTTTTCTTAGAGAGTCTTCCTTATTATCAATATATTATGGTATAGTCTATCCCATACTAAATTATGGAATAGTTAACTGGGGTGCAAGTATCGCAATCAATAAGGTTTTGATAGCACAAAAACGCATAATAAGAAAAATCTATAACCTAAAACAAACGGATTCATGCAGAACTATTTTTAAAGATAAATGTATCTTAACTGTACCTGCGATTTATATATTACGATTATTGTTATATATTCACACTATCAAAAATGAATTACACTATATAAAAATAATCATACGTATAATACGAGAACAACTGATATTTTGCAAATAAAACCAAAACATGAACAGTTCAGAAAGTCAGTGAAATATGCCGGCATAGATTTGTTTAATAAGTTACCTTCGCATGTAAAAAGTTTGCCAACAAATAAATTTAAAATAACGTCAAAAAAACTACTAATACAAGTTTCGCCTTACAACATTAAAGAATTTACTCATTATTTATCTAGATTGTAAAGGCAAGTCTACGTTTTATTAACAGAAATTTTTTATGTATATTTTTATGTATTGTTAATGTTACGATAAGTAATGCAATACAAACTTGACGAATGTGATTCTACTGTGATATACACATAATAAAGTTTATTATTATTATTATTATTATTATTATTATTATTATTATTATATTATTATTATAAATAGCAGATAAATCCGCCATACTACTTTACCGTATATTAGCAATACTTTACCGCATAGTAACCGTACTTTACCGCATTGTGTGTAAAAATCAAGTTTCAAGACAGTATGAACAACTGAAACATGTGCTTTACAGTTCAGGAGGCTAAAATAATTATTTATATTAGAGTGTAGAAAGTAGGATTACACGGAGCGTAAAATTACTTTACACACAAAATTTGTATAATATTTTTTAGCCAACGATCATCATTAAAAAGTAAAAAAAAAGAACAAAATTATTTCTACTGATTTTAAGCAGGCCTGGCTGTTTAACCAATTTGACATACACCACCTAATATGTGTCAGTTCATTTGTTTAACTGACGTATAGATGGCGTCATCAATATCAGCATTAATAAAAAAATTAAATGCACCTTTATTCTGTACATTATCGTGTCAAGTAAGGTGTAAAGTAAATTTTTTAAATTAATTTATCGGATTTTATACTTAGTTTATTTTAAAACCTTCCCAAATAGCAGATAAATCCGCAATACTACTTTACCGTTAAAAAAAATTTTAAAAAAAATAAACCTTATTTTACTGATTTTGTTTTAAAAATAAATTTTAAATTTAGTATAACAAATTAAAAATGTGTTTTACGGTTCAGGAGGCTATAATAATTATGTACAGTGTCATACCCAAAGTCCGCACCAAATGGGAAACTTCTTTATTATGGGTTTTTCGATAAAAAGTTATTCTTTATAAAAGTTTGTGCATCCTCTAAAGCTAAAAATGCACCAACACAATGTGGCGAAACACGCGTAATATACGAGGTGCATTCGAAAATTTGATTTTGAGTCAAGAGTAAAGTGCCCTTATTTCAGTAAATATCAAAAATTTTATTTGAAAAAGTTGTTCTTCATTAAAAAAAACATCAAGATTTAAAGTCATGGCCATCTAAGACAAATTTTAATTTTTTCCAATTTCCAATAAGAAGAATCGAACTGTGCCTGTTGCGGGATGGACATCATACTGAGATGTAATTTAATTTTGATGTTTAGTGCCTCAATATTATAGAAAATGATATTCTTCTTAAGATACTGACTTGTTTTGAGCAATTTTTGGTGTCAACAAAAAATCAAAAGAACTTTGCACCAAAAATGTTGAAGTTTTTTCTAATGAATAAAAAATTGACCATAATTAGCACAATAATTGGGCAATTTGTAAATTACAAGCTTTTTAAATAAACTGTTGTATACAAGATGTCGTTTAATTATCATTTAAAGCAAATCTTTTTTCTTATAGCCACCATTTTAAAAAAATTGAAAAAATTCAAGTTTCTTCTAGATGGCCATGACTTCAAATCTTGATGTAGTTTTTTAATGATGAACAACTTTTTCAAATAAAATTTTTGATATTTACTGAAATAAGGGCACTTTACTCTTGACTCAAAATCAAATTTTCGAATGCACCTCGTATATTACGCGTCTTTCGCCACATTTTGTTGGTGCATTTTTAGTTTTAGGAGATGCACAAACTTTTATAAAGAATAACTTTTATCGAAAAACCCATAATAAATAAGTTTCCCATTTGGTGCGGACTTTGGGGATGACGCTGTACTAAGAGTGGGGAATGGGGGGTTGAAGGTGTTTTTAAATACATAAAAAAAAAAATTTTATAAAATTTTTTTTTTATATGTTTAATAATATAAATGTAAAAAATTTATTTTTTTTTTTTTTTTTTTAGTTTGTTTTTTTTTTTTTTTTTACTTTTTTTTTTTTTGTTTTGTTTTGTTATTTGAGTTAAAGGGTTGTAATAATTATTAAAAAAAAAAAAAATTATTTTTTTGTTTTTTGTGTGGAGTAATGTATATATTTTAATATTATTAATTATTTTTTTTTTTTTTTTAATTTTTTTTTATATACTAAAATAAAAAAAAAAAAAAAATTTATTTTTCTTTTTATTTTTTTTATTTTTTTTACTTGTTATTTTATTTTTTTTTTTTTTTGTAAATTTAAGTTAAAATAAATTAAGAAAATATAAAAAATTTTTTTTGTTTTTATGGAGGGAAAAAAAATAATTTATTTTTTTGTGTGGAAAGGGGTTTTTTCGGCGTTTAAAAAATATTTAACCGAAAATTTTTTAAATTTTTTTTTGCCGACGATCATTATAAAAAAATAAAAAGAATAAAATTATTTCTATTGACTTTAAGTAGGTCTGACTGTTTAACCAACACCTAATATGTTTCTGTTCGTTTGTTTAACTGACTTATAGATGGCACCATCAATATCATCAACATTAAAAAATTAAATTATTGTCTCAAGTAAATTTTTTAAAATCAATTTATCGGATTTTATACTTAGTTTATTTTTAAAACGCTCCCAAATAGCGGAAAATCAACCACTACTTTACCGCATAGTATACCCGTACTTATGCTATTTACTTGTAGTGGTAGAAAAGAGCAACACGTGCGGTAACGTTTTTTACACTCGCTTGGTTGCACTACCCGCTTCGCTCGTTTCACAAACTCTACGCTTATTCTTCGTGCACCTGATGCACAATATACTATTGACATAATAGATGCTTATAATGAGTTAATTTTTTAATTGTTTTTTTATAGATAAGGTCTTTTTTTATTACGTGGTACAAACCAAACTACAATAAAAGTGTACTGGAATCTTAAGTTGTTTCTCTATTTATTTTATTATAGAATAAGTCAGTTGGAGGCTCCAAAAATTTATACCAATCATTTGTTTTTAGCGTATATTATGTGCCTCTGGCAACGACTAGAATATCTAACCTTCCTGCTATTGTTAATTATTTTTAATGTTTGTTAAAGAATCAATATTTTTTTCTGATTGCATAATATTGACTATTATCACCTTCGTCACGATATGTCATAACACATTCATATTTCCTTTGGATAATATGATGGTTCTGATTTTTAATTAAAACAAACACAGTATGAAATAGTAATTCATTAATAATAATTTCAATAGTGCAACGTCCATCTCGACCATCTCCACGCGAGCTCATATCGACGCGAACTGATCTGGGCGTGAGCTTCTTATTATTATTTCGAATAATAAAAACAAATCCGTTTAGGACTTATAGGTATTTATACAGGGTGTCCCACCGAAAACGAAACAGACCGTTTTTTGGAGTTATCTTACACTTAAAAAAAAACGCTCGGATAAGTTAATTTTTGTTTGAAGGGGGACATCTTCCAAAGGCAAAGAAGAAATATCAACATGGTGTCCCCGGCAGTCCCCATGTCGAAAATCTTAAATGGCATGATAGGTCGACAGGTACCTCATATGAAAGGCCTTGTAATTCTCTAATCTATATTAATCTTATTTTGGTCAGGGAGCCCCAAGGGCCACTGACAGCCCTATTTTGGAAAATAGGGCAATATGGTCGAGAAAGCCAATTTATGTTTACAAGAAACATTAATTAACGATAAAATCTGCACTGACAACTGAACAGGGTGCTCCGACAAGCCCCATCTCGAAAATCTCAATTTACAGGGCGGGTCAAGTGTCACCTCATATGAAAGTATTCTCTATTTAAATAAATACATTTTTTTTCTGAGAAGAGAGTCTAAGGAAGTCCAAGGACCTCCCTTACCTAAAAACTATAGAAAATGGAAAAAATGCTGAACTAGTTGGTAAGATCAATTCAAGCTTGAAGAGAACTTCTCAAATAGATGAAATTTCTCTGTAGATGCTAACAGGAGCAACTTCTCAAAAATATTAATTGAGATGAGGGTGAAGTGACACTTTATACGTAAGATTGCACTATGATTCCAACCTTCTGCCCCAAAACACGTTCCTAAAGGGAAGTTGCTAGTTTATCGTCATTTAAGTTTGTTTCACAAGTAGCAGAATTAGATAATTCAAAATTGATTATAATTCACCAGAAAACTTCACACCCAGGGTTTGGGCAGTGCAAGGAATCTATTTTTGCTAAATGGTAAGTACATTGAAAAGCTCTAATGATATACAATCAAATATAGGAGAAATGGTCTACACGACCCGACGCTATGGGTGCATTTGGAAACGCTCTATTTCTCATTTTCTTATCTTTTTCAGTGCAACGCACCAATTGCACTTTTTCATTTTTAAATATTTTTTGTTGTTATCGTCTTTGCTGCTTCCGTCGCTGTCTTTGTCTTTCAATTTTTTCGTGTCCTAGCATGGCGCACGATACTAAATCGAAGAACGTGAACCCTAGATGTTTTAGCAACCATCTGTATCTTATTTCTATAGACGTTGCAACTTAAAGAAAATGTTCACCATGTTCACCCGATTCCGATGGTAATTGCCTCTCAAAATGGTCAAAATGTAGTAGGAAAAAATGAATTTTCAGGGACGTAAATACCCCCATCCTCTAAAGCATATATCATGTCTGTACCTAAAATACGATAATGCTCCGCGGAGAATTTTGCCCAACAATTTTGACGCCAAAGACACATTCTTGATCTAACATGGCATATTGTACCATATGGCATAATTCGTATTATTTATCATTAAAAAAAGTTTCATTCTGGTATTTAATAATTTGAAACATCGGAAAAAATTTTATACCATGTGTTCCACGGAAAAATCGACATAAGCATTTTCTATGTTAAATTCTAAATTAATGCATATCCCCTTTCTAGCACAATTTGAGCACAATATAGCAACATATTTTATTAGATATTAAAACGTATTTTAATTAAAAAATGATTTATAGTTATTTACGCCATATTTCGATTTTGATTCTCGTAATTTTTTTATTAATACAATTTTTATAAAATAAGTTTATAATTTTTTAAAAATGATAAGTTCACTTTACAAAATTGTGTTAGGTATAAAAAAAATACTGCAGTCGGAATCGAATCTTGTTAAAACAATGAAGTTCTGGCGTGTAACACTCAATTTGGGTTAGATGATGTAAATTATCCGAAGAAGAAATGTTTAATAATGTTAACGTTGAGCAATCTAAAAGCATTTGTGATATGTTGCCATTTAATGCAATTGGCAGTGTTAGAAAACATTTGAATACGTGGAAACAAAAATTCTATAAATTAAAATATTGTACATTAATAATAATATATTTAAAGGCAACTTTGTCGACAGATGTGTTAGCAGTTACATAGTCGATCCTTCAATTATGATAGCCAACTATGTGTTGGCAAAAATGATAATCTGGAATCACCCGCTGTAAGTTTGCAAAAGGTTGTACAACACCGCGAATCATTCCACAGCTGATTCGTCCTTTAATGTAAATTGCATTTTCTTACGTGTTACGTTACACGAGTCGACACCCAGGTTTGGCAAAACTTATTGCTTGTATATGATGTGCCTTTCAGGAGGGAATATAGTCGATAGCACGCATTCGTACGATAGTAAACTTACACTCGAGTTCTCTCACTCCTGAAGAGTCCCAAAAAGACGAAACAGTTGTCGAGGGATTTTCGGTGTTTGTTTGCTATTCAGACCATTAAATGATTTTAGTATAGGCAACGTTCATATGCAGAAAAATTGTAAATCAAGTTACCGTTTTACAAATATATTTATGTCACTGTAAGACTGTAAAATTTAGTATTTTTTGGATTTTTCTAAACTTCACATGCTGATGTTCCAGCCTCATCAATAAAAAACTCTTATTCTAATATAAGAATTGAAGCTTTCACAGCCGGAGTCATTCGGGATTGGGCCATATCGAAAAGGTGACCGTGGTTGCCAACGTTTTACTACTTATCGTAAGTGGTTTCATCGGGGCGAGGAACTTGAAACAAACAAAAGAAAGTGGAAGGTAGACATCTAAAAGTCAGGTAATCAACTTGTCAACCAAGCCAGATTCTAGACTAAAAGAAGTCTGAGTAATTCCGTATATACAGAAGAGAAAGCGTAACGTCGACGCTGATTGGTTTCGTAATAGGAGAGAGGGTGGGGTTAACTGTGAGAATCCACAAAGATGAAAGTTTGAAACCACGGTCGCGATTGAAATTGTTAGGATGTTTAATGATTTCTATACTCTTCCTTATTTTCTTATTGAAAAAGAAAGAAGACTTGACAATCAAAGCGGAATTATCAAAATCTATTTTGTGATCTGTATCGAAATGATGCTCAGCAACGGCAGACTTGGAACCGTGTTTGAACTTTACACAACGGTCATGTTTTGAAACACATATACACCAAACCATATGAACAAGGGATACGATATACACCTTGAGAAGAAAAAGTCAGAAACTTATCCATAGGGGAATGTGAAACTTATGAGATTTTGTTAGAAGAAGGTTCAATGCAGTTTTTTCCAAGAAGCTTGCCTATTCGATAAGTAACCTTGTGAATGTAAGCGAGAAAGGTTGGAATTATTTCAAAAATGGTTGAAGAAATCTCTTTTAAACCTTGGGGGCCAGGATGGGATAGGAAAATCAGGGGGAGTATAGAAAGCATCCTAACAATTTGAATTAAGACTCTGGTTTCAAACTATCATCTTTGTGGATTCCCATCGTTAACCCCATATCCTCTATTTACGACCAATCATATCTAGGTTAACGACCTGGACGCTTTCTCTTTTGTATATACGGAGGTATTTCCCTAATTACTCAGACTTCCTTTAGTCTAGAACCTGGTTTGGTTGACAAGTTTCTCACCCTGATGAAGCCTCTTACGATAGGGGGCGAAACGTTCCCAACTAGCCGTTACCTTTTCGATACGATCCAATTCTGGAAGACGTTCACGCCAACTTCAATTTTACAAGACATCTGCACACGTTATCTTCACTATTTTATTAAAATTACTATGGTCGACCGGAAAGTGTAACTAACTCGACGATTAAACACCGATAAATCTCAAATATTATTTTACGCTTGTTAATTCCCTTATTTATTTATTTATTTATTTAATCGTATGGTACATTTTCAATATTATATTGTGATGTAAGTGTTATGTATGGTGCCCTAGAAGATCAGTATAAACCTGTAGAGTAAAGTGCCCTAATATCGGATACTTTTTTTTTAACTGTAATATTAATTTTAATACATCAATAAATCTACAAAGTTTTTAAAACATAACAAATAATAGGCTATAGAGAATCATATATTAAACCAAAATAAATCATTTCCACATGTTAAAAAATAAAATTTAAGTTTTTCGAAAAATGGTCAATTTACGTTGACAAAAAATAATGTTCCTAATACCGGATAGGGTATCCGATATTAGGATAACGATATAAAACTAGCAATCAAGGCCGAAATCACAAATGTATGTGTCTTCTTTGTCTATATTGGCACAGTCGGCATGAGCCCACCTGAAACATTTTGAGCACTGAATCCATTGTTCACCAGAGGTAGCTTCAGAGAAGAGTCCAGAACAAAACATACATCCTGCTTCCTCTTTCCCAATGTCACAATCCATGTCAGAATCATCATCTAAAATTAGTACTTCATCTTCTTCAGATGAACTAAAAGATTCGTCATTATTAACACTAGACTTTCTAACCTTCGTTGTCATTGTCTTTTTAGCAATAGATTTTCCTTTCTTTTATTTGTTTTTTTAGAAGGATTACATTTGTCTGTTTTCAATTTCGGAATTCCCTTTGAAGTACTTTTCTTTCTCCTCTGTTCTGAAAAACTTCTTTCTAAGGCATCTTTATATGGGGTACTTGTAATCACGGCAGCAGATCCTTTTCTGGACTTTCTTTCTTTATCACTAGACTTGTAAAATGAAGTAGTCGGCAAAGGGCTAATATCTTGGGGCCGCACTCTTGGATCTCTGGAATTGGAAATGTTTGTAGGAGTCACATGCCTTGGAGGAGTCACACCCCTTGGAGGAGTAACATGTCTTGGAGGAGTCCCTTGCTTTTGTTCTTCAGCATCGGGTAGATTTGTAGCTGGAATTCGGTCACCTTCCGCTTGATGGTGAATAGCAAAGTCGTGGTCTCGAAAAATGTGCTTATTAAATGGAAAGATACCGCTCTTTCGAAACCATTTATAGCGATTTCAGCTGTAGCACATCTTACATACGCTCTTCCAAGCAATTCGCAAACTTGATAGCTGGTGACCACTCTTCCAGGGTTGTTTCTCAGCCAATTTTCAATCTCCTGTAAGTAATAGGTTTTAAGAGGACCCATGAATGCAAGGTCCAGCGGCTGCATTTTGTGAGTAGAATGCGGCGGGAGACATACTATAACCACATGGTTCTGTCGCGCCAAGTTTATTGTGTCAAGGTTTCGCGTATGGGAGTAGTGACCGTCCAAGATTAATAAAACAGGATCAGCTTCACTTGGTTTAGCGTGGCTAATAAAATGTTGTAACCAATTGGTAAAAATGTGGCTCTGAATCCAGCCAGACACATGGCAGGCAGCAATTGTCCTTGGTGGAGCGCCATTGAGTAATTCTGCCTTCATTTTTTTTTTCGGGGAAATATGACCATTAGAGGCACATAACCACCAGCCGCATTCATACAGGTAACCACCGTCGCTAGTGATCCTCTTTCTGCAGAGGTAATTGCCCCTACTTACTTTTTACCTTTTAAAGTGATTATCCTGGTATACTTGGATTGTACAGACGTTATACCTGTTTCATCTATGTTGTATATTCGACAGGGATTGAATTTTACCTTCTCCCTCGCAGGTTCCAAAATTTAAAAAAAGAGATTTACATTTTCTGCTGTGAATCCCTTGATTCGGGCAGTTGATAAACCCTGTGGTCTCATAAACGTTAGTTCAGGGTGTCTTTTTAAAAACGAACGCAACCATTTGTAACCTGCTCTTTCCTGATTCTTTGAAAACCTATGTTTTAAATTGTTCCGAAGGGCTAATTGAAAGGCTAATCTTCGAATATCAGAAGATCGCAATCCGTAAAATCTTTTATCCATTTTTAGACAATAATCAACCAAATCCGCTTCAATTTCTTTAGGCAACACTAGTGGACGTCCTAGATTGGTTTGAATAAGCTCTTCAGGTGACTTTATTTTATTTTTTACGTAGTCTTCCAACGTGCTCTTGGGTACTTTAAAAGTTCTTGAAGCTAGCAAGTATCCCATTTCTTTATTTTTAACCGCAGTAACAGCTGCAAGCATGGATTTACTATCCCACGTCTTTCGTTTTTGTTTGGGTTTCAATGACATTTTATTTCTGAAATTAAAAAAAAGTGTAAGATAGAAAATTAAATGAGCAGGTGTAGCACAAGGATTATAGCATAAATCTTTCTTTTTGTCGACGAAACAAAAAAATTTAGTTATTAATAAGGCTATAGCTACGTAGAGATTATATAGACTGATAAGAAATATTTTGTCCTAATATCGGATATCTGATATTAAGACAACGTGACCATCCGATATTAGGCAAATTGTCTCCTGTTGAAGGTCAAAGTCATGGAACAAAGAAAACTATAATAATCCATTGTTTGCATGCACTGAATTGAAGTAGACATATTATAGACTAACTTAAACTACAGAGACAAATTTAAAAACTTACCTGAATGTCTAAAAATTACGTTTTTAACTAGCACGTGTAAAAATTCGGAATGTGACAGTTAGGTATAAATGACTCTAGAACCATCTATGTTTTATCAGATACACTAAAATATTATTCGGTGGCTTGGGTTAAACCCCATGCTAAACTGTAGATAGGTTTCTTCGTAATCAGATGACAGATTTCTTTAAAACAGAACTATCCGATATTAGGGCACTTTACTCTACAGTGTGGTGACGAAACCGTGTGCAATTATGGATTGGTTCGCCTTGGCAAAGCATTTACTTCAAGGTTTAGGAAAACCACTAAAACCTAAACATGCCAACCCTTACCCACCCTAGTATTCACATGTAATAATATTAATTAAGTGTGTAATGTGATTGTGTTTTGTGAAATTGTGTTGTACATTTTTTCCTAATTATCCGGGAGGGTCTTGATGACCAGGTCCGGAAACCAAAGTGGTGATTCTCAGGAACAACATTTTTTTTCTTGTTGACAATAGAGTACTGTAAGGTACTGATCACCTTCCATATTTTATATTTGCACCAAAACCCCTAAAAACACACACGAAAAAACTCTAAAGAAAAATTGACGTACGTTTTGACGTATTATTATTATTATTACTATTCCCTTACTAATACACTCGTTTGTTAAAATAGGGATAATTTGTAGTTTTATTTTAAATTACAAATCCACCTTATTATAATAATATTCAATCAGAACTGCATTCAGTATACAAATCATCTGATGAGTTTTTAAGGGTATGCTCATCATTTGACAGTAAATGCCTTCTAAATAATTATATTAGTTATGTAAATATGTAGATATTTGTTTTACTCAATTTAGATTTTCATCAAAAAGCAATAATAAATTTAATGATTTATTGTTTTGCCCTTCAATTAAAATGATGTTTTTAGATTTCAGTAAATGAAGATTCCAAGTAGACAATTATTATGATTACATTAATATAATGTTATTTAAATATTTGGTGCTGCTTGGGTTTGAAATAGGAGGGATCATCTAATTTAAATAGTAATACTCAATAATGTCCTGTAGCTACAGAATACGACAATTATGGTCAATAAAAATTAAAATCTATCACTGGTAATTTCCAGTGTGTTCAAAATATTCTTACGGAATCCTGTGCCCTCTTTTTTGAATCTATTCTATTAAGCGAGACGAATGAATACTGATAATTAATTGCAGAAATTGCTAGACGAATTTTAAGAATGCCAAAAACATAAATATTCTAAACACACGTACAAATAAGAAGTATAATAAAAATAATAAGCGATGATTAAGTGACAAGCTTATGAAGGTCCTGACGCGACACTTACATCGTGCAATTACGTAAACGCACATAATTAATCCTAAAACTAGCAGTCCCATTACTTGACATTCGTAATTTCACATCGGACAATCAAGAAAAAACAAAACCATTAATCTTCAATTTGCTCTACTGAATTCTCGGTAAATAAGCAAAATAACTGGCCATTAGCAACAAAATTTAATTGAATCGTGTCATGAAATGTCGTGTAAGGAGTCGCAGTAAAATAATTCCGAGGTTCCGTCATTTTGTACGTAAGTATCACTAAGCAAAGGTATCTACGAACTAATTGCATGCAATTGACAAGATAACCGCCGGAGTTTTTATTTAGTTCTTCTTCCAATTACCGCAGTACAGACAAGTGGGTGGTTTGCAAATCACTAAATCATGTCGTTTAATGGGGACTTAAAGAAGGTACACATGTGAAAAAGGAGAACTTTCAACGCACCAAAGATGCCTTATGACGCCAGTCGATGACGAAATTTTTCAACGCCCTATATACCTTTCACACTTCTTGTACATTGTCATGTAACCGCAAACAATATCAAGTTCTTGTTATAGATGAAGGAACACCCCAATATTTTTATTCGAAATACGTGCGTTTTTATAAGCAGTATGTGCCTTGTTAATTAAATATCCTTTTTTCTTTACTTCATGTAAAACAGCTCATTAGTACCTACTCAGGATGGACTAATTGGTTATTGATAATAAAGTAATCAGAAAATTATGTACTTTTTAAGACATCAAAGCGGAAAACATTTTAAGCTATCGCCAAACATCGTTTGTGCAGGTTGTAAGTCATTTAACCATGTCAAAGCAATATCCAATTGCGCACAATAAATTATCTTGCGTAGGTAATTATAATAAAACAAAAAGGTAACGAAGTAAAAAAAAATATATAAATATAAAAATTTACGATTTTCATTCAGTTTGTAATTGCAGCCATGACATTTTCGTTACGCAAACTTTTCTTTGTTTCTAAATTCCGAGAAGTACTTACTACATCTCATACTAGATAGATATATGTTCTGAGATAGGTGTAGATTTTCTGTAGAAGAGCTAAAACATGCTTTTAAAAAAATCAAAGAAAGCTACTGGGTTTGATGGAGTACATGCAGAATTTCTAAAAAATTTGGGAAGTTACTCTTTGAAGTGGCTACTTATGTTTCTCAATGATATTTATAATACAGGTAAGTTACCAACAGATTTAAAGGAATGTAAAATCGTCGCAATTTTAAAGAAAAATAAATCTCGTACAGACCCAACTTCTTATCGTCCAATAAGTTTGTTAAGTGTAATTTATAAGGTTTTGGAAAGATTGATTTTTCAAAGAATTAATCCATTAATAGAAGAGAAATTACTAATTGAACAAGCAGGATTTTGATCCGGTAGAAGTTGTTGTGATAAAGTATTGGCATTAACAACACATATCGAAGCTGGATTTCAGAAGAAACTTAAAACTGGAGTTGTCCTTTTAGATTTAACTGCTGCATACGATACCGTGTGGAAAGAAGGTTTACTTTTTAGATTGTTTAACGTTATTCTTTGTTCGAAAATTATTTTTTTTATTGAAAATATGTTGTCTAATCGGAAATTTAGAGTTTTTGTTGGAGATAAAAGCAGTAAATTTAGATTTTTAAATAATGGTCTTCCGCAGGGATCGGTTCTTGTACCTATTTTTTTTAATGTATATATTTCTGATTTACCTTCTTTACAATGTCGAAAATTCGTCTACGCCGATGTTATGGCAATTTAATTTCAACATTCGGATTTTTTCGAAATTGAAAATAAACTATCTGATGATTGGCGTATTATGGAAAATTATTTCAAAAAATGGCAATTATGTCCTAATCTTAAAAAAACAGAGGTTTCTTGTTTTCATTTAAGTAATAGAGAAAAATTCATAACTATTGGGACATAGGCTAAGGGCGAGTTATTTAGGCTAAAATATGACCATAGGACCTAATATTCCTTAATAAAATATTGTTGTGGAAAAAGATACAGAGCGTTAAATTAAATTTTTTTTCATTTTTTGTTAATAATTTTACTGTAAATTTATCAATTCTTATCAAAATCGGCAGAGAGGCATAACTTTAGACCAAGAATATTATTTTATGTACTATTCTACAATTTGTTGTAGGGGGCGCCACGTGAGTGATTCCTGATGATGAAATCGACTGGTAACTTTTTTTGAGAAAACTTTTTAGTGATTTTGTTTAGAGAATATGACGTAAACATAATTTCTACACAATATTGGTACTCCTGTTTAAATACGATAATTTCATTTGTTTCCGAGAAAAACGCAGTTGAACAATTCGTAGTGTCAGAAGGAGATTTCAAATATGACTTCATTTATTAATTTTTTTTTCACAATATTTTATTAAGGCATATAGTGTCTTATGGTCATATTTTGGTTATTTAGACCAATAAAATATTGCTGTGGAAAAAGATACAAGGCGTTAGATAAAACATTTTTTTTCTTCATTTTTTGTTAACAATTTCACTGTAAATTTATAAATTCTTATCAAAATCTACAGAAAAGCTTAATTATCTGACAGCCAAAACGTACCCTTAATAAATGAAGAAATATTTGAAATCCCCTTCTGACACTACGAATTGTTCAACTGCGTTTTTATCGGAAACAGATAAAACTATCGTATTTAAAACAGGAGTACCAATATTGTGTAGAAATGATGTTTACGTCATGTTCTCTAATTAAAATCACTAAAAAGTTTTCTCAGAAAGAGTTACCAGTCGATTTCATCATCAGGAATCATTCACGTGGCGCCCCCTACAACAAATTGTAAAATAGTACATAAAATAATGTTCTTGGTCTAAAGTTATGCCTAGTTAATAAGAATTGACAAATTTACAATGAAATTATTAACAAAAAATGAAAAAAAAAAATTTTCTACAGCAATATTTTATTAAGGAATATTAGGTCCTATGGTTATATTTTAGCCTAAATAACCGGCCCTTAGTCTATGTCCCAATAGTTATAAATCACACTGTATACAGGGTGTTTCTGAAAGGTGTGTACATGGCTTTACCAGAGGTTCTCTGGCTCAAAATAGACCGTTTAGCACTAATTTACCTATAACCAAAAGTGCACCATAAGGGCGCTAGAGGGCGTCAAACTTTCCAAAAAAATATTGTTTATTGGGAATAACTCGAGAACGGTTCAACAGATTTTGTTCCGTATTCGTATGCTTCCGAAGACGTTTTTCTGTGTAATGTGGACACATTTCTGATGCCAGGAAAAGTCGCTTTCATACGGGGACTGTCAAATAAATAATAATATTTTATCAACCGTCAACAATACAAAACCAAAATAATTCTGACAAATAAGACGAACAATTTGAAAACTTTTTTCTCTCTTTTATTTTATATATATATTTTATTATATAATTAAAATCATATCTATGCAAGGTGAACCCATACGCTTTGAAATTCAAGTAAACTTCTAGTAGGCTATGCGATCATGTCAATCCGATTTGAGAACCTTTCTACGTAAACCTTCACGCTCTCCCGACAATTGCCACTGTAAAAGCCCAACACTAACAGCAAGTCTGTTCGGCAAATGTGTAGCCCATTTTTCAAGTAGTTAATCGCAAAATAGAAACGTGAGTAATCTTGGAAGATCCGGAAATGAATATCGCAAATGATAGATTTGATCGTATAGCCTACTAGCAGTCTACTTGAATTTCTAAGCGTATGGATGCGCCTTGCAGGGACATAATTTTAATTTTTTTCTGATCAAACTAATAACATTAGCGCAATTTAACAAGAAAGAAGAAAGTTTTCAAATTGTTCGTTTTATTTGCTAGAATTATTTTGGTTTCGTATCGTTGACGGTTGTTAAAATATTATCATGCGCCCGTATGAAAGCGACTTTTCCTGGCATCAGAAATTTGTTCACATTACACAAAAAAACGCCTTCGGAAGCATACAACCAACATACGAAAGCGGAACAAAATCCGTCAAACAGTTCTCGAGTTATTCCCAGTAAACAATATTTTTTTGGAAAGTTTGACGCCCTTATGATACATTTTTGGTTATAGGTAAATTGGTGTCAAATGGTGTATTTTGAGCCAGAGAACATCTGGTAAAGCCATGTACATTCATGAAATTTAAAACTTGGACACTACAATTTATGTAAACAAAAGTTTGCACATTGTGAAGCGGTCTTAAGGGTATCATTTACAATTCTAACAGCAGGTAGTCTCAGCAGGGTTTATCTTATAGAAGGACTGTAGAATGAATCATTACACTAAGCACGTTTTAGAAAATAGGTAATTTACGTTGCTTACTTAATTTTTTTCTTTAAAGAATATATTTGAAGGTATTGCTAATTAAACACCATAGCTCGATTAATTATCGAATCAAAATTTTGTTTAGGAAATGTTTACAAAATAAAATTAGAAATAATTTTGATTTAAAAAACGTCTACAAGCAATAACTTTTAAATTAAATCAAAAAACTAAACATGGTTATTTGGGTTGACTGATTATTACTTATTTTTAAATAAATCTAACCTACTAATTATTGTAAGTTATTAAAAAAAATCATTAAACTCTCTATTCATAATATTTAGTCCTTGTATATTTTATGACGTTTTAATTTTTTTTGTAGTTAATATAAAAGTGAAAATAAAAACTAAGGCAATTCTTATTGTCAACGTATATATTTAGTTTTTGACAAGAATTTATTACATAATTATAATTAAGATACCAAGTTATAGTTTAAAATTAAATGAAAACTTTTTTTTAAATAAAGGTATTACTATATAAATAAATATAAGAAATCAATAATGGGTGTGACCTCCATTATTATTGATACATTCTTGGAGGCGTCTGCTCATTGACGCTATCAAGGTATCAATATAATTAATATTAATCGTTTCCCATGCGGTATCAATGGCTGCAATTAGTGCATTACGGTTTACTGGTATAAAATTTGGCCTTTGTTGTCTTCGGATAACAGCAAGTATTCGAGCCCAAACATTTTCGATAATGTTAAAATCTGGGCTTTTGCTGGCCAGGGTAACAGCTCCAAGTTATTTTCTCGTATCCAATTGCGCACAACCCGCAAAGTATGAATAGGGGCGTTGTTCTTTAACTTACTTGTTGGAAAATATAATCTTCGTCTGGATAAAACACTTCGACTGAAGGTTTCATAATAGTTTCCAAAATATCTAAATACGCAGCAGAATCAAGACGTCCATCGATAGCCCAACAAACTCCTGGACCCCGCGCGCTAACACAACCCCACACATTCACAGAAAAATAACCACTTCGTTTTTTAGGACATATGTGATTATTTTCGTAACGAGTTCCTTCCATTCTAAAAACTTTTAGTGGTCCATCGTTTTTTTCGTCGCTAAAAATCACTCGATTCCAAAATTCCAAAGGTTCGTTCACATATCGCCTTGCAAATTCCAGACGACGTCTCATATTTTCGTCACTGAGAACTTTTTCGCAGCAGCATTATACTTCTTTATTCCCATCTCCTTTAATCTTTTTGTGCAGTTATACGGCATCCGGGAAAATGTGTATCTGCTATAGCCCTGGAGTATGTAGCAAATGGTTGTTCTGTTACGTAATGAAACAACTCGAGATCTTGAGCACGTGTAGATACTTTAGGTCTACCACTTCCGATGGCTCTTTCCAAAGTGTGTTCAAGATTCCATTTTACTCGGTAATGCCCTACGGTGCTTTTTGGTATATCTAACATACGTGAAATTTCACGCACGCTACGGCCCGCCGCTAATTCCGAAACAATCCGCGCTTTCAAATCAGCACCGAGATGAGGTGGCATTTTCACAACACTTGAAATTTTAAACTAAAATGGAATTTACATTTCTTACTTTATTTATTGGTTCACACTACCCCTTCTCAAACAGTAGGTAATTGTTTATTTATTACATACTTCTAATGACCAATGTAACAACCCTTAGAGCAATATGACTCAAAGGAAGTAAATTAAACAAGCAAGGATATTCTATTGTTATTGAAACTTATTCATAAAGTAAAAGCCATTTCCTTATAATGCTAATGGACAGGATTTTCTTTTAAGTATTAAGATTACAATAGAGGACTTATAAACTTTCGAAAATATCTAATTATAAATATTTACACTGCAATTGCGCTTTTTCCTTAATAATTTCTTAGCAATAACATACACGTTCTTGGTTTTAAGTTGTCATAAATTTGATATGATATAAATTTCTGTTTCTAATATTACATCACAAACTAATCTTATATTTATTTATATAGTAATACCTTTATTTAAAAAAAAGTTTTCATTTAATTTTAAACTATAACTTGGTATCTTAATTATAATTATGTAATAAATTCTTCTCAAAAACTAAACGTTGACAATAAGAATTGCCTTAGTTTTTATTTTCACTTTTATATTAACTACAGAAAAAAATGAAACGTCATAAAATATACATTTTGTAAGGACTAAATATTATGAATAGAGAGTTTAATGATTTTTTTAATAACTTACAATAATTAGTAGGTTAGATTTATTTAAAAATAAGTAATAATCAGTCAACCCAAATAACCATGTTTAGTTTTTGATTTAATTTAAAAGTTATTGCTTGTAGACGTTTTTAAATCAAAATTATTTCTAATTTTATTTTGTAAACATTTCCTAAACAAAATTTTGATTCGATAATTAATCGAGCTATGGTGTTTAATTAGCGATACCTTCAAATATATTCTTTAAAGAAAAAATTAAGTAAGCAACGTAAATTACCTATTTTCTAAAACGTGCTTGATAACCCCTGCTGAGACTACCTGCTGTTAGAATTGTAAATGATACCCTTAAGCCCGCTTCACAATGTGCAAACTTTTGTTTACAGAAATTGTGGTGTCCAAGTTTTAATTTTCATGAGTGTACATACCTTTCAGAAACATCCTGTATATTAGGGTGGTCCTTAATTTAACCAAAAATTTTTTTCTTCGCTCCAGGTAGATAAAACAAAAGGTTATAATAAAAAAAAAATTTCTGCCATGTCTCGTTGGAAAATATTAACATTAACCCGTGCCCCAAGACGATTGAAGTTTAAATAGGAATTAACATGGAATTTACATACTTGCGGGTATTACAAGATATAACTCGATTAGCTCTAAATATTTTGAACCCAACTCGACTTATATCAGGTACTTGACATTGCTGAATCCGAATATGATAGCGAAAACATGATTAGGATACTTGACAACTGTCAAACCGGCTGACATTGTGGAAAAAACCCTATTTTGCTGTTTTTAGGTTTTTTCAACTTTTTAGGTTTTTTAAGTTTCTGTATACGAATATGGCGTTCAAAAACAATTAGAATAAAGAATAATTGTCCAAATATTGTGCCAAGAAGCAATTTTAATGTAAATTCGTGTTTTTGACAATTGTTTACCCTATTTTTATCATATTATCGAGTTTTAACCTATTAAGGCCCAAGCAAAACTAAGCCTTATTACAGCCAAACTACCTGCACATTTCACAGCACAGGTGAGAAATACCCGTGTTTTTTTGGTTCGTCAAAATAACAATTGTTAAAAATCATCGGGACTTTGTCGATTTGCGGCTACCATTTGACTCAGCGAACAAAATTACTATGTTCTACGTACTTTTGATCGGATTCTCAACTATTGTTCATTGTTAAAAGATTAATAAACAATTCGGTTGCCAAAACGTCGGTTCGGCCCCTGCTCAGAAAAGTGCGGAAAAATAAAAATAAGAACGCAGATCATAGCAGATCACAATTATCCGATTGTTTGTTTGATTAAATTAATTGTTTAAACCATCATTGTTTAAACAATTGATATCTGACGGCAAAAAAAGTATTACGATACATGACAACTGTCAAAAATTTTATAGATTTTTGAAGAAGAAGAAAATTACGACAAAACAAATTGTCAAAATACTGTAATAAAGAGTAATTCTCATGTAAATTTTTATTTTTGACAATTTTTTGTATCTGTTTTAAAATATTTGCATAAAATAAAAATCTTCGTTTACTAGTAATTCTTGAAATTATTGTTTCCACCTCTTAATAATGTCATAACCATTACTTAATAACTCACCATCATCGTATCTAATTCTTTTTATCTTTTGCTTATCTTGTTTTCTTAGATACTTCAACACTCCATAAAATAGTTTTTGGTTATTAAAATAATTTGCCTCTATCTTTTCACCAAATTTCACCCACGATTTTGTCTTTTCTATTTTGACCAACTTTTTCATTTTTTCCCTTTGCATTTTCTGTTGTCTTCATCGAGAGGTATTTTTTCCATGCTTGTTTTTTCATTTCCACATTTACTTTAATTTCATTGTTCCACCAATGTGTCTGTTTCTTTTATTTGACACTGTTTTTGTTTCACAAGTTACTGTGGCAACTTTTAAGACACTACTTTTAAATAAATCCCATTGGTCCTCAATATCCAGTTTGTTATTAAATTGATCATTTAGTAATTAATCAACTAAAATTCCAAATTTATTATCTACTTCGTCGTTTGCTAGTTTATGTGATTTTATTATTGCTTTTGATCTTAGTTTAATATTCTCATTTATTTCGTTAATTGTTACCGATTCAAATTTTATTTTTGCCATTACTAAATAATGGTCACTATTTATTTCGGGACCTCTCATTACTTTCACATCCTCAATTTCTGCTCTATGGTCTTTGCTGATAATTACATAATCTATGATTGATTTTTCGTTTCGGCTGTCTACTATTCTTGTATATTTGTGAATATCTTTATGTTTAAAGATGAGTTCATGACTAACAGATTATTTTGTGTACGAAAATCAATAATTCTTTTCCGTTATTATTAAGAAAGTTTTCACCATAATTTCCAAGAACTTCGCTATTGTACAACTGCTTATTACCTAGTCTACCATTCAAATCCCTAATATTATTATTTGGCCGCTTACACTCTCCATTATTGAATCGACTTCTTCCCAAAATATCTCTTTTTTTCCACACATTCATCATCATTTGGGCCGTACAGTATTATTACATTAAACCTGTTTTTCTCTTTACTTTCAAACACCATGTGCATTATCCTTTTATTGACCGATTCCCATTTCTTCAATTAATTTGATTCTTCCTTCCTGATGATACAACCCACAAAAAGTAAGTGATTGTTCTGGATTTCTTTAGTAATCTTTCTTTTAATTTTGGTTTCTGTCAAAGCTAAAAAGCTTAAATTGTTTTCTCCGAACTCTTGTAGAAGCTCATTTTTTTCCCATTTAACCCTCTGATATTCCAAGCAGCAATTTTGCATCTTTGTGTGTTTTTTATTATTTTATTCTTGTATTTTCTGTTTTCCGTTCTTAAATCCGTTTTCGTAGCAAAGGTGATGATCATGTCATCCATCCGATTGTTTATTGTTAGTTTTTGATGGCTGACTTGCAGTAAATGTTTGATCATTTACTATTTCTAGGGCATCCGTTTTGTAGTTCCACTTCCATAATTTTTCGTCGATGACAACTTTATGATATCCTACTTTTACTGAATTGCCTTTTCTTCTTCTTTAATTAAATATTGTGTTCTTCTTTCACTTACTGTCATATCTTTGTTTATAAAAATAGCTTCTTTACTCATACCCTTAAGATTCTTTTTGTTTTCCATTATTTTTTGCTTATCTTCATAATTATTCATTTCAACCAAGAATGTTAAAGTATTAAGTACTTTACATGTTTTTACTGACATATTAATTTTTAGGATTTTTCCTTTAAGAAGTTTTTGATGTTTTCTTTTTGTTTATTCCTATTTGAGGTTTCTTGACCTCTCAACCCTGTTATCACAATGTTGTTACGACGTTTTTCTTCATCTAAAAATTCTAGTCGATTTTTTACTTGGTTTCCTAATTTCCTTATTTTCATTTTTGATTGCTTCATTTTCTTTCTTAATTTTTCCATTTTCTTTTCTAATTTTTTTCTTTAATTTCTTTCTCCATGATGTCTTGAGAACATCTGAAGTTCAGCAATATTTTGTATTCTTGTCCTGATTATCTGTTTTTCCATTATTTTGTTTTGTTATTTCTTTAACCTACTTTTTTTTCGTCATTGTCGTGACTGGCACTTGGACCGGTCCGTTATATGTCGTCATGCAATGGCTGTGTTGTTATATTTTATGTTCTTATTTACATTCTATAATGTTTACACATTTAATTAATATTATTACTTATGAATACTAAGGTGAGTAAGGGTTGTCATGTTTAGGTTTTAATGGTTTTTCTAAACCTTGAAGCAAATGCTTTGCCACTATTGCACACGGTTTCGTCACCACACTATACAGGTTTATACTGATCTTCTGGGGCACCATACATAACACTTACATCACAATACAATATTTAAACTGTACCATACAAATAAATAAATAACTAGATAGAAAGGTATAGGACACTTACAAAACCAAAAAGTTTATCATGCGCTTTTTTACCTTCCTCCGCGAATAGAATTTTGACTTGAAAAAGGCGAGAGAAAAGTTCTACCCTAGTGTTATTTATTTTTATGTGACTGTTTCAGATTAATATCGTTTCTACTTTTTCTAATTTTTTTTGCAGAATTAAAAGTTGAATCTAACAAAAATATTTTTTTTCCAAAAAAACGTTTTTTCTTACATTGAATTGGTGGGTTAAAGTATTCTACGTCACTGGATGGACCAACCAGAGTGAAATTTATGTGATTAAATGTATTTGATTAGAGGAGGATATTTTGAAAAACCTTAAGAGAAATACGTACTAGCAGTGCGCCATCGCTAAATCATCACTATTAGTAAGTATTCTAATGTGTCGAATGGTCTTAAAGTACCTATAAAATTGGCTCAAATTTTCAAGTGATTTGCAAAGTTTTGGTTTAAATTGGTAGATATAAGAATAGTCTTTGTCTTGGTTGTAGTAGAATTTTGAGAATGCATTTATTTCCATTAAAATTATGGTGTTAAAGATGCTATAAAATGTAAAAATTAAAAAACAAAAGAAACAAAAATAAAGTATTTTGGAAAAAAAGTAATACTACAGCGACAAAGTCCCAAGTTTTGTCTTTTATAAAACATTTAGTTTTAATGCTAATATTTTAAATTAAAAGCTGTTTTAAAGTACGATGGCGCACTGCTAGTACGTATTCCTCTTAAATTTTTTTCACTCTGTATCTCGGTAAGAAAACGTTTTTAGAAAAACTTTTATAAAAATGTTTGGCTTATTTTAAATCATAGAACCCCAGTTTTCTTTTGTCAGAAATTTTAAATACACTTTGTATTTTACTTAATTATAGGAATTTCTCTCACATATTCATTATCTACGCTACCGTTTGGAATAAATTGAACTGCACTTGTGACAATAATAATTTTATAGAAGTATGATAAACTTTAGATAAAAAATTAATCAGTATAATAAATTCTATAGCTAAATGTAACTTATAAAATGCAAAGTCGGCTTAAATACTAATTTAACGAATATATCAGTGTCAAAAGTTTTGGATTAAAATACAAATTTTACTTTTTGTATGTTGTTTGTCCTCAGAAGCCTGAGATTAAGTTAAAAAAATATCTTATTAATGTGACGGCAACATTTGAAGTTATTCTATATTTTTTCGTAATTATACCCTTTTGAAACAGTAGCTGAGTTAAAATAATTTTAAATTGGTTCAATTTTGAATATATGTTGTAAGTTAGCGGCAGAACAAAGAAATAGATTCATGTTTCAGAGGGGTTCGCTTTTCGTTTGGAGGGTTGAAACCGTTGTCTTTGTATTTCTCTCGGTAGACGAACGAATGGCACGCACCAAGTGTATGTGGTACGTTCCAATTAATCTACTCCAGACAATCTTAAACTTTTGGTTCGATCGACCAAAAAAAAACGTTTTTTTCGCTCCAAATATAAGTGAAAATTGATCAATAGAATTTGAAGGTGAAAATTTGAAGTGTAACGGTTCATTTCAAGTCACTTCCTGATAGCATCTTACAAAGGTGCTCGAGATTAAACCAACAAATTGACGTCGGCGCTTCTATGTAAGCGATATCGCTGGTCTGTAATAACACAAAAAAACATGTTCCGCATAAAAATATCGTTTTACACTTTTTTTTTACATTAAACTCCGTTATTATTCCAGATTGTCTGTTCGTAACGAAACTGGGTTCGTTTTTTTTAAGTTTTATTATTTCCGGGTGCTTTAATACATAATTAGAACATGCATGAGTGATTCTTCTTATTTTTCCAAAATCACAAAGAATAATTTGAAAACGATTTAAGTGAACGTAACTTTTTCTATTCTAAAAAGAGACAAATCTTACTTAATTATGACGTATTTATTCATTTGGATACTATTCTATAATGTGTTTGATATAAACCATTTTTACAGAACACCTCCGTTTTTGAGCCACCATTTTGAAATTAATAATTTTTACTTAGTAATGAAACAAAAGCGATAAACCTGTTTACTAAAAAACAGTCACTAAATGAATTGAGTAACCGATTTGATTATTAATCGTATAGTTTACATAGAAAGTCAAAAAATTAAACCAACCCTTAAACTAAAAACTGTTCAAATCTTAGTTCAAATAAAAAACTTGGACTAGGTAGGTCTTGGAAACAGCCAGCTGATGCAAAGTTTAGGTTAGAATTCAAAGTTCGCGCGAAACCTAACAAAACATTCATTTCTGTCATTTTTAGATTACATTTACATTACATTTTAATGCATATAGTTCCACGCCACCACGCGTTTTTTTGTTGTACTTATTGTATAAACTGTAATAAATCAATTCAATTCCACAGCGTGCCTACCTACTAGTTTTTGATTTGAATTCTAGTTATTATCGGAAAACATTTTTTGTCAAATTGATGACAATAAACAGAAATTCAAATTTGGACTGAACCTGTTCAGAGAAAACGTCTTTTGTCAAATGATTTGAATGTAAGGGTAATATAACTCCAAGTTTATTATATCACAAAAAATTTTGTTGTATGAACTGACAATTTAGTCTTAAAACCAATCGATTTGTAATCGCCAAACAAAAAAAGTTGTCGGTTAAAATTTTTGATTTCTTCACTTTTTCACCAGTATAGGTATTATACAGTGTGTCCCAACTTGAATAGTATTGTACGGATATCCTGGGTATCTTTGTTATTAATAAAGATAGAGATTTGGTTAAATGAGCAATATTGATGCCGTTAACTAGGATTACAAATTCCGATCCGTTCCGAAGATAAACCAAAAATGGCATTTTCGAAAATATATCAATTATTTCACTTACTCAGTCAGCTACTAGAAAAAGTTTGTACAAAAGTTTCTTCACTAACGAAGGCAAACTGTAATCTATTTTCAAAAAGATTATCGCAAGCATGGTTTTGGAGATATTGATGCCAACTTTCTTATTTTTAATGGGCGCCATATTGGATTTTTTCTACTACTATTTTTCTGCTTTCAATGATATGGTTGAAATAAAAAACCTTGACAAGTCGGTTATTATATTTTATTATTTGGTAAGCCATAGAAACAAATGAACTTCGATGATCACAATACTCAGTAGGGCGGCACATTCAACATAGAAACTCTCATATCTTTGTCGTAGTTTAATAATTACAAGTTACAACATAGGTATGTTATAAGAGCAATACAAAGAGGTATATTATTTTGAAACAATATATATAATAAAGTAAAAGTAAAGTTTTGGATCCATTTTTGAAGTGGTTATTGTTATTAAATAAAATGTATATAAATTTTAAAATTTGTCTTGACTAATTCTTTATGAAAAACTCAGTATAATATTATTAAAATTACTAGTTTTGAATTTATATATTAACAGACAATAAATAAGAAAATAGAGGAAAAGGGGGGAAAATATGTGCTATAAAATGACAAATGTGGATCGGCAAATTTTAAAGCAAAGAAATATATGTGAGAGCTTGGTGGAAGCAAGATATATGAGGAAACAAAATGCAGGACGAGAATAAAAGAAAATTTTGGCGAGATGTTTTAGACAAGGCAGGGATGTCTGTTAAGTCCAAGGTACCAAAGAGGAGGAGTGATGATCGGAAGGATAAAGGTATTAGCAAATCCGGACGACATTATTAACAAAAATGAAGAAGAAATGAGAGGAGTAATTAGGATAGTGAAGAGGTATTTTGGAAAAAGGAACTTAACGGCTAATGTGGGAAAAACAAGAAAATGGTATTCAAGAAAAGAAAAGGAAGAGGAAAAAAGAGAAGTGGAGAAGAGGAGATAGGAAGCGTGAATGAGTGAAGATATTTAAATTAAGATAAAAAGTACACCATTCCTTCTGATAATTTATAATATAAAGCACTCAAATACTTATATTATAAATTATTAGAAGGAATGGTGTACTTTTTACTTTAATTTACCAATAATCCTTCAGCACTGTTTAACATTATTTATGAAGATATTTAAGATACAGGTTAAGATATGACAATAAAGAAGAGGGACCCATAAGATAATTAGAAGGAAATAGAATAGTCAGGAAAGTGTGGGGCTAGGAGAAAGACTGTTTGTAAACGTCATGGAGAAACAATGGTGAATCTTCGATAAATGGTAAGAAGTGTGATAGTCTATGGAGCAGAGATATGGGGATGGGAAAACTTCGAGAGAGTACAGGAAACATTTTGGAAATGGACTTTAGGCTAGGGAGAGAAACACCAGGATATATAGAAGAATAAAAGTGAAATTGGAAAAGATAAGGATACAGGCGGTGAAGAGACCAATGAGGTACAGAAAAGTTTAGAAAAGACAAAGAATACGAAATTCTATACGAGTGTTAGAAAGAGGTAAATGTTGAAAGGATGAATTATGGTCAGGAAGGGAGAAGGTTATATTACCACAAAGGAAGATATGCGAGAGAAGAGGTAGAAAGGCTAAGAGAAGGGACAAACATAGAAGAGGAAAGATGAGAATAACCAGATGCAGGAAAGAAGATCAAAGATAAAAGAGAGCAAATATAATGATGACTTCAGAGATCTAATAACACAAAGAATACCAAAATACCTAATAGAAAAAATAAACTAAGAGGAGAAAAGGATGATAGCAAGATTTAGAAGCGGAAATGATGAAAATGGAAATAAGTATTGGTGAGCGGACGTAGAACGTGTGGGAAAGGATGGGAAAAATATATGGTGCGTATACATTACCGCGCTGCGCACCGATCTCTCAAGATTAGTACGGGTTTTCAATTGAATGCTGAAGAATCGGTGTACGCGCCGCGCGTTAGCCGCGCGACGCGCTAGTGTATAAACCACCATTACACCTAATCTTTCCAAAAAAATCCCTCAAGTTCCTAATTTCTCGAAAAAAAATTGTTTCAGGATTCTCCTCTCCTGGCGACTGAATCTTTATGTAGGTACAATTTAGTCCTATGCATCTTCAAATAAAACTGTGTTTGCCTTTTTTAAATTAACAAATGATTCGGTTCAAACTAAACAAATATACATGGAACCTATTAATTATTTCTTATAATTTTTCTTCTCCTTTTTTCTTCTAACTATGTTCTTTTTTCCACCACCTTCTACATCCATTCTGCCCCCTCTCCTTTTTTCCCGAGTAATGTCTTCCTTTCTCTTTCTTCCCTTCTTAGCTCCTCAATGCATTTTGAAAATCTACATACAGGGTAACTGTGTTAGTTGTGCAACTATTTTGATAAATAATAGGCCATGATAAAACAAAACGATTTACTCAATATTGCCTCTGTATTCATTTATGAGCACATATGATCTCTTGAATTATTTTAGTTTGCGCCCGATTTTCAGCTAAAAAAATAAAATTCATTTCTCTGCATGATTATATTTATTGTTATGATCATACAGAGCAACGGTGTTATTTTTTTTAGCGGTGCATAGGATTGAAAAAAAATCAAGAGACCAAATTTTTTAGAAATGATTGGGGAAAAATTCTTATATTATGAGAAATCAGTGGTGTACCATCAATGTTGGCCAAAATGGTTAGGTCATATTCTGTACGAACGCCACTGGTGGATATAAAAAAACAATGTTGTACATTAAAAATGCCTCTTAATACATCCTATATAATAAAGCGCCTATTTTTTATGTGTGTCTCCGAAATTAAACGGGTACTTCCAGACGTCGGGTCGTAGAGACTTGAAATTCGGCATGTCGATGGGTCTTGCCTTAAACCAACGGGAAAAACTCAAAAACCAGAAATATCCATTCAGGGGCGGTGTCACGGGCGTGTCTCCGTCCGCCATAGGTCTAGCATTATTTAATTCATGCATTAAAATTTGCCCGTCAATCGACGGGCTTTTAATCTAGTCCTATATAATAAAACGCCTATTTTTTCATGTCTGTCTCCGAAATTAAACGGGTACTTCCAGACGTCGTAGAAACTAGAAATTAGGCATGACCATGGGTCTTGCCTTCAAACCAACGGGAAAAATCCGAAAACCGGAAATTTCCATTCAAGGGCGGGGCCAGGGGCGTCTCCGTCTTCCACAGGTCTAGCATTATTAAATTCATGCATTAAAATTTGCTCGTCAATCGACGGGCTTATAAACACTAGTAATACATGTATGCCAAAATATGAAGTTTTCTGCTTAAAATGGACCTAAAATCGCTTCCTTAAATATTGACAATCAATTAGAAACACTCTGAATATTATAGAAACCTTTCTTTGTTCTTGGATTTCTTAAAACTTGCTTTACACTCAGATCCAGAAAATCCCCGTCGTCAGTTAGTTCTTCTAGAATATATTTGTGATTCGGTCACGACCAGAAATCAATTCCGATCAGTTCCGATCGCTTCCAAAAATCTAGTAAGTAGTGAAACAGATACTCCTGAAACAAAATCTAATGGTTTGTTATGGTGTAGGCGACGTAGCCTCCACTAATAATTTTTAAAGGCATATATGTGGAAATCAATTGATAACACAACTTACCACTGCATTCCCTAAAACGACGTATGTGGCAACTGCAAACAGGTGGATGAGGAGTACTGCTTACAAGAACTATCAGCTTTAGTAAATAACGACGACAAAATGTTACAATGTCATTAAAACTCTTATAAAAATCAAAGAGTCGCTTGGTTCAAACTCTGGACCTAATCATGTTTAAGTCTCTCCAAAGCTATTGAGCAGATTTCTGAAAGCAGGAACTTCTCCAAGTAATCAAAATGTCATGCCGTAGAATTATTCGAATTAAATAGAATTATGTTACAGACGAAGTTCACTCTTAACATCCAGCGTGCAAGATGACGATCATATGCCCACGTTAACATGGAGAATGAATAATGATTGTCGGGGTTTGCCAAATCTGTCAACAGACTCACCAATAAGTAAGATGATAATTACTTGTATAAAATCAGAGTTAGTTTTCAAGAACTATTTTACTCAAATTTATCAAGCGAGATCAGGTCCCTACAAAACAACAGCGACAGTGAGTTTGTTTAGAAATTGATTACACGAAAGATGCTACACAATTTCAAGAAAAACACTAAAAAGAAAATTCTACATGTACCAGTGATTCTAGTAGTGACAGAATAACGCAGTTCAATAATCTGCGCACTGCTAAAGTATAGGAGGCGAGACATTTTATGGCTTGATTCACAAAAATGACCCAAACTCCGATCTGCAAAGCAAAAGGAAATAACGATTAAACTCAAATTCTCGCAAATCAACATACCGACTTTGTTTTGTGGAAGAAGAACACTTAAAGATGTATGTGTCATGACACGAGTTTTAAGACGATGAAACTGAAGTGACATGTTTACATATAGTAAATAGTAATAGCTCAATGAAAACTAAAAAAGCTATATTTTGCTGCTAGATGTCATAAAAAAGCTGTCCAACCAAATCTATTACACTATGGTACTTCTCATGAATATGTTTTTTGAAGCGACCCTAACGAATATTTTTTCGGTTCTCTGTCCATAATCACTGATTTTCCATCACTCAAAAACAGCCAGAAGCACCCCTTTTCTTGGCCTCGGCCTTCAAAAAGTTACTAAATGTTAGCAATTTCACATTATACTCAGGATACTGAAAACAGTACAATCCTCATGCTGGAATAAGTAAATCATACGTTGCAAAGGATTGTATAGGCCTTGTTGTGCGCTACCTGGCGATCCGTGATGATTGCAGTGTCCCTGTAGATCTTGATTCCTTCGCCTTCAACTGGGGCTCTAGGTAAATAGTATCGATCAATTTCTCAACTTGGCATAATTCCTGATGTATAATTGCAGCCACTTTATTGTGTCGATCCAGGTAATCTCTTGATGCAAGGGCCAAACATGCTGATATTATATGTTGAATTGTCTCCTCTTGCATTCCACACATTCTGCAACGTTGATCTGTGATTTCCTGTTTCAAGATACGTATACGGTAGGCTCTATCAACAACTTGATCTTGTATATTGATAAATCTTCCGTCTCAGCCCTAAGTGATCCTTGATGTAGGTAATTTGTAGAGAGCTCCAAATTCGTATTTTCTCCGTAAAGTGTTGAGGCATATCTCCCGTGTAGAGGTTTAGACTTCCATTCTGCTTCCATTGTTTAAAGCGTTTTCTATATTTCAAAAGGTGTTTCCAAATTTAGATTTACTGGAGACAATTTAATATCTGACTAAAAACAATATATTACGGCCTGAATTCGAACTGAACGTAGATCGTAAGCCGAGTTCAAAACATAGGGCGTAGGTTGGGCGTTACGCCGGAATTCAAATCTGTGTAATTGAATATTGCTCTTATAAAAATAATCATACAAGTTGTTTATTTGCTCTTGGTGCTTCATCTCCAAATTAAGAATTCCTCTTCCCCTTCTTTTTGTGAGTAGATAAAGACGGTTTAATGATGATATAGGATGGTGACCTCGAAATTTTGTTAAAGTGACTCTTATCTGTCGATCATTGCTTGTAAATCTGTTTGGGTTCAGTAAATAATTCCGAATGTATGTGTTATCACTGGCATTGCCCAAGTATTGCCTTAATTTGGTTGATTAGGTTCTGCTCTATCGTATTTTTCATCTCTCTCCCTCTCTGGTCAATAGTGAGGGCTTGATTTAAGCCAAGGTACTTGTATTTTTTTTCTGGTAGTAGAGGGAGAAAATTCTCATCAAGCAATTGGATGTTTTCTGCTTCCTTGGGTTTCACCTCTTTTGGAAGGCACATTTCTGAATCCCGAATTTCATTTGAATATCCTGGTGTTTCGGGTTGTTAGTGAATTTCGTAACAAGTTCTAGTCTCCTCTGCAATTTGTTCTATTTGCAGCGTATATGCCTTTGCAATCTTTATGCTTCCTGTTTGGTATCTTTTACCACCGAAATCAACCTCCCCCCCCCCCCCCCCCAACCCCTCCACCTCAAACAAACCCACCTGCCAAAAAAAAGAACAGGAGATGGGGGCACTCAGGAAGTTATCCATCTTTCAATAGTACACCGCAAGGAAGTGCCGCAACTGATTATCTAACTATAGATGGAACCCCCTCCCCCCCCCCCCCCCCAGTATTTTCTGAATCCATGTATGGAGGACAGAGTCATAAGCTTTTTGATAATCTTATATCCAGGCCACAGAACCCCCCCCCCCAAACCGAAAGTTTGTCTTTTTCTTTATCCCCCCCTTTACTGTTGTTTAAATTGACTACGCCAAAGCATTTGACCGGGTTCAACATGGCAAAATGCTGGAAATACTAAAGAAGACAGGGATTGATACCAATGACCTGAGAAAATTCATAAGTAGCTTGCCTTAGGGCCCAGTCGTGGCGCAGCTGAGTCGACGGAGGAGAACAACTGTGGCTCGTCTAAAATAACTGCGAACAATTTTTTGAAGCGCTCGATGACGAGGAGGAAGAAGGCATCTCAATAAATGGGAAGAAATTGAGTAATATAAGATACGCGGACGACACCATCGTGTTCGCAGATAGCCCACAAGCACTGCAACAACTTATCAACAAAATAGCAAAAGTTAGTAAGAAATATGGTTTGGACATAAACAACAAAAGACCAAAATTATGGTCATTAGCAAAAACAAGATCGACAACATCCAGCTATCCATCAACAACCAGCCAATAGAGAGTACCACACACCACGTACCTGGGAACACATAAATGAGAACTGGGATACAACTCAAGAAATCAAATCACGAATCGCCAAAGCCACAGCCGCCTTCAACAAAATGAGCAAACTCTTCAGAAGCCATGATCTTACACTGGAAACAAAATGAGACTTCTCAGATGTTACATCTTTTCTATCCTCTTGTACGGAGACAGAATCTTGGACACTCAATGAAACCACATCCAAGAAATTAGAAGCTCTCGAAAAACTCTATCGAAAAATGCTGAGGATATCATGGACCGAACATATCACTAATGAAGAAATACTAAGAAGATGAATAAACAAAAAGAAATTATGAACACCATCAAGATCCGAAAACTGCAGTATCTGGGCACATCATGAGAAACGACTCCAAGTACTCTTTACTCCAGACAATCATCCAGGAAAAATCGATGGAAGAAGAGGTCCAGGAAGGAGAAGAATATCTTGGCTGCATAACCTTAGAAGTGGACCGGAAAAACATCAGCCGAACTCTTCCCGCATTGCCGTAAACAAAGTTAGACTTGCCATGCTGGTTGCCAACATCCGTAACGGATAGGAACCACAAGAAGAAGAAAATCCTAGAAAATTTTAATAATAAGTTCTGAGCTCGCTCTGCAATTTGTTCTTATTTAGGAGCGTATATGCCTTTTGCAACCTTTATCTTAAAATGTTGGTATCTTTTTACCACCGAAATAACCCTCTGGGAAGTTTGTCCATATCTCCATATTAACCGCAAGGAAGTGCGCAACTGATTATCTGACCTTATAGAAGCAGCTATTTTCTGAAACCATGTATGGAGGATGAGTCATAAGCTTTTGATAGTCTATCCAGGCCACAGAAAGTTTCTTCTTTTCTTTATTACCTGTTTGGTAACGACATTGTCTATCAGCAACCATTTTGTTACAACCTGTGACTTCCCCAAACGAGAACCATTTTGTTCTATTATAAGATATTGTTTGGAGGCTAAGGAGGACATGCTATTTTAGGTTTAATAATGAAGTGAACATCTTAGACACTATAGGTAAGCATGTGATGGGCCTATAATTCTTGGATCGGTTTGATGTTTTATCTTTGGGCAACATATATGTTATTCCTTGAGGATAAGAAAAGTGGCACCTTTAAGGTTCGTTTTAATATTTTTTAAAAGTTGTTCTACTAGGATATTTAGCAACAACTTGAAAAACTTTTCCAATGAATACGCCTGTAAGCTGTAAACGCCTGGGTCATCCTGTTTAAATTTTCTTCACGTCTGTTTTAGATCGTTTTCTGTAATTTTTAGTGGTCTTATGATAGATATGCCTTTACCCTTCTTATTTCCTCAGCAATCCAATATGCTTCTTTATTGTGTGTGCCTGCTCGAGCCCATAATGAAGTCCAGTAATCCTGCATTCGAGCTTTAGTAGGTGGTTTTGAGTCTTGGAGATCCATTTGATTTGCTAGACCACGGAAAAAAGTTTTGGAATTATTACTATTTATTCTCCCTGTATCTTTTTACACGTTTGTTATACCTTCTTACTCTACATCCTAGAGCTGCTATCTTTTGTTTCAGTACGTCAAGATGGAGTCGTAAACTTTTATGTGAATTTGTTGCTGACATGTTAATCTTGGCTTTCCTTGTTGATCTTGTTTGTTTTTGAACTTTAGGAGAACTGTGCTGAGATAGCTAAGCATGTAATATTTCGATGTCTTTTCTTACTTTGTTGATTTTGTGCAGTAGCATCTTCTTCCAAGGTGGGTCTATGTTGCGGACTTTCTTCAGGGTGTTACCATGAGTAAATCGAATACCCAGGGTTTCACAGACTGCAACTGCTGATACTTTTAATTGGGTCTTCATCATCAAGATAATATGATAAAACTTCGTTGGTTTTTTCCACCACTATCGTAGCTTTGATGTTGTAGAAAATTTTAGGAATTAGCTGTCTGCTACTTATAGGTATCGACGCAAATCTAAAATCAGCAGCTATAAATCTATCCTGGATATTTTCTTCTACATTGGTTGGAGTCTGGCTAACTGGTGGTTGCCCGAAGTAACTGGCTTGATCGGCGATGGTTTATTGGTGAGTTATGTTGGATATTTTACTCTTGACCTTCAGTTCTAGTGCTAATCTGTCTTTTTCATGTCGTCTAGTTCGCTAGACACCCATTTCGCCTAATATTCGTCTTACTTGATCAGAAAGCAGTTGTTGGGGTTGCCTTGATCTGTCTGGTTTTAATTGCACAGATTTCATACGGTCGCATTCTATAGTTTTATATGTCTGTCTCCCAGATTGGTGGCCAGATAGTATGCTTGCATTAAGTCTAGATTCTTACTCCTGCTAACGCATACGCCTGCTTTGGTTTGGACTCGCAGTGGGCACTCTCTGTTAAAAGTTTAGGTTTTTGTCTCTTCCTTGTCTAGAATCGTTGCCTGGCCTTATGGTTCTATTTCGTTGAAGGTGATGCCATTTGCTCCATAATCTCCAATTAGGCGCTGCTGAGACCTACTGGCAAAGACAACAGCTTTGCCAGTATCGAAGGCTTGGTTCCGTGTAATTGAACAATATTTTATTTTTTTCATCCTTGGGGGTGTTAACCCAAAGAGAATACCTTTCGCGTTAGCCTAGGTCTAGTTTCTCTGCCACCGGGTTGGTTACCCGATCTTAGATCTACCAAATAGTTGAGGAGGAGGGGAGTAGGATTCTGATTATTATTATTATTATTATTATTATTATTATTATTATTATTAATTATTATTATTATTAATATTATTATTATTATTATTATTATTATTGCTGATCATTATTATTATTATTATTATTATTATTATTCCAAGGTCGTCGTCGGTAGTGCAATAGCGCATGTACGCTCTTGCCACGCTGGTTTAAAGAAATAGTTTAAACTAGAGAAATTAAGAATTTAAAATTGAACCAAGGAAATACAACTTAAATAAACAGGCAAGCAACATTTATAAACATATATATAAAGTCAAAATTGTAGATAAAAGAAGTAAATTGAAAATTAAGCTGACCTACTTTATCCGTAATACGTATACAACAATAGAAGGTTGGTTGCATACAAATAGGAGAAATTTATTTAATGAATGCAAACAAATACCGAGTCAGAGGTCTAGTACGGTTCGATTGAAGAATTTTGAAGAGGAAAAGAACGGCAAACCAAACCGAAAAACAACCGGAAGAGGAAAGCTCACAAGAGGTATTTAAAAAGAGAAAGTAACTCAAAGATCGCCCATAAAACTAAGCAAACCAAAATAACAACCGAAACCAAACAGACATGGAAAACGTAATAGCCGCTATTAGGGAACTGAGAAAAGATGTTCAGGAGATGAGAGAAGAGTTTAAAATGAGATTACTAAGTTAAGAGAGGAAGTAAGAGACCTAAAACAAGAAATGAGTCATAAAGAAAACAATGGATGCAGAAAGAAAATGTTAAAAGAACGGATTCTAGAAATCGAAGAAAGTTTAGAGAAAAAGATAGAGAAGCCCGAAAGGATAATATAGTTATTAAAAATGTCGAATGGAAAGAAGAAGGACTAAATCAGCATTTAGAACAGGTTCTAGAATCGTACATAGGCGTAAAAGTAAAGATAGATAATGCATTACCTATAAGGAAAGAAGGAGAAAAAGCATAGTGGTAGCGAAAATGGGGTCGTTTAAAGACAAACTATTAGTTTTAAAAATAAATACAAATTAAGGAAAACCGATTTTCATAGACAGCGATTTAACAAAAAGGAACAGCAGATCCAGGCGTAATCAGAAAAAGGCAAGAGAAGAGAAGGAAAAGGGAAATACTGTAAAATAGGCTATAAAACTCTAACGATAAATGGAATAAAAATACGAAGCAACGAAGGAAGGAATTTAGCAGCAAAAAACTAACAGAGGAAAACAAATGGGTGGGTAATTCGGAAACGGACACGGCAACGAACAATAATATGCAAATTAACAAACTAGAGGGTAAAATATGGAAAATAGCAACATGGAATATTAATAGCATAAATGGAAAAGAAATAGAATTAGAGGAAGAATTGAAAAACGGGGTAGATATATTAGGAATGACGGAAACAAAGAAAAAGGGAAAAGGCTTAGGAAAACTTAAAACGGCAATATAATAATACACAGCGGAGTAGAAAAGAAACAAGAGCAGCAGCAGGAGTAGGATGCATAATTAGGAAAGAATTAGATGATCAAATTAAAACTGGGAAGCGTATAATGAGCGCATATTGTCAGTAGAATTCTTAGAAAACGTAACAAAGATTAACAAGACAGTAGTGGTGATATACGGACCAAATGAAGACGACAAGAAAGAGAACAAAGATAAATTCTGGAACGATCTAACAGAAATAATAGGACAAGCAAAGGAAAATTATATATTATAGGAGACTTTAATAGCAGAGTGGTAAAACCGATGAGAAATATAAAGGTACTGGGAAAGTATGGAGAAGTAAATAGAAACAATAACGGAAGAAGAATGTTAGACTTTTGCATTGTAAATGATTTAATAATATCAAATACATTATTTGCACATAAAGAAATTCACAAATTTACAAGAGAGATGAGAAGCAGAAACGAAAAATCATTAATTGACTACATACTAATAGAAAGAAAAATCGAAGGATGATAATGGATTCTAGAGTGAAAAGAGGTTCAGAAATTGGCAGCGATCACTATATGGTAGTGGCTAAAATTAGAGAAAGTATACAAGAGAAGAAACAGAAGGCTAATAAAGAAAAATAACGAATTGGTACAGTTTGAATCAATCAAACATTATAAACTAAGAGATAGGGAAGTAGCCGATAAATATGAAGAAACTATAAGCAAGAAACTTGAAGGATATGAAAAGGAAATTAAAGAAAGAAACGTGGAAAACAGTTGGGAATACTGCAAAACATAATAATAACTACAGCCGAAGAAATATGCGGGATAGCACGGAAAATAAATAACAAAAAACAAACATCATGGTGGACAGAAGAAATTAAGACACAAATTAAGAAAAAGAAAGAAACATGGAGAAGTTACTTATCGGACAAGACAGGAGAAAAATACAGAAGATACAAGAAAGAACGAGAAACGACTAAACAAATGATCAAAATCGCGAAACAAGAGCAATGGAAAAACATTTGGAGAAAAATGGAAAAAGACTCAAAAGGAAACCAAAAACTCTTTTATAAAACATTGAAATCGTTAAGAAAAGAGAACGCACTGAACACAAAAACAATAAAAGCAAAGGCGGAAAAATTATAACAGAAGACGAAAAGATAATGGAAAGATGGAAAGAACATTTTGAAGAATTACTAAATAATACACAAATAGAAAAAGAAATGAAAACGACAAGCTAGAAAGAGAAACAGAAGAACAACCAATAAGAATGGAAGAACTGGAAGAAGTAATAAAGAGCTAAAATACGGGAAAGCCCCTGGATGCGACAGAATAACGGCAGAAATGATAAAGAATATAGGACAACGGGGAAGAGATGCACTATTAAGCATATACAACACAGTGTGGAGAGAAGAAGAAATACCAGTGGAGGGACTACATCGCTAATCGTACCAATACACAAAAAGGGAGATGTAAAAGAATGTAATAACTATAGAGGAATAACTTTACTCAATATATGTATGAAAATTTTAGAAAAATAATAGAAAAAGAATCAGGAAGGTAATCGAAGAGACAATGGAAGAAGAACAAAGTGGATTCAGACGAGGACGAAGCGCACAGGATCACTATTCACAATAAAACAAATCACCGAAAAAGCACGAAAAGAAAACGGATGATTTATTTGGCATTCTTGGATTTAGAAAAGCATTCGATTCGGTACCCAGAAACGCAATATGGAGACTAATGAAAGAAAGACATAAATACAAAACTTATAAGACTAACTCAAGCAATATACAAACATAACCGGAACGCAATTATAAGGGACAACAAAATATCGGAAACGTTTAGAACAAATATGGATTAAGACAAGGGGTAGTCTAAGCCCACCGCTTTTTTATACTATTCATGGACGAAATAATTAAAAATTGTAAAAAGAAAACAAAAAGATGACAATTGGATATCTGAATTTACAAAGAATTAATGTATCTGAAGGATTATACGCGGATGATGTGGTACTGATTGCGGAAAATGAAAAAAATTACAAACAATTTAAATATATGGAATTCAGTTTTGAAAGAGAACAGAATGAAGGTTAATAAAAGTAAAACAAAAGTAATGGTAATTGGAGAAGAAAATGAAAACGAAGATAGAGATTGACGGAGAAAGAATTGAACAAGCGGATCACTTTCAATATCTTGGAGAAATTGGACGAGAAAGGATCACAGGAAGCAAATATTAATAATAGAATTAAGAAGGCAAATGGGTTGTTTTACGCACTAAAACAAAATTTTTAAATAAGAGAGAAGTATCGATCGAAACCAAAACAAAAATATTTAAAACCATTTATAGACCAATACTAACTTACGGCAGCGAGTCATGGGTACTCACAGAGCAAGAGAAAAGCAAAATACAAGCAACCGAAATGAGATACTTACGAAAATAAAAGGTATAACGAGAAGAGATAGAATAAGAAACACAGACATAAGAAAGGAACTGGAGGTAGAAAGCATACTAACACACATAGAGAAGAAGCAACTGTCGGTGGGGTCACCTAGTCAGAATCAACGACAAAACACCAGTAAAACAAATTTGGAAGACAAGAATAATGAAAAATAGAAAAGAGGAAGACCAAGAAAAACATGGAATGGGGAAGTAGGAAGAATACTAGAAGAAAAAGGAAAAACATGGAGAGAAGCAGAAGAGATGGCATACAACAAGAAGGAATGGAAGAAATTTATAAACGTAGAATAGAAATTAATCTAATAAAATGTAAATAATTGTACAATCCGACACCGAAAGGTAGAAGGATTTTCTGATAATATATATATATTCCAAGCCAATGCCCAAAATTGCAAAATAGAAAAACTCTGAACTTAAAAAATGTTATTAGTGCCAATTTTGTTATAAGAGTTTTTGTCCTAGTTCAAGGTTAAAACGACGCCACTCCTAATATACTGTGTTAATTTGTGACCATACGGATAAATAAATAAACTTGGTTTCGTTACCATTTTTGAAAAAAAAACGTAATTGCCACTTCAAAGTTCAAATATAAAACGGAGATTCCACTTAAATCTTGTCAAACGTTTTAAAAACATTTGTACTAATACCATTGAGTTTTAAATACCATAACGCACTTTCTGATCAAAGCAAATATGAATATCATTAAAAAGGATTAGTTAACATTGAAACCGAATAAATCTGTGTCTAATACATACTACTACATTACTATGTAGAACGTATTTGCATTGTAATGATGCTCTATTATGTTGCAGATAAATGAAAGCACAAAAGCAAAATTATACTCTACACCCACATTTTAATGAAATAAATTTATCACAGGGCGGCTACTAAAAGAGCCGAAATTATACTGCAACATTTCCTTGTTCCTAAACGTAAAACAACCCACAAAGTTAACCAGAAACACATGATATCCTTTAAAATGAGTTACGGCAACTTCTCCACGTGTCTTTCTAAACCGCATCGCCACATTACGACCGAAAACGTTGCTCTCGTAAAAGATTTCCGAAAACATAATTATTTCTAAAGGGCGGTCCGTATGGGTCATTTGATTTCAGCTCAAACCGCATATGCTGAAATCTCTTCACTTTCAATTAAGTGTGACAAATCATCTTTCTCCTCCGTTGCCCATTTGGATCTCTTGATAAGAGAGAAAGAGTGAGGCTGCTGTTAACGTCTTTGAGAAAAAAATGCAATTTTAACGTTTCGGATGTTGCACAAGGTCATTCAAAGTGGCGCCAAGACGGCTGCATGCCGAATTAGATGCACCACAATTTTTTCTTTCTATGATTTATAGCTCACAGACATGCATACTCATAATTTACTATATGGTTTAATTTACGTGACCAGTAATAAATTGTTTGTTTGCAAAGGTTTTTACAATGGGCTTTGCGTTGTGATGAAGATATGAGTCAGTTAGTGATTTATAAGTGCTTGAATGAGAAAATTGATTGGAGATGTTTCGACGTTTCCGTTATTAACTATTATAACGTTATTTTGACGTTTCCGTCTTAATTTTAAAAACACGCTTAACATTATTTTTTGCGTTTTTCTCTTAAAATAATACTGTAAAATCTCGACTTAATGGTCACTGGTTCGATCAATATCCGCACGGTACAAATTAAACCATTTAAAAAGTTATTTATGAATAAATTATTTAAATTGTCGACAAAATTGTGTGAAAATCCTGTTCTGGCGTAAACCGTGTTGATGATACACCCTATTCACCAACGAATTTTGAATTTAATTCAATTCTATCATCTTTAGTGAATTATTTACAATTACGTCACGTTTAAGTTTGCTGGAAGTTTCAAACATTACGATTTCAAAAAAAAAACACCAGTTATAAAGACTAACCAAAATATCCGTGTCACAATCGTAATGAACCTGATGAGTTCTTCCAATTCGATTTTTAATCTCACTCGCAATGTTAACCAATTTCCTTTATATGCTTTCTATTTGAATATCCTTTAGCGACTTTACCAATCCTGTCTGACCGTTTACAGTTTTTTATATTCGACATCACACATAAAATCCCCGATGAACACGTGACACGCTGTAAATGTCATATAATTTATTTTCAAGAAATTGCCAAATAACAGATTATTTCTCAACATTTCCAAAACTGTCATACCAACTTTCTACTACAAACTAAGTTTTCTTTTATTATTTATGATTTATTAATATACAGGGTGTAGCACCTAAACTCCTTGGACCATAACCCCTTTATCATAAAAGTCTAGGAGCAAAATTGTTCGCAATTATCGTCGCCATTTCCCTAAAATATTTTTGGTCACCAGTAGCGTGACGTATTCCAGTGGCGTATCAAACTTATGTTTTTTTCAAATGGAACACCCTATAATTGCAGATTTGAAAAGCACTCGAACAGTACTTTTTTTATGTAACATGTTATACCCCTAATTTTAGCGGTTTCGCTGTTATAACCGTTTTCTCCAAAAAATTTGACCATTTTTGAAAATTTTTCTTGACAGAAACTAAATCGCGCCGGTGTGTAAGTTTTGTATTAAGAGACAGGCAGAGGCCTGTTCTACCTTTATGTATTTTTTGGGTACTTTGAAAAAAATTTTTTTGATTGGCATTCGCAAATGGTCATTTTTTTCGAAAATTTCAAATAACACCCCATTAAAAAAATTATAGGGTTGGATAGACGAAACTTCAAATTTTCCATTGTTACTATGAAAAACTTGAAAACAAATACGTGAAGGTAGAATAGGCCTCCGCCTGCCCCTCAAAACAAAACTTACCCGCCGGCGCAATTTAGTTTATGCCAAGAAAAATTCCCAAATATAGTCAAATTTTCGGAAAAAGCGGTTATAACAGCAAAACCGCTGAAGTTAGGGGTATAACATGTTACATAAAAATAGAAGCACTCTTCTAGTGCTTTCCAAATATGCAATAGAATTTCCATTTAAAAAAAAAACATAAGTTTGATACGCCACTGGAATACAACACGCCATTGGTGACCAAAAATATTTTAGAGACATGGAGACGATAATTGCTAACAATTTTGCTCTTAGACTTTTTCTCACAACTTTTATGGTAAAGGAGCTATGGTCCGAGGGAGTTTAGGTATTACACCCTGTATAGTTATCAATTTTTATCAACGCCTACTAGGTAAAAGTAAGAAACTTTAAATATTACTATTTCTTAAAAAAAACAATTACCTATATGTGATACATTGTTTGCAGTCATGTAAAAAAAAAGTTGGTGATGGTTTCTCCGAGATGAAATGTTGGATTACAAATTTGAAATCGCCATTTTCTGGAGCTCTAAGGTGACAATGAAAAAATGCTCTTGGATTTTTAAAATAAGGGCAAAAAATACGAAAAACAAAAATCTAAAAAAAATTTTCCAAAATCTACTCCAAATTGTCCAACTATTTTGTAATTTGAGCCACCTTGCATCTTTAATCGTTCTCAAGATCCTCATGCTGTATTCTTATTTGAACAAGATTTATGTTTCTGACTTTCCTATATCCTTTTTATTATATTATCGACAAGGTTGTGTTTCTTTAATGCAAATTGCATTTTTGTACGTGTTACGTTGCACGAGTCGACACTTACATGTCGCAACACTTACTGTTAGTTATTTATTTTTGATAATTAAAACACAATTTTTGTATGAAAATTTTTACTCCACATCTTATAAATATGATGGTGAGTTATGCGACAGTTCTGGATTTGCAAACCGAAATAATTTTAACTTTATACATGAGATCTTTGTTCTGTGTTTGTCAAATTTTTTCTCTTTCCCCTCCTCCCCCCCCCCCTTTTCTCCCTCCTTCCTTTTTTTTTCTTCTTCCCGCTTTTTCCTTTTTCTTTTTTTTTTTTTTTATTCCTTTCTCTAAATCCCCAAAAATAAAAATCTCAAATTTTTTTTTTCTTCTTTTCTTAAATTCTATAAAAAAAAATAAATAAAAACAAACAAATAAAATAATTACTCCTCAAATAAATTAAAACAAAACCTTCTTCAAAACAAACTTCTTTCCCTATTTCCCTCCTCCCTCCCCCTTCCTTTCTCTCTCTCTTCTTTTTTCTTTTTTTTTTTCCCTTCTCTTTCCTCCTCCTCCCTCTTTCCCCTTCTCCTCCTTTTTCTTTTTCTCCTTATTCTCCTTTTTTCTTCTTCTTTCTCTTCTTTTCCCCCCCCCCAAAAAAACCCCTCTTAATAACCTGGGAACTTTCAAGCTTCCCATAAGTGGTCTCTCGGTCATTTATAATTGCTCACAACCCCCCTCACCCTCTCAACCTCTCCCCAATCCTAACCAAAAAAAAACATCTTCCCTTTAAAATTAAAAAAAAAAAATAAAAACAAACTTAAAAAATACTCCTCAAAATAAACAAAACCTTCTTAACAAATTCTATTACCCTCTTTCATTCCTTTTTACAATTCTTTCTTTTTCTTCTTCTAACAAAAAATCTTTCTCCTCCCAACCTCTTAAAAAAAAAAAACTAAAACTTTCTTTTTCCTCCTCCTCTTTCTCTCCCCTTCCTCCTCCAAAAAAAAACTCCTAAAAAAAACTTCCAACTAAACAAAAAAAAATAAAAAATTCTCTCCCTAAACCCGCAGATCTTATTAGATTTTTGGCATATATATTTAGCCCAAAAGCAGTCGTTAATCTGCACAGATTTTCTAATCTCAAAAATATTTAAAAAAATATTTATTTTGCACATTTTTGTTTGAAATAATCATTTTTTTTCTAAAAACCAATTTCATTTTCTCTTTGAGAAAGTTTAAATTTTCAAACCATTTTAAGGAACTTGGGCGCTTGATACCTCGTTTTGTATAACGTACTCTAGTAGGTAGCATTCGTATAACGGAGAAGTTAGATTTATTTAATTATTGTTGGACAATACTGAAATGTTTACTTTACGTATTTTACAAATTGCTTCGCGGCACATCTTCTTAATAAATGTGAATTTTTTCCTACTACACAACGTAGGTATCTGATTTTACCCACATCGTATAAGTAAAATGTCATGAAAACCGTCATACAGATCTTTATAAAACTCTGCATAATAGAGCAGATTTGATTAGACATTGGTCATAATCTATCAATCCGAAAGGGCCGTTGACCTAGATAATAGAATATTTAAGTTTTACTTTCAGCAACATTTTTAAAATTAATATGTAAGTAGTGCAGTTTAAGTTAGTTGAATTAAGGAGATGGATGTTTGAAAAGTTGGTATGAAGTGTGGTACTGTATAGAGCGGAGATTTGGGGTTGGAGGGAAATGGAGAAGATACAGAGAGGAGGTGGACGTTAGGACTAGAGAAGAGACACTGGGGTATATAGTTGGAAGAAGAGCTAGAAATAGAAAAATAAGGATACAAGCAGGAAGAATTGCAGTAATGTATGAAGAAAAATGGGAAGTAGGGAAGGAAAATGAAATACTATACGAATGTTGGAAGAGATCGAGGCACAGAAGGTAAAATATGGGGAAGAAGAAAGAAGAAAATACTATGAAAGAGTAGGATACGCAAGAGAAGAGATAAAGAGATTAAGAGAGGGGGGGGGGAGAAAGATGGAAGAGGAAATAATTGCAAGAGATAAAGATACTCAGAAGCAGGAAAAAGGGCAAAAATAAAGGAAGGAAAATATAACGAGAAATACTTAAAAATAATGACAGACAAGACATCAAAGTATATAACAGAGGAAAAAGGAATGAATGAAATAAGAATGATTGCAAGGTTCAGAATGGGTAATGAAGAAAATGAAAATAAATATTGGATGAGTGATGAGGAGAGATTATGCAGGTTGTGTGGGGATGAATGGGAAAATATAATATACTAAGTGACATAGAAAGAAGAACACCCAGTAATAATGAATTTATTTGAACAATTTTTGGCATACTAGTGTATACGAATTAGATTAGTAAACGATCATAATTTGATAAAAATTAAACTGTTAACTTCTTCAAAACTTAATAATGTGTTGCTCCACCACGATGTCTTGTGCACTCATTAACACGTCTGGGCATACTTCTAATGAGGTGATCGATTTCTTCTTGAGGTATCTCATCCCATGCTATCTGTAACTGATGCTGCAAAGCCGCTAGAGTTTGTGCAGGGTGAGGTAATTGAGTAATCTTCTTCCCATAATATCCCAGACGTGCTCGATGGGCGAAAGATCAGGAGATCTTGGTGGCCAAGGCAACAAAGCAATTTGATTGGCCTCAAAATGAGCAAAAGAAACCCTAGCAACATGAGGTCGTGCGTTGTCTTGTTGGAATGTGCTGTTGGGGATGGTCTGAACATAATGTACAATATGGGGGTCTACTTACCTCCTGGATGTAGCGCGCAGCGGTCATGTTAACTCTAATGAAGACCAAAGGTGACCTACTTCCAATAGCAATAGCTCCTCATACCATAACTCCAACTGTGTGGTGCACATGCCTATTCACAGAACGGCATGCATACCCAAACAGAATCTGCATTCATCACTAAAGACAATTGAATTCCATTCTTGGTCCCAATTTTGCCCGTTCTCTACACCACGCTAGACGATAACGTCGATGCTCTGGAGTCAGTGGTAGCACAAAAAGGGACGGTATGAAAAGAGCCCAAAGGTTCTTATCCGTCTATAAACGGTTCTGCATCCCAATCGGTCTTCCATGTTCTTCAAACCACTGGTCCGCAATCGCCCGTGTAGAAGAGAAGCGGTCCCGTAAAGCCAATAGTCTAAGACGGCGATCTTCGCGTTCTGTGGTTCTTCGACGACGTCCTGTACCTTCCCGCTCTTCGTGTACGGCCCTCTTGGTTCCATGCCCGAACACAGACTGCCACAGTGTTTAAACTCCGTTGCGTTCTAGCGGCTATATCTATCATAGACAAACCAGCCTCACGCAATCCCACAATTCTACCCCTATCAAACTCCGCTTAATTGCCGAAAATTATGGCGTCTTCGCACTGGAGGCATTGTGATTGGAATTAAAGAAGCTCTTTGAAACGCAACTGTTCTTACAAATGCTTAATTCATTGTTTTAGGGCTACTTAATCGTAAGTGTTTTTGAATGAGGTTAACAAAACAACCGCTAGGGGGCAATATGGCTGAAAAACTGATCGTTTTTTATCTTAATATAAACAAATATATTCCCAAAATTATTACTGGCGTTTTCTTCTTTCTATGTCACTTAGTATGCATAAAAAAGAGGTATGCAGGGAAACAAGACACGAGGAAAAGGAATGGAAGTTACTATTAGGAGAGAAGGGGAAGGAAAAAACATGGATGAGGGAAGTGTTGGAGAGGAGGAAAGTGATGTAGGAGAGGAAAAGAAAAATACTGAAAGTTTAGAGAAGAGAGGGATGGGAGGTTGAAGCAGGTAAACAGGAATTAGTTGTGTTATAATTTAATGAAATATTAAGTTGTTTTTTTTTTTTGGTATTGTAAAGTTAAAAAAGGTAAAAGGAAAAGGGAAAAACTGAATCTTTTGTTATAAAATTTTAAGACAAAATAAATATTGAATTGAATTGAAGTTAGTTGAATTGTGGGATGATGTTTAATTTTACATGTGAAATTAATTTAGTAGTTATGCAGTTGCTAAGATAATAAAAAAAAGAGAAATCGTCGAATAATAAATAAACCGAAAAAATAAGGATTAAGATTGAAAAAATTATTTAATATTAAATAAAATACAAATTTAAAATAAATATAAGTGTTTAATAGAAGTTAACAGAATATGGGATTGGTTGGCTAGATCAAATGAACGGACCTGAAAGTTATTAGTATTACAGAAGATTTAGTGTATAATATTTAACTCCAGAATTATATCCCATTGGAGGACAAATTGGGTAACATAGTTGTATTGAGCCGAGACGGAATAATATTCAATTTTGAATTGGACTGATCTAAAAGATGGTTCATAAATTTGGCGCCAAGAACAAAGAATAATTTAATCCTTTTTTTTAAGTGTTGGGGGAACATAAGCATCATCCACGTAGTAGGTAGTAAAAATACTAGTAGTAGTTTGTAATATAATTAAAGTAGTTGTGTAAAACTGTCACGTAGATAAAATTTGACGTCCATAATTTCCAATTGTTCTTTGACGTTATTAGTATTTGGTGATGTGGAGTTCTGGGGCAAATGCTTGTTTTTTACTGTCTCATACAGGGTGTTTCCTATAATCTAAAATTATTATATGAGGCGTTTGCTACTCAATTTTGAAGACGAAAAGTTCATATAAACATGTGTGATAAGTCTTGTCGTTAATGAGATACAGGGTGTTAAATTGCCAACTTTTCAAGACAGGCATTATGAATTTTCATAATGACCACATATAGGCAGATGCAAACTACATGCCATAATTGTAAAACGATTTCAACAAACATTTTTGGTCAATGTTTGGCTTGACATCATCGAAGATTATTTAATAGGACCATTTTTCCTTCCTGCACGGTTGACCGGTGAGACATACCTTCATTTTCTAGAAAATGAACTTGCAGTTCTTTAGAAGATGTACCTCTTATTATTAGAAGGCGCATGTGGTTCATGCATGATGGAGCTCTCCACATTTTTCAGTGATTGTTCGCGAGTTTTTAAATAACGTTTTTCCAGACCATTGGATCGGACGAGGATCTCCACACCCGTGGCCCCTAGATCACCGGGACATAATCCTCTGGATTTTGTGTGTGGGGATATTTAAAATTACTCATTTACACAACCCCGATATTAAACGTACAAGATCTTCAAAATCGTATCATACAAGGCTGTAATGTTATTCGTAACAATCCTGGTATCTTCGAACGTATTCGGCAATCAATTAGACATCGAGCAGATGCTTGCATTTTAGCTGCAGGTGGACATTTTGAACACATGCTCTGAAATATACTATTTTTCCTTTATGTTTAACACATGTTGTTGCTTTTAATAAAATAATAAAATACCCTGTATCTCATTAACGACAAGACTTATCACACATGTTTATATGAACTTTTCGTCTTAAAATTGAGTACGAAGCGCCCCATATAATATTTTAGATTACTTAGGAAACACCCTGTATAATAAGCTTCGTACATGCTGTATAAATCGTAACTTACAAAATAAGTTCGAATTTATTTTTATTTATTCGTATGGTACATTTTAATATTGTATTGTGATGTAAGTGTTATGTATGGTGCCCCAGAAGATCAGTATAAACCTGTACAGTGTGGTGACAAAACCGTTTGCAATTGTGGATTGGTTCGTCTTGGCAAAACTCGTTTAGGTGGAGGAGAAGGAATAAAACCACAACGTCCTGGTTAAATGTCGCCGGGGTTTCGTTTAGCAATGTGGGCTTTACCAAGGTGTAATTTATTAGGCCGTGTAGGTCAAACATTTAACAAGAACGGTTTTTGTTTAGTTTGTTAGTTTATCTGTTAGCGTATGTAATTTTATTTATTAAATATTAAATGTTAAATTATTTAAATTTTAAAACTGTTGACCACACATTCAATTATGTGTGCTATTTTATTAAATGTTTAACCTACACGGCATAATAAATTAAGCCTTGATAAAACCCACGCTTGCTGGGCGAAACGTCTGCAACATTTAACCAGGACGTTGTGGTTTTATTCCCTCATCTCCACCTAAAAGAGTTTTCCTAAGTAACAAAATATTTTAGTAATCACAAGTTTGAGGGATCAAAATAATTATTTCGAAAACTTACATTTAATATCCGTTCTCCAACAAACTCAATAGTCAATTTTCGTTGGCTCCTCCAACTCGTGAAACTTTTGCCATTATTGTTCGCTCTGATATGGCTGCTTTGGAAGTCATGGTTATGATAATGTGTGGTAGTACAATACTTTGCGAGTTCTCCACAGAACTTATCAAATTGGGCAGATATATAGTATTTCTTTGTCAACATATCCTTCTCCAAACTCTGATACTTCTGATTTTACAAGTACGTAATGTTAATAATCTGTTAAACCTTTTTTTGCGATTATATTTGGAACCGTTGGTCGCTCAGAAAGCAGCTTTTGAGAGAATAGTCTCTTTGACAAGCACTTTTTTTGGTTCGAAATGGTTGATTTTGCATAACGTATAGTGTCGGAGATTTTGGAGTTGTGAAATTTTGTTTCGTCCCTAACTTTTACGCCACTAGAAAAATGACTGTTTTGAAAACATTTTCTTTAACTCTGCAGTTTTCTACGCAAAAATTACTCTTAGCAATTTTTGTAAAACAAGATAAATGACGTTTTTGGTCAAAAACATGAAACTTAACCCGGAACAACTTCAAAACCAAAAACATTTACACTAGTAATAACAAACTAGTTATTAATAACAATTACATAATAATAACAATTAATTGTTTAATTATATCGCAGAAGTTGTTCAAAATGTCCTCCTTGTTCATTGTTACAAGCACGCAGTCTTTTTTATAAAATTAGTTATAATTCGTTGAAAAACTTGAGGAGAATTTCGAGTTGTCTCAAATGCTTTCATTATGCGTTCTCGGTGTTTCTAGCTGTTTAATATGTCCCCACAAAAATCAACCTCATTTAAATCCGGTGACCGAGACGCCCATATGATTGGTGAAGAACATGTTTGACTGCAAGATAGTAGTGGGGTGGTGCTCCATTATGCAGGTACCACATTTGTTGCCGAAGTCCCAAATCAACATCTCCTAAAAGCTTAGGTAAGTCGTTTTGTAAGAAATTCAAATATTCAGCAACTATAAAAAAAGTTGGAGGTATAAAAAAGACCCAAGCAAATGATTCCCTACAATTCCTGCCCAAACGTTCACTGAGAATTTGCGCACACTAGTTTGGCGATTGTTTTCAATTTCTTGCAAAACTTGAGCTTCCAAGTCCGGTTTCTTTCCAAGTGTCTGCCACGAGCTCGGCCATTGGGAATAGAAGAGCCGGTTTCAGCAATTCTTCTATGAATTTCAATAAATGTTCCAACAGAAGGAATTCGTCTTCCCGGGTATAACTGCATATACCTTCTTCGAGCTGCACTTGGATTGCCTCGACAGTAGCCATAAGTGAAATGAATATCCGCGTATTCGCTATTTGTAAAATTTACACCACTGTCATTGTCCATTATTGAAAATTGTAAATTAATCAGATTGAATAAAAGTGAAGTTTTCAAAAACAAAACACAATTTCATGTCAAAACAAATACCAAAACAAAAGCCTATTTATGTAGAGTACGATAATAATAAATTGTTAATATACAAACTTCAAATAATGACACACTTTTTGCTTTGAAATGAGAGCGTAGTTGTTATTATTAATTGTTATTAATAACTAGTTAATTGTTACAACTTAACTTTAGTTATGGTGTAAATTTTTTTTTCAATTCATCAAAAATTTTCCATATTAAGTTCTTTGTTTTTGATCAAAAATGTCATTTTTCTTGTTTTACAAAATATTGCCAAGAGTAATTTTGTGCTCGGAACTCAGAGAAACCATCAACAACTTTACTTTTTTTATATGACCGCATACAAAAAACACTTTGTAGGTATTTGGTAATGTTTTTTATTACAAATTCAACAATATATATGACACATAATTTTTAAAACTTAATTTTGTAAGAAATAGTTGAATTGCCCAACTTTTTGCAATTTGAGCGGCCTTGTATCTTTTACCGTTTTAAGATCCCCATGTGTTTTCCTTATCTTCAACACAGTGTGCTTTGGTGAAAACGGGTCATAGGTTAATGGTTTTGGTATCAAAATGAAGTACAGTGTGGTAGGTTTTCACCATTATAACTCTCTCTTCGTTCGATTTAACCATTTTCAATGTAAACCTGAATTGTTAAGACTTTTATTAATGATTGTCAAAACGTAGGAATGTCATAGTTGCTTAGGGAACCCATTACTGATTCATCAAATATTACTAATTTTTATTGATGAATTTTCAAGAAGACTATGTAATTCAGCTGATTTCTGATAGCGAGCGCTATGCGCAATAATTTTAGCTGCGTTTTGATACCAAAACCATTTTGTCACTTGAAAGGACGAGCAAGAATTCGAAAAAAACCAGTTCACAATGCTACATCCCTATGACCCGTTTTCAAAAGCACCACGGTGTATAGTTAATCCATTTGTAAATAAGTAATCCGCTGACAAGGATAAATCCTGAATAAATAAGAATATAAATATGCTTATCAAAATAATTAGAAATACATACGTTATTTCAATTTGGCGCTTTAACAACTTGCTGACTTGGTGAAGCCAAGTCCAAACCGTTCTCATCTTCTTCCTGCAAAAAAAAAAACAAAAAAGGCCGCGACGAAACGTATTACTCACGTGATACTAGAAAGTTTGCCTAGGAATCCCGTTTGTAGCAGTTTCATGATTCTTTAGAACTCCATTTTAAGTGTCTGTTACTGTTTCTTAAGTAGGTCCTTCGGTATTTAGTTTAGTTAATATGTCGTGATAAAATCAGCAATAAATCAAGTAAAGTCAAACTCATTTTAAACATCATCATTATTAACTTCTTCAGGGTTTTTCCGTATATAAATACTTTCAAAGAGACACACACAGATATATCTACACTCCACATTTCACCATCATCCAATGTAGAAGAAGACTCTCATAAAAACACACTTATATCCAGAGTCGAAACCATCAGCGATAATCCACATCTAGCCAATGCACCTTGTAGAAACTCTTAAAAAGAATGGTTACACGTACAAAAGAGAGAGCAAAAAGAAATGAACAAATCCGGAAATGACAACAGAATCACCGAGAGATATAGCTTATTTACCTTACATCGTGTGAGTCACTGAGAAGACAGGAAGAGTCCTAAAGAAACAGAAGGTACAAGTGCGCTTCGGAACTACCCCGTCAATCCAGCACTATCTACCAACAACAAAGGATAAGATAGCACAGACCGAGACAGATGGTATATACAAGATAGTGTGGAAAGTGTTACGTTGGAGAAATGAGAAGAACAGTGAAACAATGATTAAAAAACACAAGAACAGAACACACACAAAAACACAAATTGAATTTCGACAACATAGACCAAAAACTACACTAAGAGTCTCCTCAGAAAATCAATAAAAATAGAGAAGAACAAGACGGTTATTAGAGAAGATGGGTCATGGTCAGTAGAGGGATAAGGACACGACCGGTGCACCAATGGATATATAAGAAGAAGATTAAGCGACAGTTAATTAGTTCGTTTTTTTCTGAAGAAGCTGTCAACATGAACAACGAAACGTCTAGAACGCTAATTCTGAATCCCGGAAGAAATTATTAGTGTTAAACACCATCGATTTTCACGAAGATATTTGAAGAAAAATATTGAGTCTGTTTTTTAGCATTAAGCCATTTTAGAAAGTCAGTCAACCTACAGAATAGTCACTTAAAGGTTGAATGTTTATTATTATAATTTTTTTTCAAAATTAAAGAACTGCTAATAATATTTATTACGTGATTAAGAATATATTTTTTAGAATTTAAGGTACAAGGTATAAGGTGCCAGTGAATTAGTCAAATACTGTTTTAGAACAAAATACGTATGTGAGTTTGGCAAAAAAAACAAAACAGCTGATTTTCAGGTATTGAATTAGAGGTTAACCAGAAATAGTGAGTTTAAAAATGATTTGGTTTTTACGTCACTAGAGAATTCAAGCTAGAATAATTGGAGACGTTATGTAGAAAAATTTACCAAACGTTTCGGCTTTCCTTTATCGTGAATATAACGTGAAGTACTGTATTGGGATTTTCATCAATAACAGGTGTTCAAATAAAAACTGCACTGAGTAGGTTTTGGATTTTTCTTTGACATATTTGGTAATTTTTTTAACACAGTAGTCAGATGATATAAAGTTTAGGTTAGAATTCGATGTATCTTATAGCGTTTGCGACTGAGTGCTTTGGAGCAATCTAAGAGTGATCTCCGATTGTAATTTATGTTTGACTGGGCTACCTACTGACTTAATGAGCGCTCGGAGATTGGTCTCTGTTCTCCAAACATATCCTATACATTTAAACAAAGCCACTCAATGAGGACTTAAAAAAGTGTCAGCTTGTTAGAACTTCTTCATCGTTTGATTTTTTAGATGATGAGGTTATTCCAAAAATAGATAATCACATTACATCAAAAAAATCAATTCAAAGAGTTCTGGAATTCCACGTTTGTAACTGTCATAAAGAACAATAACTGTAGCATAACCTTGTAATTTTAAAATGTTTGTTCGGGTGATGATAGCGTTTAGAGCAGAACGTAAACGAGCAATTGACAAACGCTTACCAGTGGAAAACTCTATTCGGGAAACAAAGTAAATATAGATGGCAGCTCAAAAAATCGTGATGGCTGTCGAATGTGAGACAGCTGATTTACTTATTTGTTTACGTCGCTTATCGTACAAGTTTAAGTGTTTAAGTTTCCAGTTAAAATGCCATTCATATCATTAACTGATATTATAAATTACATTGGAGTTGAATTAATACCAATTACAGGAAGGGGAAGCTGTTCTTAATGTGAAACATATTTTCAGAAAGCGTTCTAAAAGCCCACTAACATTCATGCAATACATATAGCACCCTAAATTCCCTAAACAATATTTAGAGATGAATAAAGCAATGAGTGACTAAAATGTTCCTAACTAGTGAGTGGAAGGTAAGGAAAATTTTAGCCAAGCTTGAGTCAGCAATAAGTGAGTTTGATATTAAGACGCTCTCTAAATTCAGCCCTAAATCAAAATCATTACCACTTTTTTGTCGTAGTTGCCAACAGATAATTTTAAAGATGAAGCATAATTTTTTTTCAATCGAAATTTTGGGAATTATGCTCCTAGAAATTTAAGGTCTAATAATTTTAGTATATTGGAAATCTATTTTTTGCCTTTTATTAAAACAATCCTCATTCTTAAAAAGTTCGTTATATAACCACATATAATTTGAAATTGGTTTCCAATCTTATTTTAAAATCCTTTTCCATCCTGCATATTCTTTTATCAGCTGGAAATATGAAAAGAACGGTTTTCACCGTAATATGATGAGCTTTTGAGGTCCTTCGTAATAAATATTGCTTTCTGCAGAATTTTGTTGTCATTCATAGTTAATTTCATGTAATAATGTAAAAAAATAACGTTAAAATTTACACAAAACTAGTCCACAAAACAATGATAAACCTATGGATAAATCCATAAACAAAAAACAGCTGTCTCACATTCAACGGTTCAAAATTTTACCACCAGGTAGGTTCAAGTCGCTCTGTTGTGTCAATAAGAAAATATGTATCTGTCAATTTTTAGTTTTTTTTATTTGGACACTACTTATTTACTATTTAAGTTTATGTTTAGTTTGGGAGTTTGACACTAGCAAAGGGTCGTTTTATAGCCTCGTTTTTTGCGTAAAACATTCTCTTTGAGGAATTTGATTATTATAACGTAAATACTGTTGTTAATTTATTTCATTTGTAGCTAAGATTTACATAATTTTGTAGTTATGTGTTAGTAAGTGACTACCAGGAGATAAGATAAAAATATGTTTTGACAAAATTTTAATTCAAAAGCTGCTCAGGTGATTTCCATTATGTGCGTACAAAAAGAAATTAATGAAGCTAAATTGATGTGAATGACAGGAGGGAAGCGAAACTATATCTATATCTGTGGAGTATCGGTTGGATCTCGTAATTTCTGCATTTACTAAGTTGTGTTGGTTTTACTTGTCAATTTTGGATACTTTGAACTTGATTTATACACTTCCAATATACTCTCATTTATTGATTCTACAAATTTTGACTAATTTATTAATTTGATTGTTATTAATAGAATGTCTAAATTTAACTGCTTTAACTCGTTGCAGGTTGCAAGCACAAGCTTACAATTTTTTATAACTAGTCGAACCATTAAAAACTGATTTCTAATCAGAAGTATTAATATCGAAAGAAAAAATTAAAAGAGCTTCAAAATCGTCTTGACAATTGTGTCGAATTCTTTCAAAATCCCTTTGAAGATATACAAACCAGCGTTAAATCATTTGTGAAGATAAGGATTAAATTCATTTTGATAATCGTACTAGTCTTAAAAATTTATACATGTGTAACGTAAGTCTCCTGGACAGACTATTCTAGATTCTTTTATTAGTAACAATTCTAATAATTCTAATAATCGATAATGCTTCACTTTCTTGTGTAACGGTAATAAACTGAAAAAGTATTTCTAGATCAAAACGTCACATTAAATTACCCAATTATTTCTTTTGCCTATAGTTTAAAGGCGACTATAAGGAATGGTTAGAATTTAAAGACACATTTGAGTCTTCTTAATTCATTTAAATTGTGAAATTAATGATATTCAAAATTTCATTACTTCTACGTGCTTCATTACAGGGATGATGCTGCAAAGGTTGTTCAATCTCTAGAATTTTCATCGGAAAATTACAATGCTGCATGGGAACTTTTAAACTCACGTTTTAATAACCTGGCAAGGTTGCTTGTTCATAATCATCTAAGTCACTGTTCGAACTTCTTGAACATATATACAGAGAATCAGCTTCAGGTCTTAGAAGTATTGTAGATACCGTTTTAGATCATCTACGCGCATTAGAAACTCTAAAACAACCAACTAAGCATTGGAACACTTTAATTATACATATTATCTTTAATAAACTTGATAAAACGAGTGTCCGAGAATGGGAAAAGAGAAAACTAATAAAGAATTTCCCAACTTGAATGAATTCATTCAATTCATCAAAAATTGCGCAGATTTCTTAGAATCTTTAGAATATAATTTTAAATACAAGGCAAGAAATTATCGTTCTGAAAACAAACATGTAACCCTAGTAGCTTCAAAACCAGTTTGCAATTATTGTAAACAAAATCACACAATCTATAAATGTGATGATTTCTTAAAATTAAATACTTGAAACAAGAATTAAAAAAGTGAATCAATTAAATCTTTGTAAAAATTGCTTATGGTCTGGTCATTCTTCTAGGAATTGCTAATCACCACCTTGCATAAAAATGCAAGAAATTCTTGCTTCTTCTTAGTGACTCTACATTGTGATAGCATTGCTTCTCTTATTCTTATAATACTCAAGTTCTGCTTTCTACTGTATTGGTGTCTGTGCTAGATTCAATTGGAAACGGGCACACTATCAGAGCTTTGTTAGGCTCTGGATCACAGCCTAATTTTATTACAGAAAAATTAAGTAATAATCTTAAATAAAAGAAACATTATTCTAAAATGTCTATAATTGGTGATAATGCAGTTACTACTACGTTGAATACAAGATGGGACATAACGTTAAAATCTCTTTACATTAATTTTTCAATTAATCTTCCTTGCTACATTTTACCAAACATTACTAATGATCTTCCATCTTAAAAACTTGATATACGTAATTGGAACATTCCATCAAACAGCATTGGCTGACCCATATTTTATGAACCAGCTAACAACGATCTTCTTCTTGGTGCTGGAGTATTTTGGGATATACTTCTAACGACAAGTTTAAATTAAAAAAGGCTTGCCAATTCTTAGAAAAACATCACTAGATGGATAATTACTGGCGTAGTAGATAATTTACTTAAAAAGCTTTTTGTCATTATTCTAAAACTAATGAGATTAATAATCAGTTAAGGATGTTTTATCACTGACAATTTTACATTTCTAGTAGACGGTTCAGAATTTAAATTTCTTGTTACATAAAATAGTGATTTGTTGTTTTTCTGTTTCTAAAACTGTTTAAAATGCACGTCATGGACTAAAAAAATTGATGCCACAATTCAACAATATATATTATTTATCTATTAATATTAATCGGCTTCCAAGTTCAGACTGTTGCGCCTAGAAAAAATTCTGCCCATGAGTACATTCATTTCTACAATTTCTCTAAGAGTTTTCAGTATTTATCATTTACTTCTAATGTTCATTTTTCTCATTGGTTTGGTAAAAATTTAAAAAAGTAGGGTTGTTGTGAAAATTATTATCTATGTCGCGCAGGAGTCGAAATTTGGGCTATATATGGAAATCCATTTTCTATTATTTTACGTTTTAATTAAATTAAATACAACGAAGACGAAAATAAAATAGCTCCTGCACGACATAAATAATAATGTTAGCTATATGTTTGTGCAAAATCAGGAAAACATTTTCTAAAAAATAAGGGAGATAAATTCTACATAAACTTTATAGCTCCTCCGAGAATATAGTTTTTAACAAAATTTTGGGAAATGGAAGAAATCTTTGAACTCACCAATCTTACAAAATAATGATTAAGAATGTGAAAACATTTTTTTGCACACAGTTTTCGAAATAATGGATAGTTTGATTTCTTGTCTGTATTCCTTTAAAGCATTCTTTCTCTATCACTGTTATTAGGAAACTCAAAACATACAAGCAGTTCAAAATTTTCTTCGTTTGGAAAACAGAGTTAAATTTCTTCCAAATTAAATAATAATTACGTAGAATTCATGCAATAAATATTTTAGTCTAGGTCATATGTCACTTCAACCAAATGAGTGATATGTATTCATATTATCTTCCTCATCACGCAGTGTTTAGAGAAGATACCTTAACTAAAAAGCTGCGGGGTGGTTTTTGATGGATCCTTTAGTTCTAATTCCTGGTTGGTCTTTATGCGATCTTCAGTTTACAGGTCCACCAATTATAAATGATATGTTTGATATTATTTTAAGATTTAGGCAACATAACATTGTCGTAAATGTTCTGAGATCGTTAAGATGTGGCTAAGAGACAGATATTGATTCATCCCAACGATAGAAATTTGCAAAAAATTGTTTAATACTGTTACGTATGGGATTAAATCAACCTGTTTCTTGCTATTCGATGTCTTAAAACAATCAATGGTTATGGAGAATCTTTAAAATATCCTATGGCTTCTTCTCTTAATACTTCAGAGACTAGAGACTTTTCTGTTGGGATGATCTTATCAAAAGTTTCAATACTGAAAATGCTGTAAGCATTTCTTTATCTATTGATAATTGTCGTTTTCCTTTAGAATCTTTTTCGAATTATTCACGTCTTAAAAGTGTTGTTACCTACTGTCTTAGATTTATTAAACACTGTAAATTAATGAAAGAGAACCGCAAAATAGGCACTTTTTTGATAATTGAACTAGACATTAGCTTAAAGGTATTAGTTATATTAGCTCAAATTGATGACTTTTCTACAAAAATTAATATTTTACGTTCTAATATGCAATTGAAGAGTAAACACAATTTATCAGCGCTTTCAACCGTTTCTCGATTCTGATAGTCTTCTTTCGCGTAGGAGAGGAGGCTAACTAATGCAACTGCTTCATATAATACACAACATCCTTTACTTCTTAGTGGAAAACATCATTTAACAAAAATAATTTTTGAACACGAACATAAAGTGTTTTATACGCAGGCCCTCAACTTCTTTTATCACAAATTCGCCAAACTTTTTGGCCTACATCAGGAATTAGTATTGCCAAAAAAACTGTCAGAAAATGTCTTCGATGCTTTCGGTTTAATCCAAAAGACAATTTTGCAATTATAGCTAATCTTCCAAATAGACGTTTCTTCTTTTTTTGACACAACTGATGTTGATTATGGTGGACCATTCATTTTAAAAGACAGAAAGGATCAAGATGCAAAAACGTACAAGACTTACATTTGTTTGGTTATATGCTTTATTACTAAAACGGTACATATTGAACTCGTTTCGAATTTAACAACCGAGGCATTTCTTGCTTGTTTAAGACGATTTGTTGCTCGACGCGGTAAACCTACTGACATTTATTCAGATAATGGAAGTAACTTTGTTGGTGCCCAAAGAAAACTAAAAGACTTTTACGAATTATTAATTAAATCAGACAAAGAAATTGTTACTGAGTGTTCATCTAATTCAATCATTTGGCATTTTATACCTCCGAACTCATCACATTTTGGTGGTTTGTGGGAAGCTAATATTGGTAGCGTAAAAAGACATATGCAGAAAGTCATAAGTGAAACAAAATTGACTTATGATGAGATGACAACTGTATTGGTGCAAATTGAAGCAATACTAAATTCCCGTCCTTTGCATCCGTTATTATCTGATCCTAACGACTTTTTACCTCTCACCCCCTCACATTTTTTAATTGAAAGACCAATCGTTGCCATATAAAATGTTAATTAAGACACTGTTCCTATGAATCGATTATCAAAATATCAGCTATTGCAGCAGATTCAAAAGAGCTTTTGGAGAAGATGGTCAAGAGATTACTTAACGTCTATTCAAAAGAAAACGAAATGGAAAGTAAAATTTGATAATGTAGCTATAGATGCTTTAGTTGTAGTAAAAGATGACAATTTGCACCCACTTCGGTGGAGACTGGCACGAATTATTAAACTTCATACGAGTAGTGACGGTGTAGTCAGAGTAGTGAGTGTAAAAACAGTTAAGGGAATAATTATACGTGCCATATCCAGAGTCTGTGTCCTGCCTTTACCGACTGACTAATGTTTTGGTGAAGAATTAGATTATAAATATCAATATTATGTAATTACTACATCCATTCTATATTTATTGCCTGTGTTATATGTTATCATGTTTTGAACAATTTCTTCTGTACTTTGTTTGTAATTATTTAAACATGGGAATATGTTGTTAATTTATTTCATTTGTAACTAAGGTTTGCACAATTTTGTAGTTAAGTGGCTAGCAGAGAGATAACATAAAAATATGTTTTGTCAAAATTTTAATCGCGTACGAAAAGACTTACAAATAATGTAATCTTATTAAAATGTGTTGTTGAAGAAAAACTTCTATAAAATATTTTTTTACTTCGCGTTCATATTGAAGTTGTTACGACACGCAAACGCGTATCGCAACAAAAAAACCGTTTCACAAAAATTTCTCTAAAACGGTGAAAATTATGTTTCAGTTGGCAATAGTGACTTAAGGGTATTTCATTTCAATTGCATATTTAGTATAACCTCAATGAATTTGAAGATTAATGTTTTAATAAAAATTCATCCGTTAAAGTTTGGAATAAAACTTTTTTAACTAGAAATTTCAATTTTAAGCAACTTTATAAACATTGTTTAATTTATAATTACATTTACATTTGGTAATATAGTATAGAGACAGTAAGTACCTTTATTTATTATTTTAAGATTTGGTTTCGATAAACATTGGTGAAGTTCAATATAATAACAAATAATTTATTTATACGTAATAAAATCAAGACACTATAAATTGTAATTTCGTTTTATTTTATAATACATAAAATGAAAGCACGACACTTGGAAGTGGATGTTACCTTCGTCACGAACACAAACATTCTCCGTAACATTATAAAGATTGTCATCTGTTATGGGCCAATTTCGATGTGACTGTTGTTTTCCAAGTCTTCAGTCGTTGTTCGCCTGTTAGCATTCAAAGAGCTCTGAAATATTTTAACGTTTATATATCACTTTAATTGAAAATAAAGGTATTACAAACTTGTGAGTAGTATTCGTAGGTCTTAGAGCAGTTACGCATTAATGCAATCCATTTTTTTTCAGTGATAATGAATTCTCTGGCCAAGTTATTTTTGGTTTTTGGGATGCAGACTGTAATTTGACGTCATCAGTGGACATGTTTGTAAGCTCATCACGCCTACAGGCCCCGCTGTATCCCATTATCAAGACGACCTAAAATTCATGATACACATATGTTTTATTTAGAGGAAGTTGCACCAAACTTGGTTAAATTTAAACGTAGGTTAAAAACAATTCTTACTATGTTGAATTCTTGGATATAGTTGCACCAAACTCGGTTAAAAACAATACTATCCAAGTGTTAAACATAGTAACGATTGTTTTAACCTACGGTTAAATTTAAGCAAGTTTGGTGCAAGTGGCCCTTACTATTTATTTAGGTAGTTACTAGACACTTGGAAGTGGAAGTTACCTTCGTCACGAACACAAACATTCTCCGTAACATTATAAAGATTGTCATCTGTTATGGGCCAATTTCGATGTGAATGTTGTTTTCCAAGTCTTCAGTCGTTGTTTTATGATCTGCCTAACTTTAGTATTTATTCTAAATGCAATAACCTGAATCCTTCGGGAGGGGTAGTGATGTTTGTGTCCGACCGAATCCAGTGTCACGTGATGCCCGACTTTGAGCTTGAATCAGCTGACTGCCTCCATTTGCAGATAACGCTCAATCACGATCTAATCTTTGATCTGATAGCAGTTTATAGACTGCAAAAATTCAGTATTGAGAGATTTTTAAATGAATTTGATATCACTTTATATGTAATTGTAAACGGAGATTTAAATATAAATATTCTAGATCAGTCTCGATTGATAGAGAAATATTTACTACAATTAGAGAGTCATGGTTTAATATCTCTAATAACCGAACTTACAAGAATAACTACAAATTCCCCGATCGTGTATTGATCATATTCTAGCTAGATGTTCGATGAATCTTAACATAGAGAGTGAGAGCTGGGTAGTTGAGGCAGATATCGCGGATCACAGGATGACGGTTGTCTGCCTCAAAATTGATAAATTCGTCAAACCGGTAAATAAGTCAGATAACAAACAAAAAATTGATTTTAACTTACTTAAAAACAAAATTAAAGAAAATCATGGGATGAAGTATATTTAGCAGATAACGTTTCGTTGGCCTTTGGGAGGTTTATTGGTAGTTTTAAGCAATGTATGTTAGATTCATATATAACTCATATGGTTAGGGATAAAAGTATCAAACTTAAACCATGGATAAACAACACTTTATTAGAAATGATAAAAAGAAAAACTTATTGAACAAAAGATGTGTAAATCACCCTAACAATCTAGGTATAAAAAACTTGTATTCTACTTATAAGAATAAGTTGCTAAGCGAAATTAGAGAATCTAAAAATAGACATTATATTTCTTTGTTAGATGGTGAAAATAAAACCCCAAAAAAGCAATGGGATACAATCAAAGAATTAATTGGTGAAAAAAAGAAAGACGAAGACCAAATTGTTCTCAAAGACGTTAATAGTAAATTAATTTCAGATCCTGTCCAAGTATCCAATAAACTAAATAACTTTTTTTGTTCAGTTGCTACTGAATGTTGACAGAAAATTGAAGAAGGTAGGAAGTATGTTTCCTCCATGAAAAACGAATATGTTAATATGTTTAGGGTTAATCCTTTGAAAAACTCATTATTCTTTTTCCCGACAGTTAAGGAAGAAGTGAGTGATATAGTAAAAAAATTAAGTAACAGGAAAGCACCAGGATATGATGATATTTCACCTATTTTAGTAAAGTTGGTATTGGAAGATATAGTTGATGTCCTAGTTTATTTAATTAATTTTAGTATGAGTTCAGGGTGTTTCCCAGTCAATTGAAAACAGCTATTGTCAAACCTTAATTCAAAAAGAATGATAAATGTGATCCAAGTAACTATAGACCTATAGCACTGCTATCCATATTCTCTAAAATATTAGAAAAGTTATCAAAGTTAGATTAGTTAAATTCCTAGAAAAAAATCATTGCTTTAGTGAAAATCAATTCTATTTTAGACAGAAACTAAGTACTAACTCGGCACTTTTACACTTTATGGGGAAGGTCTACATGGGAATCAATGAGGGCAGACAATGTGCAGGCATGTTCATAGACATAATGAAAGCCGATCACTCTGTACTGTTGGAAAGACTGCAGGAGGCTGAGGGGTGTACCGCTACGGTGGTTTTCCTCTTACCTCAGTGGCAGGGCCCAGCGGACTAGAGTGGGCGGATTTCTGAGCAAAGAGGGAGTTCTTGAACATGGCATTCCACAGGGGTCCGTTCTCTCTGGACCATTATTCCTAGTGTATGTAAATAATATGTGTAATGGTCGTTTTAAAGAGAAGTTAGTTGCTTTCGCTGATGATACTGCGTTATTCTACAAGGCTGAATCAATCGAGTCTTTGCAGTATGACGTCAACGCGCTAAATTGGTGGTTTATGAGGAATTTCATGATTATGAGTCCAAAGTCAAAATATATTTTATTTAATTTATCAAAGGAAATTAATTTTCCTTCACCCTTGAGATATCATAATGTAAACTGTATAAATATAAATTGTAATTGTTTGAAAATTGACCAAGTTAATGAAATAAAATATCTAGGGCTGTGGGTAGATTCTAAAGTGAACTGGAAACCTTATGTAAATAACTTAAAAAATAATCTAGTGCAGTATGTTAGAATTTTTTATATGTTATCCTATGTATGTAATCAACAGCTTCTGAGAATAGTCTACTATTCGTTAATAAATTCAAAAATGGAATATGGATTAGTGATTTGGGAAGAGCATATTCCACAACAGTTAAACCTCTAGTAACAATTCAAAAACTTTTATTAGATTAATTTTACACAAACCTAAAATAGAACACGCAGCTCCCCTATTCAAAGACCTCAAAATATTGCCGCTCAAAAATCTATTTATTTTTCAAGTCCTGCGATTATTTTTTTGATACATGTGAAGGTGGAAATGCATATATAAATAATAGAATTAGAGAACTAAGAAAGAAAAGATGCAGTCATTCCAAGGCCTAATCTTACATTTTTACTAAATTCTATTTATATCTAGCCCCAAAGTTTTTTAAATTGTCTTCCGTAATATCAAATTTTTGGAATTTGAAATAATTCTTTATTGTTTCTTTAGATTTTTTTGGAATGTATCCTTTTGAACACCGTTTTGGAAAGCAAAGCTTTTAATTTATAATATTTTGAAATGTCTTGATTAAGTGGATGTTTATACACAACTTTAATTGAGAATAAAGACTCCACAAGCTGAATGATTTGTATTTTTGGCGTCTTAACTCAAAATATCCTAGCATAACGTTTTCAGTAATCGTTGAAATTTTATTCTCCTTACGCCATTTTTCAAATTCAGAAAAAAAAAAAAAAAAAGTTGAGCGCGACTTTACTGGAAGCAAATTTTCCATACTATTTTCTGCGATCTCCCGTATTTCAGGAGGTGTACTTGGTAAATTATCTTCCATATTTTGCTAATTCATTACACCTATTAAATGCATAATTAACTAAAAAAAAAAAATGATACTGACGCTCCAAATGTACACTCATGAAATTTAAAACTTGGACACCACAATTTCTGTAAACAAAAGTTTGCACATTGTGAAGCGGGCTTAAGGGTATCATTTACAATTCTAACAGCAGGTAGTCTCAGCAGGGGTTATCTTATAGAAGGACTGTAGAATGAATCATTACACTAAGCACGTTTTAGAAAATAGGTAATTTACGTTGCTTACTTAATTTTTTCTTTAAAGAATATATTTGAAGGTATCGCTAATTAAACACCATAGCTCGATTAATTATCGAATCAAAATTTTGTTTAGGAAATGTTTACAAAATAAAATTAGAAATAATTTTGATTTAAAAACGTCTACAAGCAATAACTTTTAAATTAAATCAAAAACTAAACATGGTTATTTGGGTTGACTGATTATTACTTATTTTTAAATAAATCTAACCTACTAATTATTGTAAGTTATTAAAAAAATCATTAAACTCTCTATTCATAATATTTAGTCCTTACAAAATGTATATTTTATGACGTTTCATTTTTTTCTGTAGTTAATATAAAAGTGAAAATAAAAACTAAGGCAATTCTTATTGTCAACGTATATATTTAGTTTTTGACAAGAATTTATTACATAATTATAATTAAGATACCAAGTTATAGTTTAAAATTAAATGAAATACTATATAAATAAATATAAGAAATCAATAATGGGTGTGACCTCCATTATTATTGATACATTCTTGGAGGCGTCTGCTCATTGACGCTATCAAGGTATCAATATAATTAATATTAATCGTTTCCCATGCGGTATCAATGGCTGCAATTAGTGCATTACGGTTTACTGGTATAAAATTTGGCCCTTGTTGTCTTCGGATAACAGCAAGTATTCGAGCCCAAACATTTTCGATAATGTTAAAATCTGGGCTTTTTGCTGGCCAGGGTAACAGCTCCAAGTTATTTGCTTGTATCCAGTTGCGCACAACCTGCGAAGTATAGGGTCATCATATCCCGATAGTTAATTATCGAATGTTCCAAGAAAATATGTGTAAATAGTAAATGGAATCTACTAACGTAACGTTAAGTCGTTCATATTAATATGCTTATTGTAAAGCTTCGTACACACCTGAACAACAAACCGAGGAACAAACAGAAAAACGAACCCAACGGCAATCGGAACATTAATTTGGACGGTGCTACGTACGAATTTTAGAACAGATTCGCAAGTCCTGATTGTTCCACGAACGGTTTGCGGCGTTCCCGCAACTTGTCGGTTTTTTCTCCGACATCAAAGAAAATGCGCGCGAATGCGTTTGCAGGTTTGGACGAATCTAAACAAAACGGCGAACAAACTTATGCGGGAGAATTAAATTATTTATTTTTGTCCTCCCTTTTGTGGGTTTGTTGTGTTTTAGGTAATATTATGGAGTTGACAGAAGAAAAATGTTTTAAATTAATCAGTGTTTAAGAATGCAAGAAAAAAATGATGTCCCTATTAGCATCATTTGTGCGTAAAAATTTGGTTGGCACTATCTTCTTGTTTTCCGCAATTTTCTTCTCAATAATAAATATATATGAACTGAAAACTACTGAAAATAATTATGGGAACAGCACAAACGTTCCGTTTGTTGTTCGGATTGTGGAAATCATAAAAGATCGTTTGTCGTTCTGTTTGACTTTCGGTTCGTTGTTATGTTTGTTGCTCGGTTTGTTGTTCAGGTGTGTACGAAGCTTTACAACTTAAGCAACAATTTTTGGCGAATAAAGATTAGTTTGTGATGTAATATTAGAAACACAAATTTATATCATATCAAATTTATGACAACTTAAAAACCAAGAACATGTTATTGAAGAAATTATTAAGGAAAAAGCGCAATTGCAGTGTAAATATTTATAATTAGATATTTTCGAAAGTTTATAAGTCCTCTATTGTAATCTTAATACTTAAAAGAAAATCCTGTCCATTAGCATTATAAGGAAATGGCTTTTACTTTATGAATAAGTTTCAATAACAATAGAATATCCTTGCTTGTTTAATTTACTTCCTTTGAGTCATATTGCTCTAAGGGTTGTTACATTGGTCATTAGAAGTATGTAATAAATAAACAATTACCTACTGTTTGAGAAAGGGTTGTGTGAACCAATAAATAAAGTAAGAAATGTAAATTCCATTTTAGTTTAAAATTTCAAGTGTTGTGAAAATGCCACCTCATCTCGGTGCTGATTTGAAAGCGCGGATTGTTTCGGAATTAGCGGCGGGCCGTAACGTGCGTGAAATTTCACGTATGTTAGATATACCAAAAAGCACCGTAGGGTAAAATGGAATCTCTAGCCGCAACGATGGACCACTAAAAGTTTTTAGAATGGAAGGAACTCGTTACGAAAATAATCACATATGTCCTAAAAACGAAGTGGTTATTTTTCTGTGAATGTGTGGGGTTGGGTTAGCGCGCGGGGTCCAGGAGTTTGTTGGGCTATCGATGGAGGTCTTGATTCTGCTACGCATTTAGATATTTTGGAAACTATTATGAAACCTTCAGTCGAAGTGTTTTATCCAGACGAAGATTATTTTTCCAACAAGTAAGTATTCTTATTTCACTATACTTTCTCCAAAAAATAGTTCGGGATCTGTTAAATTAACATTTTCATAATGTATTTTTGTTGTCAAAGACAACGCCCCTATTCATACTTCGCGGGTTGTGCGCAATTGGATACGAGAAAATACTTGCTGTTATCCGAAGCCAAATTTTATACCAGTAAACCGTAATGCACTAATTGCAGCCATTGATACCGCATGGGAAACGATTAATATTAATTATATTGATACCTTGATAGCGTCAATGAGCAGACGCCTCCAAGAATGTATCAATAATAATGGAGGTCACACCCATTATTGATTTCTTATATTTATTTATATAGTAATACCTTTATTTAAAAAAAACGTTTTCATTTAATTTTAAACTATAACTTGGTATCTTAATTATAATTATGTAATAAATTCTTGTCAAAAACTAAATATATACGTTGACAATAAGAATTGCCTTAGTTTTTATTTTCACTTTTATATTAACTACAGAAAAAATGAAACGTCATAAAATATACATTTTGTAAGGACTAAATATTATGAATAGAGAGTTTAATGATTTTTTTAATAACTTACAATAATTAGTAGGTTAGATTTATTTAAAAATAAGTAATAATCAGTCAACCCAAATAACCATGTTTAGTTTTTGATTTAATTTAAAAGTTATTGCTTGTAGACGTTTTTTAAATTTATTTCTAATTTTATTTTGTAAACATTTCCTAAACAAAATTTTGATTCGATAATTAATCGAGCTATGGTGTTTAATTAGCGATACCTTCAAATATATTCTTTAAAGAAAAAATTAAGTAAGCAACGTAAATTACCTATTTTCTAAAACGTGCTTAGTGTAATGATTCATTCTACAGTCCTTCTATAAGATAACCCCTGCTGAGACTACCTGCTGTTAGAATTGTAAATGATACCCTTAAGCCCGCTTCACAATGTGCAAACTTTTGTTTACAGAAATTGTGGTGTCCAAGTTTTAAATTTCATGGGTGTACTTATAACCATAGCCGCCTTTAATTTAAAAAAAGTGATGCCAACTATGACAATCTTAGTAATAAAATTTATTTATTTAAATTATTTACAGTCCAAAAACGCAAAGTAGAAAAAATACTATATGATATCTCGTTTATAAGGCATTTGGTCGCACTTACTTCTTACCTAAACCCGTGCTTGAGCCAAAACGGTTCTTATAAAACTCGTATCATAATGAAGACGTATTGTGGCGGTTATTAGAGAAAACGAGATAGGATTTGGGATATTTGAATAAGAGATGAATGGAGTGAGACAAATGTCAAAATGTATAAATGTAATTACGTACTGAAAAGGGAAGAAAGTTATTGGCAAAAGAAAGGGTATTATGCAGACGGGTGGAGTAGGAGACGTTGACCAAAGAGAACTGCATAGCAGAGGACTTGAGACTCCATGTGCAGAAAACCAGTGAGCGTGGTCGAACTCTCGTAAACTAGAAAAAGTTAAAGAAAAAGAAGACTCGAGAAACAGAATTTAAAAAATTTTAATTTTTCGTTTAATTAGTGCTTGCACGGGCGATATCTCGGAAAATATTGGGTTTAGGAAAAAAAGTTATGCAGATCAATGAGCTGCATCTTTTAAAATTAGTTTAGTTTATAAAGGGTATTCCATTAAAGCGCGACGTATCAAAGTTTTTCATTGCAGCTTTAATACGGATTACATGTGCTAAAAGCTAGTTGTTCACCTTTCTAACCTTGCTAAGTTTTGAGGAATCAGTTATTTATCCCTAAATTCATAGATAACGTAATTGTTTATGTACCGTTGAACATAGAATTTCATAAGCTTTCTAATGATAAAGTTGTAGATATCTAACTCTTGTGAATTTTTCGGTTTTTTGTTCCAATATAGTGTGTGGGTTTGCATACGAACATGTGGATTATCTTGACTCCAGGAATAACAAACGTTTTGACGATTGTGCTTCCCATTTAATGCAAATGTACATTCATCCGTGAAACAAATATTTCCCAATAATTGTTCAACAGCATGGCACATATTAAACACAAAATCACAAAAAAACTGTTGGTGTTTCAGTATTGCCTGCAGTATTTATATGGAAAATATTTGTGTTTTTTAAGAACTCGGTGAACATACATATGAGAGACACCAAGATTATTGGCAATATCCCGCACACTTAATATTAAGAATAGCTTCGACAGCTGCTACAATGTCTACTTCATTGAAGTTCGGGTTGACATTTTCATTCTAGTTAGGCCTCCTTAAGCAAACACTGTTTACGCACCAAATTTTTAAAATTGATAAAATTTTTTTGGGAATATATTTGTTCATATTAAGATAAAAACGATCAGTTTTTCAGCCATATTACGATTAAGTAGCCCTAAAACAATGAATTAAGCATTTGTAAGTACAGTTGTCATTTAAGCGATTTAAATTGCATTTCAAAGAGCTTTTTTAATTCAATGACAATGCCTCCAGTGCAAAGATGCCATAATTTTCGGTAATTAAGCGAGTTTGATAGGGGTAGAATTGTGGGATTGCGTGAGGCTGGTTTGTCTATGAGAGATATAGCCCTAGAACGCAACGGAGTTTAAACACTGTGGCAGTCTGTGTTCGGGCATGGAATCAAGAGGGCCGTACACGAAGAGCGAGAGGTACAGGACGTCGTCGAAGAACCACAGAACGCGAAGATCGCCGTCTTAGACTATTGGCTTTACGGGACCGCTTCTCTTCTACACGGGCGATTGCGGACCAGTGGTTTGAAGAACATGGAAGACCAATTGGGATGCGAACCGTTTATAGACGGATAAGAACCTTTGGGCTCTTTTTCATACCGTCCCCTTTGTGCTACCACTGACTCCAGAGCATCGACGTTATCGTCTAGCGTGGTGTAGAGAACGGGAAAATTGGGACCAAGAATGGAATTCAATTGTCTTTAGTGATTAATCCAGATTCTGTTTGGGTATGCATGACGGTGGTGCAAGGGTGAGAAGACGGCGCGGTGAAAAACAAGATCCCCAATTTTCTGTGAATAGGCATGTGCACCACACAGGAGTTATGGTATGGGGAGCTATTGCTATTAGAAGTAGGTCATCTTTAGTCTTTATTAGAGGTAACATAACCGCTGCGCGCTACATCCAGGAGGTCGTAGACCTCCATATTGTACCTTATGTTCAGACCATCCCCAAGAGCACATTCCAACAAGACAACGCACGACCTCATGTTGCTAGGGTTTCTTTGGCTCATTTTGAGGCCAATCAATTGCCTTGACCACCAAAATCTCCCGATCTTTCGCCCATCGAACACGTCTGGGATATTATGGGAAGAAGATTACTGAATTTACCTCACCCTGCACAAACTCTAGCGGCTTTGCAGCATCAGTTACAGATAGCATGGGATGAGATACCTCAAGAAGAAATCGACCACCTCATTAAAAGTATGCCCAGACGTGTTAATGAGTGACAACTATGTCACTTAGTGTAAAGCTTTAAATTTTGTATTATAATTTCATATTGGTGTATAAATTTGAATATGCAATTTTAAATATTGAACTTTGAAATTTTAAAACATATTACCAATATAAAATGATTTGATATTTGGTTACGTTTTAATTATATGTTACATTCTATGCAATTGAGAGGGGAAATGAAGGAAGGTCTTTCCAAAACGAAATAGAAAAAAATATTCTTTGGGAAGAATTCTTCTCAATTTACCTAGATCTAATATGGAAATAACATAAAATATAACAACAAAAATATAATAATCGAAAACCTTATTTACCCGTAGTGTATCTTTACATTATTTACAGTCTATATATTTCCAACCTATATTATCTGTTTTTTCTTTCCTTTATAGTCTTTCACTTCATGTTCACAAATCTTGCCCATTATTTTTTGTCTTTTCCCATTTTTATTCCTTCTCTCCATGATACTCCCCTTTTTTTAAGTTTTCTTCTATCGCTTCGTCCCATTATTTTCGAGGTCTTCCTCTCACTCTTTTTTGTGTAATCTTTATCAAGCTATATTATTTTTGTCTGCCTCATTTCTTATTTTATATTTTCGTGTCACTCCTTTAATCGCTCTTAGACAGCTTGTATTTTGCTTTTCATTTTATTATTTAGGGTCCAACTTTCGATTGATATATTAGTATCAGCTTAAATAATGTTTTATACACTGTTATTTTTGTGTTACTTGATATTTCTTTTTTCGTACGGATGCGCTGTTCATGGCATAGTATAATTTTATTGTGTTTTCTATTTTACTATTTATTTCCTTATCTTCCTTTCCATCTCTGTGCATGTGACTCCCAGATATTTAAAAGTCTTTACGTGCTCTATAATTCTTCCACCTATTTCTGATTTTTACTCTTGTCTCATTTTTTCCTATTGTCATCACTTTTGTCTTCTCTTTGTTTATTTTCATATTTTTCTTTTTTAGTGCTATGTTTTAAATGTTTATATTTATTTTGTAATTTTTTTGTTTTTGCATATACTATTATACACTGCTCAAAACAATTAGGGGAACACTTGTAATAAATTGAATAAGTAATTGTTTTTAAAGCTGTCATGCTGAAAGTTGGACAATATGTAAATTGAATTATTAATTTTATCATTGGATACAAATTTTAAAGATCCATGGCCTAAATACAGAGAAATTATCTCAAATAACAAATATAGAGAAATTTTTTATTTTGGAAGGCACTGGCCACTTCTAATTGGTAAGCTTCCTGATGTTGCTATAGTGTAGAATGTTGATTATTGCCTTGTTTTTTGAAGTATCTGACAAAATGAGGCATTTAAATGAGTTTGAAGTGTATCATGCTCTACATCTTTTACGACAAGGTCAATCTTTTCGACAAGTGGCTAGAGAGCTTGGGGTTTCTCCTTCCGTGGTGTACAGGTTACTCAATAGGCACAGAGAGACAGGTCAGTAATGTAGAAGACGTGGCCAAGGCCATAAATTTAAAACAAGCCCCCAGGATGACAGATACGTTGTTCTTTCTGCTCTTCGACAGCGTACAAAAACTGCAAAAGATCTGCAGAATGACCTTCATATGGCTTCCGAAATCCGGGTTTTAGACTAAACCATAAGGAACAGATTAAGGAAAAAGAATATTTGTTTAAAAAGCCAGTTAAGAAACCACGCTTAACAAATGGGCATAAGGCAGCAAGACGTACGTATGATGAAAACCATGGTGATTGGAACCTGAACCAGTGGGAGTCTGTGCTCTTCTCGGACGAATCCAGGTATCGTCTTACACGTTGTGATGGTCGATTGAGGGTGTGGGGACGGCCAGGAGAAAGATTTTCTGCAGAGGCTGTACAGGAAATTGATAGATTTGGAGAAGGTTCCATAATGGTGTGGGCCGGAGTTATGTACAACAATCGTACGTACCATGTTGTATACCAATGCTGTCCGGTATATTGAGCACGTTCTGGAAGAGCATGTAGTACCTGCTGCCATTAGAGTTAGGCCCTGGATTTCTGTTTATGCAAGATAATACCAGGGCACATTCTGCGGCTGTCACCAAGGATTTCCTGAGGAGGAATGAAATTGAAGTAATGGAGTGGCCAACGGTCAGCCCAGACCTCAACCCTATTGAACACTTGTGGGATCTTCTAGACAGGATGGTCAGGAAGCGACATCAAGCTCCACAAACTCTGTAGCAACTTGGAGATGCTCTGAAGGAGGAATGGGAGAATATCCCGCAAGAGGAAATCCAGAATCTTATTGGGAGCATGCCACGAAGGTGCTAAACTGTCATCGAATTCGTGGAGGCCATACACGATACTAACTCTATATAACGAGTGTTTAACTTTTGAAAAATAAGCACAAGATTCAATTGCTTACATAGCGGAATTATTTGAAAATTTAATTATCAGCGTTATTCATTTGTTTTACTGATAATAAATAAATAAATAAATAACCACAAATAATGTACTTTATTAATTTCATGTTTGTACCTTTATCCAATGAAAAAATATTTTCATATTTCATAGTGTTCCTCTAATTGTTTTAAGCAGTGTATCATCATAAGCGAAGACGCTTTCAGCTATGTCAACCATCTGCATGTTCCTATATCCTACTGGTAATTTCTTTGTTTGTTGCTTTATTTCTTTTAAGACATCGTCAAGTATTATATTGAAGAGTATCGGACTGAGTATTCCTCCATGTCTTAGTCCTTCCTTGGTTAGAAACTCGTCAGACTTCATATTTCCAGTTCTTACATAATTTCTAGATTTCTGATATACAGTTTCCATGGCATTTCTTAGTTTTTCACTTACTCCTCTCTTTCTCAGACTATTCCATATGTCTCTTCTTGGAATACTATCGAATACTTTTTCAACGTCTATAAATACTGCATATATGGTGCTACTTCTGTTCTTTTCGATGAGTTGTTTCAATGTAAAAATATGGTCCTGCACGCCTCTTCCTTTTCCGAAATCCCTTTGAAATTCTTCTAGTTGTTGTTCTATTGTCATTTGCAGCCTTTTGTCTAGTATTCTCTCATACACCTTTAGCACAGTACTTAAGAATGTGATTCTTCTATAATTTGCATAATCTCGGTTATCTACTTTTTTGTGTGATTATTCCCACTTCCCAATCTTTCGGTATACTTTGTTCATTCCATATCTTGTTGAACAGTTTTCCTAATATTGCTATTCCGTGTTCGCCCATATTATTTATCATTTCCGTTGTTATTCCGTCTTTCCCGGCTGCTTTTCCTCTTTTAATTTTTTTTAATAGCTTCTGTTATTTCGTCTTGCCTAATCTCCTCTTTTTCAAGGTATTCGGTGTTTTCAGTCAATACCATTTTCTATTCCGTCTGGTGTATTTATTCGCATTAAGCATTTTCTCGAAGTACTCTTTCCATCTCTTTATTATTTCCTCTTCCTCCTCTAAGATTTCTCCGTTTAATGTTTTGATGTGCATATTTCCGGTTAGTTTCCCTTTTCGTAATGTTTTTAATAATCCATATAATAATTTCTGATTGCCCTTGCTATCCCGTTCCATTTTTTCCTCAAATTCTTCCCAAGTTTGTTGCTTCGCTTTTTTCACTATTTTTAACTTTTATCCTTTGTTGTTTGCACTTGTTATAGTTTTCGTTATTTTCTCGCTTATATACTTTTTCCATTTTGTTTTTCTTCTTTACTTCCTTTTTAATTTCTTCATTCCACCATCTCGTTTGTTTTTTTGCTCTGTTTATTTTGCTACATCGGCATATTTCTTTTTCTGTTTTTATTATTGTATCTTTAATTACTTTCCACATGTCCTTTATTGTCATGTTGTTAATTCTTTCTCTGTTTTCTCCATTTCTATCTCGATTTTCTTTTATATATTTTGGCTATCTCTTCCTCTCTGAGTTTGTAGGTTCTAATTACTTCTTACTGCGTAACTCTTTTTTATCTCTTACGGTTTTCATCTGTTCTCTTTGGGTTTTGTTTTTAATCTCTACTTTGCTATTACCAGGTAGTGGTCTGAATATATTTCCAATCTCTTCTCACTCTTGTGACTTTATCTCTCTTCTATGTTCTTTGTTCACTATAACAAAATCTATTATTGATTTTTCTTTACTACTTATTACTTCTCTCGTAGATTAGTGCGTGTCTTTGTGTTTGTAGAAGGTATTTGTTATTATTACATTGTTCTCAATGCAAACGTCTATTAATCGTCGGCCATTGTTATTTCTGATCTTTTTGCCATATGCTCCTATTGTATGTACCGTTTCATTATCTTTTGTACCCACTCTTCTGTTTAAATCCTCTAAGATTATTAGTCTTCCCACACTATTTTTAGTAGTTTCGGTTAGTTGATTTCGAAACTCCTCTTTTGTTCTGGTTTTTTCATCCTCATTGGGTTCATATACAAGTATGATTGTTGTTTTTACTGCTTCGTCAACTTCCATTTCTATTTTCAGAATTCTTTTTGATACTCCGTACAATTTCCGTATATATTTCACGATTTCTTTTCTAATGTAGCAGCCCACTCCTTCACTAGCTCTATTTCCTTCGTTAACTCCTCTATATATCAATACTGCCAAACTATGGAGAAAGGCAGTAACTAACAAAAAATACGAAATGGGTTTTAGGGTACCATTGGATAATGAATGTATGTTGTACCTAAATTCAACGCAAAAAAGCAGTAATTTATTATACTTTGTATAAATATTCGATAAAACATTTACTGCTTTCTGGAAAAACTAAGCGTGTACAATTCAGAATGGCAGCAAGTGCAATATACAATACAAAAAGCAGTAACTGTTAAGCAGCATGTTAGATGCTGCCTTTTATGTTGCATCAGCTGATTTTTGAATTTGACTTACTGCTTTATGACAACTAAAATACTTCTTTCATAAACATATTTTCAGGATACAAAACGTGTTCTATTATAATAAATATTAAGGTAACTGCTAAGGAAAGTTCGATAGAGACGAAACATCGGTTTCATCGGTACTATTTAGTCACAATAATAATAGCACAGTATATAAACAAACTATGCTGTGATAATAGTTTTACATCTCTAATCTCTAGCTAAAGTGTAAGTTTTTTTCCAACCGCTGTCGGTTGTTGTTGTTGTTCGACACGGTAGTTATAAATACTTTTTATGTCGCACTGCGTAGAAAAGAAAAGAAAAATGGATAAAAGTGGTAAGTAATAATTAATACCGATATTAAATAATATAGGAACGCCTTTTATTTGTAGTATAATTAGCAATTGGGTTTAACTACTTTAACCCAACTATTCTAAATACAATATCATTTTTCCTGTAGTGTCTACTGTTACTAACTACGGTTGTTACCGTTTCTCATATTCTTTCACGGTAAACAACTCGTTGTTAACAATATTAATGTTCGAATACTTATAATTTTACCTCAATTTTGTTGAAAAAACAACGTAAAAACTGTTTTTAACTAATCAATCGAAACCGTAACAAGGGATACGGTCCGTAACGCTATTTACAAATTTTTTTGTAACAGGCTAACAAGAAATGAACTTATATTAGTCATGGCTCTTGAAAAGCAAAATTTGCAAACAAGTACAATTACTACACCAAGACACATGACGGCCCCTGTTAATACGAGTATTATTGAAGAAGCTCTCAAACATGATATTTTCATACATGGTGAAGGTGAAATCCGAGGTGAAACCGGTAAGTGCATTATGGAATTATTTCACTTCTTGGCCTAGTCCAAAAGTTTGTGAGAAGTTTGATGTTTTCCTTCTTTTTAGATAATTTGGATACACTAAATCCTTCAATCATATCAGATTCAACAATCATCGAACCCCAAGAACACGAGCGACTTAAAATCTTAGAAATTGAGATGGATTTTCAAAATGAGTCAAACAATGTTGAAGAGTCTAGTGTACATGACACTTTAGAAAACGATGAAATCACAAATGTTACACTTCTCACAGACATAAATTATGACGTGCTAGCAGAAGGAGCTCAATTTCCAAATCGAAACGATATTCTTGATAATGAAAGAGATAATAAAGAATCACACCCCGTGGGTGTATCGGTAGAAGCTGAAAAGGTAAACTCAGATCAAGCAGAGAAAGAAAATATACACCCTGATATTCTGGATAATGAAGCAGACAATGCAGAATCACACTCCGTGGAAGTCTCGGTGGAAGCTGGTAAAGCAAGCTCAGATGATGACATGCCGTTGTCGGAATTCCAAAATGCCGTAAAGAGAAACATTAAAAAACGAAAACACACCATGAGCAGAAAAGACAGAGCTAAACTGAAAGCTAGAAACAAGCACCCACTTCGAGATCCCTGCAAAGCAACATGCAAAAAAGGGTGCAATATTTTAATAGGTTTCGATCAGCGGAAATCAATACACCAAAACTATTGGCTACTATCTTGGAATGATCAGCGAAAATTCATATTGAATTCGTGTTCACGGATGCCAGTTAAGAGAAGGACAAAAGCTGAAAATTCGCAAAGGAACATGACATTTTGTTACAGACTATTACAAGAGTCTGGAAAATATGTGGATGTTTGTAAAACATTTTATCTCGGAACGCTTGGGTACCATCACAAGAATGATAAAGTGATTTTTAACGTCCTACATAAATCTGCATCAGGTTCTATCATTCCAAACGAGGACCAAAGAGGAAAAAACCCACCTCCTAACAAACTTGATAGGCAAGTGATATTGGCGCATGTTAATTCGTTCAATCCATCAATATCCCATTATCGTCGGGAACATGCACCCAGAGTTAAATATTTACCTAGCGACGTCACGGTAAAAATTATGCACGATGACTTTTGGAAAATTTTCCGAATTATAAATGTGGGTACGAAGCTTACCGCAAAATACTGTTTAAAGAAAATATTAGATTTACAAAACTTGGAAACGAAGAGTGCGAGCACTGTGAAGTGATGGATCTGCATCTCCATAAGCGTGAAGAACTAAATCCAGAATGTGATACATGTAAAAATGGTCAGAGCATATAACCCGTGCAAATACTGCGCGACATTTATATAAAAACACGCAGCTATAGAATATGATTTCAAAACTATATGTGTTTCGGCAGACTTAGAAAAGATAATAATGCTGCCTAGAATGGAAAACTTTAAAAAGTCTTGTTCACACAAAGACTCGTTTCATACAACGAAACATTTGTACCCCTTGGTACAAAAAATAAAAATGTTCTGCCCGTTGCAGTTGTTTGGCATGAAGCTATCCGTGGCAGAGGAAAAGAGGAACTAATCAGCACGTTTTTTCAATTTACACTTCATTATCGCGACGCTGAACATTTTATATTCTGGTTGGACAACTGTTCGGCGCAAAATAAAAACTGGGCGTTTATGACATTTTTAATCTATATTGTCAATTCATCTAAGATAGCTGCTGAGACGATCTTGGTGAACTATTTCGAACCAGGACATACGTTTATGTCAGCCGATTCCCTACATCACCAAATAGAGTTGTCATTAAAACGACAAAAAAAGACCCAAGATTTTAATGACTTTGTTCAAGCAATACAAAGGTCAAACAGTGGAAAGGTTAGAACAAAAGTTATGAATATTGACGATTTTTATGATTTTAAAGATTTTCTTCTGCCCAAAAAGAAACACAATAGATAACGAAAAATACTTTTGTCCAATATTAACCAAGTGAAGGTCTGTCGAGGTTCTTTCGATTTACAGATAAAATCTGACCTAAATTCTAGTGTGTTTAAAACACTTAATTTTCTACGAGGGAACATATACAAGAAAAAGCAAATTCCAGATCCAGCCTGCCACAGTATTCCATGTGGAATAACTGAAGAGAAAAAGAGCGGTATAATTAAAAATTTATTAGGACTTATGGATGAAAACAGGAAGGAATTTTGGTTAAATTTACCAGTTACTATTAACGCCGAAATTGTTAAGAAAACCTGTAATAAAAGAAAATCTAAATAAAATATGTATTAGTTATTAACTGTGTTTTGTGTTCGTTTGTATATTGATTACATTTTGCAATGAAAGAAGGCAGTACATTTGAAAACAACGCAAATAAGCAGCATATGCCACTTACTGCTTTTAAATATGAATAAAGATGTACTTAAACCAATAGAAAAAGCAGTATGTGTATTTATTTATTCATAATCCATTTATTTTGATTTTTGGTTATAGAAACTAAATTCCTAGAACCTTTATTAATGAAAAGCTAGGTTTTATAAGTCATTTGTCTTGGAAAGCCTTCGTCAAAAGTCATCAAAGTTAAAGTCGATTTGCCACATATTAGTTGGTTAGTAGTTACTGCCTTTCTCCATAGTTGGGCAGAATAGGTGTCATCCTTTTAGTTCTGTTTCTCCTTTACCTTTCTAACATAAAAATTACCAATATAAAATGATTTGGTATTTGGTTACGTTTTAATTATATGTCACATTCAATGCAATTGAGACGGAAAATGAAGGAAGGTCTTCCCAAAACGAAATAGGAAAAAAATATTCTTTGGGAAGAATTCAACTCAATTTAACTAGATCTAATATGGAAATAACATAAGAAATAACAAGCTTATGTAATGTCAGGCGTATTATATTCTTTTAGCAAAATTGCTTTTATTCTGAAAGCAAAAATCACATTAATGGTTTCGCAAAAGCATTTACGGCCACCCCATAATCAATATATTTCCTTTATTGCCCAATCTGGAACCTGTCATAACGACTATCAACGAAAACCTTACAGACTGTGAGAAATCCCCCGTATTAATCTAAACAATCGTACAACAATTTTGGTCATTATCAAGCCCCTTAGCATATAAAAAATAAAAACTATAGAAAATCCCTACAGGATATAAAGAACGGTAGTACTTGTCGAGGATATTATTCTTATTTCGAGATTTTTATTCGCAAGTCTGCGTACGCACGTGCATTACACGTGACCGACACACGAGATATGTAAACCCATTCATTAGTGCAACCACAGGGAAAACTAAGCTTCATGCTGTATACCACCCCTGATCGTATATGCTTTGGGGAGCGAACACGTATGTAAATGATATCAAACTTTATTACGCATAATTTTGAGTTAAACATTATTTTTAACGAGCAGGTGAACACGTGGAAATGACAGAAATTTACACGGCCCAGCATGCGAGGTCGTCACGTTGACGTTGAATCGGGCAAAAAATGCAAAAATTGGGGTTTTGCGACTTGCGGGTGAAATAAAGCTTTAGGTTCGCGCACCCTCCCAATTAGCGAACGACATGATCCGGCGGAATAATGACGTCATGTGTCACATTGCACTTACACGCTTGTTGATCTAAAAGGGCACAACTTGGAGTTATTGTTGTCAAGCATTTAGGCAAAAGTGAGCCTTTTACAAACGAGATTTAAAGAGCGAAACTTTATTTGAAGTAACTACATATTTTTCTCATCGTCGTTGTCGTTGCAATAATTAAGCACTTGATGTGACGTGACTAAAAATCATACCCCCTTGCACGAACAAATTTAAAATTAATGATTAATGATCACGGAAAGTGTTTAAAGTTTGCTTGTAAAATATGAAGACCTCATAAGAAAACCAATTTCGTAACCGCAAGGAGTCGACACGTGTGCTAGAAATTCATCTACAGATTCAATTCTCATCGTAAATCTATAAAACCACCATCGCCGATCTGAAAACAACGTGTTGTCGTGTAATTATCATTCTTTGTCGATAAAACAGTTGGAAAGTTTCTTTATGATGCGATACACCGGGTGCTTCTCTAAACATACCACCCGCCAAGAGGCAACCCACCTCACGAAATTAGATTGTTTAATTTATGGCATAAATTTGTTATTTATAATTTCTTTTAGGGTTCATACATTTGTTGATTCAACAAATTCTTCGGGGTCCCCATAAAGTCTCGTTAAACGCGTGTCTAATAAGTCATCATAATTTAGTAGATATTAAACATTAACTCTTTTTCCATTAGTTTTTGTTAAATTTGTTTTTGTCTTATTAAATTAAAATAGCAGTTTTGAAAAAATATGTGGGATTTTCTGATGGTGTAAATTGACAAAGAATTTACGTTCGGATGGAATAATTTCTTCGGTCCCGAGAAAACATTTTCAATTTTGATTGTTTTAGTTAAGATTCTTCCATATAGCTTACCATCATCATCGACATCAATTCTAACGGCCATGAAATTATATTTTTCTTTGTAGACTGATACGGAAGAAACAATAATCAGGGTGGCCCATCAGTGCGTGGAAGATGGATATCTCGGAAAATATAAGGGTTAGAAAAAAACTTTTGCAACGAAAGTTGTGCAGATCAATGAGCTGCATATTTTAAAATTATTTTTGTTTATACAAGGTGTTGCATAAAAGTGCGACATACCAAAGTTTCCTATGTTTTTTTAAATGGAACTACCCATTTTTTATTACAAATTAGGATTCCTTGAGAAATTCTAATGTGACTTTATGCATTATACATAGTGTTTAAAATGGACGGTTTTCGCATTATTTTACTTTTTCCGGAATAATTGACGTTTCCAAAAAATTAAATAACTCAGTTATCCTAGAATTTATCCAACTGCGATTTCGCAGCTTTAATATGCATTACATGTGCTAACTACAGCTAGTTGTTCACCTTTCCAATTTATGTGCTGTTGAACGTAGAATCTCATAAGCTTTCTAATGATAAGATTATAAGTATCTCACTTTTACTCAAAAATCCGTAAAAATCCGTTTGATACCTACAACTTTATCATTAGAAAGCTTATGAAATTCTACGTTCAACGGCACATAAAAATTAGGCGGTACCATTTGAAGAAATCAAGTTGTCCATGAATTTAGGGAGTTCAATTTAAATAATTGATTACTCATACTTAGCATGGTTAGAAAGGTGAACAACTAGCTTTAGTGAGTACATGTAATACATATTAAAGCTACGAAATCGGAGTTCGATTAATTCCAGGATAACTGAGTTATTTAATTTTTTCGTAATATCAATTTTTCCTGAAATAGTTAAATAATGCAAAAACCCTCCATTTTAGACATTATGTATAATGCATAAAGTTACATTAGAATTTCCCAAGAGATCCAAATTTGTAAAAAAAAATAGGTAGTTCCATTTAAAAAACATAGGTAACTTTGGTATGTCGCACCCTGTATAAACGAAAATAATTTTAAAATGTGCAGCTCATTGGTTTGCACAACTTTCATTGCAAAAGTTTTTTTCTAACCCCAATATTTTCCGAGATATCCACTTTCCACGCACTAATGGGCCACCCTGTATATATTTTTTTAGTTTTGTTTTTTTCAATATTTTTATATCCCTTGTATGTCATTCAATGGTTACTAGGGAAATGCATTCAACCTCAAATCCGCACTTTCTGACGAGCTTTCTTTTAAAACTGTACAGAGTATCCAGAAGAGTGCTGAACATAATCTCATGTTATAGGGGAAGTTTGGGAAACTTGCTCAGGCGGGAGAGTTGAACCAGTTGTGACGGTATTATTTTACGAAGAAACGAAAATTCGGAATTAAAAATTGATTTTTTGACCGATTTCTCCCTACAGTATAGACAACCGTGTTTACACTTATGCGATAGGGACGAATTTTTGTGTTGTGAATTTTTCTGGAGATTTTGTTGATTTGAAGTTGTTGGTTCCGAAAATTACTCCTGATTAACCGATCGCAAAAAACATACTTTCTTTTTCAATTTGATGATCCGTACGTGAAAGGTGTACTTGGAACATCGTCTAAAATTTGAACAGCTAGCCATAGTATAAACTGAAGTAAAATCGTCCCGTACAACCAGGGAATACGTTTTCCCCTACTGTTCATGTGTGAGTACACTTTTACTTGTTTTAATGAAATATCTTTTTTTTTTACTCCTGTTGGTCTCTTTGTGTGCGCTCTGCTTTCTCCTATGGATTAATTAATTAATGGCTAATTAGAGTTATGCTGGTGTATGGATAATAATCCGAGGATTACTTTGCCATAACGAGGTTGGGTTTGGTATTATCAGTGAAGGTCATCAGCGTTGGAATTTAAACCTACATTTGAACCTCTTTCGTTGTCAAGGACACCATTCAAGATAATACTGTTATCTGGTTCATTGTGAGCAGCCCAGCAACTGTTATCAACGGAGTCCATTTTGTCTTTCCTTTTCTTCGCTGGACACTAAATACTGCAGGATTTGGATACGACAGCTGTCACATCTGCCTATTAACTTTCGCACACCGAAAACTTCCTATGTGCAAGCCAAGTTAATTCTTTTTGTGCATGTTATTCAAGATTTTTGTCGCGTATTATGTACTCGTACTACGGCTGTGAATTTAACAACGTACCTTTTGCTCTGTGTAAAGAATCTATGTAAGTTAGAAAGATCTTTGCTTAATCGTGTGCACTTTGAAACTATCTAGATAATCGGCCAAGGGCCGGTACCCCCCGTAATTTGTGTTCACGTATATTAATAACAATATTTGCCACCCGAGATTGATGAATCGCTTGCATGGAATGATCGGTGCTACGACCGTCAAAATTTTTATAATACACAACGACAGCAAACCTATTTAACTGCTTGTGCTTCAAATTATTACTCGTGTCTTAACTTGCTCTCGTAAGTTATTATTACTTTGTAACTGCATATTGCTATTAACTCTAAACGATATTATATATTTGTGTGTCTATGTATTTCTATACGTGTTGTAATTGAAGTCTAGTCGCTATAATTATATATATATATATATATATATATATATATATATATATATATATATATATATTAACTTTGCCGACAGGTATGTAAAGCAGTTACATAGTCGATTCTTCAATAATTACAGCCAACCTAACAGTTGGCAAGTATAAAATTTCAGAATCGCCTGCAGTAAAGTACGCAAGAGGTTGTACAATAGCAAACAAACACTGAGAATCACCCGACAGCTGTTTCGTCCTTTTGGGACTCATCGGGAGTGAGAGAACTCGAGTGTAAGTTCATCATTGTACAAACGCGCGCTGTCGACTATATGCCCTACTGGAGGGATCACAATATTTAAACGATAAACTTTTTCGACATCTAGTGTCGACTCGTAGAAACGTTCACGTACGTAAATGTTAGCAACTTTGCCGACAGGTATGTAAGGTATTGAAGAATCGACTATGTAACTGCTTTACATACCTGTCGGCAAAGTTAACTAACATTTACGTACGTGAACGCTTTGAGTCGACACTAGATGTCGCTTATCGTTTATATATATATTTCTACCAACGTACGGTTTGTTTCTTGTGTCTACGAGTTCCTAGTGGCTCTAGAATATCTCTTATACGCAATGTTAGGTGGCGCCTTATAAATTCTGCGTACAGTGTAGAAGCCTTCATTCTAACGATTCTAAATAAGTCCACGACCGCTCCCGACTACGAGGAGCTGCCGGCAAGGTTTTCCAACACTAGTATATTAGTTAGTTTGTTTACATATAAACCCTAACACACTTTTCAAAACTCAATTTAAATTTTGCGCTAAAGAAATGCCAAAATGGTCACTGATTACGCGCAGAAGGCCAATAACAAACATATCGCCATTTTGCATGATGATGGTGTTTTTGTCGCTCCGAAGTAAGTTTCATTTATCTTAGTACTTTTTACATTACGACCTTTTTGTTGAAGTACGTAAATCGTGTAGTATTACTATTGTATTGTAGTTTGACGTACGCTAACTATTATTTCGCTATGATTAAATGTTTTTTTCTATAACCAAAATTTAATCTCAAAGTAGTGTGTGTGGGAAACTTGCATCATTCGCTTATTTTTCAAAAACTCAGAAATGATCCTACTTAAAATATTCCAACGCAGGCTTAACTTCAAACTCGTTTTTGAACCAAAACGGCTGCTTTTAGCGACAAATACTAAGAATACCTATGTAAAGTTGAATGGAGAATAGGCCTGCCTAGTCAAAATGACATACAATGCGACACAAAAAATTATGGTTAATTAAACTCAGGAACAACATTGTATGTTGCACGTTCTAACATTAAACAAAAAATTAAGTTAATACTTGAGTTTTTTTATCAATATACATAGTGTCACGAATTTCGTCCAACTGTTATGTTACTTAACAAAAACAAAAGCAAAAAACTAAATAAAATAGTTATTTGGACAACCTGTATCTCAGAAACCAAGCCGTTGCGGACTTATGTTCATATGAACTTTTTCCCTTAAAATTAACACCCTGTATATAATTGTGACGAAACTGGATGCACGACTGTACAATATATCCAAAAGTGATAGCCAGTAAAAAGATGAAGCAAGTCGAACAAGTCACATCAGCAGACTGAGGAACCACCGTAACAATTTGTTCGCGGTCAATACGTGATACCTCTCTTCTTTATATTTCCAAGGGTTCGATATCAAGAACAGTTTGTATGGGAAGGCCCCGAAGCATCATCTGGAGACGCTTATCCAAGTGGTTGGCTGACCAATGCAGTAAAACAATTACGATTTACAATATTCCCGGTTTCGTTAAGACAATTATCTTTTAAGCATTTAGCCAAAGCAACATTTTAAATCGATTTCAAAAGCTGGTACCCATCTGTTTAATCCAGAAGTTTTTAGTGGCGAATCTGTTACGGTTTAAATTTCTCGAACTAGAACGTATGTCGTAAGCCTCTAAATAACGTTTGTCGGGAGTCGCACGTTACGACGAAAGTTGAATTTGCCGCGCAAGCTACGAATTTTCCCATTGGTGTTTTTAATTCACAAAAGTTATCGAGACGATGAGTGGACATTTTCTACTTCCTTCTTGTACATGGGTGTTTGGCGTGCATTTCGAAGTTAAAATTTTACACAAATTATTGACGTGTGTTTCAATAATAGATCGAATTGGTGTTTAAATTTAAATCCGACCGGATTCACCGTAAGTACACGTTGTTTGCTTTTTTTCGTGGTTGTATTATTTCTAATTACGACGTACGCTTTAGAACGTGCGTTGACCGTATACTCACACCGTGTCTTACGCCTGGATAACTCCTGGGTATGCTGGAATGGCTATTTAAGAACCTTTCGTTACATAACTGATCGAGTACCACGATTTCGCATTCAAATCAGCTGCCAACAGCTGGTGAACTCCACAGGCCTATTGACTCGTTCATGCTGCATAATTGTTACTTCGAGGGAATCTATTTGTCGTCCGTTCTTCAGTATAAACCTCCCCTACGGAAAATCCTGGAATCACCTACCTTCTGAAGCTGTCAAATACTGTCGCTAGCAAGAACGTTCATTCTCGGAACTGCATACTAGAACACAGCTAAGTTTTAATGTTTAAGTATCCTACTCAATATCAATGCGTATGAAGCTCACGTACACGTGACATTAAACGGTTTCAGTCTCTAGCATTTAAGTAAACTTTTATTTGGTGTAGACTCAACCACCGATGTTCGGTTTGTTTTAACCAGCTCCCTAAGTGTTTGCGCGCTTTACATAGAGTGGGTGAAGCTAAAACAAAAGGCCTTTGGGTTGTCGGGAGATACTTACCTTCTTTATTCCGAGTTTAAGTTAGTATTAAGTTCACCGTGTGTAAGTGATCTGTGTACGTCGAGTTTTCTTAGTAACAAATCCACAATTGGAACGCTAATTTTAAATTTGGGGTGTAACTACAAAGCTTATCTGCATTCGACACATTTAATCGCGAGCTTTAATTATTATTGTTGCTAACGCACGTACTCATATACGACATTCTCTCTATTTCTGTCATCTATATTGAATTGTCTATTTGTTTCTCTGATTTGTGTTTGTTTTAGCATATTAGACCTTTTAGTAAAACCTATTGAATTCCTGTTGGTCGGTTTTATTTCTCTCTATTAACCAGCAGTGGTGCCCCGTTAAGCAGCAGTTTATTTCTTTTCAGGTTCTCAATGACCTCCCCAACTCACCGACTAAGCCGGACACTGCTGTGCTAACTACTACAAATACTGGATCCTCCACGAATTTAGTGCGCTACTTTGAGCCAAATAGTATTGTTCTTTTCTCTAGGTTGTACCGCTAGAGCAGTCGCTTTCTTTTATTATTATTTCTGAACTACAACCGTTACAACTATTTTTTGGGTTCTGCAGTCAGGGATAAAGAATTTTCTCAAGAACAAGTATCAACAAGCACACCAAGTCGTGCCTAAAACGCTGTTCATTTAAATAAGAAGTTAAGAAACACCAATTAGTTTAGTTTTGTTGTTAAAATATTTCGGAACACTTTGTACAACTTTTAAACGATAGCTCGCCAGAAATAATGGTGATATTTCCTTATCACTTTTCAAATAAAACTGTAATAGAAAATTTCCACTACTCTTGGTCACCCGGTATAAATAATAGAAAAAAATTGTTTCAAAGAAATTAGTCATGAAGAAAAATGCTAAAAAGCAAACCATATCGTTAAATACTTTGAAGTACGTATAAGTTTAGTTTGTTTTTCAGATTTCATTTCAATTTTGATTTAAAATTCAAAATTTTAGAAAGTTTTTAAATCCTCTACCTTTCAATAGACAAAACATGTTCAAAACTGGGCATAGTTGAAGTAAGTAGTTGATTTACTCATATTTGCTTACAAGTGTACCAAATGAAAATAAACACTTCAGTTGATGAAGAGGGCAAAATAAAAGTCAGCACAGCAAAAATATTCAAAATTAAACATTGTAGTTGTAAGATGGCGTTGAAAAGTCATTAATTTGTTTTAACTTAGTCACAAGATGGCGCTATTTTACAGTTTTCATATAACCTACTACTTAATATTTACATAAGAATTTTAAATTATTGTTTTTTTGTAGACACTTTTTTATTGAGTTCCGCACGAAAGTGGAACTTTCGTAAAAAACAACACTGACTTTCACAAACTTTTGTTACAACCATTTTGTCAAATTCTGATTGTTCATTTCAGAATAATAATTACTTATTTTATTTCCAGACTCAAATCTATTTAATGCCCTAACCGCTAAACCAAATTATCCGCCAGATAATAATATGCTGCCTCTTGGATATTGATACTTTACGCACTTTTTGGTTTTATCGTCCCAAGCTTTTGGAACAGTGTGACAAGTGTGAATGTATGTTTCATCACAACCAGCAATAATTTGCTCTACCTTCCTTTTTGTACTGTCTTAGTTTCCTCAAACACTCAATCCTTCTTAATTTAATATTATGTTTTTAGTTTATGCCTTACGGTAGGTTTTTAGTTTTCTTCCAGCAAAATCCTATTTTTCAGACCAACCTTCTAAATGTATCAATTTTTCCTCGAACTCTTTTTCACAGCTCATATAACCGGCCTCCTTTTATGGATCGCTGGTTTGTAAATTCCTACACCTGTAGCTTTTGCCTCTAACATTTCTTCATTCTTCATTACTATATAAACATTACATATTTAATTGCGCGACTTTGGCTGTGAACTACTCGTTTTGCATTATTCATCTTTGCAGTGAATAGAAACCCAAACAAGTTCTTAACTTTACAACAAACTGTTTCAATAGAAGTAGTGAAGCAAAAGTCATTCAGTACTGTGGATAAGAAAAGTAATATTAGAAAGAAATAATGTCTTTAGGTTCTAGTGTACAGGGTGGCCAACTACGAATGCGACTTTAACAGGTTGACTGCCAAGGTGAAAATTAAAAAAATGCATCCTAAAACCATTCGAGATTTTTGAGATCTATGGCAATATCAAGTATACCTATGAAATCAAACATCGTATTCACGTTTTTTCTTCGGGAATATTTTCAAAAAAACCTGTTAGATTTATGACCGCCCGGGCATAGGAAACCTCAAAGGTCTCCTATGCCCAAGCGGTCACGGTAACGGTGATCCTGCGCAAGCGCAAATAATGCACGCGTGGATTGCCAGAATGAATGATCAAACTAAGAAGATCTTCGCAATATTACCTCAAAGTAGAGAGATAGGTAAGGTGTATTTTGAAACAGTTGCTTTAGGTTATGTACTCACCTAGTTGTTTCAATTCCATCCAGAAAACGATGATGAAGACTCCATATTATATGATTCCGATGCTGATTCAGTATATCTGCCGTCAAGTGACAAGGAATTGTTGGAAACTTCAGGCGAGGAAACTTTTCAACGGTCTCAGAAAATTCGAAAAATAAATCATCTCCCGTCAACTAGTATGCAGATAATACTGCAAGCTGCTCAGCAACACAACTTGTTGAGCATAAAACACAATCCCATGTTACGACAAAAGATTAAGAAATGGAAACTGATTTAGGCCTTCAAAACTTAGATGTCTCTGAGCACAGCCTACACAAGATTGATGAACAAAATGAGACCACTGTGGAAAATACCCAGACATTCAACACTGCAAAACACGTTTGGACACAGACAGTTGGGAACTATAAAATGTTTGAGTACACAGAAGAAGCCGGAATTGCACTGAATTTTGGTGCAGCTCTAATACAAGAGTAGACTTCATACAACTGTTTTCGCTTATCGTTCGGTAGCAAAATTGTCGATAAACTAGTTGTTCAAACCAATCTATATGCAACACAAGTTCTTACTGAGCATAACGATACCGGACCAGGATCTAGACTACATAGATAGTTTCCTGTAGATAGAGAGGAGATGCTTCGATTTATTGGAATAATTGCATATAGATGGGTATAGTACAAATGCCTTGTATTGAAAACTACTGGAGTAAGGACAACTTTTTCAGAAGCAGTCTCAAAACCGGTTCCAGCTCCTATTGAGAATGTGGCATTTTTCAACAACCAGGAGTACCCGGAAGGTTGTATTGATGAGTCAATCATACCATTCCAAGGTTGCCTAATTATGAAACAACACATTCCAAACAAGACATATAAATATGGAGTGAAACTTTTCAAGCTGTGTAGTGACAATAGATATACCTGGAATGTGAGGATCTATGCAGGGAAAGAGAAGAATAACAACGCTTCAGTTGCTACAATTGTTGTTCTCAATTTATCACGAAATCTTTTGAATTCAGGCCAAACAATTGTAGCGAATAATTTTTACACGAGTCTCGAACTTGTGAATATTTTACTTGAAAAGAAAACTCACTAAGTGGGAACCTTGCGAACGAACCGCAAAGGAAATCCACCAGAAGTTACAAAGAGAAAGTTGAAGAAGGGAGAAGTATTTGGAGAACGAACGCGGTGTCTGCATCTTCAAATGGCGTGACAATCGAGACGTCTTGATGCTATCAAACCAACATACAGAGACGCACAGGTGTTGTGAACAAACCTAAAGCTGTAATTGATTACAATGAAGGTAAATCTTTTATCGACTTGTCGAGCTACGGATCAGCTTTGAGAAAGTCGCTAAGATGGTACAAAAAGCTTGGAGTCGAATTCATTTTAGGAACAACAATATTGAATGCCTGGGTCATCTATAATCAACTATCTAACAAGAAAATGAAGATGGAAAAATTCAGAGAAGAAATAATAAAGGCGCTCTTTCCGGAAAAGAATGAAGTAGGACTACCTGAGCGACAGGTGGAGACATCAACAAGAAGATCACTTGCAGTTCACAAATTTGTTAAAAAGAAGGTTTGGCGGTGAAAACAAAGGAAATACTGTAAGCGATGTTACAGTGAGAAAATAGCAAACAATTTATCAAAAAATTAGTAAAAAAGTTAGCACTTATTGTGCACTGTCAAGATGAACCACACTTGTGTCTTCCTAGTTTTAACACCATTCGTCATAAAAACTAATATTTAGGACTTTTACAGACGCGATACTTTTGTTTTGTACGGTTTTCTTTCACGAAAGAGCAATAAAGTTTCTGTTTCTGTATTGTAAGAATTTATTACCTATTGGTGAGAAATCCAAAACCTGAAAGTTAAACCATGCAGCCCGGACGGTCAGGTGTGATACGTAAATCCCGCATGACCGCTTACTAGGCAGAGTAGGAATCTTTATTGAATCACGAACTCTAGCGGTCATATATGATCGCCATCGCACTGCAGTTTTACACAGGTGCGGTCATATATGCCCGCCCTGGCAGTCAACCTGTTAAAGATCAGGTATCTTTTGTTACGTTAATGTAACAGAATTTATAGAAACATCCTTGTTTAGATTCAAGATTGCAGTTACGCCCCTTAGTGGTCATTTCAGAAACTTAAATATTATATTTAGGTTTTTCTCTTTGGGGTTTTAGTCATAATTATTTTTTCCGCAAGCCTCTGCGATGGATCGTTTCCCAGGTACAGTACCTCGCATTCTTAGTTGGCCACTCGGTACTTTGTACTTCACATTACTGATCGGAATTAGTCTTTTGCACAAATTACAACTGTCTCAATTAGGTACCTATAGCAAGGTATAACTATGGAAAACATTTTGATTCAAGTATCGGTCAACGTGCTAAATAAAAAAAGTCGTGTAATACAATCTTGAAAAAAGACCTAAAAGAGGTTGCAAAAAAAAAGAGTTGCTTAAAAACGTATTAAATTACTCAACATACACGTTAATCAAAGAATTAAACTGAATGATATTTGATTGAACTTATATTTGCATAAGATAGTTATTGTATCAATCATCGAAGCGAAATTCTTACGTAATACTTTAAGTATAATAATCAAACATAATTGTGCATTCAAAATGATGTTTCTTAAATAAGGTCATCCATCGGCATATTTTTATTTGTGTGAAGCACGATTTAAAGCTTAAAATTATATATAAAGGTACTGATGACTTCCTATATAATCAAACTGTTACATCGTCTACAAAAAAGACGAAAAGAACTGACATTTCAATAGTATGGAAATATAACAGTAGTTAATCATGAGTTTAAAAAATGCAGTAGCAACTATGATAATTCATTTTCGAGAAGAAAAAGTGACGACGCGATGATGACGATGCCAAAATTTTTCAGTGACTCAAACGAAACGAATTTAAGTCGCTTATTAATACACCTGAAGTTTTAATTTGGTGGATTGTAATGTTGTTGTTGACACGCCGGTATTTTTTTTCCTTATGACACTGAAGGCAACAGCAGACGCTGTAATTTATCAAAGTAAAAAGGTTTAAAGATCGCGAGTTCGAGATTCTCAGGTAGCGCGGGCGTGGGAAAAGGCAAATGCTTGTATATTAAAGCGAGAGTGTAACCCAATTTTTTCGATATGTCATGAAGTAACATGCGTAATGACCGTTATTAACCGCTTATTTGTGGATTAGGAAGAATTTTTGCGCGATTTTGGGTGAGCAGAGGTATTTTGTAATTTCTACATTTGTGACATTAAATGCTTTTAAAAAGTTTGCATTCAATAACTTTAATCGAAAAACGCATTTGACGGGTCTTCTAGGGACAAGAAAATGATAACCTCCAGAAATGTTTACTAATTTGTTTGATTTATAAGTATTTAAATTTTGAATTTGTGGGAGGAGTCATTACTAGAATGTAAGAAATTTATTGTACAAGACTCTTTATTTTAAATACGTCTTTCATTTTATCGTCACTACACTGTATGAATACGGAGATGTGATAAAAATGATAACATTAGGTAGGAAATTTTATTTTCTTTTGCGTTTGGTAAACTTTTATTATAACTAATGAAGAACTTTAGTTTTTATATAAAGTGAGTATGAATCCTACGCTACGATTTATTATTCCTTTTTAGGATCTTCCAAAGATTTTTACAAACTTTTTGCCAACGTTTCGCCACCATCAGAAGAGGGCTTCCTCAAGGCGAAAAACTTTCTTTTAGGCCGTTTTCTCAAACACAAATAGCGACATCAACATGGAAAACGTAGACAAGATTAAAACTTCAAGCTTCATTTATATAAAGACACGTACATTACAATTAGTCCAGTCAATGAAATAGTAATATCGGGTAATCTGTATATGCAACACCGATTTTTCTAAAAATTCAGAGAAACCCTCATAGGGGTTGCTTTTTATTTTGTCGGGTAATGAAAACAATATTATAGTTGCAGGTTCGGACTTATAATCGAAAGAAGTACTATCGTTTGACATTGTGAGGGTTCAATTACTATGAATTGACAATTTTTAATCCCCAAAAACCACCCCCTATGACGGTAATCAACCCTTATAATAACTACCCCTAGCAAATTTTTAAAAAATTTTTTATGTTTCAGAATCTTGACGATATTAAAAAAGTATTAGTTTATCAAGCCTTTAAAGTTTAAATTTAATTTTTAATTTTTGGAAAAATAAATAATTTCAATCACAAATCAAATGACAGGAAAATAAAATATTCATTTTTATTTATGAACATGAATCAATTTAATTTCAATATATTTATTAATTCATAAGTAATTGAAAAACCACAAATAGGTAATTAAAAATCTTCACTCTCATCTTCCTCTATCTCTACAACTTTTTTTAATCTGTTACGGTTTTATTTTCTGAATATAAAACGTGTGTCGAGAGCAATATTAAAACGTGTGTCGCGAGTAATATGTTACGACGAAAGTCGTATTTGGCGCGCATTTTGCTAATTTTCTATTAGTTGAAAATAAAATTCGGGTAAGATTCCTAGACGAACAGGGGACATTTTTCTTCTTCCGCACGGGTGGTTTAGCATGCATCTTCAATTGAAATCTACACAAATCCTATATGTGTGTTACAAGAGTTCCAATTATTGGTTAAGTTTAACCGGCTAAATTCACCGTGAGTACACATTGCTTTTCTTTTTCTGTTTGTATTAATTTTAACACGTGAAATGCTTTTAGCACGTTCTTGACCTTATGATTTCGCTGTGTGTTATACCTGGATAATTCCTGAGGGTACTGGAGTGGCTGATTAAGACCTTCTTTGTCAATTAAAGACCACACCACGGTTTCGCATTAGTTAAGCTGCAGGCTACCGGTGGATACCACGTCTAACAGGGGTTGTTTATGCTCCATAACTTCATCGAGAGAACCTATCGCCTTCCGTTTCTTTTCGCACACCTCCCCTAAGAGGAATCCTGGAGTTACCTAACTTCCCAAACTGTCGATATTGTCGCTAGCAAGAAAATCTTATTCTCGGAACTGCATCCAACAGATTACAGCCAAGTTTTATCATTTAAGTAACTTACGCATTGTTAATGCGTATGAAATTCATGTACATATGACATGAAACGGCTTGATCTTTAGTTAAATCTTTATCCGGTGTACTCTCCATAACCGAACGTTTTAACCAGCTCAATACGGACTCGGGCGCTTCACTTAGACCGGTTGACTCGCAAACAAAAGGCCTTTTGGGTTTTGCGGGAGGTACTTACCCCTTTAATTTTAGTTTAAGTCAGTGTCGTTGCATGTTCGACCAGATAAATCCCCGTGTGTAAGTGATATGTGCACGCAGAGTCTTCTTATTAGCCAATCCTCAATGAGAACGTTAACATTAATTTTGGTGTACTGCTAACGTACGTGAATATATGCGACAGTCTCTCTATTTCTGTCACATTCACCTATTACAATAAGATTTGTTTGTTGTTTTATTGAATTGTCCGTCTTTCTGTTAAGACTAATTGTTGTGTTTGATCTAGCTTATTAGACTTTAAGTAAAACCTGTTGATCTCCTGTTGGTCGGTTTTATTTCTTTCTTTTACCTAGCAGGTGGTGCCTTGTTTGACAGACAGCAGTTTAATTTCTTAGAACTCTTTAGCCCCCCCACCCCACCCCGACTCTCCGATGAAGCGGCCTTGAGCTGAAAGGGGTAAACGGTCATATCGTACTCAATTTTTATCCTATCAAAAACCAAAAAACCCAAAACTAAAAAAAAGAAATCCTACAATTTTGTACTTTATCAAATTTTGCCTCTCTTTTTTAATTTTTGAGTTATTTTGAATAAAGGAAAATTTTTCGCAAAATTACAAAAATACACTATTCTCTTCAAGCTCGACTTTTTCAAAACTACGTACTTTAAACCGCTCAAACTTTCGGAGCCTATTTAAAATGTGTAAATAAAGTGATTTGTGATTTGTACATTTTTTCGAAAAAATAGAAACCGACCTTTTTCATGTCATAACTCGCTTAATTTTGATGCTAAACACTTTTAGAAAAAACCAAACTAAAGGATTTTTCAAGCAGTTTAAAGTTAAAGTTAAAGTTTCTGTAAATTTTAAACAAAATACATAGTTTTTTATTGTTTTCACGATAAAGTTTTTAATTTTTGTTTTGACAAATACAAACAAAAATTTTTAATGTAATATTTTTCACTCCCGAGAAGGGGTGGCATCCCTCCCAGGGAAAAAGCAACCTCCGGCACAGGGTCAACTTTGAAGTAGAGGGTAAGTAGAACTTAAATCCAAATTTTTAGGAAAATTGGTCTGCTTGTGCAAATTACCCGGGAAAATGGACATTGACTGGACTAAACATAATGTTTCGCCTTGAAGAAGCCCCGATCTGATAAGGGCAAAACGTTAGCAACAACTTTATAAAAAGGCAGTGTCTTTTTCTACCTCCACTTTTGGAAAATCCTAAAAGAAATGAATATTATATTTCAAAAACCACAAAAATCCAATTTTACATTTTATTATTATCAATAGTAAAAATAGTTATTTGTGTATCAAGGCTGTAAAGTAGGTTTTTTTCGGCCGCTCTGATTGTTGATGGTCGAGACGACGCCGAGGCCATCATATCAGAAAAAGACCGAATAAAACCTTTACAACCGCGATACACACAACGTTTTTTAGGCGCTCACTCTAAATGTAACGTACGAATGCTAAACGAATGAAACAATTTGACATTGACAAGAATTTGTATTCAATTTTTTTTATCAAATTATATTCTATTTTTTGTTGATACATAAGGTTATACTACATGCGATGCTTGCCCACAAATTACACAGAACGACATACGTTTCTGAATTGCATCTTACGCAAATCTTAAGGATATTATTGTTTACAGAAATAAAAAAACTATGTCACATCAGTTATACTTTATTGCAATGAGGAATGGGTATCCTTTACTTATGTATTTATTCGTATAGTACATTACACAAATATTGTATTGTGATGTAAGTGTTATGTATGGTGCCCCAGAAGATCAGTATAAACCTGTATAGTGTGGTGACGAAACCGTGTGCAATAGTGGATTGGTTAGTCTTGGCAAAGCATTTACTCCAAGGTTTAGAAAAACCACTAAAACCTAAACATGCCAACGAAGCGGCCGTTTTACTTTTTTTTGACACATAAGTACAAAAAAGTGCTCATCTGAAAAAGAAACAATTTACGTCCTTATTTGCGGCCGTAAAGTAGCACTTTTTTGTACTCATCTGTCAAAAAAAAGTAAACCGCCCACTTCGTTGAATCACGATACCCATGCCTCATTACAATAAAGTATAATTGATGTTACATAGTTTTTTATTTCTGTAACCAATAATATCCTTAAGATTTGCGTAAGATGCAATTCAGAAACGTATGTCGTTCTATGTAATTTGTGGGCAAGCATCGCATGTGGTATAATCTTATATATCAACAAAAAATAGAATCTAATTTGAAAAAAAACTGAATACAAATTCTTGACAATATCAAATTGTTTCAGTCTTTTAGCAACCGTACGTTACTTTTAGAGTGAGCGCCTAAAAAACATTGTGTGTACCGCGGTACAGCAGGTTTTTTTGGCCGCTCTGATTGTTGATGGTCGAGGCGTCAGCACAAATAACTATTTTAAAAATCTCATAATATGAAAAGTAAGTGAGTGAATGAGACAGAAAACTGAGAGAGGTAAGATCTTCAATATATTGACAAAATAGTTGTTCATCCAGTAGTTGATGACTTCAATATCTCAATATATCAATATCTCTTATACAGGGTGATTCATAACTATTGGGACATAGGCTAAGGGGGGATTATTTAGACCAAAATATGACCATAAAACACAATATGGTTAAAATAACATATTGCGGTGGAAAAGAAACAAGGTGTTAGATAAAAAAATTTTTTTCTTTATTTTTGTTAATAATTTCACTGTAAATGTATTAATTCTTATTAAAATCTACAGAGAAGCATAATTATCTGACAGTCCAAAACGTACCCTTAATAAATAAATCTGACACTACGAACTGTTCAACTGCGTTTTTCTCGGAAACAAATGAAATTATCGTATTTAAACAGGAGTACCAATATTGTGTAGAAATTATGTTTACGTCATATTATCTGATCAAAATCACTACAAAGTTTTCTCAAAAAAAGTTACCATTCGATTTCATCATCAGGAATCATTCACGTAGCGCCCCCTACAACAAATTGTAAAATAGTACATAAAATAATGTTCTTGGTCTAAAGTTATGCCTCTCTGCCGATTTTGATAAGAATTGATAAATTGGTAGCGAATAGAACAAATCGTAAATCGCCGACCGTACTCGGTTGGGAACGGTTAATGTAAATACCGTAATAATGCAACTGATACTTTTTCTGAAAATTTTTATGTGCGGGGTTTAATTATACACATCAAGTAGTAAGCAAAAATGATGTCTGTGCTGCACATGTGTTTAGTTTTGAAAAGGTTTCATTTTTTGGCTGGCAGAGCGCGTACATTTATATTATAATTTCAGGAAAGTATTCCTCCAAAAATTAATTAAATTCTTAAATAAAAATGGTCTTTTAGGACTTCTTCTTTGTGAAGGTAGGAAGGACAAACTACTCAAAAGGTTGTGATTGCCGAGGTTTCGCTCCTCATTGTGAGGGTTTTTTCAAGGCTTACACAAGTATGAGTTGGACGTCAAATTTAAGGAAAGAATATAACCATCAAAATATTGATATTTACATCAATTTTAAAAATTTTAAAAATATTTAAAGATTTGTAAATATACTATATACAAAACTTATAAAACACAACCACGATGTATGTATTTAACTTTCTAGAACATTTGTTTCGTATTTGTTTGAAACGTTTGTGTATTACAAAGATAAGATATTGTGTAAGTACAAAGAGTAAATAATTTATTGCTTTGTTGATGGTGATTTTAGTCAGTTATTTCATGTCGTCTTCAAATGAGTACGATAGGCAATGCCGTATAAAAATGTTTGTATTTATTTATAGTGACACCACACGTTGTTGTAATGGACGCCAAGATAATTAATGGCAGAGAGGAGTATTCAAGGTTTGAAGAAGCCATTGAAGACATTGAAAATCAGAAATCTATTGGTAATAAAGTTGATGTGTGCATTTTACCTCCAAAATTGGGCTAGCTAACGGATTGTGAAGAATATCATGACGATGAAATACAAAATTTAGGTTCATTTCGAAATGAAATTCCTGGAACAGTAGAAATTGCAGTATCAGATAATTCTGACGAGGACGATTTTGCTAGTGGCCCCTCAACATCGTACTGTGATTTTCCTGAAACACAATGGACAAATAGACATCCTGATTACCCTTTGTATGAAGGTAACATATGTTTACTAGTGAGTTGGATATAGTAAAAGCTGAACTAAAGGATTTGACTTCGCGAATAGTTTTTTGAAAAACTCATGATCGATTCTTTTTTATTTATTTATTTTTATTTGCATGTTAATACATAGATGTTTACAATTGTCATATATAAAATACGTTAATCATTTAAAATTTGAATCAGATACAATTAATAAAACAAATTCAGATTATACAATTAAAAAAACAATATAAAATGTAAAAGATCTTACAGCACTTTTTGAAGCTGACCATGCTCGTGGCTTCTAAATTCAGTGTATTTAAGAGCTATCCTTCTCTTAAAATTCATTAATGTCATAGAAGGCATTTTTGATAAAAAAATTTTAAGTGTCTTTTTCATCCAGAATTTTGTTCAGAACAGTTTGCTGTAATAGTTAGAACTAAATTTGCTATCAACAATATATGTTAAGAATCAATATTATACTCTCAACAAAAAAACAACCATGGATTTACAGTTTCAAATTAGGAAATGCGAACGTTTGTTGCCATTTTATTACTAACAGGTTATAATACCCTACCACAAGAAAGGATGTACAGGGCTTTAGATGGAGATTTAGGCGTTGCATTTGCAATGTCTAGAGATCGATACGAAATAATAAAACTTCTAATAAATATGCTTATAAAAGAATTTTGCTACTGGTGAGTTTTTCACAAAGATTTATCTGTAGCTGAGTCAATGGTGAAATATTTTGGACATAATCCATACAAACAATTTGTTAAAGGAAAGCCAGTAAGATACGGCTACAAGAACTGGATGCTAAGTAGGTCTACAGGATATTGCTACGCTTTTGACGTATATTGTGGAAAACAAATTGAACAAGAAATAACTTTGAAGAAAATTTTTGAAAAAAAAAAATAAGATAAGAGGTATATGAACCTTAAGAGACAACAGGGATAATACTTATAAAATGGAAGGACAATAATATATGCTCAATTTTAACCAATTATAACTTTGTAGAACCCTTGCAGTATGTGAAACGTTGGTCAAGAACGGAAAATTCCAAAGTGAATGTACCACAACCAGCCTCTTTTTCGTCATACTATAAAGGAATGGGTGGAGTAGATGCCCATGATCAATGTATCTCCTTGTACAGAATTGCGATTTGAGGAAAAAAAGTGGTGGTGGGTTTTATTTACATACATACATTTACTGACGCCTGGAAATTGCATCAAATAACATCCGAGAGTAAAATAAACCAATTGAAATTTCGTCGAAGCATTGTTAAGAGTTATTTACAGGAAGCTGCATCATCAAGAAACAAAAAAAACGCAAAGCGGGAAGTTCGGTTCAAATTGTTGAAGGAAACCATTGGGGACAAAAATTACACAGGCCGTTAAAGTGTTGTGGATGTCACAAAAATGCTCGGTGGTCATGTAAGAATTACCAAAAGACTATGTGCATAGAAAACGGGTGTTTTGAGAAATACCATACTTCTGCCTAACGTCCTCATTTGAGGACGCCTATTTTTTTCATATAAATAAACATATTTTGCCAAAATTTTTTCATTTATTTATATATATATAATAATATATTATGCAATGAGCACGTAATGCTTACTATTAAGACTGTTCGTGTCTTAATAGTCATTACATGAGAATTGCATACACTTTACGACTCCATAATGCTAAATAGAAACGCTAATTTTATAATTGAGCACTACTACTACGAGGATGTATTGATATCTAGTTAGCCTAGACCAGTTCCTTGCATAAACAAAATATTGCGTTACCATAGCAACGAACAATAACTTATTAGAAGTGTCTGTGTAAAGTTTGACGTCAAAAAAGTAAACCAGAGTCACGCAATAAATTAAATGAAAAAGATGTCCACCGAAATTGTGAAAATCGAAAAATTGGAGTATCGAGCCATCATCAAGTACCTGTATTTAAAAGGGTTAAGAGGTAAGCAGATTTACGAAGATATGCTTAATACCCTTGGTGATCAATGTCCTTCGTATGCGACCGTCAAAATTGGAATGCAAGCTTCAAAAGAGGTAAATTTTCCATTGAAGATGATGACCGATCGGGAAGGCCAGTTTCTGTGTCAGTCCCCGAAAATATCGATGCAGTTCATGACATGATTTTATCAGACCGTCGAATTGGGCTAAAACGGATATCTGAAGCACTGAATATTTCATACGAACGCGTTCATCATATGGTTCACGTCAATTTGGACATGAGAAAAATTGCTGCAAAATGGATCCCCAAATGTTTGAATGTTGACCAAAAGCGTGCAAGGGTAGAAGCATCGCGTTCGATCTGTGCTCGATTTGAAAACGATGTAGACTTCTTAAACCGAATTGTTACTATGGATGAGACTTGGGTACATTTCTACGATCCAGAAACAAAGCAACAATCGATGGAATGGCGACACTCTGGTTCTCCAAGACCTAAAAGTTTCGTGTCCAAAAATCTGCTGGAAAAGTTCTTGCTTCAGTTTTTGGGATTGCCATGGAGTAATCATGATTGATTTTTGGATAAGGGTAGAACAATAACTGGAGATTACTATTCGACATTACTGACCACTCTACGGGAAAATATTAAAGAGAAAAGACGCGGAAAGCTATCCAAAGGTGTTTTGTTTTTGCAGGACAACGCCCCTGCACACAAATCTCATGTTGCCATGCAAAAATTCGTGATTTAGGGTTTGAATTACTAGAACACCCCCTTATTCACCTGATTTGGCTCCGTCCGACTATCACCTCTTTCCTCAACTGAAAAAAAGTTTAAAAAGTCGTACATTTTCTTCCAACAAGGAGGTAATAGAAACATTTTTTTTGAAAGGTCCAGAGACGTTGCAGGTTCGCTGTAATAAATGTATCCAATTAAGAAGACAATATGTTGAGTAATAAAATATTTTACATTGAAATTTTGTTTTGTTCTATAGTAGGCTAAGAATTTTTCAATATATCCTCGTATAGTTACGAATTGTTAAATTTGCTAAATTTATGTTTGAGTTTTAGCAACAGCACCAGTCGATAAGTGCAATAAAGAACAGTGTATTTCTATTGGTTCTGAATTTGTATCCTACTCATGGAATATTTGATAATTATTTAATGTCGTAGTTCTAATAATAGGAGAAAAAACATCGTAATTGTTGAAATCTTCAATTTTGTTGTCATGTATTTTGTCGTTAAAATGTATAGTTTTTTCAGCAAAACATAGTTTTTCCAAAAAATACCAATAACGTTGAAAAAGGGCATTTTTCAATATATACAGGGTGTCTCAGAAATAAGTACATTAATTTTAACCACTAATCCAACTCATCAAGATGAACAACTTTTCTCTGTGCCATTTTTTCCAAAATCTCAAGTTTGTTTTTAATCCTCCCTCCCCCTTCCCCATACCAACAATAGGCAGCGTTTCGTAACACCAAATAAGATATCTTTTTGTCCTATTATTACTATCTTTAATTACAACAGTACATAGAGGACTCGTTAATTTATGGGGAAGGGGAAGGGGAATTAAAAACAAACTTGAGATTTCGAAAAAATGGCACATAGAAAAGTTGTTTATCTTGATGAGTCCGATTAGTGGTTAAAATTAATGTACTTATTTCTGAGACACCGTGTATATGAATTTCTAAAATTTAACCAAACATATTAAAAACATTTAAAAAAATACTTTAAAATATTTCAAAACGTATGAGGGTTAAAATCTTTTTTCTTTTGTTAGTTGTATCAGTGACTATATGTATATCCTAGACTTTCAACTGCTTTAATTGGGGACCAATACCGATAGAAGCCGTGTGACTAAATCCTAAACGAGGCATAATAAACACTTTTGAACCACTTATACGTCAAATTATTGTCGGCATAAAATACCTTAACAAAGAAAGCCTACTGATAATTAAAAAATTCGCATTTTTTTAATTTACTGCAAAAACCATTAATTTGAGATATAAACATGTAATAACAAACTTTCTTTAAATTTCAGTGTAGAATCCAATCGTGATAAGAAAAAGGGTTTTCAAAAGTTTTGGAATTTTTTAAATAGCAAAGTTTGGCAATATTTTGTGAGCACCTTATACAAAGTTTTGAGGTGTTTGGAGAGCTATAAGTGTTATTTGTTCAAATGCTAAAAATATTTAAATCTGATTAACTAGGATTTAAAAAATATAGGTTATTTCACTAGGAGTTAAACAATATAATTGTTGAGCTTAAAAGTTTGCTGGCGAAGTCTTATCCGAGTCAGCAAATTAAGCAAAACAATTATATTTTTTAACTCCAAGTGAAATATACTATTTTTTCTTTAAGCGTTTATTGCTGGTTTTCATGGACGTGAAATCCACAAATTTTTTATGCCGACAAATCTCAAAATATTTACAAAATTATTATTTAGTTCAACAATTTATTTCTAGGGATTTATTTTTTTCTGGTTGGTACCCACTTGTCACTGCATACTTACTTGATTTACAAATTTAAATTTAAATAAAGTGACACACGAGCATTCAGCCTCAATTGAATATATTACTTTAAAAAATGTAAATCGCAATTGTGCATAAACTAATTGCCGAACAATTGCAGGGTTTTGCACACACTAAGTACGTATCATTACCTCATATTTTCTGAAATATTTATGCTACATCTAAAAAAATGACGGATCTACAAATTTAAAAAGAAATACCAAAATATATTACCTGACTGAGTCCAATTGGTGCCAATTTTATTCGTATTTTTATCTTCTGTAACTTTCCTTTTTACACCATTAACATTGGTTTATTACTTTTCACGCAGGAAAAAAAAACATGTTTCTTTGCATATAAATGTAAATTAACAATATAATGACAATTCATTTTCGGTATAAAACATGAATTTAAGGTACTTTATACTATTTACAATTACATAGTGCAGGCGATATTCTACTATTATTTTTGTCAAAAATTTACTAATTATTTGCCCTATTGACTGGGGTATTATTACTCAATAATGTTAATTGATTTGTTAATGGAATGGACAATAAAATACCATTTGTATTGTATCGTTTCTGGTTTTTACGTTTTTGTAAACTCTCATATTTATACAGACGTCTCCACACCTAACCTAGAAAGTAATCACATTAGTTGAGGTTTATGTAAAAGTATTAATTGGTAATTACATTAACGTTACGGTTACATCTGCGTGAGGATTCCATAAAAATCAACGTTTATTTGTTTATTAAGTATTGGATGATTTTCACTTATGTGTCCGTTTTGTTGACATTTAGAAAATTAAGTAACAATGGGGAATTTTACCAAATGTCACTTTTGTAAGATCTAGGCCGGGAATTTGATGTTCCCGGCCGATTTTGAATCTCTTGTATATTATAATAACATTTATCCAATAAGAATTTTTTTAAAGTCATTTAAATTTGGTTTTTGATTCTGTGTATATTCTTTTATAATAGTTGGTAGGTTGTTATACAATTTTATACACATACACCTTGGAGTTGTGCTATAGAGATTAAGCCTTTGTGTTGGGACCAGTAAGTTGTTTTGGTGCCGAGTGTCGTAGATATGGTTGTCTCTATTTTTACAAAATTCATCATAATTATTCCTTACATACATACAACAAGTGTTCATTATATGTTGTACATTTTGATAGTATACATAGCCCTTTTTGTAATCTAAATATATCTTTTGCTTGTAGAGCACATCCCAAAACATCAACCCATAGAGCAAGCGTGACTGAAAATATTCGTAGTAGATAGTCTTTAGTGCAGCTTCGGAAACTTGGTATCGCAGCCTTCGTAGCAGGTAGCAGATACTGTGAGTTTTTTTCGTAGAACGTTGATATGGTGTCCCCATCCCAGTTTGGATTTAATATGTATTCCTAACATTTTAACAGTAGGGTTGGGTTGTAGGCTAGTAGAACCACATTTGATTAAAGGAGTTAGATTTTCTAACAGTCGTTTACTTTTAGTTTTAAAATGCACTAAAGAAGTTTTAGATTCATTTAGAAATTTTTTGCCCCACTCAATTATTAGTATATTGATGTTATTGGATTTGTTTGTGAGCGTTTGAAGTTCATCTGCGGATACACTGAAAAAAATCTGTTAACAAAACTGTCTTGCTAATAGATAACTAGTAGCCCTAGCCAAACTACAGGTGTGTCTGCATAAAGATACGGTTGTAATAACAAAGTGTTTAGTTACAAATACAAGTTAATTATTGCTAAGTGGTTTGTTGTAGAGTCCACAAAGTTTTTTGTAGAGATTATCATTCATTCTTTATAAACAACAAAATAAAATATTAACAGTATTTTTGGTTACATCTTAAAGAAATTCTTTAAGCTTAGCAGTCATATTTGATTACTTCTATGTTACTCTTATTTAAACATAACTAAGCAACATACTGACGCAAGCAAGGCTTTTGCGATTTCAGCTAAAAGAAATGTTATCGGTAGAATTATATTATGCTGTAATCACAGAGCAACTGATACTCATAACAGAATTTTGGTTGACGTTACCAAACAGTTTTGCAGTTCATCATTAAATTAATTAATGCACGCCGTACGGCCATTGCGTTATTAAGTTGTTCCTTGTCAACTTCGGCTGCTCAAGTTCTATTAATATTTATATATAAAAGTGAATGGCTGACAAAGACGTTGTTGATTTTTTGACAGTGTGGGGTCTTCAACAATATAGTGAAATATTTAGAGGTACGTATATAACAGATTTATTATCAATTTATATGTAATTATTATAATGCTCCCGTCTAGTCGTTGTAGCGCCCAGCTCTGCATGATGATAATATGTGATTCCCATATTTCTATTCATCGAGACAGTAAATTTGTTTACACTGATGATACGTATACTTATCAATAAGAACCGCATGTTTCTAAATGGAATCAGTACAATATTCTCTACGAAACATAGCCATTTTTGTATCAAAAATGCGTAAAAATGCTAGTTTCCAAATTTGTATAACATGACCATCTTATACTATATTACTTAACTAAAACATAATTTCTACTATAAAATAGAAAAATGTATAATCTAGTACCTGCCCATTTAATTGGGTATAAAAATATTTGTTGAGAACTTTGGCTCTTATGTTTAAAAGCAATACTATTATCTATTCCAGTTTTCAAATAAAATAACATGTTCAGAGCGGGCAGATATATAGTATTATACAACAAATAAACCTATGTCAATCGATTTTGGCGATTGGTTATCGCCTATTCTAATGAATTACAATTTTTGAATTTCGTATAGTTCGTTTATTGTTTGAGGTAGTTATTTGCACATCCTTTAAAGGTACTATTATGAGTAGAATAATTTTAACAGTTATTTTCATGCACTTTTTAAAATTTAAATCATAGTTGGTCGCATTTGTATGTTAATTTCCATGGCTTTTCCGGATTTTCTATGACAAAGATTTTAATTTTCCACGACTTACCTCAAACTATTCGACAATTAATTATGTAAAATCATCATGATATGTATTTATTAATTTGTTAAGTGAAAATTAAAAATTTCATGACTCATTAAATATCCGTATGACAAAAATTTTGGATTCAATGATTTTTCCAGGTTTTCAGTAGTGTAAGAACCCCAATAAATGTTGAGCCAATTCGTATTTTCATTCAATCAATACTTGAATCTATTAAATAAATAAAAAAAAAGCAAAGTCGTGATGATAACTGTAGTTGTGCTTTTTCCAATAGATAACGATGTCGACATAAAACTCTTCCTTTATTAACCGAAAGTATGATAAAAGAGTTAATTCCAAGTATTGGACACCGGGCTAGGTTCAAATCTAATCTTGATGAATGGAGAAATATATTAAACGGCATAACATTGTCACCAACTGTGATGGTTAGTATATTATTTAATCTATACCTTTAACAATTTTGTTCATACATTTAAAGTACCTAGATAACCCGCCGCTTCGTAGGTATTGTCTGTTTCTAAATACTAAAGCCAAGTTTCTCTTTTTTTGCTTCCTTATGCGGATTAAATATTCTTAACCAATTTTCCGATTTACATACAAATTGTCTTAGCAGGTCAGCGATCACAGTGCAACAAATATAACTAGAAAACGATTTATTACAGGAATCTAATAACTATTTGATCCCGCAAGAGGAAATTCCATCAAATCAGGAACAACAAATATTGCATGAAGAACCTCTGTGTATAAATTCAGATATCGAAAATATCTCAGGAGCAAGTAGTGAAATAAGTATAGGAGGGGTAGGTAGAGATGCACTGACAAACACGAGTTCATTGTTAATTTTGCATTATTAAACTTTTATTTCATTATTTTGGCTTTATAGTATATACAAAGATCTCGTGATGGATCTTTTCTGGAGTTAGAAAAGATCCACCCGAAATATTTGTACATCTACCATAATCACAACTCTTTTATACAGGACCTGCTGCGGTTCCTTAATAAAACTAACGAGGGAAAGCATCTATTGACTGCTTATCAATCTACGGGCCTTTTGGATAATACAGCAAGAAGGAGATTGTGCAGTTTAATTATAAATAATGAGTTGACTAATGATGTGCATGTACGAGTAACTTCAACTCGTTTGCATCATTTAGCACATGAAATTACAACAATATTTAAAAAAGAACACGCGGCAACGTATTTCATTCCTTATATCTCTTATGGGCCTGGACTTAAAAGGGCTGCTAAAGGTAAACTTTTAGACTGTCTGAACAATAAAAGAAGAGAATATAGGAAATCTGGAATAATAAACTCTTCAAGACGAAGTTCTACTAGTTCTACAGGAAGCGCCACTACTGTTACTCTTTTACCACAAGGTTTGGTAAAATATATTGAAGGAGAACAGCCTAACTTGTCGGTGGAAGAAAATCTTCAATGGCTGAGAAATTCAACTGAACCTTGGCAGAATGTTGAAGTTAACTGGCATTTAACAATTCACGCAAGGGTCGGAAAACTTTTATCATCGGAGGGGCCATCGATTTCTCAGTATTTGTCGGAGTTTCCTGCTTTAAAGAAGCCTTTGGGTTACATGTTGGTAAGTCAGCATTTTAGGAAATCATTAGGTTTTATAATTTCAACTTGTTTCTGCAGATTGAAAAGATTTTAACATTTCATATCCCGACGCTGCAGGAAAGCTGTTTGAAACTTTACCTATTTATAAAAACAGAATTATAGAGCTAGCTGCTAAACGTTTAAACAGTTCTAAAGAGCTTGCTGTAAAAACAGCCTGAAAGAATACCTAGACTGCGTTGAAAGTGAGTAATTCTGTGTAGTTTGTATTTCTTTTATATGAATTTTATTATTTTCTAACAGATGGAGAAGAAAGTTCCAACATAGCCGCGCTACTATGTATACCATACTTGGTAAATACAAACACTATAAAGAAAACTAAAAACAAAGTTCAGTGGCGGCCATCAAAATTGGAATCGCGAGATGGGTTCATTACTCACATAAAAAGCGAATCAGAACTCGAAGAAACGGTTACAAGAAGGCGAGACAAAATTTCTTCTCTGGGATTAACACTTCAACCATTCATAATCATCATAGGGCCTTCTCTTTCCGAGATAACAGGTTATATAGTAGTTGTAGATGATACATTTTATAGGGTTACATCCATTGTAGCTGCTGTGAACTGTTGCTTTAAAATTTTGATTATTCTTAATGCTCAGTACCCAGCGGAATCCGTTGCGGTTTGGTATTTCATACAAAGAGCCCTATACAATTTGAAAACCCCATGGGACAAAAGCTACACTGCAGTAAACGCTTTGTTGTCTGATATTGGTGTGCCATATAACCAAGAAATTTGAATTAAATTTTAAAGTTAATCTATTTCAAATATTATTTAGGTTTTAAACTTTTAACTTCTAGTTTTGATTTTTTAACTTAACCTAACTTTACTTAACAATAATGCCGACTTGTTTCTTATGCATGCAGGTTTTTAAGAACGTAAAAGGTCTCTTCCAACATTTTAATTTTAGTCATTTTGAACATTCTTTTGATTCATACCATTGCATTGAACAAGGTTGCTCAAGGTCCTTCAATTTACTAAATTCTTTTAGAAAACACATCAAGCGCCATCATTCATCTGTTCAAAGTCTTCAAGAAGAAACTTGTAAACCCTTGGTGGCAGTTAATGATAATGCCGTCTCGGCAAGTAGTTGTGGCATCCTTGATGAAATTTTAGTGGACGACAGTGAGCAGTCAGGTAGCACAGGCGAAGTTCTTCACCAGTCATTTGGTTTCTTTTTAGCCTCATTATACGGAAACCCTTTATTGCCTAGAAATGTGGTTCAATTTGTTGTTGAAGGCATGGAAATGTTTCTACAACATAGTCTCTCAATTTGCGTTAATAGTTGTGCAAAGGAAATGCTTTCAGATGGTTTAATTCCAGCAAACAGTTTAGATGATTTCAAAAATAAAATGCTTAGTTTTGTCCAGTTTCCTCTGGAAAAGTTTGACACAGAACATAAAAGAATAAAATACTTCTCAGCAAAAGGTTCTTATATAGCTCCAAAACAAATAGTAGTAGGTCAAAGATTGAGCGAAATTAAAATAAAAGGTGCTTCTTCAATAGTACCTTGCGCATGTTTAGAACAATTTATACCTCTCCGTAGTGTTTTACAACAGTTTTTCTCACTCAAAAATGTTCTTTTGGAAACTCTTCAATATATGAAAAGTTTATCTCTTGACGATGGCGTTGTACGTAATATTATGCAGGGTACTACATGGCGCAATCGAATGAAAACTCACAATGGCCGTATAGTAATTCCTCTTTTAATGTTTTTGACGACTATGAAAGTGGGAACGTTCTTGGTAGTCACTCGGGCGTACACAAATTAGGAGCAGTTTACGTCTCGATTGCGTGTCTTCCACCTCATCGTTCTTCTTCTTTATCAAATATATTTTTGGCCCTACTTTTCACTCTTCTGATAGGACAACTTTTGGCAATAGAACTATTTTTAAACCTGTCATTGACGAATTTAACTTCCTATGCGAAACTGGTGTTCACATTAATATCCCAGAGTTTACAGACACATTGTACTTTGAGTTAGCTGTCATAATAGGAGACAATCTGGGAATACATTCTATTATTGGTTTCACCGAAAGTTTTTCTGCAAATTTCCCTTGCCGTATTTGCAACGTTACTAAGGAAGAGTTAAAAGTCAGTGTTACGAAGATACAACTCTTCTCAGAGACAATGAACAATATCAAAGGCAATTGTTAGAAAATAAATTTTCCACGAGTGGTGTAAAAGAAAAAAGTGTTTGGTTGGATGTTAAAAATTTCAGTTTATTTGATCAAATTGGAGTGGATATTATGCACGATATGCTTGAGGGTTGCGCTAAGTACATTTTAGGATTTATTATATTACAGTACGTACGTGAGTTAAAATTGTTTTCGTTACAAGTGCTTAATCAAAGAATATTTGGTTTTGATTTCGGTCCTGATCATAGTAGCAAACCTTGTTCATTATCCATGGACCATCTTACTAAAGGTAATATAAGACTTTCAGCTTCAGAAATGCTGACATTGGTTAGATATTTTGGGTTACTTATCGGTGATTTTGTACCTTCAAATGAACCTGTATGGGAATTGTATATCGCGATGCGTAGAGTTCTTGATATTATGCTGTCTACGGCAGTTGAGAATGACGCTTGTACGTTATTGAGCACTTTGGTGGGCGAGCTAAATCAATTGTACTTGACATTAACTAAAGATACACTTAAACCAAAATTTCACTTTCTACTTCACTATCATTCTATGATAAAGAAATTTGGTCCGCTGGTTAACATTTGGTCGATGAGATATGAAGCTAAACATAGAAATTCAAAATTGCTGCTAGAGCCACGTTTAATAGGAGAAACCTTACTTTAAGTTTGGCGGTTAAACATCAACTTCAATTAAATGAAGTTTTCTTGAGAGGTAAATTTAACAGTACAGTTCTAACAGGTCCACAAAGACTCTTTATCCTGCAACGTTTGAAAAATTGTGGCAGCACTAAATTTGACTTCGGTGGAACACCTTGTTCGGGTTCCATGGGCAATTGTCAAGGGTATACGTTATAAAACTAATACAATATTAACCCAAGATATTTTAGATAATTTTGAGAGCACATTTGTTTCTATTAAAAATATTTTTCTTTACGAAACGGAACGATTTATCTTCGAGTGTTCTGTACTATCAACCGTGGGATTTGATGACCATTATTTCTGTTACGAAGTTCAAATTGCCAAAGAAGATAGTAGTATTTATATTTTTCATGATTCTTTAATGTGTCCGATCCCTAATCACCTTACTGTTGCCCCTAACGGCAAAAGATATGTGACAGTTAGAAGTCCTTTATAGAAGTAGTTACAGAGAGCATTTGAAAAATAATACGTATTGTTCCCTGTACTTATAAACGTATAAAATATTAGTAGTATTTGTTTGTTATGTAGCTACATTATTGCACGAATGTGTTACTTTATTAAGTACATAAACAATAATAACTTGGAATATTAATATAGGCTTAGGTACAATATGTAAAATATACATAGATTTAAGTATAGTAGGTATGTAGCTATATATATATATATATATATCTATTAATAAATATTTTTGAACATAAGGTTTTTTCTTGATTTACATAGAATTATTAGCCTCCTTTCGATTATTAACAAATGAAAGATCTTGAAAGTGATGTTTTATACTGTTTGTTTTACAAAATTTTACGCTTAGTATAGCACGTGGTGGATGATTTTCAGGATTTACAGAGTTTTATTAGGAAAGACTCTTTTTTTTTTTAAATGAACACCGATAGGTATACGTACGTTCTGTAGTATTTTTTCTTACGTAGTTCAATCAGGTAATGTGTGGAAACATTATTTACATATAATCACGAAACAGAGGTTTTATGAGCCTAGTAGGTTTAGGTAGTTACACTTTTCAACAGAAAACCATTCGTTTACAGGGTCTAGAATTGATCGCGCATCATAGGAATTTTAATGAAAATTTCTTAGTTCTCATTTATTTTCTCCCCGTGTTATTTTATTTCAAAATTACAAGACAAATTTTTTGTGGAGAAAAAAAATTGATTATAAAGATGTGTAATATTTTTTTCAAAATTTAAAATCGTTACCTACTTTTGCAAAAATATGATTTGCCTTGAAAAAAATAGTCATGGGTTTTTGCATGTTTAGTAATAAACGTCAACTGCATCAAAATACTTGCGATGGATATTTTTTCAAGGAAACTCATATTTAACGGTATTTGTCAAGTGAAAATATCAAAAAATATTCAGTAGTATTTGGAATCATTTGTTTTTCTTACAAAAAGTTTATCTTGTGATTTTGAGATAAAATTACATGGGAGAAAAAATGATACAACAAAACAGTTGATTAATTTAACAAAACAAATTCTGTTAAAAGTAACGTGAAAACTTGCTACATCTGCTAAACAAATCTGGTATACTAACAAAACCTACTAGCTATGTCTACGGGTGACACCTTTCTTGTCGTGATAAATATAGCAAACCAGTTGAGTAATTTAACAAACAATTTAGTTACGCTCACAATATTTTGTAACGTTTGCCAATTACTTTAGCAAGGCGGTTAAGTAGACTCCACCGAATTCTTCATAATTTCAGCAAAACAGTTCTGTTAAAATCAACATGAAAACTGGCTAAATGTACTAAACAGATCTGGTATAACAACAAAACTTATTAGCTATGTCTACAGTGGCATTTTTCATATCGTGGTAAATTTAGCAATACAGTTTGTAAACCAAACTCTTCATTATGTTGTCTTTACAATATATTGTTCTGCTATGGTAACATTAATTATCTAAAGCCAACCATTTACAAATCACAGTAATTGATTTGTAGAGGCTACAAAATTCCTGCTGTCACTGAGCCAACAATAATTCACTGCTAGGGGCAACCATAATTCGATAGCTACAACAGAATTTTTTTTTCAGTGTATGAATGCAGAACAGTCATCTGCAAATAGGGGTCAGTTGTGTTGCCCTCCGAGGTCACGTTGTTTTCAATGTCGTTTATATACATTAAAAATAGGATAGGTCCTAATGTCGATCCTTGAGGTACGCCTATTTTTATAGTTCTAGATGTAGATTTTAGGTTTGTGTTCTCAGTATTTATACGTACAAACTGAGTTCTGTTATGCAGATACGTTCTAATCCAGTTCAGACCAGGTCCTCTGATTCCGTATAACATCAAGCTTGTTAAGTAATATCCTATGGTCAACACAGTCGAAAGCTTTGGCTATGTCATAGAAGCTACCTGTTATGTACAAGCGTTTGTCTAAAGCATTGTAAACATCATCTAAGAAATTAAATATTCCGGTGGTTGTATTCTTTCCGGTCTGAAATCAGTGCTGTCGTTGAGTTAGGGCACTATTACGGTCATTACCTTACTTGAACTGGGGAAAACACATTAATAATGCAGTATGCAACATAAGACCACTTTTATTTAAGTTCAAATACATGCAAAAACTGTTGGATATCACTCACCTAAAATTTTTATATCATGCCCTTGTTGCATCGCGGCTTTAGTACGCTATCCTTATGTGGGGTTCGACACATTGAACTTATCTAAAAAAAATTGAAATCATACATAAAAAAGTATTCAAAATTATTTTTTCAAAGATCTTAACTTACTCTACTGCAGAATTATTCGAAGTATAAGAACAGAACTTCCCTAAAATTTATAAACCACAATTATTCCACTAGAACCAGAGTTGGAAAAGATCGAATTCTTCCTAAAACTAAAAAATCTGTAGGTCATAGATCAGTTGACTATTGTCAAAAACTATCTATAATTTCTTACCCGAAATATACAGAAAATAATATAATACCTACCTTCGCAAGAATATAGATAAGATTTTTTTTGTTACTGTAACTTTTCCTTCCTATAAACTCGTTCTGGTCACCTTTATTCGATCAAAGCAATTATTTGTTCATTGATACGATGTGAAAGGGTTATAGAGTCCAAGTAGGAGCCCCGCACAACTTACAGTTTTGTCAATAATGGCCGAAGTCATGAAAAAACCTTTTTAGCGTCTGTCAGTAGTTCAATAATATGCCGTTTTAATGTCGCTTGAAGAAAAACAAATGTCTTTCTGAAAGACTGCATCTGTCAAAAAATTACGAAAAAACTGAAATAATTAAAAAATGACGCATTTTAAACATATGATGTCTTATATAAAGTTACCTATATTAGAATTTTGCGTAGATTTCAAAACTTTAATCAAAACTATAACATTCTATTTAAAACAACAAAGTTATGGTCTCCTAACGGTATAACAGAAAGTTGCAGAAATTTATAATTATTTTAGCTGAAACGAGCATATCAGAAAACTGCTCCATACAAACTTTCAAAACTCTATTCCTAGTAATTTCCCATATACAGATCGACTCAGTTCGTCGTGAAACACCCTATACAACCTATACCTATGTCCAGTACCTCTACGGAAAAATTTTGCGTAGTAATTCTAGGCTCAAAAATAAGAAAAAAAGTTCATATAAACCTAGGTCCGGTAATGCTTCGTTTAGGACCTGCAAGGTGTTAAATTTTTATTTTCCTCGTTTTTTTTGCGATATTTTGCGAACAAATTTGAATATGGTCCTGAAATTTGGGACACGGGTTTTTTTTTAACATTTATTTATTTAATTTTATTATTTATTTCTCCATTTTAGTTCTTAAATTCAAAGTTACTTTGATTTTTAATTCTAATTAGCTAAGGATTATACGGAATTAAATTAAACTGTTCATCAACCAATATATCGGTTCGCTGATAATGATAGCTCAGTTATTGAAACACGTGTCCGAGTAAAGTTTTTGGTGTTTTCCCGTTTGCTAAAGTAGACGCTGCAGTTTAGTGTTCCATTCCTTTGGTCTCGAAAACGGTTGATCTGAGGGGCATCGACCATACCTTTTTTGCTCAAAACTGAAAAGAGAACAAACTAATTGAAATGTAACGTCAATATACCGGGTGGTAAAAAAGTTATGACCAATTAACTTTTAGCATAAAAATTTGTTAACACCTTACAGGTCGTAAACGAAGCATTTCCGGATTTGAGTTTATATGAACTTTTTCTTATTTTTGGGTCTAGAATCACTACGCGAAATTTGTCTCTAGAGTTACTGGACACCCCGTATAAATGGAAAATAAAATTTGTGAAACGATAACAACCAAAACATGTTTTATATTAATTTTCATATTATGCTTTGTTTACTAATATGTAAATTACACCATTAAAAAAATCTTGTCACTATTCGTCACGGTTTGTACGTGTTGTTTACTATGAAACCTTCCTGTGGACGTTTGCACTCTTTACTACGTTACTAGCAAAGCCAGCATGCTACGCATTAACTATAATTGGCCTCAGCACTTATATAACATTCATCAGTTGACTAATCAATATAAATGCAGAGTACATGGAATTCGTAAAATGAATCGAGAGTAGGTGTGCGCTCGCACAAGTCATAACATACAGTGTCCGGCAAAAAGATCTCCCGTATTTCAAATTGCAGTTACAAATAAAGAAACAAAGACACAGGCAAAATTCTTTTATTTTTTAATAACAAATACTATGCCATTTTTACATTAAATAACATTATCATTTGGTTTTAAACATTATGTCTGTTAAATGGCGACCATCGTTATTTATACATTGACGAAGTCTTTTTCGGAAGTTGTCCATAGCTCTTCGTGTCATCTCTGGTGGAATGACAGCCACTGCGTGAGTGATGGCCTCCTTTAGTTCTTGCAGAGATGTGGGACGATGATTGTAAACTTGTGCCTTTAAATGTCACCAAAGAAAAAATCACAAGGTGATAAATCAGGCGACCTTAGAGGCCAGGTGACGTCTCCTCGCAAAGAGAGAAGACCGGTCCACGCCATTGCGTCTACTGAAAATGTCATGTATACCGCTATTGAACAATACCCCCTCCGCAAACGCGTATCGTAACAAAAAAAACCGTTTTATAAAAATTACACTAAAACGGTGAAAATTATGTTCCAGTTGGCAATAGTGACTTAAGGGTATTTCATTTCAATCGCATATTTAGTATAACCTCAATGAATTTGAAGATTAATGTTTTAATAAAAATTCATCCGTTAAAGTTTGGAATACAACTTTCTTAACTAGAAATTTTAATTTTAAGCAACTTTATAAACATTGTTTAATTTATAATTACATTTACACTTGGTATTATAGTATATAGACGGTAAGTACCTTTATTTATTATTTTTAGATTTGGTTTTGATAAAATTGATGAAGTTCAATATAATAACAAATAATTTGTTTATATGTTACTGACAAATAAAATCAAGACACTATAAATTGTAATTTCGTTTTATTTTAGAATACATAAAATGAGAGCACGACACTTGGAAGTGGATGTTACCTTCGTCACGAACACAAAGATTCTCCGTAACCTTACAAAGATTGTCATCTGTTATGGGCCAATTTCGATGTGACTGTTGTTTTCCAAGTCTTCAGTTGTTGTTGGCCTGTTAGCATTCAAAGAGCTCTGGAAATATTTTAACGTTTATATATCACTTTAATTGAAAATAAAGGTACTACAAACTTGTGAGTAGTATTAGTAGGTCTTAGAACAGTTACGCATTAATGCAATCCATTTTTTTTTTCAGTGATAATAAATTCTCTGGCCAAGTTATTTTTGTTTTTGGGATGCAGACTGTAATTTGACGTCATCAGTGGACATGTTTGTAAGCTCATCACGCCTACAGGCCCATTATCAAGACGACCTAAATTCATGAAATACATATGTTTTATTTAGGGGAAGTTGCACCAAACTTGGTTAAATTTAACCGTAGGTTAAAAACAATTTCTACTATGTTGAATTCTTGGATATAGTTGCACCAAACTCGGTTAAAAACAATACTATCCAAGGGTTAAACATAGTAACGATTGTTTTTAACCTACGGTTAAATTTAAACAAGTTTGGTGCAAGTGGCCCTTACTATTTATTTAGGTAGTTACTAGGGTAGTTATTTATGTAGTTATTAAATTAGTTATTTATTTAGTTATTAATTTAGTTATTTATTTTAAGCAATTTGAAATCCTCATAAAAATCCTTCTAAAAATACAACTACTTTCATCAATAAATAAATTTTGTCTTACGCTTCAGAAATAAATTTACTAATTTGATATTACTCTAAAATTTTAGATTTTTTTGGAATGTATTCCTCTGAACCCCGTTTTAGCAAAGCTTTTAATTTATATTTTGAAATGTCTTGATTTAAGTGGATGTTTATACACGACTAAAATTGAGAATAAAGACTCCACAAGCTGGATGACTTGTATTTTTGGCGTCTTAATAACTCAAAATATCCTAGCATAACGTTTTCACTAATCGTTGAAATGTTATTCTCCTTACGCCATTTTTCAAATTCAGAAAAATTTTTCTCATAAGTTGAGCGCTACTTTACTGGAAGCAAATTTTCCATACTATTTTCTGCGATCTCCCATATTTCAGGAGGTGTACTTTGTAAACTATCTTCCATATTTTGCTACACCTATTAAGGCTGTTCTCTCAGGGAGCTACAAAGTTTATGTAAATTTATCTCGCTTATTTTTAGAAATGTTTTCTTAATTTTGCACAAACATATAGCTAATATTATTATTTATGTCGTGCAGGAGCTATTCTTTTTTATTTTCGTCTTCGTTGTATTTAATTTAATTAAAACGTAAAATAATAGAAAATGGATTTCCTTATAAGCCCAAATTTCGACTCCTACGCGACATAGATAATAATTTTCTGACATCCCTACTTTTTTTTTAAATTTTTACTCAAAAATCAATGAGAAAAACATTAACATTAAGTAAACGATAAATACTGAAAACTCTTAGAGAATTGTGAAATGAATGTACTCGCGGGCGAATTTTTTTGAGCGCAACAGGCCAGACTTGGAAGCCGATTAATATTAATAGATAAATAATATATTGTTGAATTGTTGATGTCAATTTTTTTTGTACATGACGTGCATTTTGAACAGTTTTAGAAACAAAAAAATAACAAATAGCTATTTATGTAACTAAACCCGTGCGTGCGCCAAAATGGCTCTTATAAGAACCATATAAACCTCGTATCATAATATACTATAAAATAAAAGTCGGTTTAATCAACTGTGAAAAAGTTATGGATCCCACGTTTTGGTCTTACATACATCGAAACTATTTAAGAAGTTACGAGGGGAAGTTACTGTGTGTCATGTACGTAGTTTACGTAACAAAACGGATTAACTGTTACTACGACTACAATCTATAGCATTTCCAGAAGTTGTGTGAATCATGAAAACAGGGACATGGACGAAATCAACTTGATAAGGTTAATTATCAATTACCAACTTGAGGCAAGTCATTGTCGTGTACACAAATTAGGTGGTGGTGTTGCAATTTATACACGATATGAATTAAATTGTAAGAGTAAACTTATAAATGTTAATATGTTGGAAACAGTATTCGAGTACGCTTATGCTGAAGTCACTATCAACAATAATGTGTTTTATATCGTATTATACAGGGTGTTTCCTAAGTAATCTAAAATATTATATGGGGCGCTTCGTCACTCAATTTTAAGACGAAAAAGTTCATATAAACATGTGTGATAAGTCTTGTTGTTAATGAAATACAGGGTGTTTTATTATTTTATTATGTAGCTTAGTAAACGTATCTGAACATGGTAAACGATTATTAGGATAACGCTGGGCATACATACGTCTAGCCTCTAAGGCATTACCATTCGCTAATCCATACAAAAGTGCATATTAGCCATTTCGGCATTAGTAAACACAGGCATCGTTGTTAACTTAACACAAAAAGATCGTATTATTAACAATTTATTGTTCGTTGTTTGCGTTAGTTTTTAGGTTTGACACAGTTGTCAACGTTATTCCAAAGGGCACTTAGAATAAGCATGTTTTTCGAAAACCAGTAGCGTCACCAGGAAAAATTAATTTCAAATACAATCAGAGCTGATTTATTATAAACAATTTAACACCCTGTATCTCATTAACGACAAGACTTATCACACATGTTTATATGAACTTTTCGTCTTAAAATTGAGTAACGAAACGCCCCATATAATATTTTAGATTACTTAGGAAACACCCTGTATGTATTTATCGCCACCCTGAGCATGTTAATGAGTTTAAAGATAACTTTGAACTTCTTGTCAATTTTTTTTGTGGAGACATTAACATTAATTTTGACGGTAACGTACCCGTAGGTATGCTACAATGTTCTCACTTCCTTTGGATTTTCCGTCAGACAAATAAATAATACTACTTGTCTGAGGATTTTCCCAATGCGTTTACGATACACAATAACACGTATTCAAGGACATTCAAAACAATTATTGACAATATTTTCACAATTTATTGCTTATGTTATTCCTTCCAATTAATCTGATCATTGCAAGTAGTTAAATGTATACCGTGGAATGGGGTTACATTGATTCCTGGGGTTACTTTGATAAAAACTTCGTTTCCTAATAAAACCGAATTTGTACTAACACCGAACGCATTTCTTCGAGTATTATCTTAAGGTTGGCAACAGTGAACGGCACTATACACGTGTGATTAGTAGCAGTAACGGTATCCTTGCTGGTTTGCTGAAAATCATTGAAGATATGTAAGTATTAGTTTGGCGTAAATATAATAACTTTAGTAACTTCTTAACTACAAATCTGATGTAAATTGTATGTATCTCACTGGATCAGAAGTTTATTAAACTATAATATCTATGTTTACTACAAATCATAACCTCAACATCCATTATTGTTTTGGCGGCACATTCGACATGGGGTGTCATTGATCACCTATACAGGGTTACTTTGATTATTGATCAATGTAACCCCACGATCTAATTTCTCTTAAGTTACGAAGAGATTTTCTGTCTTTATATTAACAACTATGTTTTTATTGTTTCAGCATCATGCCAAGATCATATAAGAGGCGCTTAAGCTCCCGTGAATGCAGGAACTATAGCGAAGACACTTTAAATCAGGCGATAACAGAAGTAGCTGAGAATCGATTGACATTGCGTGGAGCATCTGCAAAATATAATATTCCCTATGGAACCATAAATAACAAATATCATGGAAAATTTGGCAACAAACCAGGAGCTCAACCTGTTTTTTCCGAATGAGAAGAGACTGTTATATTCAAAATCGGTAGCAAAAAGTGGGGAATGGGGATTCCCCCTATCACTTCTTGATTTAAGGATGTTCGCAAAAATGCTACTTAACAAAACAAGGGAGATCTGTGACTAAATTCACGAACAATCTTCCAGAAATCGACTGGGCATATTCATTGTTAAAGCGGCACAAGTCTGAATACTCTCAACGAATAGCTACAAACATCACAAAAGCAAGAGCAGCCGTGTCTCGCGAATCGCTTGGAGAGTATTTCGACAACCTTGAAAAAGTCATCAAAGGTATCAAAGGTATTCCTGCCGCTAACATATTTAATTATGATGAATCCAATATGAGCGACGATCCGGGAAAAAAAATTGGTATTTATAAAAGAGGGGTCAAGTATCCAGAGAAAGCGATGAATTTTTCCAAGAGTGCAACAACAGTTATGGTCTGTGGTTCAGCAAATGGAGTTTTTCTACCTCCCTATATTATTTACAAGAGCGTTCCTTTATATGACACATGGAAAGAGCGAGCGCCATCTGGTCAGCCATGTTGTGACCAGCCTTGCTGTTCGCAAGGGTCTCGCTTCAATCGAACAACTAGTGGCTGGATCGATGGCCCTACTTTCAGAGACTGGTTCATACAGCATTCTTACCGCACGCAAGGAGATTACCCGGTCGGAAAGTTTTGCTAGGTGACAACCTTTCATCCCATATAGACGATGAGGTATTGAGACTATGCAGTGAACACGATATAGATTTTGTTTGCTTGGTCCCAAACGCAACTCACCTAATTCAACCACTTGACGTGGCCTTTTTCCGACCCCTGAAGTCAGCATGGCGACAAACATTAGTATCATGGAAAATTCAAACTCCTCGAATGGAAACTGTTCCCAAAGATACTTTTCCCCATCTTCTTACAAAAGCGTTGAACAAAATGAACCAGGTGCCACCGAAACCGAATTCGCCTTATCTGAACATCAATTCAGGAATAAAACGCAATATGATGAGCGGATTTTGTGCCACTGACGTTCATCCTTTAACAAGAACAAAGTCTTAGATCGACTACCCAGAGAAGAAGAAGTCAGTGAACAAGAAACTTCACCTGAAACAAGTAGTCAAAATCATATTGATACAGCATCAATGAATCATGATGGCCATCCTGACTGAAGTAAACCAACTTGATCCAATAGACAATGATACGATCCAGGCAGAATCAACACTTCAATGTAATCAAGAGAAACCGGAATATGAAAGTAATATTGATCATAACCTTGTCTAGCAGGAAGATGAAGAGACAGAGTGCGCAGAAGGGAGATACGTACTAGCAACATTTTTTACTAGACGCGGCAAGCAAACATATAAATATGTGTGCCAAATTATCCAAACAGACCCTTTATTAATTGAAGGCTGCAAGTCTTTGAATAACAAAAGGAGGTTTGAGAGAATACCCAAAGACATTTCAGAAATTGATCGCTGTGACATTGTCGCGTTTTTGCCAAAGCCTGTAGAAAATGACAACTATGTTGAGTTTCCATTCAATATTGATTTGAAAGAACTCTGTTAGGTACACATTAATTGTGAATTATTCATCCCGAAGACTAGAAGACTATTAAATTTTATGTTTTTGTCAATGTTGTTCTTATTCTTGGCCAAAGTGACCCCCAAAAACAAAATAAAAGCAATACTAAATACTTACCAAAAAATATTTGAATTTGTCGTGTGTTTGTTTCCTATTAAGGTTACTTACAAATTCTGTGGAAAAATAGCGGGGTATCAAAGTAACCCCAATTATGGTTTAACATTGATCAACAACATTTTGGTTTGTATCTCGGAAAAAAATGAAAAACCAACGAGCTCATCAGAGAAATTGATAGAATGAACAAAACCGATATTAGCATTTTCATTCTGTTTCTTTTACTCCCATATTTTATGTGAAAAATAAACTGCAACATTGAAAGTGACTAAAGTCACCGCATTCCACGGTACTACATTATGTCTTGGAGGAAAGTGCAAAAAAGTTTAGATATAAAAGAAATTATAAAAATAATATCAATATCGTACACTTTCAACAACTATTATTAAATAAAACGTGGAACAAAATTTATTCTGCGAATAATCTTGAGAGTAAGTTTAATTTATTTATTAATAAATTCACTGAAATTATCAGTACTGCTTTTCCAATTGAATGCGTAAAAAATCCTAAGAGAAAAATCAATAAAAAACCATTGTTATCTAAAGACATTATAAACGGTAAGATTTTCCTTAGAGACCTCTTTTTAAAATTTGTAGTGAAACAAATGATCAATATTTACTTAATTTTTATAAATCTCTTTTAGCTAAACAGAGGAAATCTATTACTCACGCGAAATTGCAGTATAATGACAAAAAGTACATTAATGCTACAAATAAATCACGCTTAATTAGTCCTGACAAAAAATCCAAAATTCCAATGGACTTTTTTATCGTACAAGGGGGTATTATGGTGCGCTAAACACGTATGGTCCAAATTGAGCTGCCGGATACGGAACATGCCGCAAATCGCCGATGTATGGTCATTTTTTGGCCATTTTCGGGTTTTTCGAAGATATAAAAAAATCTATCCATTTTTATGAAAATAGTCAAGAGAGCAAAGTTGTAGTGCTTATCAACACTCATGATCTGGTTTAAACTAGATGGCGCTAGCGTTCTTAGAACTCAAAATATGGTCATTTTAATGTGGCGAAAATGGCCATTTTTGCGTTTTTTGAAGGTAGGGCCGAATTTATGCATTTTTATAAAAATAGTCAGGAGAGGAAAGTTATAGTCAAAAATATTCGTAATCTGGTCTAAACTAGATGAAACTCAATATATGGGCGTTTTAGGGTCAAAAAAATAATTACTTTTTGGGTTTTTCGACAATAGGGCAGAATCTATGCATTTTTTTAAAATAGTAGAGATAACAAAGTTATAGCAGGCGGAAATATCCATAATAGCCTAGGAAACTATATTTCTGACCACAAATTGGTGGTTACTCAAGTTAATGATCTTTTTGTAAAATCGTTTAACGATAATAATAATAATAAGGATTACGTGATGAACTATTGTACACCTTCGATTACATATGACATAATTTTGCATCCGATAACCTTACCGGAAGTCTGTGTGATTTTGCGTAAAAGTACTGATAAGATCTCATCTGGACATGGGCATACCCTGTTTTCTTCTTGAATATGCCAAAAACTTTATTGTACCTATTATTCTTACCAAACTTATAAGTGATTTTCTTTAGAAAAAAAATTTTCCTACTTGTCTGAAAACTGCTCTTGTTGAACCTGAGTATAAAAAAATATTACAAATCTAAATTTGAAAAAGCCTTCCATACCCTTCAATATCTGAACAGCAACAAAATCTAATCCCAATAGTTTGGTTTCCGTGCTGGTTTCTCGACAGAACTTGCATCTATAGCTGTTACTAATGAAATTATCAGTAAAATTGATTTTAAGTTAAAAATAGGAGGTATTTTTTACTACTTCACTCAGGCATTTGATACAATCTCCCCAGGGATCTTATTAAATAATAGTGGTATAACTGGTGATCTTCATTCGTGGCTTGCTTCTTATCTAACAAATCGCAAGAGTTATCTTAAGAACGGAAGCAGGACCAGTATACCAGTCTCGAGAACTTAAACTCTGTACTGGTGTACCACAAGACAGTGTCCTTGAACCTGTTCTGTTTATAATATTGTTTAATGCCATCTTTAAACAAATTAAGTCTAACTTTACTGTCTTGTATGCTGATGACACTTCAGTTATATTATCAGCTGACTCGTATGACAATTTAAGCTCCAAAGCTATACTAATTGCATGAACTAAAAAACTGAAATTTGCTTCTGAATTATGATGATAACGGTCCATTAAGATTTTTAGAATTATTTAAGCTTATCTAAGAATCAATTAAGTTTAACGATGCGTGATAAGCAGATAGTATATTTAAGCTTCCCGTTGTTTTTATTTTTAGTATCGGTATCGCTGATGATGTAAACTTAGCTGTTAAAACACGTGTCCGAGTAAAGTTTTGGTGCTGCAGTTTTTGGCGTTTTTGTGTTAGTTTCATTTGCATACTTTAAAAGCTGTACTTTTACATTAAAACTCAAATTAAAACGGTGACAAACATTATGGTTTTTTCGATTTGAAACACTGTTAATACTCCCTATCATGGAATGTGTTGGATTTCTGAGTTAATCTTTTAATATTGTTGTCATGTTGATGATAATTATAAAAAAAAAGCTTCTTGTTGTTGTCAAACTAATATTAAATAAAAACTTCTGCATTGTTTTATATCAAGTAAATAAAGTGTTAATAAAATTTAATACAAAAGTTAGGCAATAAAACATCAAGCAAAACATAAAAATATATGGTCCTTCGAACAAAATAATCATCAACAGTTAAAGAATCAGTGATACTATTTACTACCCAACCAACCGGCAGGACAGTCGGCCAGCGGAACATTGACGTTCAGTGCGTCTGCTTACAACAACAGTCATCTAGGTCCAACACTTTGCATACATTTTGGATCTATAGTATTGTTTTCTATTTTTGTGGGTAATTTAGAAATCTTATCATTATACGCATAAGTGCTTAAAACATTTATGCACATTTTCATGTGAAATTGCATCAGAAAGCAAGTATTTTGAATCATTTTTATAGCGCATTTCCATTTTGTCAGTTTGATAACCAATTCGTCAAAATAGTTTACATTTCCAAAGTTTTTTAATGTAGTTTCTTTTGGTTTTTCTAATTCAAGTGAAAGATTGGCGTAGCATTTTTTAGGATTATCAATCAACATAATAAATAATATTGTAAAGTTTTTTTTAAATAATTCCTCCTTGTTTTATTGATAAATTATAAAAACCTTCTACAGGCAGAAGGGCCTTCAATAGGAGTTGCAAACGAAAAATAACGGGTCCTTTTTAGTTTAAACGTTTCCGCCTACTATAGTGTAGGCTTCTTCAGGTAGCATCTATTTATTAAAATTGAAAAAATATCATTCTTGCGGTTGTCATATACAATAAATTACAAACAGTTTACATTAACATTTATCAATAACATATAAAATGTATAACTTGGAAAATTAAAAATTAAACATAAGTACTTACTTAACGTAAAGTAGTGTTTTTTTTTAAAGGACAATAAATATTATTATTATTATTTTATTATTGTTATTATTATTATTATTATTGTTAACATTACTAATATATTTTATTGAGCAAATTCGGACCATAGTACTGTCTTGGCTTTCTGTGGAACCCAGTATAATGGAAAACATTTATTCAAATCGAGTTTTTGAAATACAAATACTCAGTGACTATTGTACTTGGCGAAATGTTCTACAATTTTTGGTTGCAGCATAATGAGCGGCAATTTAGATAAACTGCAAATACTTGATTAGAAGTGTGATGGTTCGAGAAAACAGTAGAACTGTTGGAAAAAAGAGAGAAAAAGAAAATTTATAGTAAAGGTATGGAAATAAAGGAGGAAAAATGATTTAAAAAACAACAAATTTAGAGCTAATCAAGAAGAATTTAGATTGGAAAAGAAAATAGAAGAAGCTGCAAATAAGAAACGGTATAGTGATTATGTAAATATTGAATTTTTAGGACAAATAGAGATACTAAAGAACAAAATGTAGAATGAAAGGTACTTAAAATATACATAGACGAGGATAGACAAAGAAGGAGAGGTAAATAAGATGAAAATAAGAATGGAAGCAAAGTGAAGGAAGAGTGTTTGAGAGTGAAAATTTATACACGAAAATGTGGGTGAAGATAGAAGAAAGAAGATGTTTGGACAACGAGGGAGTATAAGAAAATTGACACCAAAAAACTAATAATTTAGAAGGAAGGAAGGGCAAAGAAAAAAAGGAGAAAAGGTTGGGGGTAAAATTAAAGAGAAAAATAAGATCTTATTTTGGAACATGCGGGAATAAAAAACAAAGGTGTAGATTTTTGGAACTATATATAGGGTTTTAAATGGTAGGTTTAGTAGAAACTTGATGGAGGAAAAAGAATGGAATACATGGAAAGATAAGATGCCAAAAATAAGTATGGGAAATCTAGTTTGCAAGAAAAGAAAATAAGGTAAGGTCCAAAGGATGTCTAATATGGGGTAATAGCAAAAGGAAATAGAAGTAGAAAATGTAGAGTGGATGATCAAAATCTGAGTAAAGACGGAACAAGGGAAAATATAATATTTTTACGATTTATGGAAAGAAAATGGACACAATGAAAGAATTATAGAAAAGGCAATAGAAGAAATGGATGAAGGAAAGTTGATTATTTTATGATTTTTGAATGCTAAATAGAAGAAGAGGAGGAATAATGGTAAATTGAAAGACAAGAAATAGGAAATTCAATGGATAAGAACATAAACGGACAAGGTACTTGATAGAACTATAAGAAAGAGGTTGGACAATAATGAACTGAAATTTGAAAAGATGGGCAGGAATTTACATATAGGAGAAAGAGTCAGTCAGTACAAATTATTTGTTTATAAACGGAAAAGTAAGGATAACATAGAAACACTAAGAATAGGACAAGATAGAATCGTACCATCAGCAGCGGAAGTAGTCATGATGGAAGAGGGAGACAAAGAGGTACAAGAACAAGAACAGGTATGTAGAGAAAAGAAATTATGGATTGAAGAGAGTATAAAAAAGATATAAAGAGAAAATGGAAGATTAAGTTAATACTAAATATAGGTGGCGGAAGTGATGAAGAGAATTACAGCCAGATTTCATGGCAACCGAGAAGAGAAAACAGATTAAGAAAACAAGAAAAGAATTAGGAAAAAGAAAAGATTGTTAACGGAGGATGCGACCTTGTTAAAAATTTTTTAAGAAATTTAAGAATAAATGAAAAAAGAAAGATAATATAGATGAATACAGATGGTTGGGTGCAAATTTTAAGGAATATGTGCAAAAATAAAGAAAAACATAAAAATAACCCGAGATAAAGATTAGAGAAATTAAAACTGAAGGACAGGTATGGGAATTAAAAGTGGAAAAAGGTGGAAGGACGAAGCAAATTTAGATGGTTAAATTGAAGAACATTGTAAGAAGTGAGTACAGAGTGTGAAAAAAGCAAGAAATTAAGAAGTTGAAAAAGGATAAGATTACATAGAATCTGCAATAGTAAAATCACAAATGGAGATTCAATAAATAAATTAAAAAGGAAAAGCAGAAGGACGGATTTTATACAAAGGAACAATTTAGACCATCGAGAAGGAATGAGATAAAATAAGAGAAGTATTCGATAAACATTAAAGGGAGAAGGGGTTACTAGAAAAAATGGAGAGAGGCAATAATATACACAATTTACAAGGGGTAAGATAGAAAAGGAAACAATTTTCAAGGGAGTGAGTATAATGAATGCGGGCTTTAAGATATATGAAATAGTTAGAAAAAGCTTGAAAGAATTAGAAGAAACGAATTTAAGGTATCGGGATTGGCAAGCAGGATTTAGGAAAGGAAGAGGAACGATAAACAATATATATATATATATTTATATACAAATTATATATATTAAAACACATAATCAATAAAGAGTTAGTAAAGAAAGAAAAGATTGATGCAATATTCAGACATTAAACGGCATTTGATAATGTGAAAGAGTTAATAGTTTAAAAGAATCTAAGGAGGTAGAATTAACAGAGATATGCGCAAAATGTAATAGGAGTAAATATTCGAAGAAACAAATGTTAAACGATTATATTAGGAAGCTATAGTTAATTTAACACGAAAAGATGACTAAAACAGGGATTTCCGCTGTCCAATCTTATTCTCGATATACATTAGTGTCTTGAATAGGAAATTAAAAATGAAGTAACAGGAATATAGTAGTAAGGAAAGATATATTAAGCATACGCTCATGACATTGTATAAATAGCGAGAAATTAAGAAAGATGAGAGGAGTAGCAACTTATGAAGAAATACCAGAAAATAAATACTATAGCAAATTTTAAAACAAAATTATAGAATTTAAAAAAGAAAAGGAAGAAGAAAGGAAGTGAAATAGGTATTGGAAAAGATAGGTACAGTGTGTATGATGATTTAACAAAGGCTGTATAAGATACAGAGGAAATTATATGTGAATTATGAAATGGTGTCATTTAGGTTAGTACATTTCATGGGGTTAGGGAAAGGATTATATTATAAAGATATAGAACAAAAGTAAATAATGTTTCAAAGTTGATAATAAGTGTGATACTATATGAAGCGGAGATTTTCGTTGTAATAAATGCAATAATGGACAAATAAGGAAAATACTGAGGTTGACGTTAAAACTAAAAGGAGACATCGTCTCATTTTTAAAGTGGAATAAGATCTAGAAATTCAAAAATAAGGATACAAAAAGGAAGAATTACAAGGTATGAAGAAAAAATTTGAAGTAGCAAGGAAAATAAATTTCTATATGAATGTCGATCTAGGCCAGACAAAATATGTAGAAGAAGAATATAATACTATGAAAAGTGGGATTTGAGATAAGAGATAAAGAGATTAAGAGTGGGGAGTTAAGAAAGATTTAATATAAATAATTACAAGAGATGTCATATTCAGAAGAAGGAAAGAAGAGTGTACAAAGAAAGGAAAATATATAACAATAAATACTTAAAATAATGACTGACAAGATATTAAGTTACATACACTGTAAAAGGAATGAATTAAATAAGAACTTCATGTTGTTCAGAATTTTAATGAACAAAATGAAAACAAATATGGATGAGTTATAGGAGATTAGCATTTGTCTGGGTATGAATAAAATATAATACATTTAAAAGAGGGATACAGGTAAACAAACACGAGGAAAAGAATGGAAGCACACATAGTGAAAGGGTAAGCAAAACAATTTTTAAGAACAGTGTTTAGAAAATTAAAGGATAGATTAGAGAAAATCAAAAAAAAATACTGAAAGTTTAGAGAAGAAAGGGATGCCAGGTTGAAAAAGGAAACAGGAATCAGTTGTGTTATAATTTAATAAATATTGGGTTATTTTTTATTTTTTGGTATTGCAATGTTAAAAAAGGAAAATTTGAACTTTTGTTATAAAATTTAAGACAAAATAAATATTGGATTGATTGTTCCAGCAAACATTCCTTGTACATACTGTTAAAACTAAATTAAAATGAAAATATATTTCTTATTTTCAAACTTGTAAACTACAACATTTTTCATAAATTTAGTTATATTTTGCGATAGATGAAAACGGTCGTTAATTTCATAATCCAATATTAGGCATTTTTGATAGTATAAAAAATGAAGGAAAGAAGGCAAAACAAAATATAAATGGGTAGTATTATAAAACGACAACGAAAACTGCAGTAATATACAAACAAATTTAGTGTATGCACTTATGCAGATAACTAATTTCAATACATGAAAATACACATACGTACGTTTAATAAACAGAATAAAAGTGATTACGCATACCATATAATACAAATAAATTAACATTTTACAAATATAAGAAACACTTGACCTAATACAGGAAAATAGTAATACACGATACCTACGCGACACGCACGATTATCAAAAACACGGAATATAGCGCGACTAATACAAGTGGAAAACAAAGAGGAGTAATAATAAGCCAAATGAAGTTAGTACAAATTGAAATTTACATATAAAATGACCAAAAGACCGAACCGAGAAGTAGGGCCTCAAGCTCAGGATCATTAACGGAATATTTCAAAAGGAAAAGAAGTTCAGAGAAAATATTTGAAGATTTTAATAAGCGAGAGGCGGAAATTTTAGAAGAAACTAAAAAGAGAAACTGCATGACGACAAGGACACCACCAAAAACAAATCAAAAGGAAAAGGATAAAACAACGGAAAAAACACTAACAAAACAGCCCATAGAAATAACACAATCAAAACAAATAAGTATCGAGGCAAAAGAGAATTTGAGGCATCAGAACTAGGAAACCGATATGGAAGACATTAAAAATGATCGAAGAAATGAATGTAGAATTTCGTAAAAAGCCACGCAGAATTAAAAGCTGAAGTCAACAAGGGTAATGATGGAATAAAAAAGAATTAAGGAATGCCAGGAAGAAATAAAATTACTAAAGGAAGAATTAGCGCAGAAAGAATACGAATGGAAAGAAAAAAAAGAAAAATTAGAAGAGAAAATAGAAATTGTGGATGAAAAAGCTGAGAAGGAAAAGAAAAAATGGAATGTCGTTATTAAGGGGCGGATATAAGAGGAGACGACTTGAAACAAGAAATCCAGAATTTTTAACAGAGAAGATCGGGGTAAAAGCAGAACTAGAGCTAGCATATAAAAAGGAAAGGCGGAAGCAAAACAAATAGTTGTGGCTAAATGTACCAGATGGCAAGATAAAGAAGAAATAATGAAGAACAAAAGTAAATTACAGAATACAGGAATATACATAGAACACGATTTGACAAACAGGGAAATAGAAATACAACAATCTATAAGAAAATTTGCAAAAGAAAAACGAGAAGCAGGAAAAACAGTACGGGTGGGTTACCAAAAAATAACAATGGATGGAGTAACATACATGTGGAACCGAAGAGAAAAACAACTGCAAGAATATATTCAACATGCAAAGCCAAAAAACTAACAAATCGAATAAGGCGGGAACAACAGATGATGACGAAACATGCGAAGGAAATGGATAAGAATAACCGGATTAAAGAGGAGGACAGAAAAGAGAGAGAGAAATGGAAATTAGCAACATGGAACATAAGAAGTCTGAATGGAAAGGAAAATGAATTAAACGAGGAATTTGATAGAACGAACACAGATATATTAGCAGTAACCGAAACAAAGAAAAAGGGCAAAGGAGAAATAATATTAGAAGGAGAACATTTATTAATTTACAGCGGAGTAGCAACAGAAAAGCGTGCAACAGCTGGTGTGGCCTGTGTTATAAACAAGAAATGGAAAAATGATGTACAAAAATGGAAAGGATGGTCAGAAAGAATTTTAACAGTAGAAATCAATAAAAACAAAGGAAAGAAAATGACGATAATAGTAGCGTATGGACCAAATGAAGATGAGAGAAAGGAAAATAAAAAGATAAGTTTTGGGAAGACTTAAACACCATCACCGAAAGCAGTGTAGGAGAAATTTACATCGCGGGAGACTTTAACGCTAGAGTGGGAAAAAAAAAAGGACAGAAACGTAGAAACAATTGGGAAACTATGGGGAAGAATAAGCAAAACAGTAATGGTACAAGATTGATAGACTATTGCTCGATAAATAATTTAATAATAGCTAACACTTTTATAAACATAAAGAAATACATACATACACCAGACATTCGAAAGATGGAAAAGAAAAATCAGTAATAGATTATATATTAGTTGAAAGAAACAACCGAAGAAATATCAAAATGTCAGAGTACGGCGAGGGCCAGAAATAGGAAGCGACCATTTTATGTTGGAAGCAATACTATGGAAAGAGAATAGCAAAACTACATACACTATGAAACAAATAAGAACTACTGAACATGAAACCATAAAATCATATAAATTGAGAGAAACACAGATAGTAAAAACATATCAAGAGATAACTGAATTAAATATGAAAATACAAGAAGGAAAAGTTGAACACAAAATGTTGAACAAACCTGGCAGACATTCAAACAAATTGTATTAGATGCAGCCAAAGAAGCATGTGGAACTAACAAAACAAATAGTAAGAAAAAACAAACAGAATGGTGGAACAACGAAATTGAACAGCAAGTAAAGTTTAAGAAGCGCAAATGGCGAGAGTATCTAAGTGATAGGAGTGATGAAAAGTATAATTTATATAAAGAAGAAAGGAGAAAAACGAAAGACATGATAAAAGAAGCAAAAGAAAAAAGTTGAACAAAGTTTGGGGAAAAGATAGAAAGAAACAGTAAGGAAAATCAAAAACTGTTTTATAAAATATTAAAGACAATGAGGAAAGCTAAAACAATACATAGCACAGTAATTAAAGATAAAAAGGGAGAAATAATAACCGAAGAACAGCCAATAATGAAAAGATGGAAAGAATATTTTAACGAACTCTTAAATATAAAAAAAACGAAGAAGAGGAGAAGAAGGAACAAAAATTAGAAGAGAGAAGGAATAACAGAAGTAATCAAGAGGAAGAAAAAGATGAACAAGGCCATAACAACACAGAAGAAGGAATAAAAATAGAAGAAGTAAATGACGCATTGAACACAATTAAAAATGGTAAGGCAGTGGGACACGACAAAATATCAGGAGAAATGTTTAAGTATATGGGACAGGAGGGAAGACGATTGTTATGGGAAGTATATAATAAAGCATGGAAGGAAGGAAAAATTCCTCAGGACTGGGAGACTGGTGTAATAGTACCTGTAATAACTATAGAGGAATAACACTATTAAGTACAGCATTAAAGGTATATGAAACAATATTAGAAAAAGAATAAGAAAAGACACAGATGCGACAATAACAGAAGCTCAAAGTGGATTCAGAAAGAGAAGATATGTACAAGACCATATATTTACAATAAAACAAGAAGAGGACATAAACAGAAGAATGGAAAAGACCTTAAAATGTTTCACCTAATGAAAGATACATTTATAGGAAAAAAAGAGATCACTAAGAAAACAAAAATGACGATATTCAAAACAATATACAGACCAATATTAACATATGGATGTGAGTCGTGGGTTGTATCGAAGAGAATGCAAAGCAAAATACAAGCACTAGAGATGAAATATTTGAGGAAAGTAAAGGGAATAATTAAGATGGATAAAATTAGAAACCAAGAAATACGACAGGATTTAGAGACAAACGAATTATTGGAATTCATAGAACAGAAACAACTAAACTGGCGGGGACACACATGCAAAAGAATGGACGAGAACAAACTGTAAAGAGTATGGAAATCAAGAATAATGGAAAAACGAAGAAGAGGAAGGCCAACAGGAAACATGGGATGGAGTAATAGGCAAATTAATAAAGAAACGGGGAAAACAATGAAAGAAGCAGAAACCTAGCAAAAGATAGAAAAAAGTGGTCTAAGCTTTGTGAGGGAGTGAAAAAACGTGAACAAGGACAATTAGTCACAGAGGAAGTTCATAATAAGTATATATAAATAAAAGAATAGATAGTAATCGATGGAAAGTTAACATTCGAGGACTTTTTGCATACAATCCTCACTCAAATAGAAGTAATATTTAATGCGTTGCCTCTTCTACCTTGGCCAAACGATCCTAATGACCTGCAATACTTGACCTTGGGAATTTCTTATCGGAGATGCATTGTATCAGTTCCCCAGAGAAAACTTGGTAGATATTCATATGAACCGATTATCCGCTTATAAAAGACTACAACAAATGATCCAGAGATTTCGGTCTTATTGGTCGAAAGACTATTTAAATAAACTTCAACAACGTCCCAAATGGCAACAAGTGTCATCAAACATAACCATCTGGACATTGGTGTTGCTGAAGGATGATAATATTCCTCCTATGAATTGGCAAATCGCTCGTGTAGAAGCAGTACATCCAGGACAGGACAATAAAGTGCATGTTGTTCCTCTTTGCACATATAATGGTATAATTCGAATAGCTGTACATAACATTTGTCCTCTTCCTCAAGCGGATGTTGAAGTTTCTAATTCGAGCAAATAGTTTATTACTTAATTTCTCATTGAAATAATTTATTTTAATAATTTCTTGTTGCTGTCAAACTAATATTAAATAAAAAAGCTGTCGTTATTTCATATCAAGTAAATAAAGTATAAAATTTAATACAAAAAGTTAAGCAATAAAACATCAAGCAAAACATAAAAATAGAATGACTTTAACAGGTAACACCCCGTACATCCTTCCTATAAAGTTATTTAACCATTTACCGTATAGACTTAGAAACTCAAACGAAATTAAATTTTTTTAAAATTAAGTTCAAGACGTATTGGTAAAAACGCATTTTATTCAATTGACGAGAGTACCTTCGTTTTGATTTTACACTGTAGTCCTCTGATATTTTTTAATCTATGTTAGGTAATGTTTTAATTATGCCTACTGTCGTTACTTTTATATTCTTTTGACTATTTTCCATACGCATATGTATTCTATGTGCAATAAATAAATTCATTATTATCATTATTATTATTATTATTATTATAATTATTATTTTTATTATTATTATTATTATTATTATTATTCCTGAACATAAATCATTCTTTATTTTTTTGTTTTGTAACAGTTCTATGCAGTTCAACAGAGACGAACTAATTGCAATTTGGCCCAAACACTGTAAAAAGTATAGGTAATATGGAAAACTTTTGGCAAACGTATATTTTAACGGTTTCAGTGGCAAATGTTTTACTTTCACATGTTCTGTTAATGTATTGACTTCTGATCACAATAGCCAAAAAAAATCTACTTTATAGCCTTGATACATAAATTACTATTGAGATGTATGTATTACATACAAAGTAAAGGTAAGAATAAAGGAATCAAAAGTATGCGGTTTCAAATTTCAAAACCTTTACCAATCAATTATGAATAAAACTACATAAGTAAACTCAAAATAGATTGTATTAGTCGAAGGGACAACTGCTGATGCAGTGTAAGTCAAGAAGCTGTACAAAATTCCTTAGTAATTGGGAATTTCCTCTTTTTTCTTCGTGCATGCAAAAACCGATATAAATGAAGCTGTAAGTAATATTAGGAAATTGATAGGTTTGACGTGTGGCGATATATTATAGTAGCAACATAAAAGTTAGCCACGGGTCACTGATGTCATCAATCAAAACGTTACCAGCATATGTAACCACACATGCTTAACAGATGAACTCAGATTTAGTTGCATTTCCCATGCTTAGTGAGAGACGAATTAAGAATGGGGCCGTGTTTTGTTACAGGAATTCAACGAAATTTATTTAAATACTTTTAAATTTTTTAAAAAACATATCCTTATAAACAGGTTACATTTTACGTAACTTGGTATAAAAACTGACTTAACGCAACAACCACAATTAATTAAAGGATTACGATCGAACGATTTAATTGCCGGTAATTTGTAAACATCACGAATTAGAGCATTTTGTTAGTAAAAAAGTCTGAACAACAACCTGAAATTTTCTTTTCATTTAATTTTTGTAATTGAAGGCATTTTTGTTAGTTCAAGAATTCGTTTGATGTTAGTACAACAAATAATTTCTTTTAATGACATCTTTTACATTTTCAATTCTACGAACACTGCGCCCGTTGATTGTTTTCAGATTAAAATATCTCGGTAATAGGTCAAACAAATACTTTAAAGAAAACTTGGGTATGTCTTTTTAAAAACACAACGCGTATACAAAGAATGTTTTTCAATCTTTTTAAATTTCAAATTTACAGGCAATAGACATTAGTAGTTAATTAGACATCTGAATCAACCATGCACAAGATATTTAATGAAAATAAAAAAAGTTTTCACAGCAACCGAAGAGACACAATCAATAAAGATACAGACAGGGTGTCAACGAAGATGAAACACTTCTACTTTTTGTTTTTATTACATATTTATATTATAGGACACGGAAGTTGATTACTCTTTATTAATTAAATAAAAGACTAGGTATGTTTATTGATTTTTTGGAATCTAGAAGTCCTTCACAAAATTTTTGGCCGCAAAATTTCTCATGCATCTTGAGATTTTGTTGGTCGACAAAAGGGAATTAACACGTCCTGGAATTTCTCAATTTTTTCAGTGATCTTACATGTTTAGTTTGGAAAAAATCAAGTTTTGCATTTAAAATTCTTTTTTTCCACTACTAGCTGTGAAGTGGACAATTATTGCGTCTCCTAGCCAACTGAGAAGTTGAATTTCTCTATTAGTGGTTAATAATTTTTTCTATTGTTGACCTAGGTTAATAATGGACAATTTCAAATTTTTTGAGAATCTAAGAATAGTTGTTTAACAAAAACGAGTGAAACATAATTTTGTATATCCATGTGATTATCTTTAACGTATTTGCTGCTTAAAATTACCTAACACGATAAAATTATTTGAATAAAAAAATGCCATTAGTTTAAAATTCGCGCCCCCATCCCATAACCGCAAATACATAACCTGAATTTATTTATTTATTAAATATGATGGTAGAATCAGTTTTTCAGGTTTCCCAAAGGAGATTTAACCAGGCGAGTTAAGTTACATCAAGAATTTTAAGTAAATTACAAACATTTTGTTGTAGGTGTTTTGAATGGTTAACAGAATCTGGAAGGTCCGATCTGTTGCATAAAAATGTCGACTCTAAAAACTTAACGAGTATGTGGCGAACACTTGCCATTCCTAAATGAATTACAAGTGTCAATTTCTGAAACCCAATATTCAAATGATGCAAGGTATATTGGCGAAGCAATAAATGCCCGTTAACATCTCTAGCTATACCAAAACTACTCAAGCTTGCAGCTCAAATACTCTTAGGTAAAGAAAATTACGGAGGAACATTCTTAAATTGCAACGTGAAAAGAAAGCACTTCAATTGAAGTTAACATCTCCCAACGATTACTTCCCGAAAGCAGAGCACAAATTGTGACAGCCCAAGTGGACTTAAAAAGAAACCACTAAGAAGTAGGAGATATACAGAGTTAAACAACCCTTGTGCTACATCTTTACAAATACGATATGCAAAGGTGACAAATTGAAGTCGATAGTATTAAACTGCATAGAAAAGCTACAACTACAATGCGGTGCCAATGTTAGGGCAGTAGTAAAATTTTCGAAACCTAATTAAAAAGAATAGATGTATCACCGGAAAAACCATACCTTCTCGTAAACGATAAGAAAATCTATTATTTCTTCGATGTCCCCTATTTATTGAAGTCGGTGCAAAATAACTTGATTAAATACGATATAATCTTTAATAACAAAAAGCATCTTGGAAAGACATTAAAATTTCTACATGTCAGACAAATCTAAACCGCTGCGATTGGCTCCTAAATCAACTAATTTACATATTACTCCGAATAATTTTCAGAAAATGAAGGTGAAATATACCACACAAGTGTTTAGTGAATCAGTTGCAGTTGGTTTATCAACGTATGTAGCTTTTAATGCTTTTTGATTTATTTGCATTCCTGTGCTACTTGATTTTACAAGAAAAATGTTTATTTTTTATTTTTGGCTTAAATTTGGCTAGTAGTGGAAAAATAGTATATACACCATGGTTGGAAGTCCATTATGCCTAGCACCTTATTTCGCTGAAGCTACCGTAGAAACAAACCGGTGCTACAATAAGACTGACTTACAACCTTGGTGTATAATATACTCATTTTTCCACTACTAGCTGTGAATGGACAATTATTGCGTCTCCTAGCCAACTGAGAAGTTGAATTTCTCTATTAGTGGTTAATAATTTTTCTATTGTTGACCTAGGTTAATAATGGACAATTTCAAATTTTTGAGAATCTAAGAATAGTTGTTTAACAAAAACAGTGAAACATAATTTTGTATATCCAGGAGATTAACTTTCTTTAACGTATTTGCTGCTTAAAATTACCTAACACGATAAAATTATTTGAATAAAAAAATGCCATTAGTTTAAAATTTACTCGCCATACCGCAAATCCCATAACCTCAAATACATAACCTGAATTTATTTATTTATTAAATATGATGGTAGAATCACTTGTTGTGTGTTTCAAGGTTTCCAAAGGAATCTTGTTGCATAAAATGTCGACTCTAAAAACTTAACGAGTATGTAGCGAACACTTGCCATTCCTAAATGAATTACAAGTGTCAATTTCTGAAACCCAATATTCAAATGATGCAAGGTATATTGGCGAAGCAATAAATGCCCGTTAACATCTCTAGCTATACCAAAACTACTCAAGCTTGCAGCTCAAATACTCTTAGGTAAAGAAAATTACGGAGGAACATTCTTAAATTGCATTAAAGAAAGCACTTCAATTGAAGTTAACATCTCCCAACGATTACTTCCCGAAAGCAGAGCACAAATTGTGACAGCCCGAAGTGGACTTAAAAATAAACCACTAAGAAGCAGGAGATTTACAGAGAAATACAAACAATTTTCATTAAAATTATATTTTACGAGCTCCAAAATGTTAATTTTAAAGTAGGTTTTAAATTTTTTGCAAGCTCAAACTGCTACGTGATCATGGTTAGAGTTATATTAAAAGTTAAACAACCCTTTTAAAGCTACATCTTTACAAATTCGATATGTAAAGGTGACAAATTGAAGTCGATAGTATTAAACTGCATAGAAAAGCTACAACTAGAATGCGGTGCCAATGTTAGGGCAGTAGTAAAATTTTCAAACCTAATTTAAAGAATAGATGTATCACAGGAAAAACCATACCTTCTCGTAAACCATAATAAAATCTATTATTTCTTCGATGCCTCCTATTTATTGAAGTCGGTGCAAAATAACTTGATTAAATACGATATAATCTTTAATAACAATAAAGCATCTTGGAAAGACATTAAAAATTTCTACATGTCAGACAAATCTAAACCGCTGAGATTGGCTCCTAAATCAACTAATTTACATATTACTCCGAATAATTTTCAGAAAATTGAAGGTGAAATATACCACAGAAGTGTTTAGTGAATCAGTTGCAGTTGGTTTATCAACGTATGTAGCTTTTAATGCTTTTGATTTATTTGCATTCATGTGCTACCATTTTTCCTGTGGTATGTTGACTCCATGAGAAGTCATGATGCATAAATAAAATTTGCTATCAAACATTTTTTCACCTTTACAAATTCCCGTAAGTGGTACCACTGAATTCAAAATGACTTTAAGATTCCAAAAAATGGGTAAATATCTTCATTTAATAAACCAAAATTGCAGTAATTTCTGATGAAACCAGAATGGAGGTACACTCATGAAATTTAAAACTTGGACATCACAACTTCTGTAAACAAAAGTTTGCAGATTGTGAAGCAGGCTTAAGGGTATCATTTACAATTCTAACAGCAGGTAGTCTCAGCTAGGGGTTATCTTATCTAATAGAATTTTCTTTTAAAGAATATATTTGAAGGTATCGCTAATTAAACACCATAGCTCGATTAATTATCGAATCAAAATTTTGTTTAGGAAATGTTTACAAAATAAAATTAGAAATAATTTTGATTTAAAAAACGTCTACAAGCAATAACTTTTAAATTAAATCAAAAACTAAACATGGTTATTTGGGTTGACTGATTATTACTTATTTTTAAATAAATCTAACCTACTAATTATTGTAAGTTATTAAAAAAAATCATTAAACTCTCTATTCATAATATTTAGTCCTTACAAAATGTATATTTTATGACGTTTCATTTTTTTCTGTAGTTAATATAAAAAGTGAAAATAAAAACTAAGGACAATTCTTATTGTCAACGTATATATTTAGTTTTTTGACAAGAATTTATTACATAATTATAATTAAGATACCAAGTTATAGTTTAAAATTAAATGAAAACGTTTTTTTTAAATAAAGGTATTACTATATAAATAAATATAAGAAATCAATAATGGGTGTGACCTCCATTATTATTGATACATTCTTGGAGGCGTCTGCTCATTGACGCTATCAAGGTATCAATATAATTAATATTAATCGTTTCCCATGCGGTATCAATGGCTGCAATTAGTGCATTACGGTTTACTGGTATAAAATTTGGCCCTTGTTGTCTTCGGATAACAGCAAGTATTCGAGCCCAAACATTTTCGATAATGTTAAAATCTGGGCTTTAGCTGGCCAGGGTAACAGCTCCAAGTTATTTTCTCGTATCCAATTGCGCACAACCCGCGAAGTATGAATAGGGGCGTTGTCCTTTAACAACAAAAATACATTATGAAAATGTTAATTCAACAGATCCCGAACTATTTTTTGGAGAAAGTATAGTGAAATAAGAATACTTACTTGTTGGAAAATATAATCTTCGTCTGGATAAAACACTTCGACTGAAGGTTTCATAATAGTTTCCAAAATATCTAAATACGCAGCAGAATCAAGACGTCCATCGATAGCCCAACAAACTCCTGGACCCCGCGCGCTAACCCAACCCCATACATTCACAGAAAAATAACCACTTCGTTTTTTAGGACATATGTGATTATTTTCGTAACGAGTTCGCTTCCATTCTAAAAACTTTTAGTGGTCCATCGTTGCGGCTATTGAACGTTTTTTCGTAGCTAAAAATCACTTGATTCCAAAATTCCAAAGGTTCGTTCACATATCGCCTTGCAAATTCCAGACGACGTCTCATATTTTCGTCACTGAGAACTTCTTTTTAGCAGCATTATACTTCTTTATTCCCATCTCCTTTAATCTTTTTGTGCAGTTATACGGCATCCGGGAAAATATGTATCTGCTATAGCCCTGGAGTATGTAGCAAATGGTTGTTCTGTTACGTAATGAAACAACTCGAGTTCTTGAGCACGTGTAGATACTTTTAGGTCTACCACTTCCGATGGCTCTTTCCAAAGTGTGTTCAAGATTCCATTTTACTCGGTAATGCCCTACGGTGCTTTTTGGTATATCTAACATACGTGAAATTTCACGCACGCTACGGCCCGCCGCTAATTCCAAACAATCCGCGCTTTCAAATCAGCACCGAGATGAGGTGGCATTTTCACAACACTTGAACAAACTAAAATGGAATTTACATTTCTTACTTTATTTATTGGTTCACACTACCCTTCTTAAACAGTAGGTAATTGTTTATTTATTACATACTTCTAATGACCAATGTAACAACCCTTAGAGCAATATGACTCAAAGGAAGTAAATTAAACAAGCAAGGATATTCTATTGTTATTGAAACTTATTCATAAAGTAAAAGCCATTTCCTTATAATGCTAATGGACAGGATTTTCTTTTAAGTATTAAGATTACAATAGAGGACTTATAAACTTTTGAAAATATTTAATTATAAATATTTACACTGCAATTGCGCTTTTTCCTTAATAATTTCTTAGCAATAACATACACGTTCTTGGTTTTTAAGTTGTCATAAATTTGATATGATATAAATTTGTGTTTCTAATATTACATCACAAACTAATCTTTATTCGCCAAAAAATTGTTGCTTAAGTTGTAAAGCTTCGTACACACCCGAACAACAAACCGAGCAACAAACATAACAACGAACCGAAAGTCAAACAGAACGACAAACGATCTTTTATGATTTCCACAATCCGAACAACAAACGGAACGTTTGTGCTGTTCCCATAATTATTTTCAGTAGTTTTCAGTTCATATATATTTATTATTGAGAAGAGAAAATTGCGGAAAACAAGAAGATAGTGCCAACCAAATTTTACGCACAAAGAAGAGTAAAAATTATAATTTGCCCAAATGATGCTAATAGGGACATCATTTTTTTGCATTCTTAAACACTGATTAATTTAAAACATTTTTCTTCTGTCAACTCCATAATATTACCTAAAACACAACAAACCCACAAAAGGGAGGACAAAAATAAATAATTTAATTCTCCCGCATAAGTTTGTTCGCCGTTTTGTTTAGATTCGTCCAAACCTGCAAACGCATTCGCGCGCATTTTCTTTGATGTCGGAGAAAAACCGACAAGTTGCGGAACGCGCAAACCGTTTGTGGAACAATCAGGACTTGCGAATCTGTTCTAAAATTCGTACGTAGCACCGTCCAAATTAATGTTCCGATTTCCGTTCGGTTCGTTGTTCTGTTTGTTCCTCGGTTTCTCCTTCGGAGAGTTATGTAACTATAATTAACGACTTAACGTTACGTTAGTAGATTCCATTTACTATTTACAGATATTTTCTTGGAACGATAATTAACTATCGGGATATGATGACCCTATACTTCGCAGGTTGTGCGCAACTGGATACAAGCAAATAACTTGAGCTGTTACCCTGGCCAAGCAAAAGCCCAGATTTTAACATTATCGAAAATGTTTGGGCTCGAATACTTGCTGTTATCCGAAGACAACAAGGGCCAAATTTTATACCAGTAAACCGTAATGCACTAATTGCAGCCATTGATACCGCATGGGAAACGATTAATATTAATTGTATTGATACCTTGATAGAGGCAATGAGCAGACGCCTTCAAGAATTTATCAATAATAATGGAGGTCACACACCATGTTTGATTTCTTATATTTAATTATATAGTAATTACCTTTATTTAAAAAAAAAAAACGTTTTCATTCAAGTTACAGAAACTATAACTTAGTATCTTAATTATAATTATGTAATAAATTCTTGTCAAAAAAACTAAATATATACGTTGACAATAAGAATTGCCTTATTTTTTATTTACGTTGACAATAAGAATTGCCTTATTTTTATTTTCACTTTTTAATTTTATTTAGTAAACATTTCCTAAAACAAAAATTTTGATTCGATAATTAATCGATCTATGGTATTTAATTAGCGATACCTTTCAAATATATTCTTAAAGAAAATAAATTAAGTAAAGCAATGTAATTACCTATTTTCTAAAAAATTGCTTAGTGTAATGATTCATTCTACAGTCCTTTTATAAGTTAACCCCTGCTTAAACTACCTGCTGTTAGATTTGTAAATGATAACTTTAAGCCCGCTTTCACAATGTGTGCAAACTTTTTTTTACAGAAATTGTGGTGTCCAAGTTTTATATTTTCATGAGTGTACTTCCATGCACTTTAAAGAAGTCCATCCACTAGGCGTTTTAAAAGTAGGTACTTAGCTCAGGCATCATTTAAAATGTTTATAATCCTTCAGGTAAATTTTCTATTATATTAAAAAGCCGACGCAAAATCCTTTAAAATGGGATTCTTTCCTTGTAGAATTCGGACGTTTTAGTGACGATTTTTTATACACTTTACGCCAAAACTAAACGCTCAATGAATTAGAAAAATATATAACGTTTACCAAATACAACTAAAGGTCTGGTACTTGATTGAAAAATAGTAAAAAATAAATAAATTTAAAAAAGTGAAAATCGAAAAACGTTCGCCTTTAAACCGCATTTTTCTACCGATTTGAGTTGGATTTTTACGTAAGAAATCATCGCGTGACTTGCAGGTATCTTTTAGTAACAATTTCTAATTAATTTTGAAACTCTCAGATAATTTTGATAAGTGCAAATCCTCTTTTTTTAAATCGGCAATTTACATCCGCTGTCCTTTAGAGTCGGAACTGTCAACAACGTCAGAGATACGATCTAAATTGATTTATTTATTCGTATGGCTACATTTTAAATATTGTATTGTGATGTAAGTGTTATGTATGAGTGCCTGAGAAGATCAGTATAAACCTGTATAGTGTTGTGACGAAACTGTGTGCAATAGTGCATTGTTCTGTCTTGGCAAAGCATTTGCTTCAAGGTTTAGGGAAACCACTAAACCTGCAAACATGCCAACCCTACCCACGTTAGTATTCATATGTAATAATATTAATTAAGTGTGTAAACATTATAGAAGGTAAATAAGAACATAAAATATAACAGCACAGCCGTTGCATGACGACATATAATGGACCGGTAAAAGCGCCAGTCATGACAATGACGCAAAAAATAGTCGATTAAAGAAATAGCAAAACAAAATAATGGTAAAACAGATAATCAGAAAAGAATACAAAATATTGCTTAACATCAGATACTTCTTCAGATTCATAAGCCATATTACAGCTTCATCCGTTAAACATGCGAATGTTTGGATATCCTCCTTTAAACTTCGTTAATTGGACAATCCTCTACATTAGTTCCAAAGGCTTTCCCATCATACCCTGGACTTCTAGAGACAAAAATAATATTCAAAGACTTAGAACATCAGGTGACAGTGCTGAGCAAAATATAAAGAAGCGTGAAAATGTCCTTCACTTTCAAGAAAAAGTTAACTTTTTTAAAAGAATATTGAAAATAGTATTTCTTAAAGGGTTCTCAGAATACTAAGATGAAATTATTGAATCGTGTAATTTCTACATTGATGGAGTAATTGAAAATTATCTAGAGCCTTCTCTCATGGTCTATTGGAATAAGGGGTTTGGTTGAAATTAAATGGGATCTTAGTTGCAGACCGTTAACACCAAGAGAAACTTATACTGACTTAAAAAATTCCATAAGATTATTTTGAAAACAATCAAATGCGCTTTCTTAAAATAAAACCATAATTATTTTCTATAAAGACAAGGACAGTTACACATTACCAAACGTGACGTTTGGTTATTTAGTATTATGGGTCATTAAAAGGATTACTTTTTGAAAAATTGAACGGGATAATAAATTTTTAGATGGTATACTCCCTAAATCTCAAACATTTTTGTTTCACTTATCTTACTAATCCAAAATTTTATTTAGAACTAATTAGTTCTTTTTAATACTACAAGATAGTATTTTTATTTTATAATTTTTTTTATGCTTCATTAAGAGTAGGTATATTGTTTGAAGATTTCTATTGTTATGTTATCTAAAACCATTTATTTATGTTTATCTTATAACCATAGAGCAGAATGTTTTATTACATGCTTTATTATGTTAAACTTTTAAAACTTTCAAAATCTATTAGAATTTTACTCAATAGTAATAAAATTTTTAACAACCATAAACAGCATTCTTGACTTCGTACTTAGCAAACGATTCGTTGTGATATAGATAAATAGGAGAACTATTTAGTAATTGAAGATTTATACCATCCTGCGTTGGACATTAGTATAATAGTATCAACTTCTGCTACGCCTAATTTTAATTACAAATCTGAACATGTACGCTTATAATTTTTAAAAACGCAAATTTCGTATTTTTATATGACGTTTTGGTGCAAGTTTGATTGAACTTTTCAACAACATGTCGAAAATAGATGAAGCCTGGAATGCATTTTACACAAAACTTTACGAAATATTGAACTTATATGTTCCAAAAACACAAACCTCACAGTCGAAGCAAGCACCATTATCCTTCTTGGTTTACAATTCTGAAATAAAAACTGGTTAAAACAGAAATATTACTTTCTTGTTAGCGGATTCACGCAAAACTTAAATTTACATTGAATAAGCTTAAGTTATATCGAAATATGTCTAAGCGCCTTATTCGTTTTGCCTACAATAATAATTACTTTCTGCCCTGTTCAAGTGTTCCATTAGTGTTAATCCCAAAGAATTGTGGTTATTCTTGTGAAAACAAAAGAGGGATTGGCCGCATTCCCGGTTTTATGTCTTACAAAGTAACAACCTCTCTGTCACATTTTAGAAATTGTAAAATGCATTTGGTTTATTTTTTTCTATAAGTCTGTATACTATTGGCGTGGAGTAATAAATCATAATTGGTTGAAATAATTCTTTATTTTCTTAACGAAAGCGGATACTTTTACGGTTAATTAAAACCAATAAATTTAACCAAAATACGATCATTGTGCCGTCTTGCAGCATATTTGACCCACCTAGGTCTGAGAACAATAGTTTAATCTGTGTAAACACGTTGCCATTAACCCAGGTACTTACGAAACGAAAATCATAGACATAAATGTGGGTATTATACCAAGATACAAAAATAATGGTATATAATACGTAAGAAGTAAAATTTCTAAATTCTAATAAAGTAAGGATTGAAACAATAAAAGAAACCACATAATAATTCATATCAAGGTAGATTTTACTATTATGGTATATTTAACTACTAAAAATATGATTTTCTCCAAACGTATCAGGTAACCTACGCCACTGCAATACGGGAGATTTGATAATTGGACAGGTTTATTACTCCGCAACAATAGTATACTGAGTATAGTGTTTACATTTGAATCAACAAACAATAGTACATCTGAGCTTCAAAGACTTTCAACCACTAATTTGCTAAGATAATCGCAATTGATCAATTCTCCGGTGAAAGATATTCTGGAAGTCCTAAAATCCTATAATAATAATTTAACTTCTGGCATAACGATATCCCCTAGTTTTCTGCTAAGACATTGTGCGAATATTTTTGTCAAACTCCTTCAAAAATTTGTGTTCTCTTATCCTTTTCTTCGACCATCTACTTTTTCCTACTATATGGAAACAAACATTTATTGTACCGATTTTTAAAAACGGCGATAAAAGAGAATTTGTAAACAACTACAGGCCTATTTCACTTCTTTGAAATTTTTCAAAATTTTTGAATCGGTGCTAGTTAAACTTTATACTTTGGCGTGAAACATATAATATCTCTCCTTTACAACATGGTTTGTGAAAAACGCTCAACAATTACTAATTTGCCATGCTTTGAATAATTATTTGTAGGCGAAGTTATCGAAATAAGGAACAAATAAACACTATTTAAACAATTTCACAAAGGCATTTGACAAAAATATATCATTATTTATTGTTACATAATCTTTCTATTCGTTGGTTTTTCCAACAATCTCCCAATGCTGCTTAAGTCGTATTTTTTATTATAAGAAAGCAATTCGTTTGTTATGGTAATTTTGTCTCAAATTCATTTCATTCAACCTCCGAAAATTCACAAGGCTCCAATTTAGGACCACTACTTTTTCATATGTACATTAATGACATAAATCTTGAGTACAATGTAACATATTATTATACGCTGATGACATACAAATTACTTCAACAATTAACTCACCAATTGATTGTTTAATTTACAAAATAATATTAACAAATGGCAAAATGGTGTGCAGAAATCGACTCACCATTAATATTCCAAAATGCATACATTATCACATATTGCCAAAATTTAACACTGTTCAGTTTAATTATTCCATTAATGAAGTTAGCTTTTCTCAAAATTCAATAAAAACACCTAGGAATTACTTTATTGATACATTTTTTTAACTTTAGAGAACATACACAAAATACTGTGTCAAAAGCATATAAATGTTGGTCTTATCTATCGTAATTGTAATAGGTATTTAATCTCCAGAGTGTTAATTTTGTTATATAAGTCCCTTATGAGATCGCATGGTTCAATAAATGGGCGATTCTCTAAAAGTTAGACACAGATGCTGAAAGTTCAACGTTTATTCCTAAAATTTCTTTGTTTTACAATTGACGGAGTTTATCCCTCACAAAGGTTTTGATGACAAATAGCTACTGCAAAATTTGAGTTGACAACACTAAAATCAAGACGAAGTGTATGTTAAAAAAATTCCTTCAGAATGGTCCATTACAATATTGATTTTGCGTATCTTTTAAATAAAATGAACTTTCTTGAAGACATTCATTGTAGAATCGTCAGCTTATTTTTATTATAATTTTAAAGAACTGATATGCTTAAAATTGCTCTGATCGGAAAAATATGCGAACAATAGAATAAATTAATTAACGGTGCGATATTCATGTTAACTCGACCAGTTTTATTGAAATGCTTTCGATTTATTTGAAATTTATACCGTGGAAATGTATGAAGTTCATAATAAGTATAAAGTCACATCATTATATTCTTTTTTTCTTTTTTAAATTTATACGAGTTGGAATGAAACTTGTATGTTTTTAATTATTTTTTCTTTTCTTTTTAATATTTAGTTGTAATTTACTTTCTTCACAAAATTTCATATTGTTTTCAAAATTGGGTGTGTATATACCTGTTGAAATAAACATATTATTATTATTATTATCATTATTATTATTATTATTATTATTATTATTAATATTATTGCATCAGTTTACCATATACCGAATTTCCAAATTTGATTATTTGAAAGTTGAATTTGTTTTGTTTTTTCTGAAAATGTGACCATTTATGTAACATGTTGTACTACCAATTTAGAAATTGGTACCATATTAATATTAAAAATAATCAAAGATTTTTACCAAACATTAACGCCCTGTATATCGCATGTATGAGAATCCGAATAATTATTTTTACCAAAAATTATGTTGAGGTTGACCATGTATTTCTAATGGTATAAACATTAGGTATTAAATTATAAAACCAAAAACAAAATTCACTTAAAACGTATAAGAAAACGAGCAACATTTAATATAAGACGCAACTTACACTTGTCTATTTATTAAATTTTAATTTGTCACTGAAGGCTTATAAATGGATGCAAGTTAGTTAAAATACAACCAAAAACACACTTACCTTAAATATTTAAGAAGTCTACTACAGTAGGCGAAACGTGGTGGCGTGCAAAGGACCATGTGCTTTTGCTTTTAAATTCATATTGGAGTTTCTCATTCAACTCTAAAAAGGTTTTTATAATTACACAAAACAAATACAACTTATTTACTAAATTATTAGGTATAATCGCAACAAATATGTAACCAAATTTCGTCTTGTTTTTAGAAAATATGTTTTTATTTGAAGAGCGTTTCATTTTAGGAATGATTCTTTCAAAAGACAAAATAGATTGAAACTATTCCGGTATTGTTTTTCTAATTAAATTAGAAAAATATGCATTAGCAGACTTTATCACCAACTGAGTATGTTTATGTAATTTTTCGCAATCGCACTTATATGACTGCAGTAGCCAACTTAATTTGATTGACGTAATACTACAATACTTATAGCTTGCATTACAGCGGTCATATGTTTATCTATACCAATGAAAATTGTATTGACGCTACCAATAACGTTTAATATTTCTTACGAATCACATGATATAATATAACAGGGGAGTATTACTTCATCTGTAGAATTTTCTACGCCACTGCATATTTAAAAATTATTTAGTTGGATTTTTAGATAAGTTTTGAAAAAGAAATTCACTCTTAAAATTTTTATTGGATGTCTCTACCTATGGAAGTGACCAGTATAGTAGGCGACAATATGACAATTGTCAAGTATTTTATAATGTTAAAAACAACAAAATGCCTTTTCGATTTACCAATCAAGAATCCGCCGTTTATGCACTTTTGTTTTGTAGATTTTTGGCATTTTCAAAAACTAAACTTTGAAGGGCTGTATCTTTCTCTTGAGGAGCGTTTTTGAAAAAATAAAGTATCTATATCCACTTATTTTTTAATGGACTATCAAAATGGTGAATTAACGTTGCTACTATAACCTGGACCACCTCATAGTGGGAACTGTGTTTTTCCGACTGTCAATCTTAACAATTTTTAACAGAACTTAAGTTATTTATGTATCAAGGCACTAAAGTTGATTTTCATGACTGATGTGTTGTAGTTGCGAGAGACGATAGCCGAGGCAAATAAAACTTACGTGAGTCATGAGAACAACTTTAGTGCAGAGGCTACTATTATATTTCCGACACCGCAAAGTGAAAAAATAGAAGAATTTATTTAACGTTCTTTAATCAGTAAATGTAATCAGATGTTTTGATTTGTACGACAAATGTTTGATACGTGCATGCGCGATTATAAAATTTACACACATTTTACACATCTCAACCGGTAAAATGTGAACTTAAAAATCGTCTATAATGAATTAATTGATGCCGATTTTATTTACTTTAATCCCGCCGATTTTTGTTACTTTAGTTAACGGTTTCGGGAAAAATTGTTATACAACAATATGTGTGTTCATAATAATAACATTGTAATAACTTCCCATCCTCGTGGTTTTTATTTCAGGAATTGAAACTTAGTTCCAATTAGTTTTTTAGGTAACACCAAGCACTTTCAGATGGTAAACAAACTTGTGATACCAAATATTCTTCCTCGAAATTTAATAATTTCGACATATTGCGGTGATTGCATTTTGGTGTAAAATAAAATAATTTTATTTAATGTGACCTTCTTTATTATTATTATTCTTTTAATTGTTATCGTTTAATTTACAATACCCCATAATTTTGATTCTAATAATAAAAACGTAGTTTATGTCATCTATAATTAACAATAATTTTAATTTGTAGAATAAATAATCGAACGTGTAATTCTTACAAATATGAACGTAATCTAAATAACGTTACGTGCACTAAATTTACACAACTAATGATTTGTTACAATTTTATTCGATTTGAACACACAAATCTAAATATCCTAACTTTAACATTATAAATTTGTGTTTGATGTGTACGTGCGACATTCAACAGCTTCCCAGCAGTGACTTCTTTTGACAATGGACCCCTTCATCAACTCTTCCCTTTCTTTAGTTATTCTTCCATTTTCCCTTTAGGTTTTAAATTGTTTATGCTTTTCTTCACCAACAACTTTATTTAATCTTAAATTTACTACAACGGCGGGAATTTTCAACTTAGCGCGGGCTTTTCTACGATGCGCTGCTTTACTTTGGTTTTAAAACCATTTTTTAATAACTGGGTTAATGGTAATTTTGTAACTCTAACACTTATTTTTAATAACTAACGAAAACATTCTGTATTAATTGTTTTATGCACGGACTCAAAAACTACAGTCCATCATTCTCTACTAACCGAGAACATCTCCACCCCACTTTCACTTTGTTCCCTCACATACGCACAAAATCGATATATTTTCTTAATATACAACAAACCTCTAATATCTTACTACTAAACATTAAATATCTTTATTTATACATTATAATTATGACATTATACAATCACTGCAATATGTTCGTGTGTCTCCTGGTTGAAGCTTGATGAAAATAACTTTACAGGCGATTAATAACTACATTTTATATCCAGGGGCCTTGTTCATTTGAACTTGGGTGGGAAGTTGGACGTTCCCAGGGTCCTGAGTCAAGCAAATAAAAGGCGTTAACCTCTTGTTGAAAGATGAAGTTTGAGGAAATGCTTACTTCACAAACTTACTCAAAGTGCTGGCAATGTAACAACAAGACGAGCCAGTGACACCGATCAACATCTTAGGCTGTCCCCACAGTCAGCATGCTGCCATGGGGTTCTCACGTCTGGAGACCACCGGTGAGGTTAAAAAAGTCAAATGAGGAAGAGCGTAACATGCTGGTGTGAAAAATAAAAAAAAAAATTGCTGATCCTAGAAGTTTTTTTACCAACAAAACTAAGAATATTTTTTTGTGATATTAGTCATTATGAAGAATAAAGTAAGGAAGAAGAAAGAAGAATAACTACGTTTTATAGATTTTAAGAGCAGACGGAACAAACAGAAATAGATGAAAGTTCATATAAACATATACTGGAGCTTTTTGAAGATGATGTCTTAAGGTCATTTTTTTACACACATTTTAGAACCTTCCTTTAAAAAAAATATGGAAGTTGTTAGAGTTACTTAACTTTACAAGCTAATTTCATTTATACTATTCCTTTTAGGGATCTTCATGATGGAGGTTAAAAAAGAAAACACTTCCTTTTTAATGCAGAAGAATTGTATTTAATTATTTGGCTGACGAATATCAAAATGATTAATTATATGTTTGAACATTTTATTCTGGAAACAGGAGTCCGATAAAAGTGATTAGTAGTAGAATCTAAAATTTTGTACCTTTTTTCATTTTTATTGAAACTTGATTGTTTATAAATCGCATAAAGAACAAATTATAGCAAACAACTGCATTAGCAGTAAAAATTAACAAGTATCTTACTGTCAATAGTCAATATCGGCCGTGCAGTGACCTGTAAATTTCTATGATCCACTTTTGATCACTTGTCAGATTATTTGACATTCGTTTTGTAAATGGTGATCATGGTAACATCGCTCACATTCGATTAGAATTTCAATTCGAAAGAAGTTTAATTTTAAACATTTTTCTTTCAAAATTATAATTACACGTAGTGAAACATAATTTTGTAACTCATGTTAATTACCACATTCGTTTCAAAAATTCATGCGTTTCATAACTGGTAAATAGCGAATATGAAACTAAAAAATACTTCAAATCACATTATTCTTTATCACTCAACAGTAAAAAGTTTGTATTTGTCTAAACTATCTGTGTACTTTTCGAATTTCTTTTTACTATTATTGTTAATGACTTGTGAAACATATGCTGTGTACCAATACCAATAAATCATTCATTTCAATTTTATTTATTAATGTACCGTACATGCAGGTAACTGTAATTATGAAGTTTCATGACATGTGGTTTCAAATCAAATAAAATCTCTTTATAGTAATTTACAGCAATGAAATAAATTTGAGATCAAGTAAATGGAGAAGGGCATAATGTACAGGGTGAATTCAGCTAACCCGTTCATTAGAAGTTTATGGACTTCCCGTTGAAATATTTGTTTAAAAATTTGGAATAGGGTTTCACCGGAAGTGGCTACCAACTTTCTTATTTTAAATGGAATGATATATTTTTTGCATATTTGATTCTACGCTAAAATTTGAGTTACTTTTATGTAGCACAACCTGTATGAAAATCAATTTTTTGGGATATTCTCAATTTTTTGAGAAAAATTGGTTTTGTGGTATTGTTTTCAAACGCTTGTCAATGATTGAAAAAGAAAGTTATAGTAACAAAATTTGGGCCATACTTAGGAGGACTGTTAAGTTTTTTAAATGATGTGTAATTTGATAACTCATTATTTACAGGGTGTTCAAAATGTTTGGCTGAATCTGACTAACTTCAACTGCCCAAAAATCAATTTTTTAAATGGAACACCCTGTATCTTGTTGCTCTGTGTGATGGAGAATTAAGTGGTTTTTCAATCTTCATAAGGGTTCCCTATACCTATCTGTTACCATTTTCCTGCTATCCATGATAATTTCTGACTAGTGGCCTGTGGAAATTAAAACAATGTGCCTTATTTATTCAACTTGTAAACGCCGACGTGACACATTATACACGATATGGAAATCCACCAAGAATATTCGAATAAAGACATACTAAATTTATTTTTATTCATGTTACAAGATTATTGAAAGAACTTGCCGTTTGCTTAATGAGGATTTGAGAACTTACAAACTAACTTAAGAACTATAACAGAAATTATAACAATTTATCCTAAATATACGTATAATAATTCTACCATTTTAAGGGTAGTACGTATGGGTATGTAGATGTTTAAATGTTTGATAAAATTCTAATTTTTTAATTTTTTTTTGCTTATTTACATGTGTTTAGTATTTTAAGATCTGTAGGAAGACTGTTAAATAGATTCATAGTCTTACATAACTATTTTTACTACCAATATTTTTTTATACAGAAATGACCAACCGAAAACGAAACACAGCGTTTTTTTGGAGTTATCTTACACTTTAAAAAAAACGTTCGGACAGGTCAATTTTTCTTTAGAGGGGGACATCTTTAGAAGAAAAGTTGACCACGAAATAATAACAGGGTGGCTCCGGCAGGCCCCATGTCGAAAATCTTAAACGGCATGATGGGTCCACAGATACCTTATATGAAAGCCCTTTTAATTCACTATACAGCTATATGCACCTTATTTTAGTCAGGGGGCCTCAACTAGCCCTATTTTCGAAAATCAAAAGTAAGTCCGAAAATACTGCAATATGGTCGAGAATGTCAATTCATGTGTGCAAGGGACATTCATTAACAATAAAATTTGCCCCGATAAATGAACAGAGTGCCCCGGCAGCCCCCATCTCAAAATCTCAATTTACAGGGCGGAACAAGCGGCACCGCATATGAAAGGTATTGTAATTCTCTAATTCAATCAAGTTACATTTTATTCCGTGAAAAGTGCCTAATGACACCGAAGGACTTTCTTTTTACTAGAAAATAATAGAAAATGCAAAAGAATCAAACAAAATCTTACGTATGATGCAATAATCGATTAAAAATACTAAAGTTAAAAAACACGAATGCATTTGTTTTAGTTTAATTTTTTTGTTCTATAAGTTTCATTAGAGGGATACGGTAATCACGTGCCTTTTAGTTAACACTGCTAATAATGCCAAAAAATAAAAGTTTTTGTAAAGTATACAGTGTGTCCCAGGATTGATGTTACATGAGGTGTAATAGACTAAAATTTTTTGAATTTCATTTCAAGATTCTGGAATTAAGCCCTGCTTGGCGTGAAACAAATTTTAAGAATTTTTTCGTATTTAAAAAACAAAATGGCCGTGACGGTGAAGCAAGAACTATTTTCTTTTCAGGTAAAGTACCCTTTTGGTTTGCGGTATGGAACTTTTATTTAAACATATTGTTTGAGATATGGAACAATGTTGAGTACGTTGTTATTTTTTACTAAATTTTAAGACAAAAAGCTAATAAATATAAATCATAAACAACGTTGTTTTTATTACGCTCGCATCGAGATGAGCTCTCGTCAAAATGAACTAGCGTCGAAGCGGCGGTGTCGAGATGGCGACTTCGAAATGGCCGCGTCGGAAGAAGCTGTTCCGACTGCAATAATAGGTATTTATCAAACTTGTATAGTAAAAGGAAAAAAATGTAACTGACATAAATTGATATTGCATGAATCTCATAAAAAATGTAGTAATACACCTAATGGAAATTATGTACATATGAAGGTTGCTACGGTTAATTGAAGAAAGATAAGTGTTGCCGGCAGCCGAAGAGTAGGGCGTGGGTGAGAAAAAGGATCCACCGCTTCTTCAGAACTGTCTTGAATTAAACCGAGGGCGCCATAGTCCTAATGCGTGGATACAAACCTGCTTCCGAACTAAAGAAACAGACGCAACAATCAACCGTAACAAATTAAAGGAGCAATAAATACAATAAAGAGAGAGAGAGACACAAGTAACCTACAAAACGTTATATTTAATAACACACCATAAAAAAAGGAACAGGGCACAATTTAAATATATATCCCTTTACAATTTAAGATAATTCTACGAAGCGTATTCGTTCGTATTCCTATATATATTCGTACACAAAAGAAGGAAACAATATATAATTAATAGCAAGTTATTAATTTATGAGTTACGCCACTGGCGTTATATAATCTAACAAGATGGCGACGTGACCCCACCCGTACAATACGAAGGTGTATTTAGTGTTCGCAGTTGCAATATTTAGCAAAAAAGTATCGGAGATTTAGGTGTTTCCCCAAAAGAGCGCTCTTCCGTGGTAGTACACTTCTACTCTAAAGATCCCCAGGCAATGGTGGGTAAATGAAGCAAGTTCGCGCCTTTACGGTACACATTCGTGTATAGATTGGGCCAATATATGCGCCACAACAAGTGAATTAATTATATTGTAGTGAATTAACAGAAAAAAGATTATAAATACGTGAACAAATACGTTTCGAGTTCCAAATATTTAACTGCACTTAAGGTGCCAAGACAAGTTGTACTTATTTAGGTGTTACGCTTGAGACGTTTTCGGTAGCAGTGTGACGTCCCGGAGATGGTTTGTTTTCAGCGTAGTAGTATAACTAGAAAGATCTGACCTTATGTTGTAGATAGAGGTTTACGATGTTGACACACAGGAGGAGATACAGATATGCGGTGTCGATGCCGGCTGCGGCGACCCCTAATTTCGGTAGGATGTCCCGTACTTCAGCAATTTTAACAGCGAACCCCAAGTATGCGACACACGCAGCGCCAAGACAAAAAAGGTAGAAAGAGATCCCACGATGAATTTAATCAGCCAGGTAATTGGTTTTGTTTAGGTCAAAAGAACCTTTACAGCCGAGTAATTTTAATCCCGGAGTACTCTAATCCCGGAGTAACTCGCCTTATCTGAATGCATTCGAGCGACCATTAGAGGAAATTAGTACACGCATCCGTCCTAAGATAAACTTCGGAAAATCGAGTAATCAATCCTTTCCCCAGCACTAGAAAATTTGACGGAATTACGATTAAGCACTCAGATGAAGGCAAATTTTAATTTCATGTAGCACGGCGTGATGGTTGTTGTCACCAGGCGGAAATTGAAGAAACCGAAAATGTATTGGCCAATTAGGACAACGCGGAAGTTGAATTCTGGGAATTAAATCCCCAAAAATTTTCGTTAAGGAGCAAACACGCGAATATGTCGCGTTTACACCGCGACTCCTTGCATTGGGTGTTGCCTAACTCACAGTGACCGTTACAAATTCCCCCACACAAAACTTCAAGCCCGCGCAGAAGGATAAACATAATCCGCTGCACCATACATAATCCAGAAAATTAACATCCGTAGGTGTTCAGAAAAAAAGGAATCTCCAACAAGAGCGACATATAACCAAAGATACCCACCCCACACATATGAAAACCTAATGAAACCCAACCCCTAAGAGATAGACGGTTTGTTGAACTAAGAGTAGCTGATCTGCTGAAATCTGTTCAAAACTCGCATGAAGCGTTTGGTGTATCCAGCAACAAAGTCAAGCAACGACCAAAAAAAGAAAAGGATAACACCAAGAGATTGAACGCCCACAAAAACTCGCAATTAGCGATTTCCGAGAAGCAAGGTAAAAAAACGTGGGTCATCCAACAGTATCTCAACCAACCTTACTAAACCCAGTCAACAGAAAATATTCTTATAGTAAAGTTTGAAGTTTGGACAAGCGTCCAGGACAGAGCCCTAAAAACCAATGAAACCCCAACCCAAATTAAAACAATACCACCCTGAATTACCCCAAAATAAGGTACCCTAGGAAAGGTTTAAGGTAAGATAGGAATAAGGATAAGGCTGAAACCCGAATACCAAGAGGTTAGGATAAACCCTAGGAAATTATTAAGATCGGGCATTTCCTAGCGGCGTGCATGTCGAATGGGTGGCACCAGGCATCACTCCCACCAAGACCCTCGCGAAGGATGGAAACTCGCGTCATTGGGCCCCAGTGAAAATCCACCCCTCGCCATTCACGACCCTTAGTACTGAGCCTTCCCAAAATAAAGTCCTCCCACCCAGGAAAGGATTTAGTCTTGGGCCGATACTCCCGACACCACAAGACTAATGGATATGCAGTTAAAGAGTGCGACTCTGAAAACCGAGGATAAACCCCAACCCTATAGCATAATGGAAGAATGAAAGGAAGAATCCCAAAATTTTGCCCAAAAATTTCCAAAAGTAAAAGACTGGAACAAGTCAACAGTTTGAGGTTCTGCAGTGGCTACGGCCAGTGATCCATTGACGGAGGTTAAGGGCGAACGTTTGCTGCCCCAGATGCTCGGCCCGTACGGCCCCTAAGGTTGGTGTGCCTGTTGAAACAAGGGGACAGAAACGGCCCGCCCCTCCCCCTCCACCCACTGACGAGAAAACCCCAGCCAAAGCGGTACCTCTACGCAAGAAAGAAAGAAGGAACAGATGATAGCAAAGACAAGGAAAAGGAAATACTCTATCCCTCCTCGAGAGGACAGAGAGCAACAAAAACGACGTTCACACAAGACAAGACACATTCAGGTGTCTGAATTCGGCTTTGAAAAGGATTGCCAAACTGGCGAAGACGTACACCAACGAGCCATATAGGAGAGGGCGTTCAATCCGTCACGGGATCGGGAAATCACGGTACTCCCACAACTACGTGAACTCATGAAACTAAGTCTCGAAGCTCGAAATCCAATTCAAGGTCAAATTTTGGTATTATTTACCTGAGAAGGTCCAATCCCTACGTGCCCAACCAACCTACCCATATCACATGGAATTCTAACGAATGTGAACCATTATGGTTCCAGAAAAAAAATTTAAATATAACTATGAGCTAACTCAATTAGAACTGAGTCGGTATATCATTAAGCTCGCCGAAGCGGTTTGGTATCTCCCAGAAAAAGAAAAAGAAAACCCAACAATCTTGATGCATTGTCAACAAGAGCAGGAGCACGCTCAACTTGAACTCAAGTCAACAGGCATCCCCAAAAAAATAAAGCTTCTCAAACCAAAAACAAAAGAACCTGTATCTACGTATATACAGTTCTCGCAGAAAGAAAATAAAGATATACGGGAGAGCACCAAATAAATCAGAGATTTCGATGTAAATCGATCATAATGTCGTGTAGCTAATAGAGCCAGAAACCATCGATAATCTCATTAATAACCAACCTACAGTAAGGCAGAAATAAAAGAAATTTATTCAGCAACAATATAAGAGCAAATACGAACTTCTCCTTACTAGAAAGAAGATAGTCCGAGCCAATTCGTTAGGAACCCGTGGAAAAAATAATACAGATATGATAAAATCAGCAAAAGTAAATAGTCAAGTAAAATAAGTCGTGTCCAAGTAGAAATCCAGTCATGAACCGTGTCTTCTAGCTGGCAGTACAAGCAAGTTTACGACGCTTTTTCCGTCTAGGATAAAGTAAAGAGTAATCTAAACAATTAGGCTCCAGCACAGCAAGTTCAGCATTAGCCTCTTCCGAATTCGAGAGAGGTGCTGGCTTAAGGTCTTTCACGTGCCACGTACCTAGTGACTTTCCTAAACAATCAGCTAGTTCATACGTCCAGGGAGACACGACAGTTTTCACCGTGAACGGGCCTAAGAATTTAGGTGCGAGTTTCGCATTGAAATGCTTCGAAGCGTCGGATAGTTGGAAGTTACGACGCCACACCAGATCACCCACGTTATACTTGACATGTCGGCGGCGTAAGTTATACCTATTTCGTGTAGTTTCATAGGCTTTCCGAAGGCGTTGAAGTATATATTCCTGGATAGCCGCGTAACGTCGAGTAGGCACACTATGATCAGGTTCTGAGTCAGTTGGTTCAAGACGTGATTTATTGAAGAGATTGCCAGAGATGACATGTTCACGACCAAATAGAGCAAAGTACGGGGTACATCCAGTCACTTCGTGTTTCGCCGAACGAACTGCACATCCAATGTGAGGGAGCTTCACATCCCATTTCCGCTGGTTGTCCTTAACATAAGACGCTATCATGGTCTTAAGAACGCGATTTATCCGTTCAGCCGGATTTGCTTGCGGATGGTATTTGGCAGTATATAGGATGGTGCAATGATAGTTCTCACACATTTGAGTGAATTCACGACTGCGGAACTGTACTCCGTTGTCAGAAATAAGGTACTGCGGCACTCCAAATAGTAAAAACACCTGTTCTTCCAGGATTTTAGTAACCGCAGCAGCAGTAGCAACACGCATAGCAAAGAAAAGGGCAAATTTAGAGAAACAATCGGCAACCACAAACACGTAACAATTGCCTTTAGAAGAACGAGGAAGCGGCCCAACAATATCGCAACATAAAGTTTGCCACGGTCCCGTAGGACGAGCACGAGGAGCAAACATTCCAGGAGGAGCTGCTTGAGATACCTTATTGGAAGAGCAAGTAGAACAACGGCGGATATAGCGAGCCACGTCTGCACGTAATCGAGGCCAGTAATAATGTTGCAGAATTCTTGCGGTTGTCTTAGTTACTCCACCATGGCCAACAACTGGAGGATCATGGTTCTCCTGAATGATGCGTCTCCTTTGTTCAGCCGGAACGACTAACTTCCATTCATCATTCGGATCCACCATAGAAGTGGTAAAGAACTAGTCACTCTGCGATATAAGATGTTATTATCGACAGACCAATGAGGCAACTTGTGAGGTGTTGTGAGTACACGATTCAGTAAGTTATTATACCATTTATTTGTAGTAGGTAAGTCAAGACCAAGAAGAAGGAACAGCTAAGGAATCAAGATGAGGAGAGGTGGTTTCAGCTTCATCACCAACAGCAGGAACAGCACGAGATAACGCATCTGGCACAACGTGGTCTTTGCCTTTCCTATGTCTGATGGTGAAGTCATACTCTTGGAGTTGTAAGGACCAACGAGCAAGACGACCAGACGGACTCTGCAAACGGTTAAGCCATACCAGCGAGTGATGGTCAGTAATGATGGTGAAGTGAGAGCCCTCAATATACGGTCTGAACTTAAGAATGGCGAATAAAACTGCAATACATTCTTTTTCCGTAGTACTATAGCGCCTCTCCGCTTTAGTTAAGGAGCGACTGATGTAACTGATAACCTTTTCCCCTCAGGCGATTCCTGACTAAGGACCGCACCCACTCCAAAGTCCGAAGCGTCAGTTTGAACAACAAATGGCAGAGAAAATTAGGACAAGTCAGGATAGGAGCAGAAACTAAGTGTTCTTTAAGAGAAACGAAAGCAGATTGACATTCCGGTGTCCACACAAACAAAGCATTTTTCCGAGTAAGAGCAGATAAAGGAGAAGTAAGAGAAGCGAAGTTCGGTATGAAACGGCGATACCAGCTAGCCATGCCAATCACGCGTCGCACTTCGGTGACCGTGGTCGGTATAGGAATGTTAAGTATGGCAGTCACCTTTTCTGGATCCACCAGCAACCCATTTTTATTCACAACGTAGCCCAAGTATTTCAACTCCGAACGACAGAAATGGCATTTTTCCTGATTTAATGTCAAACCGGCAGCAAATAATCGTTTCAGAACTTTTTCCAGTACTCGAAGATGTTCGTCGAAAGTTGGTGTCGCGATAACAATATCGTCCAGGTAGGCGAAGCAAAACGGTTCCAGCTCTGCACCGATAATTTGGTCGATCAGCCGCTGAAAGGTTGCAGGAGAATTATGCAGACCGAACGGCATTCTAGTAAATTGGAACAATCCACGATGAGGAACAGTAAAGGCAGTAAGCGGTTTGGATTCAGGAGTTAAAGGAATTTGCCAATAAGCAGAACGAATGTCCAAACTCGAGAGAAATCTAGCATCCCGTAAGCGATCCAAGATAGAAGTGATATACGGCAGAGGATAAGCGTTGCGTTCCGTGACCTGATTTAGCTTCCGATAGTCAATGCAAAACCGATAGGAGTTGTCTTTCTTCTAACCAAGACCACAGGACTGGACCATGGACTGGTGGATGGCTCTACTACACCTAACTGTAGCATCTTGTCTAGTTCTTCATTGACAATCCGAGATAGTACTGGTGATAGAGGATAGTACCGTTGTTTAATTGGCTCAGCCTTGGTATGGATACTGTGTTGAACGAGCTGGGTACACCCTAGACCAGATGGCTGTAAAGAAAAGCTGGCAGAGATAGCAGCCTCTAGCGAAGACTGTTGCGACCTTGATAAGTCGTCTTTGATGTTCAGCGCACTCGAATGAACCGCATGTCCAACCGCATCAGTACCAAAGGACCAATGACCCTTGCTGAAATCTGGTACGAAGGCCATCGCCTTCCAAAGTCGATTCCCAATATCAACCCTTGAGAAATCTCAGGAACCACTAAGGTTTCTATTACCTTGGTTTTCCCTCTAAGGTATACGGAAGAGAAACAACACCCAAAATGGCACATTGTCCACCATTAGCCACGTTACAAAAAGTCGAAGTAGATTTTTTTAAGGACACCTTAAGGGACTGAAGCAAATGCCAACCGATACTTCCTAGTATCGTCCTAGAAGATCCTGTATCCAGTAAGGCTTTAAAAGGTATGCCCAGCACGATACGTTAAGAAAAGGTCGTTCATCACCACGAACGCTAGCAAAAATAAAGTTAAGTAACAATTGTTGAGAGTGGTCTAGATCAGTAAAAGAAGAATCCGAGGTTGAGAGAGAAGTAGAACCTACGACTCGGTCCGAGGGGTTCTGACGATGCGTTTCCCTGCGGCGAACATTGGGAGCACTTAGGCTTGGTAACACCTGCCTTTCCACAGCCAAAACAATGAAGGTTCTGTGGGTTTGGACAACGAGGAGAAACATGTCCCGTATTCCGCAATTCCAGCAACGTACAGGTCCCCTGTAAGAGTTGAGAGGCCTAGAAGGAATAGTCGAAGAGACCGAAGAACAAGAAGAAGTATTCAACGAAGAAGTTTCTGAAGCGACGTAAGCTAGGTTAGGTTCCAGCAAAGAAGTCACGCGTCTAGTAGGTGGTGGTTTGAAAGATTGGGTTAAGAATTGACTATGCTCAATCTTTTTCCCAAGCGACAATAGATGCGAGATGGTTGAGACATCATGAAGAGCCAAGGCCGTTTGGAAATATGGCGTTAGATTGCGCCTGATTATTCGGATCTGTTGTGGTTCCGATAATGGTTCACTCAACCGTGAGAAAAGGCTTTGCATAGTAGCCAAGTATATCCCAAACCCCTCATGAGCACCCATGGTTCGTGCCTTAATTTCGTCCAGCAATCGATCGTTGTAATCCACCGGAAGAAACTCCGATTGTAGTAAACGCACCACATCCTTCCACGAAGACAGCGATTGTCGATGAGCCCTGAAGAGAAGAAGAGCTTTTCCAGTTAAGAGTTCTGGAGCACCATGAAACAATTGCGTCAGAGAAATTCCCTAGCCGTACTTAATTCCTCCAAGCGAGTAAGAAATTCAGAAAGAGATGTTTTACCATCCCCAGAAAAAGTTAAGTTTAGTTTCGCTGTAGCAACAGATTTAGAAAAGTAGGAAGCACTACAAGAGGCAACAGGTGTTGGTTCTGGTTCGACATCAGACTCCGATGATAGTTGGTCAGGTTCACCTTCGTCCTCAGTAACCGTTAATTTAGGACTAGAAGTAACAGCTTGACTGAACCCAAAAGTAGTATGCCGATGCTTCTTGATCATAGAATCAATAGTGTTATGAAGATCGGTAGAGAGAAAGTAGAATTCCTATTGGCAGCTTGTTCTGTCGAGGTGGCAACCATCAGCTTGCACCTGCGAATAGTATGAGTCCAAAGAGTAGAAAAACGAAGAAATTCCGAAGTTGTGCTGTCACCAGTGAAATTATCAACGAACGTACGAAGCTCCCCTAAAGAGACATTTACCGCAGTTACATCGGTTTCATACTCGATGCTGTATTTAATTTCGGATAAAGATTTTCCGCTTCCAGCTGAAGAGCACTACGGACCAGTTTCCGAAGACCCTCCACCGAAACGTCAGCACTAAGTCCCCTAGAAGCTAACTCGTATCGCAGTTCGTGTTGTTTAAGGCGATTGACCTCGAATTTCCACACTTTCGGCATTTTAAATAAAATCTCCTAGCTTCCAATACAAAAAAAGAATAAACTCGAACCCACAACAACAAGTAAGAAAGAAAAACAGTATTAAAATACTAACCCTAGAATAATAAAACAATTTTAAGTAAATGTCCTATTACTGATCAAACTGATAGTAATAAGGAAAGCAAGCAATAGCACTAAGTACTAGAGAGAGAAAATAAAAATTTCCAAAGAGAATCGAACGACAAGTAAGAAAAATACTCGAGCAACCTTGACTGATAATCCGATTTCACAAAAGAAGGAAACGAGAAGAAAATCGAGCCCCGAAGTTGGGATGCCAATTTCTTGCTACGGTTAATTGAAGAAAGATAAGTGTTGCCGGCAGCCGAAGAGTAGGGCGTGGGTGAAAAAAGGATCCACCGCTTCTTCAGAACTGTCTTGAATTAAACCGAGGGCGCCATAGTCCTAATGCGTGGATACAAACCTGCTTCCGAACTAAAGAAACAGACGCAACAATCAACCGTAACAAATTAAAGGAGCAATAAATACAATAAAGAGAGAGAGACACAAGTAACCTACAAAACGTTATATTTAATAACACACCATAAAAAAAGGAACAGGGCACAATTTAAATATATATCCCTTTACAATTTAAGTTAATTCTACGAAGCGTATTCGTTCGTATTCTATATATTCGTACACAAAGAAGGAAACAATATATAATTAATAGCAAGTTATTAATTTATGAGTTACGCCACTGGCGTTATATAATCTAACAAGATGGCGACGTGACCCCCACCCGTACAATACGAAGGTGTATTTAGTGTTCGCAGTTGCAATATTTAGCAAAAAGTATCGGAGATTTAGGTGTTTCCCCAAAAGAGCGCTCTTCCGTGGTAGTACACTTCTACTCTAAAGATCCCCAGGCAATGGTGGGTGAATGAAGCAAGTTCGCGCCTTTACGGTACACATTCGTGTATAGATTGGGCCAATATATGCGCCACAACAAGTGAATTAATTATATTGTAGTGAATTAACAGAAAAAAGATTATAAATACGTGAACAAATACGTTTCGAGTTCCAAATATTTAACTGCACTTAAGGTGCCAAGACAAGTTGTACTTATTTAGGTGTTACGCTTGAGACGTTTTCGGTAGCAGTGTGACGTCCCGGAGATGGTTTGTTTTCAGCGTAGTAGTATAACTAGAAAGATCTGACCTTATGTTGTAGATAGAGGTTTACGATGTTGACACACAGGAGGAGATACAGATATGCGGTGTCGATGCCGGCTGCGGCGACCTAATTTCGGTAGGATGTCCCGTACTTCAGCAATTTTAACAGCGAACCCCAAGTATGCGACACACGCAGCGCCAAGACAAAAAGGTAGAAAGAGATCCCACGATGAATTTAATCAGCCAGGTAATTGGTTTTGTTTAGGTCAAAAGAACCTTTACAGCCGAGTAATTTTAATCCCGGAGTACTCTAATCCCGGAGTAACTCGCCTTATCTGAATGCATTCGAGCGACCATTAGAGGCAATTAGTACACGCATCCGTCCTAAGATAAACTTCGGAAAATCGAGTAATCAATCCTTTCCCCAGCAGGGACTAGAAAATTTGACGGAATTACGATTAAGCACTCAGATGAAGGCAAATTTTAATTTCATGTAGCACGGCGTGATGGTTGTTGTCACCAGGCGGAAATTGAAGAAACCGAAAATGTATTGGCCAATTAGGACAACGCGGAAGTTGAATTCTGGGAATTAAATCCCCAAAATTTTCGTTAAGGGAGCAAATACGCGAATATGTCGCGTTTACACCGCGACTCCTTGCATTGGTGTTGCCTAACTCACAGTGACCGTTACAAAGGTAATATTTACAATGTACATAATACATTATCCGGGGTTAATTTTTTGAAGTGTTTGAAAACTGTTAAATATATTTTCATGAAATTTGGTATATGTAATAGGGAGATGGAGGTATATATTTAACCATGTATTTTAGATTTTACCCTCTTCAATTTTGAGGGAGGGAGTAACTTTGGAATTTCAAATAGGATTATATATTTGCCTTTCTGGGATTTTGAATCTACCTAAAAAACTACCTACGTGCACAAAAAATTTCTTAAATTGTTCCCCTGGTTATGGAATTATGATTAATAATCAAAATTCTATTGAATTTAAAAAATCAAAGCAAGATTACTCAATAAAATTGATTTAATTCAATAGAATTTTTTATAATTCCATAACCAGGGAACAATTTAAGAAATTTTTGTGAATCTAAATAAGTTTTTACGTAGATTCAAATTACAGAAAGAAAAATACCCAATCCCTTTTCAAATTCCAAAGTTATTCCCTCTCCTTCAAATTAAAGAGGGGTGAAATCTAAAAAATATGGTTAAATATGACCCACCATCTTCCTATTACCCCTACCAAGTTTCATAGAAATATATTAAACTGTTTTCAAGATATTGCCTTGTAACACTTTAAAAAAAAAACTCACCCTGTATAATAAATTTATATTATGAGTTGTAATTTTCTCAAAAATAAACAAATCTAGATTAGTTTTTATAATCACAGTCGCCCAATTTTGTCAACCACTGAATTAAGACTCTTAAGAACATCTAATGTGCATTAATGGATTGCGCAAAATTTGCATCCGGTTTTTGGTAAAGTACAGTTACATCACGGATACGAATGCTTAAAATCGCTAGTACGTATCCAAAATGTGAATTAATTCAACATGAATTCGTTAAAAAAGAATCAATGTTGATAAAGTGATGTTAAATATGTTAAGCCAAAAGGTACATATCTTCCTAGACAAACCTGAAGAAAGAGAGATTCGAGAGAATTAAACAAAGACCATCCGCAGCAACTACAAGCACACTCAACAGCAGCCCAGCATCTCAACCTGTTACCACCTTAACAGCGACATTCTACAACGCAACAACATCCACATTCATCAACAGCACCGCAACGCAGCATCCTCGATTAGTTATCCGGATGATCGTATGCCATCGAAAACATTGAAACAAATATTTAACTTCGATTCACCCGGTATATGCTTTCTGCATTTATGTATATCTGTAGAATGCGAAGGTATTCTTTCTTTCTTTTGTGACCGACAAACTTGGAAATGTAAACCCCAAAAGCATTGTATCGTTAAAATTTTCATTATGAAGGTTATGCACCATTGTATATTAATTATCTACTTAAAGCTTTTACATTTATCGATATTTATTTAAGTAACAGTATTTTATTTTGATTTAGAGCCTTCTCTTCTTCTCTTTTCCGTCTTTCTTCTTATCGTACCGCATTATCATACTGCTTTCATTGTTCGCCGATGTGCAATTTCCGTGTGCTGTTTTCTCTTTCGCTGCCGTGTGACTTATTATTTCGTATCTCTCTATGCAAGTTTTTGATGATACCAAAATGGATAAATAATCAAGGAAGCGTTGAAATTATTATTCTTTCTAAAGCGCTGGAACTCCAAAACAGCATTACTCAGCAATATCGCAACGAAGGGCAACACCCGGTCGCCATCTGATTATCATTTTGCTAGTATCCAATTCTTTTTACTTTTACGTTTTAAAACTTACTAGCTTACCTTTGATTGTCATTACTTAAAATTTTTAAATAACTTGAATGCACGTTACTTTTTATATATTAATTATCATTTAAATTTTGAATTATGATTAATGTACCTACCTGTAAATAATCAGATCCGAATTTAAATTATTTAATCAATGTTTTAAAATATTTAGTTATTTTCAGATTGATTCACGCATTTACTGTTTAAAATTTGTTACGATTCTCTTATAACTGAACTCCATTTTATTTGTAATATTTTGTTCTTAATTTGTGCGTTTTCGGAATATGTATTCTCTTATCGTTTGGCATTTTTTTACATTCTGACCAAAGAAATTAAAATGTAATGGTATCCCTTTAATAACATTAATTCAAAATGGGTGCCGATCAAATATAAAGGAAAATTTGTCTGTTTGTTTTTCCTTATCTATCATCTCGGCAAGTCTTGTCATACAAAAAATTTAGGCTCCTATCTCAAAAATGAACGACCTGCCTCCAAAGAAGGACTTGGTCAAGCCACCCTTCTTGCTGATCCTCAACATGAAGCTGCTCTAACCATCATCACTGATGCATCTACTACAACCCGACAAGAGCCTGCATCGTGGTGAATTTTTCATCACTGTCCCGGGAGTAACTTGTGGCGACATACGTTTCACCACAAACATTTTACTTATGCTAACGTTGAAATACTTAAGTTTCATAACATCTACATTTGTAATAATAGTCTTTTATTTCTATGTCGGTCGCACACGAAACGGCGTTGGGAAATATGCAGAGGCAAACTGTTCTGAATACGCATTTCTGCCGACGTATCATATAATACCGTAATACACACAGGCGTAATATATGTAGTATATGAAAATCGTGCATAGTTTATTTAGTTGTACTCAGTGTCCCCAAAAAATGAAAACAATCACCAAACAAAGAAACCACGTGATCAAAATATTTATAAGATGTATGATTTAAACAAATGTACATAAAATACGTTGAATCTAAAATAAATATCATTAACTACAAGATTTTATATAAAAAAAAAATCCCAAAAAAATTTTTAAAAAAAAAACCCCCGACCCCCACTTTTTCTTTTTTTCCCCCCTCTTCCTCTCAGGTAAATTTTGTCGATCATTGGTTTATTTTTTACGTTTAATTTGAAAAAAAAAAACAAATAAGTGTGAATTGTGTGTGAATATGATTTCTATTGTGTGAATGTTCACTTTTTAGGTTTAGAAAATAGTTTTTTAATACTACTTATGCAGTATGTCTCACAAAATTGGACCATATGGAAAACTTTTTTATTATTAATTTTAAAAGTAAGTAAATGCAATTATCAGATATCAATTTTTTCCGTCATATACAGTGTGTCTACTTAAATTGGAACGATATGAAAAATCAGGTTTTTGAAAAAAGTTATTCTTGATTCTGCATGCTCTAAAACTTAAAATGCAATCATCAGATATAAACTTTTTTTTAAGTCGTATACGGGGTTTGTCAAAAAATATGAATTTTTTCTCAAGAGTAGGTAAATTTTTACAATAAAGAAGAATGTTAAAATTGTTTTGAATTAAAAGTTATTTCCAAATATGAAATTATAGCCATCTAGCATGAAAATGCAGGTTTGGTGATTATTTACGTTTTACATTATGAATATTTGCAGTTATAAATTTCAATACTGAATTTATATCTCTTATCTGTTAAAAATATGATAACCTTTCGATTTGTTAATGTTTTGAACAATCTTGCAATTTAAATACGTAATGGATGCATACTAATAATTTATTCAAAAATAGGAAAATTCATTCAAAAGATATTTAGTAAAGAGACATCACAAATTTATACAGAATCAAAAATAATTAAATTTTAATTCAATCTACTAAAGCTTCTACATATCCACCTTCTCTATGCAAACATATTATTTTAATTTTATAAATATTAAGTCACTCTGACATTCATATCAGTGCATCCTAGATTACGTTAAGTAATTAGTAATTCGTAATGATTAGTAAATAAACACCAAACCTAAATTTTCATGTTAAATGGATGTAATTTCATGTTTGGACATCTTTTAATTCAAAAAGAATTAGAAGTAACGAGTAAAATAATTAAGTGTAACTTGATATTGAGTGTTTATTAATTTCTCGCGCTTGTAAATGTGGCAACGAAAACAAAACGATAAGATTCGTTACAGTACAATAACTCAGTCTTAGACTGAAAAAAATGATATTTGATGATTTCATTTTAGTTTTCTAAAATTAATAATAAAAAGCTTTCCATCACCTTAGTGAAACATAAAGAACATTTAAAATATTCTGTTTTATTATTTTTCTCAGCTTTTTATTTTTAGAGAAAAAATTATTTTTCATCGTCATCGACATCAGAAGTTGTCGTTTTATGAGTTATTAAATGACTTGCGTATATCAATAGAAACATAAATATGAATTGCGGACAGACTGCGCTGTCATTGATTCTTTAATGTGTGCAAGAAGAACTTTATGTAGCCGGTAGGGACTGTAATGTCAGCAGTTGAAGGACTAATAATTTAATTAACGTCAATTGTTGGGGCACGTACCTTAATTTTTTTAAAGTTATTTATTATTATTTATGACACTGCACCCTTTAAAGAAGGGAAACGTTCATTGTGGGTTTTGGTGATTATGATTACACATCAGGTTATTAATGTTTCAATTTGGTTGCCCGATAGGGTTGTAAGTACTAAATGTCTATTGCAAATGATGCGATTGTTTATATAATACATCAAAATGTCTTTTATCTCATTAACTTCAATTTAGATCTAATTTTGAATTTAGAAGTAAAATTAAACCGTACAAATACTTAATGTTTTATTTCTATTACTATTAAAAGTACCTCATAAAATTACAAACTTGGACACCTACAATTTCTGTAAACAATTTGCACTATTGGAAGCGGGCTAAGGGTACCATTTGCAATTCTAACGCGGTTTTCTCGGCAGGGATTACTTATAAAGGACTGTAGAATCAATCATTACACTAGCACGTTTAGACATGTATTTACGTTGCTTACTTAATTTTTTTCTTTAAATAATATATTTGAAGGTATCGCTAACTAAACACCATAGCTCGATTATTATCGAATCAAATTTTGTTTAAGAAATGTTTCAAAAAATAAAATTAGAAATAATTTTGATTTAAAAACGTCTAAAGCAATAATTTTTAAATTAATCAAAAAACTAAACATGGTTATTTGGGTTGACTGATTATTACTTATTTTTAAATAATCTAACCTACTAATTATAGTAGTTATTAAAAAAAATCATTAAACTATGACGTTTTCATTTTTTTCTGTAGTTAATATAAAAAATGAAAAAGAATAAAAACTAACGGAATTCTTATTGTCAACGTATACATTTAGTTTTTTGACAGGTGCTACGTTACGTAATTATAATTAGATACCAAGTTATAGTTTAAATTAAATGAAAACTTTTTTTTTTAAATAAAGGAATTACTATATAAATAAATATACGAAATCAATAATAGGTGCAGAACTCCATTATTATTGATACATTCTTGGGGCGTCTACTCATTGTCGCTTATCGAGTATCAATATAATTAATATTAACAGAAGAAAATGTTTTAAATTAATCAGTGTTTAAGAATGCAAGAAAAAAATGATTCCCTATTAGCATCATTTGGGCGGAAATTTCAAATAAAAAAGCGAACTAAATTATATTTTTATCTTCTTTGTGCGTAAAATTTGGTTGGACTGATTTTTTTTCTTTTTTTTTTAATAAAAAATAAACTGAAAACTACTGAAAATAATTATGGGAACAGCACAAACGTTCCGTTTGTTGTTCGGTTGTGGAAATCATAAAAGATCGTTTGTCGTTCTGTTTGACTTTCGGTTCGTTGTTATGTTTGTTGCTCGGTTTGTTGTTCAGGTGTGTACGAAGCTTTACAACTTAAGCAACAATTTTTGGCGAATAAAGATTAGTTTGTGATGTAATATTAGAAACACAAATTTATATCATATCAAATTTATGACAACTTAAAACCAAGAACGTGTATGTTATTGCTAAAAATTATTAAGGAAAAGCGCAATTGCAGTGTAAATATTTATATTAGTATTTTCGAAAGTTTATAAGTCCTCTATTGTAATCTTAATACTAAAGAAAATCCTGTCCATTAGCATTATAAGGAAATGGCTTTTACTTTATGAATAAGTTTCAATAACAATAGAATATCCTTGCTTGTTTAATTTACTTCCTTTGAGTCATTTGCTCTAAGGGTTGTTACTTGGTCATTAAGTATGTAATAAATAAACAATTACCTACTGTTTGAGAAGGGGTAGTGTGAACCAATAAATAAAGTAAAATGTAATTCCATTTTAGTTTAAAATTTCAAGTGTTGTGAAGCCACCTCATCTCGGTGCTGATTTGAAAGCGCGGATTGTTTCGGAATTAGCGGCGGGCCGTAGCGTGCGTGAAATTTCACGTATGTTAGATAACCAAAAGCACCGTAGGGCATTACCGAGTAAATGGAATCTTGAACACACTTTGGAAAGAGCCATCGGAAGTGGTAGCCTAAATTCTACGTGCTCAAGTCTCGAGTTGTTTCTTGTAACAAACAACCATTTGCTACTACTCAGGGCTATACCAGTCATTTTCCCGGTGCCGTATCTGCACAAAAAGTTAAAGGAGATGGGAATAAAGAAGTATAATGCTGCTGCGAAAAGAAGTTCTCAGTGACGAAAATATGAGACGTCGTCTGGAATTTGCAAGGCGATATGTGACGACCTTTGGAATTTTGGAATCGAGTGATTTTTAGCGACGAAAAAACGTTCAATAGCCGCAACGATGGACCACTAAAAGTTTTTAGAATGGAAGGAACTCGTTACGAAAATAATCACATATGTCCTAAAAACGAAGTGGTTATTTTCTGTGAATGTGTGGGGTTGGGTTAGCGCGCGGGGTCGGGTTTGTTGGGCTATCGATGGACGTCTTGATTCTGCTGCGTATTTAGGAAACTATTATGAAACCTTCAGTCGAAGTGTTTTATCCAGACGAAGATTATATTTTCCAACAAGTAAGTATTCTTATTTCACTATACTTTCTCCAAAAATAGTTCGGGATCTGTTGAATTAACATTTTCATAATGTATTTTTGTTGTTAAAGGACAACGCCCTATTCATACTTCGCGGGTTGTGCGCAATTGGATACGAGAAAATAACTTGGAGCTGTTACCCTGGCCAGCAAAAAGCCCAGATTTTAACATTATCGAAAATGTTTGGGCTCGATACTTGCTGTTATCCGAAGACAACAAGGGCCAAATTTTATACCAGTAAACCGTAATGCACTAATTGCAGCCATTGATACCGCATGGGAAACGATTAATATTAATTATATTGATACCTTGATAGCGTCAATGAGCAGACGCCTCCAAGAATGTATCAATAATAATGGAGGTCACACCCATTATTGATTTCTTATATTTATTTATATAGTAATACCTTTATTTAAAAAAAGTTTTCATTTAATTTTAAACTATAACTTGGTATCTTAATTATAATTATGTAATAAATTCTTGTCAAAAACTAAATATATACGTTGACATAAGAATTGCCTTAGTTTTTATTTTCACTTTTTATATTAACTACAGAAAAAAATGAAACGTCATAAAATATACATTTTGTATGGACTAAATATTATGAATAGAGATTTAATGATTTTTTAATAACTTACAATAATTAGTAGGTTAGATTTATTTAAAAATAAGTAATAATCAGTCAACCCAAATAACCATGTTTAGTTTTTGATTTAATTTAAAAGTTATTGCTTGTAGACGTTTTTAATCAAAATTATTTCTAATTTTATTTTGTAAACATTTCCTAAACAAAATTTTGTTCGATAATTAATCGACTATGGTGTTTATTAGCGTACCTTCAATTATTCTTTAAAGAAAAAATTAAGTAAGCAACGTAAATTACCTATTTTCTAAAACGTGCTTAGTGTAATGATTCTTCTACAGTCCTTCTATAAGTCCCCTGCTGAGACTACCTGCTGTTAGAATTGTAATGTCCTTAGCCGTTCAATGTGCAACTTTTGTTTCAGAATTGTGGTGTGTTTTTTTTGTACAATACTATAAATCTGGTTGTTGAACTAACCATTTTATTGGAATGTTAAAATCTACCCAGGTAGTGAAATTTTAATTTAAAATAAATAATAAATTTATTGTTTTTGAAGAATGAATTAATTCATCGTTTTATCGATTTACAACTGGTTCTCCTAAAATTATTGTTTTTTTTTGTATAACTTAATTACTTTAGTTAATTAATAGTTTATTTTACAAATGTAGGTACGATTGTTATGTTCAGGTTTCTGATGGTTTTCCTAAGCCTTAAAACAAATCTTTTCGCAAGACGAACCAATTTACCTTACCCCACAATTTCGTTAATACTGTATGCAGGTTTACTTAAGTTACGACATATGCACATTTGCACGTTTTTACCTAATAAACATGTCAGTTATTTTTTGCAGTACTTCGCTTCGTAATATAAAAAAATTTTGAATTGTAATTGTAACTGAAACAAAATGCCTTTAAAACAGTTCATCCAATTTTTCTCAAAAATCCACGTTTCTGAAGCACCTGTTGTACAAAACAATAAAACCTTATCTGGGATACGTAATCCCATGCACTTAAAGTACCTATTCATTGATTATTAGTTGTTGTTGCAGAACAGGAAGTACTAAATTCTTGGTAATTCAAGTCTGTAGAATGCAGCGAAAATTTTAGTTTTAGTCTGGATAGCAAACTGTTGCCGTTGTGCATATCTTAAAAAGATGCCGAAAGTCAGTAGTTCGCAGTCGGTGATTATTAAAAAGTGGTTAAAACCATACAAGTGTTTCAACTAAGTGTAGTGTTTTGTTGTGTGTACGAGAAACAGGTGTGTATCAGTAGGCAGTTATAGATTCATATTTTTGGTTACAATTTTCGTAGTAGTAGGTCAGTGAGAAAATTGGTACATTTAAACCTACTTTTGCAGCGTCATTTTCATTATTTTATAATCCCGTTATTTTTTTTATAATTCCACAAGTTGGTTTTTCAAATAATTAATTATTTCCTTCCCTCTATCAGTCCTTATTAAACAGTTTAATATCTTCAGATGTTTTCCGTTCACATTATATTTTTCTTTTTTTGATATTATTTAACGTAAGTTAAGCCAATGACTAAAATAATCTTTTGTTTCAGATTTCAAGATCTTCATGGAGACATACATTAAACAAACTGAAGTGTCCCGGCGAACAGCGTCTAGATCACACATTCCTAGATTATATGAAGACATGTTACAAAAAATAAGGAATTTGATTTCAGGTCACTACATCTAGTTTAGTTTGGATGAAACAACAGACCCCAAAGAGAGATCGTTGGTGTTCTAAATGGCAACTCTTCCAACAGTTACTTGGTTGTCGTTAAAGAATTGGAAAAAACGAACATTTAACAGAATCTGGACTGGTTAATGAAATACTTGGCCTTTTTGTGTACCACGATAATTCCCAATAGATAAAGTTTTGTATTTGGTGACTGTGTGTTACGGTTTTATTTTATGTGTATAAAACGTGTGTCGAGAGCAATATGTTACAGGTATGTCGCGATTAATATGTTACGACGAAAGTCGTATTTGGCGCGCATTTTGCTAATTTTCGATTGGTTGAAAATAAAATTCGAGTTAGTTTCCTAGACGAGAAGCGAACATTTTCTTCTTCTACGTTTTGCTGCACGGGTGGGTTTAGCGTCTTAAATTGGAATTTACGCAAATCAATTGTGTGTTACAAGTTCTCCAATAAAAAAATTGGTTTATATCCGACTAAATCCACCGTAAGTACACATTCTTTTCCTTTTCTCTTTGTATTAATGTTAACTGTCACGTGGAATTCTTTTTAGCACGTTTCTTGACCTTATGATTTCGCTGCGTGTTATGTCTGGGGGTGCTGGAGTGGCTATCACGTCTAGCAGGGATTGGTTATGCTTCATAACTTCAACGAGGGAGCTAAAAGCCTTCCGTTTCTTTTCTTAGTTAAGTAACTTATTTATTGTTAACGCGTGTGAAACTCATGTACAAGGTGAGTCAGTTTAGTGTTCCTTGGGGGGGTTTCGGCCACTTCCCGACATTTTACAGGAAAAATAACTTAAGGGTGTCGAGTTCGAATTTTGAGAAAATTTAAATGCCGCAAACCGCATCTTGCTATATCTTCAAATAAAAAGATACAGGGCGTTTTTCACATTTGGTCCAAAACGAAAACTGCTCATAACAGTTTTATTTATAATTTTTTTTAAAATCTGTTTGTGCATTATATAGGCACTATTTAAATACAAAACCAGTGGCGTAGTCAGAAATTTTCTTAAAATAATTTTTATTGCTTATCTAAATTTAATTTTTTTATATTCTTGGGGAGCCATAGGAACTTGTTTGATTTATTTTTGAATTAAAAAAATGTAGATGTGTATTTTGTGAAAAAGTTAGTAAAAACTTTTTTAAAAATGTTTTTTAGGACGAGACTTTGTTACAAAACTTTTGCTTATTTTTTTTATTTTAATTTAATATTGATAAAATTTTTTTTTTAAAATAATAATAACAATTTTTTTATAAAAAAAAAAAAAATTTTTTTATAGAAAAATAAAATTAATAAAAAAATTAATTATATAAAAAAATTAAATTTAAAAATAAAATTATTTTAAAAATTTTGTAACGGTTAATTTAATTATTAATTTTTTATAAAAAAAAGTTTAAAAATTAATATAAAAAAATTTATAAGTTTTGTTTAAATGAAATAAAAAGTGTATTTTTTAAATATATAGGATGCGGATTCCGCTTTAAATTTTAAATTATTTTTTTTAAAAATAAAAGAGCGACCCCCTTGTACATACGCATGAAACGGTTTTGATCTTTTAGTTCTTAAGGGGAAAACCTTATTCGGGTGGTACGCTCCACAACCGAAAATTTATAATCAGCTCAATACTGGTTGTGCGCTTCACTTAGAGCGGTTGACGCGAAAACAAAAGGCCTTTGAGGTTTGCGGGAGATACTTACCCCTTTCAATATTAGTTTAAGTCAGTGTCGTTGCATGTTCGACCAGATAAATTGTCCGTGTGTAAGTGATATATGTACACAGGGTATTCCTATTAGCCAATCCTCAATTGGAACAGTAACACTGCGTTTGGTGTGACTAAAGCTTACCTGTGAATCCGGTACATTATTTGTATAAATTACTTATGATTAAGCGACACTACTGCTAACGTACGTGAATACATCCGACAGTCTCTCTTTCGGTCTCATTCACCTATTACTATAAGATTTGTTTGTTTTTTTGTTAAATTGTCTGTCTTTCTCTTAAGACTAATTGTTGTGTTTGTTCTAGCATATTAGGCTTTAAGTAAAACCTGTTGATCTCCTGTTAGTCGGTGTTATTTCTTTCTTTTACCCAGCAGATGGCGCCTTATTGGACAAAGTTTAATTTCTTAGAACTCCTTAGAACCCCCACTCTCCGATACAATGCCGGAAGCTGCTGCTCTACCTAAATAATTTATTCTACACGAACCTAATACACTACATTGATTCGTATTTCCTTTTTTTCTTTTTTTTTTGTTTGTTCCTCTAGAGCCGTCGTTATTTGTAAACCTCGGCCGTTACACACAGACCTTTGATATTGCCTATAAAAATCAGATTTATTCAAGATCAATTTTGACCATTCTTTTAGGTTCCTCAGTGGTTACAATTTAAAAATATTTTTAATTATACAGAGTGTCCCACTTTCATGGACCACTTGTCAACTTTGTATGTAAAGGTAAAGTATTGTGTCTTACAAACAAAATGAAATCGAAATCTGAACAAAATTGTATGTTAAAATTTAGTTTGTAATACCAAAAATTATTATCTGGCCAAAGTCGAATATGTTATTTTTCTAAATTAGATGCAAATTAGTATAAGATAGTTTCACCCAAGCGCTTGTTCAATTTATTCTTGTATTTATATTATTCTGCACGCTTATGAATTTAAAAATAAAATTTGATTCACTACGCCACTGTAATGGATCTGTCAATAATAATGTTTATATAGCTTTTGTATTACTAGTTATAATATTTTAGTATAAAGTAATCAAGGTTATATAATTAAAAAAATTAAGGTGAGTACAATTCTTCAATTCAAATTAGAAATGCATTCTTGTTTGTTTTTAGAAAATGTCAATATTATACCGAAAGGATAAAAGTCATAACCTCTACATAACATCTAACATGTAACAAATAAATTAATATAATCTGGCCTTTCAAATAAACAATCTGGCCTTTCAAAACAGGAAACCTAATTAAGCCACCGGAAAAGAGGAAACTTCCTAGTCGACCAGTTAATAGTTGGAAACAGGATATCCAGGGTGTTTTACGATAGCTTTGACTAATAATGAGAACGAAAAACCGTCAGGAAAACTTTAACTCTATACAGATGGACATGGTCTACTTACTGAAAATATTTTTGAAGGCGGTGTCACTTACGGTTACACCGGAAGTGGATACTAACTTTTGTTATTTTAAATGCAATGCCCCAATTTTGATTTTATTTTCGGTTTTTGCATAAAATTTTACGACTTCTACTACCAGGTTTGGCGTACCTATCTCTTACTATTATTAAGAAAAAATTAATATTTCATGAAACATAAAGTTAGACATGGCATTTGACTATGTTCTCAGTATTAGACATTTTTTAAATTTATTTCTAGGGGATGTCCGGGAGTAACGGTAGTTAAGAAAACTAAAATTGTCAGAGTCATTTTTTATAAATTGCAATTATGTTTTTTTTATCCTCATTCGATGCAAAATTTTATTACCCATCTGCTGATATATCATGTTCCTATACCTAAACTGAATAATTTTCGTGTTATCTGCTTTTTTTCTACTTTTTTTGGAGATGATGTAGTAAATTAATAGTGTGATTTGTAATTTGTTTTAGCCAACTGATTGAAGGTATCATACGACAGGCAGCAAAACAAATTGCAAAGCATACTATTAATTTACTACATCATCTCTAGAAAAGTAGAAAAAAACACAGATAACACGAAAGAAAAGAAAGTAGAAAAATAGCAGATAACACGAAAATTTTTCAGTTTAGGTATAGGAACATGATATATCAACGGATAGGTAAATAAATTCTGAATCGAATGAAAATATAAAAAAAATTCACTTGCAATTTAAAAAAAATTGACTCCTTGACAATTTTAATTTTCTCAACTACTGTTACTCCCGGATCTCCCGTAGAAATAAATTTCAAAAATGTCTAATACTGCAAACATAGTCCAATACGATGTCTAACCGTTGTACAAGTTTCGCTCATCTACCTTTTATGTTTCATGAAATATTAATTTTTCAGTAGATTCAAATTTTTATTGATAAGGCCTGAAATTAAATTAAATTTTAAGCGAAAACTAAAAATAAAATTAAAATTGGGGTTTTTTCGTTCTCATTATTCGTCTAACATGCTTTCGTCAAGACACACCCTGTATTGAAATACTTTTTTTAAAATTTAGTATTTAGTTCCAAATTTAGCCTTCCTCAACCAGTTTAGTTCACGTAACAAATCCGTATAATCCCACGAAGGTGATTAAATGTGGATCCAAACACAATAATATCCAACATTCAAAAAATATCTATACTCTCAATTAATCCTGAATATCTTCAGAAATACTACAAATTCCATAAATCGAGTAGTGTAATTTGAGATGTTACATGTACGAAATAGTTAAGTGCGAAAACTAAAAAAAAAAACCTGTCTATCAACAATTCAAAAATTCAAACTATGGTATCCTTTAAAAAAAAGGAAAATTGTCCTAGATTTGCTAAATAAATAATGGAAAATAAACAAATCAAAAATTTAGATGACGCAACATTTTAAAACCGTTACAAGTTTTCTGATTTCATTTACATTTGGGTTCGAGAAAGTATCACCTTAAACAATTGGGTAATCTTGCACGGTATTTTCCCATTGTTTTTTCAAACTGTCTTTTCTGACGTACACTCATGAAATTTAAAACTTGGACACCACAATTTCTGTAAACAAAAGTTTGCACATTGTGAAGCGGGCTTAAGGGTATCATTTACAATTCTAACAGCAGGTAGTCTCAGCAGGGGTTATCTTATAGAAGGACTGTAGAATGAATCATTACACTAAGCACGTTTTAGAAAATAGGTAATTTACGTTGCTTACTTAATTTTTCTTTAAAGAATATATTTGAAGGTATCGCTAATTAAACACCATAGCTCGATTAATTATCGAATCAAAATTTTGTTTAGGAAATGTTTACAAAATAAAATTAGAAATAATTTTGATTTAAAAACGTCTACAAGCAATAACTTTTAAATTAAATCAAAAACTAAACATGGTTATTTGGGTTGACTGATTATTACTTATTTTTTAAATAAATCTAACCTACTAATTATTGTAAGTTATTAAAAAAATCATTAAACTCTCTATTCATAATATTTAGTCCTTACAAAATGTATATTTTATGACGTTTCATTTTTTTCTGTAGTTAATATAAAAAGTGAAAATAAAAACTAAGGCAATTCTTATTGTCAACGTATATATTTAGTTTTTGACAAGAATTTATTACATAATTATAATTAAGATACCAAGTTATAGTTTAAAATTAAATGAAAACTTTTTTTAAATAAAGGTATTACTATATAAATAAATATAAGAAATCAATAATGGGTGTGACCTCCATTATTTTGATACATTCTTGGAGGCGTCTGCTCATTGACGCTATCAAGGTATCAATATAATTAATATTAATCGTTTCCCATGCGGTATCAATGGCTGCAATTAGTGCATTACGGTTTACTGGTATAAAATTTGGCCCTTGTTGTCTTCGGATAACAGCAAGTATTCGAGCCCAAACATTTTCGATAATGTTAAAATCTGGGCTTTTGCTGGCCAGGGTAACAGCTCAAGTTATTTTCTCGTATCCAATTGCGCACAACCCGCGAAGTATGAATAGGGGCGTTGTCCTTTAACAACAAAATACATTATGAAAATGTTAATTCAACAGATCCCGAACTATTTTTGGAAAAGTATAGTGAAATAAGAATACTTACTTGTTGGAAAATATAATCTTCGTCTGGATAAAACACTTCGACTGAAGGTTTCCATAATAGTTTCCAAAATATCTAAATACGCAGCAGAATCAAGACGTCCATCGATAGCCCAACAAACTCCTGGACCCCGCGCTAACCCAACCCCACATTCACAGAAAAATAACCACTTCGTTTTTTAGGACATATGTGATTATTTTCGTAACGAGTTCCTTCCATTCTAAAAACTTTTAGTGGTCCATCGTTGCGGCTATTGAACGTTTTTCGTCGCTAAAAATCACTCGATTCCAAAATTCAAAGGTTCGTTCACATATCGCCTTGCAAATTCCAGACGACGTCTCATATTTTCGTCACTGAGAACTTCTTTCGCAGCAGCATTATACTTCTTTATTCCCATCTCCTTTAATCTTTTTGTGCAGTTATACGGCATCCGGGAAAATGTGTATCTGCTATAGCCCTGGAGTATGTAGCAAATGGTTGTTCTGTTACGTAATGAAACAACTCGAGATCTTGAGCACGTGTAGATACTTTAGGTCTACCACTTCCGATGGCTCTTTCCAAAGTGTGTTCAAGATTCCATTTTACTCGGTAATGCCCTACGGTGCTTTTTGGTATATCTAACATACGTGAAATTTCACGCACGCTACGGCCCGCCGCTAATTCCGAAACAATCCGCGCTTTCAAATCAGCACCGAGATGAGGTGGCATTTTCACAACACTTGAAATTTTAAACTAAAATGGAATTTACATTTCTTACTTTATTTATTGGTTCACACTACCCCTTCTCAAACAGTAGGTAATTGTTTATTTATTACATACTTCTAATGACCAATGTAACAACCCTTAGAGCAATATGACTCAAAGGAAGTAAATTAAACAAGCAAGGATATTCTATTGTTATTGAAACTTATTCATAAAGTAAAGCCATTTCCTTATAATGCTAATGGACAGGATTTTCTTTTAAGTATTAAGATTACAATAGAGGACTTATAAACTTTCGAAAATATCTAATTATAAATATTTACACTGCAATTGCGCTTTTCCTTAATAATTTCTTAGCAATAACATACACGTTCTTGGTTTTAAGTTGTCATAAATTTGATATGATATAAATTTGTGTTTCTAATATTACATCACAAACTAATCTTTATTCGCCAAAAATTGTTGCTTAAGTTGTAAAGCTTCGTACACACCTGAACAACAAACCGAGCAACAAACATAACAACGAACCGAAAGTCAAACAGAACGACAAACGATCTTTTATGATTTCCACAATCCGAACAACAAACGGAACGTTTGTGCTGTTCCATAATTATTTTCAGTAGTTTTCAGTTCATATATATTTATTATTGAGAAGAGAAATTGCGGAAAACAAGAAGATAGTGCCAACCAAATTTTTACGCACAAAGAAGAGTAAAAATTATAATTTACTTCGCTTTTTTTTTATTTTGGAAATTTCCCGCCCAAATGATGCTAATAGGGACATCATTTTTTTCTTGCATTCTTAAACACTGATTAATTTAAAACATTTTTCTTCTGTCAACTCCATAATATTACCTAAAACACAACAAACCCACAAAAGGGAGGACAAAAATAAATAATTTAATTCTCCCGCATAAGTTTGTTCGCCGTTTTGTTTAGATTCGTCCAAACCTGCAAACGCATTCGCGCGCATTTTCTTTGATGTCGGAGAAAAACCGACAAGTTGCGGGAACGCCGCAAACCGTTCGTGGAACAATCAGGACTTGCGAATCTGTTCTAAAATTCGTACGTAGCACCGTCCAAATTAATGTTCCGATTGCCGTTCGGTTCGTTGTTCTGTTTGTTCCTCGGTTTGTTGTTCAGGTGTGTACGAAGCTTTACAATAAGCATATTAATATGAACTATATCTTATGAAAGGAGAGTTATGTAACTATAATTAACGACTTAACGTTACGTTAGTAGATTCCATTTACTATTTACACATATTTTCTTGGAACATTCGATAATTAACTATCGGGATATGATGACCCTATACTTCGCAGGTTGTGCGCAACTGGATACAAGCAAATAACTTGGAGCTGTTACCCTGGCCAGCAAAAGCCCAGATTTTAACATTATCGAAAATGTTTGGGCTCGAATACTTGCTGTTATCCGAAGACAACAAGGGCCAAATTTTTATACCAGTAAACCGTAATGCACTAATTGCAGCCATTGATACCGCATGGGAAACGATTAATATTAATTATATTGATACCTTGATAGCGTCAATGAGCAGACGCCTCCAAGAATGTATCAATAATAATGGAGGTCACACCCATTATTGATTTCT